>JAGWCC010000223.1:0-745000 GCA_022651775.1 Drusus annulatus | reverse complement strand
CCGGTTCCGAATTTTCATAAATAAAAATATCGAAATCCTTTGTCCGCTCTTATCATGCGAGGAACTTTTTTGGCACCAAGAACCGGTTCCATAAGGAACGGGATAAATAATCGGTTCCTCGCCGGTTACTGGTAACTGAAACCGCAGGTGCACCCAATTCTGATATCCACCATCTCTAATTTATTGGCTGAAGCCCCGCAATTCTGGACAAACTTGCATGACTCCAGTGAAACACGGTTAGTAATAATAATATTTGGATGATTTGTATAGCGCCGTTTTTGTGAAAAATCACCACAAGGGCGATGTACAGATCTTATTTTCTATTTATAGATATCAATTCCTAGTTTAAATGAGACAACATACAGTAACAAACTTACTTAGCAGGTCTCATCAGATAGACACACCTATTAACTTAAAGATATAATTATGATTTATTAATTTGTTTCGATTTAGGGCATGGGAGCAAAATTAAATAAAATGAACTTTCTGAATTTGTCGTACAGTACAAGATTTGGTAAAATTTGTATGTCTAAAGGTGATTTGTCGAGAGACAGATTATGTTGAGATTCTTTCAATGAATTTAAAGACATGAGAGTCATGAGAGGTAAGTTTTCAGTTTGGACCGAAATTCTGTTGGGCTCGTAATACATCTTAGTTCCGGAGGGAGTTTATTCCAAGCCTTCGGCCCCGATACTCCTGCAGCGCGATCTCCAAACTTAGTATTTGGATTGCGTTTGGGTTCTATCAGCCTTCCGATAGCCGATGACGTTGCTGATCTAAGAGACTTTTGAATTTGTCTTTCTTCTGATTAAAAAATGTATTTACTCCTTATTTTATATTACGTCAAAACTCTGGCTTAAAATGACAGGATTCGTCTCTTCATCCATCGTCGACAATTCTCTTCTAAGAGTTTCATATCAAATCTACGTCAAACGTCACCTAACTAAAGAAGCAAAGCTAGCAGTCCACAATGGAGTGCTTATACCAACCCTGATGAATGGCAGTGAGGCATGGAACTGGCAGAGGAAGGATGAAAGTAGACTGAATGCTGTGGAAATGAGATCTTTGAGACGCATGTGCGGTAAAACCATGTGTGACCGTATTAAAAATGCGGATATCCGGACAGACTACAAGGCTGATGTAAGCGTAATGAATAGTTGAATCAGATCATGTAAAGAGTCAAAAAAACAAAAGCAATATATTCAAACAAAAAAATGAGTACGCTTCTGCAGTATGGTCCCCGAAAGATTTATTGGAACCGAAATATAACCAAAATAAAACCATGTATGACCGTATTACAAATGTGAATATCCGGAAAGACTGCAAGGCTGATGTGAGCGTACTGAATAGGATCAAGAAAGGGACGCTTAGATAGTTTGGGCATGTAGAGCGAATGAACGATGAAAGGAGTGTGAAGAGAATATATGATGCGAAAGTGAATGAAAGAATAAGTCGGGGACGCCCGAGAAAGACATGGCACGATCAAGTGAATCAAATACTTGAATCGGGTCATGTGAAGAGTCAGAATAAGAGAAAAGTTTTTTATGAGACGATGTATGAATGTGAATAAAGCAAGGAGTGTGTGTCAAGACAGAGTTATATAGCGGTCCGTCCTCCCTGCCTACCCCTGCGGGGAAACGGCGTGATGGTTAGTAAGTTACCGTCCTTTATAACTTTAAATAATCAGTCCGTATTACAAAAAACGTACAAGAGGTAAGTGCACCCATTACAGATAGCATAACCTCCACAAGGGTGTGTGTGTATGTATACATACACAAGTTGACCCACCCATACCTGCTTGCCCCTCCCCGCCGCATCATCGAGACGCAGGTCACGTATAGAAACGATATATTCCCAATGTAATTTCGCCCTATCGGCACACGGGGTGACTTTGGACAGTGCCATACATTTAAATGTGTGAATCATAAAATAAATAAAAAAATGATTAGATGAAATAACCAAATGGCCCGTGTCAAACAATAATTCAATTGTTGAATTGTATTCCAACACAAAATCGTCTTTTTGTTGGTCTATTTTATTATTTTTACGTGTCAACAGCCATTTGGAACTTCAAAGCCGTTATCAAATACTTAAGTTAAAAATAGATGTCCGTAAAAAAAATGCAATAGATTACATGTGCTGTTTTAAATATATATTGAGGCTTGTTCAAAAGAAAAGGTGAATTTTAAATTTTCGCGTGCTGTGTACATTCGATTATCGATTTTTTTGTTGTTGTTATGTTGGTACACATATGTTTATCATATGTTAGCATTATCAGCCATTTTGGATTGGTGGTTTGTTTTTGACAGCTGGAAAGGTTAGTCACGTTTTTGTGTGTTCTTCGATTTTTTACTTTTGAAAATAATGGAGCAAAGAATAAGATCCATGATTTGTTTTCCCGCAACTCCAGGACGCTCATCGTCATTGACATCTTCTCGGCTTTCTGTAAAGCGCTTGTACCACTTATAAACACTTTTCAGTAAATACATTTTTAAACACGTTCCGTTAAAATTTCTGTGTAGTTAGATTACAAATAAATACTTCATTTTGCAAACTTTATTTCGTGTACTTGAACCGGTTACAGTCCTTTTCATTTTAAAATCTCTCCCGACCAGCATATTTATTTTGGCGAGGAATTTTTGCCGATTTGCTAGTACTTTTCGAAAAAACACCAGGAGCCGGTTCCAAAAAGAACTGGATAAATAACCGGTTCTTTGCTGTTCACCGGTAACTGGAAACGCAACACACCCAATTCTTATATTGACTTTAGCTCTAATTTCAAATCTCTCATTGGCGAGTTCGACTTCGACTGAAGTGTTCACTGCGAAGGGTTCATTTTAAAGACTAGCAGTTCGTGAAGCATTCACAAAACATTGAAGTTTTTTCCAACGCTAATGCGTTTTTTTTTAATTTTTATATGAATACCGCACAAGAGTCTTAACTGCTCTCAACCTTCTAGAGCCAGTGAGACTATAGCATCCCCAAATAGAGTATGTTGTGAGGCTGAAGGTAGTAGGGAGGGGAAGGAGATTGGAAAGAGGAAGGTTGAGAAGTACCTGGTTACCTAGATCTGATCACCAAACACGGATAAAGCCATTTCGAGCAACGTTTCGATTCTGAATGGTGGTCTTTCACCAGGGCGATACTTAGAGTATCTAACACTCTAATGTACTATCCATGCTAAAATGTTCTCGTACTTTTTTTAAATATACGACAAAAATGGGAATCGAGCGATTCGATTGAAAGAGAGAAGAGGGGAAAAAAAATAACTGATTTCTCGAGGGAGGAAGAGGGTAGTCAGCTCCGAAATCTTATTCTTGATAAATAAATACATAGTACCAGAAATAACCGGTTCCACACATATAGGAAAATCATTAGAGTTGATTGAGTAGTAAATATCCAAGGCAGTGAAGTCAGTTTTGGACTTGTTTTTGATGATTTTAACCTGACTCGGCGCACCTGGGCGTGGCTGAGACTAAGGCTACGGTATTTATACATCCATTCACATCACATATCGACATAATGTTTTTGTTTATTCGTATAGCCACTTTTTTACAATATTTTTATCAACTCAAATATAGCATATAACCTAAAAAACCGTTTAGTTGTGTCGAGTTTAGTGGCGTAATAAAAATTTGGGCGGATTCCTGCCGTAAACCAGGAGTTTAAGATTATCCTTACAGTATATGGAAGCGGTCTATGAAATTTGTTGTCTCTTTCTCTCTTATGGGCGTAAAAACCCGGAGAAAGTGATTTATCGCAAGTTTGTGTAGGTTGGGTACAAATAATTAGCTCTCCCTTCATATATTGTTACTTCAAGGGAAGATCCATGACAGGGTAACCGGGATTTTCTATAAAATAAATATATTTAATTTTTTATAGCTATGCTATGATTAAGAAATGAATTTTCAGAAAACTTATTTCGGGTAACCTGGTGCTTTAGAATTTTAAAAACACTCCAAAGAGCTTTCAGTCGGCTTTTTAAATCAATAAAGATGTACTGGCGAAAACTTTAAGGGGTAATAAACATTTTTAGTTGGTTGAACCATCAAAAGTATCAAACTGCTCCCGGCCTTTACTTCCGGCATTAAGGGATCTATCGAGTTAAGGGTATTGGACGTTAAATGGCTGGGAGCACTTCCGGCTCAGGAAGCGCTACTTCCGTTTCCGGCGGACGTTTGCAGTACTATATCTATATCTGTTAACGTCAATGAAGAAGTACACTGATATAACTGTGTTGTCAGCGTGTCTGTGTTCCAGAAATAGGTTTGATATATCTTCACTTTTACTGACATTGGAGACATCAATAAAAAACATAATTTATATCTAAAATCGGTATACCTAGACACTGTGGAGAAACACTGTTTAGAGCTTTTGCCGTAGCAGCCATCAGGCCTTACAGCTTGGAATAACCTTGCTTTACATCTGCGAAAGATCGACAGCTCAACTGAGTTCAAAGTAGCGTTGTGACCGCTTTGAAAGAACTACTTCAAAGAACTACTTCTTTTGGCAACAGTTCCTACTTCATTCATTGTGCATTGAACAAATACTTCAATTGAAGTCGGTAGTTCATTTTAGCGTTCATTCATTTCAATAACTCCATTTCATTGAACAAATATTTCAATTGAAGGTGGCAGTTCATTTTAGTCTTCATTCATTTCATTAACTTCATTTCATTGAACAAATACTTCAATTGAAGGTGATAGTTTATTTAAGCATTCATTCATTTGATTAACTTCATTTCATTGAAAAAATACTTCAATTGTAGCCGGTAGTCCATATTTTAGCGTTTATTCATATCATTGAAAGAAGTACTTCAATTTGCAGCAGTTCAGTTGCGAAGGCATTAAAAACGAAGGAACCGGTTCCAGTACTTTTCACTTTGAAATCTCTACCGACTAGTACGCGCTTTTCGGCAAAGAACCAGTTCCAGTTCTTTTGGTTTTCAAAGTTTTACCGACTAGTACTTTTTATTTTGGCAAGGAACCGGTTACAGTTCCAGTTCTTTTCGTTTTTAAATCTCTACCGACTAGCAAAAAGAACTGCAGAAATAAGCGAATAAATTCTAATCTCTTTTTTGCGAGTTCGACTTCAATCGAAGTGTTCACTTCGAAGGGTTCATTTTAAAGAACTAACAATTCGTGAAGCATTCACAAAATATTGAAGTTTTTCCCAACGCTAGTTCAGAGCATAACCAAAGACTCACATTTTTAAATTATCACACCCACAATGACGTCAATTTGCTTCACTTTGACGGTCTGCATAGTTCGAACCCGGCGTGCGCAAATACGTATTATTTTATTAATATGTATCGTAACACATATTATTCATATTAAATAAAATAAAGTATATTTGCGGCACGTTCCAGAGTGATAGATACTTTAAGTATCGCCCTGGTGAAAGACCACCATTCAGAATTGAAACGTTGCTTGAAATGGCCTAAGCCGTGTTTGGTGACCAGATCCGAATAGCCAGGTACTTCCCAACCTACCCCTTCCTCATCTCCTTCCTCTCCCTACTACCTTCAGCCTCACAACATACCCCTATTCGGGATGCCATAGTCTCTCTGGCTCTAGACGGTAGGGAGCAGTTTAGACTCTTGTGCGGTATACATGTAAAAAAAAAAACAAACTATAGTTTTGATCACTCAGTTCAAGTGCTTTACTTAGTTTATATACATATATATAGTTTACTATCACTTACTCATTTTTTTTTCTACCCTAGGTCCGACAGCACGGGCAACAACCATTATATATTCGAGTATATGTTAATGTAAATATGTTAGTTGTAAGTAACTAGTTATAAGTATTAGGCATAAGTTAATATCATTTATTAGTTTTAATATTTTGTTAATTATGCTGTAAAGCGCCTTTAAGGTGATATTTCTGCCACAAAAAACGGCGTTTATAAATCAAACAATTATTATTATTATTAATTGTTTTCTAGGGACGTCTAGTGCGCTCGAGAAAAGCTCAATTTTACGTTACTCCTGCGTAAATAAATAAGACATGCACAAATTTAAGAATTCTCTTTTGGACAGATAATCGATTTCATCGGCCTGTTTAGGACTTAGGAGTCAATATGTCTTTTGTAATTTTGCGACAGCCATTTTCTGTCAAATTGAAATGAATTACCTTTCTAGGAATTATATGTTTATTGACTGCTATCTATTGACAACTGCTATTGTTTGTATCTATACACGATTATAAAATGTAGTTCTTAGTCCTTTTTCGTTACGTTGATTGGTTCATTTAAGCGTAAAATGAAATGTTTTGATAATTATTTGAATTTTGTAATATTCTTGAAAAAGTTTCAGATTTGAAGCCGAATGAAAAATATTAACACAAAAGCTACACCTTATATAAAAGCTGTAGGTGGCTTATACATGAAGTTAAAATGCCAGATGACCCACTGTATCATAGGGAGACAAATTGTGGAAAACCACTACATACACCTCAATTAGAGGTCTCGGGTTTGATTCCCGGCGTGCACTAATAAAAGCGATTTATTTTATACATCTTATTTTCCTGAAAATATCAATTTAATCATAGTTGTAGATACTTTGAGTATTGCCCTGGTAAAAGACTACCTAGAATCGAAACGTTGTTAAAATTGGCTTTAGTCGTACTCGGCGAGGTCTGAGAAACCGGTACCCACTTCCCAACCATCCTTTTACACTCCATCAGCCTCACAACATACCCCAAACGGGGTTGACTAAGCTCCAGGTGGTTAAGAAAAGTTAGGATGGATTGAGCATGAATGCTTTTAAATAGAGAAAAAGGTATTCATAATAATTTATTAAATAAAAACACAAGTTGTTTCAATCCACTTTTATTTTGGTATATGTCCACTAGTTTCGATTCAGCAGAATCTTCATCGGGACTTAAAAATATACTAAAGAAATAAGAAGAATGTGCATATATATATAATGGTGAAAATGGGGAAAAGAGAGATATAGTATTAGGAGGGAGACCACAATATAACAATGGGACAAAAGGAACGTATCATTTAATGTATTTAGTTAAGTGGGCGAGGGAGAAACCATGGAAGATAGAGAGGGTAGCAGAACGTCAAGTTTGAGGGGAGGGAGAGATGGAGAAGGCAAACATGTTAAAGATAGGACTGTAATATATTTTTTTTGGTTATTTGGAAAAAGGTTATCACTAGGTTTTACTGATTTAGTTGTTTCAAGGACTTCTAAGTTATTTAGCCGTAGGCCTATTCTATTTGTATGTAGAAAATATTTTGTAGAATATAATATGTTTTTTGTGGAATATTATATTTTTTTGTAGAATATTATATATTTTTGGAAGAATATTATATGCTTGAAGTAAAAATATATGGAGGGAGAGCTAATTATTTTTACCCAACCAACACAAACTTGCGATAAATCACTTTCTCCGGGCTTTTACAACGTACACCATGAGAGAGAAAGAGACAGCAAATTTTATAGACCACTTCTATATACGGTAAGGATGATCTTAAGGTCCTGGTTCAAGGCTGGCCTCCGCCCACTTTGTTTATTATGCCACTAAACTTGACACAACTAAACGGTTTTTAGGTTATATGCTTTATTTTTGTTGATAAAAATACTGTGAAAAAGTGGCTATACGAATAAACAAAAACGTTATGTCGATATGTGATATGAATGAAAATATCGAAGCCTTAGTCTTAGCCACGCCCAGGTGCGCCGAGTCAGGTTAAAATCATCAAAAACAAGTCAAAAACTGACTTCACTGCCTTGGATAGATACTACTCTACCAACACTATGATTTTATGTATTTATAATGTTTCGCGTTGTGTTCTTTTAGTGAGGCCGCCATAAGCGCTGGGGACATCTAGAAGATTGTATTTGATCGAATTTGGAAAAGGTCAAAAATATATCGAAAATAAGTCTTTTTCATACTCCGGTTTGGTCTAAAGGTCAAAGATAACGTCGAGATAACTCGTGTAGGTGTACACAGGATCAAATTTGTACAACTTTGGGAATGTTGTGAGCAGGGTATTTTCAAGGAAAGGAAGGAAGTGAACCTGGGTCGAGAAGAAATCCATTTCGTACGAAGGACTAAACACAGAGGCCGGCAACTCATTCCACAACTGAGCTGTTGGCAAATGTCAACAGTGCACTCATGTTGGGCGCGAGTTCGGCGTGATTCTCGGCTAGGCACTGGTGCCGAAGGGATCAATGACGCAAGTTCCTCGGAGCACCTTCCATTGAGATACCGGTAAAATACAATTAAAATAATATTTATATTTAACGGAAGAATTTACTAAGTCTCTTATTGAATCTACGATAAAATAGAAAGCAAATAGACAAGCCGCCATGTGGAAACATTGCAAGACTCCCTTTTTGTTTGTAACCACTAAATTAATGGTGAATACAAGAAGAAGTCGAGGAAGACCGAGAAAGACATAGCATGATCAAGTAAATCAAATACTTGAATCGGGTCATGTGAAGAGTCAGAATAACACAAGAGTATGTATGAGACGATGTATGAATGTAAATGAAGCAAGGAGTGTGTGCCAAGACGGAGTTATATGGTGGTCTGTCCTCTCTGCCTACCCCTGCGTATTATTCTTTTGCGTTTTTTAGGTTATATGCTATATTATTGTTGATAACAATACCGTGAAAAAGTGGTCATACGAATAAACAAAAACATTATGTCGACATGTGCTATGAATGAATGTATAAATACCCAAGCCCTAGTCCTAGCCACGTCCAAGTCTGCCGAGTCCGGAAAAAATCATCAAAAACTGACTACACTGCCTTGGATAGGCACCACTCTATATCAATAGGTACGACCGATCGGTAGCTGAGTGGAGAACGCGTCGGGTTCCCACCCGGGCGTCGTGCGTTCAATTCCTCTGCTGGCTAAGTCCTCCATCATTGCACAAGCAACATCTTCCGCTTTTTATGATGACAGTAGGAGTTTTTCAAATATTTTCAGGTTATTCGTAAGCCGGGAATGTTTGTCTTACTTTTGAAAAAAAAAAATTAAAAATGTATTTTATGAAAACAATTTATGTTTTGTGTTGGTTATTAAGGACTATTAGATGAAACCCAAACGTAATCATGACGGTATCAAATCACCAATATGCCGATAGTACCATATAATACATTACTGTATTAAAGCATCGTACATTACTGGTTCCCGAACAACTAAGTTGATACCGTCAGAATGCTTCGGACGTAAGCGATACGAGACAATAAATAATAAAACGAGGTTTATATTGCTGGAAGTAATCAGTTTTATTACGCAATATCGAGGTTTATCTCACTGTCAGTAAATTGTTTTAGTTAGTTACTGGAAACGTCGTGTTTTATATTAATTTCCACGTGGCTTAAAACTCTTATATTTCCACATAAATAATTAAAAAACTATTTATTACTTCTAATTTTGTAACTGTTAATTCATGGTGGAATTCCATTTTAATGATTTAATAAAAACAAGTTTATAACTTTATTCCACTTTTTTATTTTTGAATGGACCGGTTTCCGCCTATGACGGACATCTTCAGACTAGTACAGGTTGTTCTTATTATATGGCTTACATACTATTTTTGGGATGTATATGGGTTGGGATGTATATTTTTGGGATGTATATTTTTGGGATGTTATAGGCTGAAACCGGTCCAGTCAAAAAATAAAAAAGTGGAATAAACTTACAAATTAACTAACTAACTAACTAACTAACTAACTAACCATCACGCCGTTTCTCCACAGGGGTAGGCAGAGAGGACGGACCGCCATACAACTCTGTCTTGGCACACACTTCCTGCTTCATTCACATTCATACATCGTCTCATACATACTCTTCTGTTATTCTGACTCTTCACATGACCCGATTCAAGTATTTGATTTACTTGATCGTGTCATGTCTTTCTCAGGCGTCCTCGACTTCTTCTTCCATTCACTTTCGCATCATATATTCTTTTCACACTCCTTTCTTCGTTCATTCCCTCTACATGCCCAAACTTATAACAAAGTTATAAATTATAAATTTGCAAAGTTATAAATTTGTTTTTTTAATCATTAAAAACTATTTGTTTACACTAAACTTAACCTTTATGTGATCGAAGGGGTACCCGGGTGCCCTTTTCGGTTTTCAAAATAGATTTTTTTAATGTTCCACTAAGTCTGACCGGCTGAAACTTCCTCACTTCTCCACAGCAGTGAAAATAAACAATTGAGCATAACCGCTGGATATGTGGAGGGTGGCATGTTAGCGGAAAACGAATAAGTATAATTTACACCTTCTGATGACTGAAAGGGTACCCGGGTACCCTCATGTGTTTTATATGATATTTTTAAGCTTGTTCGTATTTATTAATCATTTTATCTAATTTTAAATGATAATTATGAACTACTGTTCAAAGCCATATAGGATACGGAATAGCTGGTTGGGGGGAGGAGTTGCTATTACCTTGCTAGGTCCTCTTATAAAAATACAAAATGAATTTTTACGACTTATATTTAAAATGCCCTTCAGGCACCCAACAACGCCACTCTTTCAACTTTTAAGAATCCTTAATATCAGACAGTTATATCTTAAAATAGTGTTAAAAATAACTCATTCTTCCAAATCTTTAATGTATATTACAACTTATAAAAATACAAGGGCCAAACAACAAGAAAGACTTTAAGTACCTAAATACAATACAGCTTTTGCACAAAGACACCATATGTACATCGCGCCTCACACTTACAACAAACTCCCACCACAGACTGCAGCCATCACCAATATGTGTTCCTTTAATCAAAACATTACTAAATGGCTAATGAGTAAGGATCACAAGGAAATTGAAGACCTCCTAAAATAGCACTTAAAATTCTTCACAATGACAAACTAGAACATTGTGTAACAAATATCATAATTTTTTTAAAATTATTCTACTTGTACTCACTGTCACTTACCTCATAACAGGTTCTTATGACCTAGTGAGGTAGGTAATGTAAAAATATAATGTTAAAAACAAAAATTTAATAAATAAATTAATAAATTAAAACTGTTGTGTTCAAAGTACATCACCTGTATCTTTAATACTATTTTTAATCATCTACTGAATTAAAAACCCCAAGAACAGATGGTACTGGGTAAAATTCCTATCCACTTCCCCAAGTATTGAATTAAGTCGAAAAGTGGTCCAAAAAAACTTCAGAAAATGATATACCGTAAAAGAAACCTTCATATCAATTTTAAAAAGGTGTATTTTTCTTCAGTCACTGTTTAGAATAAATCAACATGTTTCAGGAACATACACAAAGCAATGATTGTGTGCCAAAACCATTACTTACAATTTCATAAAGAATTTTTATGTGGACGCTTATTCCACATTCCGCCTTCCTATTCTACTTTAAAAAATCTACTGCAAGTCTATGGCGAAAGAGGTTAAACAGTTCACAGGGATAGGAGATAACACTGACAATCTTTCGTAGAATAAGAGAGGAAAAGGGTGAGTACAGGGCGTCCTAAATGAAATAGGAAATCAAGTGTAAGCTGGCACAAAAGATTAACAAACTCTACGGGACTTGTACTAGTGCATTTCCTTTGATTGTTGTTTCAGGCTGTATCCCGTAGAGTAAAGATTTTTCCGATGCTATCCAATTCCCAATAGGTTATAGTAATAATTATAATAATAAAGGTTTATTTCAGCGGAACAGAGTGGTGGGTGCAATAATCTGGGAAAAAACGTCAATGTTTTGTGAATGCTTCACGAATTGCAAGTTTTTCGAAATGAACCCTTCGCAGTGAACACTTCAATTGAAGTCAAACTCGCATAAAAGAGACTTGAATTTATCCGGCTATTTCTTCAGTTCTTTTTGGAACCGGTTCCTCGCCAAAAACACACGTACTAGTCGGTGGAGATTTGAAAGTGAAAAGAACTGCAACCGGTTTCTTGCCAAAATAAAAAAAGTACTAGTCGGTAGAGATTTCAAATTGAACAGAACTGTAACCGCCAAACTAAAAATCACGTCCTTTAGATCGAAGTACTTTGAAGTCGTATTTGTAGTGGAGTCCTTTTTTACAGGCTTTGAAGTTCACCTTCACTACTGTACTGTTGCAAATTGAAGTTGTTCTTTGTAATCTGACTTCCATTGAGGTGTTTGTTTTATGAAGTGAAGTTAATTAAATGAATGAACGCGAAAATGAACTACCTACTTCAATTGAAGTATTTATTCAATTAAATGTAGTTGATTAAATGAACGAACGCTAAAATGAACTACCAACTTCAGTATCAGTATTTGTTTAATGAAACTGATTTATGAAACAATGAATGAAGTAGGAACTGTTTCCAAGAGAAGTAGTTCTTTCAAAGCGGTTACAACGCTAGTAAATACATATTATGTTATAGTACATTCAGTATACTTACATTCTTTATTTATTTTTTACTTTTTTTATTATTTTTTTTTTTATCATCATTATTATTATTTTATTTTCATATATTTTTATTTTATTATTTACTTATTTATTTATTTCTTATGAATTTCTGTTCATTATTATTTTGTTACTATTATTATTACAATGTATTGATATCAATTATGGAAGGTATTGCATTGCACTACTCCTGCATACCTTCCGGAATAAAATTTTATTATTATTATTAATATTAGTACTATGAAAATATATACTCCGAAATGCTCTAATGTATTATGTATAATATTAAACACTGAATAAATAGCACCTAGAGAGGTGATCTACAGCGATTTAAAAAAAAAACTTATGTCGCCAATTGACATACCTTTCGAGATCTGCGCTTCGGTCAAGAAGTCAAAATTGTTTATGTGTTTCAATAACCGCTTGACGGCCTCCATGGTCGAGTGGTAAGACGCTCGACTACGAATCCAAAGGTCGCGGGTTCAAACCCGGCGTTCGCCAATAACTTTAATTCAATTAATAATGTCATAACACATTTAATTCATAAAATATAATAAAAAAGGACGTTTGCGGCACGTTCCATAGTGGTGGATATTCTAAGTATCGCCCTAGTGAAAGACCACCATTCAGAATCGAAAAATTGCTTGAAATGAATTTGGCCATGTTTGGTGACCAGATCTGCATAGCCAGGTACTTCCCAACCTTCACATTTCCCTTCTCCTTCCCCTCCCCACTACCTTAAGCCTTACAACATACCCCAATTGGGGATACATAATTGGGGATCATACAGAGTTATTCAAATAAATCCAGAGTGGTAGATACTCTAAATATCGCCCTGGTGAAAGACCACCATTCAGAATCGAAACGTTGCTTGATATGGCTTTAGTTGTGTTCGGTGACCAGATCTGAATAGCCAGGTACTTTCCAACCTTCCTCTTCCCAATCTCCTTCCCCTCCCCACTACCTTCAGCCTCACAACATACCCTATTTGGGGTTTCTATATTCTCACTGGCTCTAGACGGTTGGGAGCAGTTGGGACTAAAACAAAAACAAACAAAATACAATTTCATCCGAACTAAGGGAAAATTTACCTTATTTTGAAAACACCATACACGTCCACAGAACACTTTTGTAGGCTTAATTTTTCAGTGGGGGGGGGGTTCACTTAAAGTACTCATGAAACTCAGAATTGGAATTGGACAAAAACTATATTGCTTATGAAGAAAAAAATAGGAAACTGTTTTACTATCAGTCAATTTCAAACCACCTGTATAAAGGGGTTAGAAAATAAATATCACATAAAAAGGCACTTAAGCTACAAAGGGCTCGAACAATCGTCCAGCGACCCGGGGCGATCTAATAACAATGGAATGCCCCTTTTTATGTTAATGCCCTTTTGGTTATCTCGGAAGGAAGGTGTATGAATCGATATCACCCACTTGAAGTATTCCATTCGTACGTAAAAAAGTTCGCAAGTGGTGCACAAATGTGTGATTCTTATTCTACTTGGTGAATCATTTTAATAACGTTGGTCTGAATAAAATATATATGAATGTTAAATGGCACTAAGTAAACTGCATACCTTCGCCACATCCTGAAAAATCAATAAAATAATTTTATCTAAATTGGGTAGTTACCTTGAAGTAACAATATATGGAGAGATAGCTAATTTGTTTTACCCAACCCATCCGAAATTGTAATAAATCACTTTTTCCGAGTTTTTACATCGTACACCATGAGAGAGAAAAAGACAACAAATTTCTTGGAACGCTGCTATATACTGTCGTAATGATCTTAAGCTGGCTATTTTCGCTGGTTAACGGCGGGACTCCGCCCACATTTTTTATTTTGCCACTAAACTTGACACAACTAAACTGTTTTTTAGGTTAGATGCTATATTTTTGTTGATAAAAATACTGTGAAATGTGGCTATACGAATACACAAAAACATTATGTCGATATGTGATATGAATGGATGTATAAATACCGTAGCCTTAGTCTTAGCCACGCCCATTTGCGCCGAGTCATGTTAAAATCATCAAAAACAAGTCCAAAACTGACTTCACTGCCTTGGCTTGGGCTACCTCTTGTATACTCTAAGGTAGTTACCTATTTTTCTTCCCCTAGTGCCATCTCCCCTCACCGCCTCTCTACATTACTTTCAATTAGAGTACGAGAACTGCGTGCAATATAGTTGTGAATGATGAATACTTGGAGCAAGTGGATGAGTTTGTGTATTTAGGAAGTATGTTCTAGAGAGACGGAAAGGCTGACAAGGATATTGAAAGAAGGGTGAATACAGGAAACTCCATTAATGGAGGACTGAACGCTGTTGGCGCAAATAAAGAAGTGTCCAAAGAAGCGAAACTAGCAGTCCGCAATTGAGTGCCTATACCAACCCTAGCGTATGGCAGTGAGGCATGGAATTGGCAGAGGAAGGACGAAAGTAGACTGAATGCTGTGGAAATGAGATCTTTGAGACGTATGTGCGTAAAACCATGTATGACCGTATTAAAAATGTGGATATCCAGAAAGAATGCAAGGCTGATGTGAGCGTAATATATATGATGCGAAAGTGAATGGAAGAAGAAGTCGAGGACGCCCGAGAAAGACATGGCACGATCAAGTAAATCAAATACTTGAATCGGGTCAGGTGGAGAGTCAGAATAACAGAAGAGTATGTATGAATGTAAATGAAGCAATGAGTGTGTGCCAAAACAGAGTTATATAGCGGTCCTTCCTCTCTGCTCACCCCTGGGGACAAACGGCGTGATGGGTAGTTAGTCAGTTAGTTAAATTGACTTCAGAAATGTGCCAGCCCATGTAAATGATTCTCTTGATCGTGCCGTGTTTTCCTGGGAAGCTCTGACTTCATCCATCCACTTGCGTGTCATGTATTCACCACATATTCCTTTCTTCATCCACAATCTTTTGATTTTTGCGTGAGGAACCAGTTCCAGTTCCCTTAACTCACTTTTGTTTTGGCGAGGGATTTTTGTCGATTTGCTAGTACAAAAAAAAATACCAAGGAACCGGTTTCAAAAAGAACTGAACAAATAACCGGATAAATTCAAATCTCTTTTTAGCGAGTTCGCTTCAATTAAAGTGTTCACTGCGAAGGGTTCATTTTAAAGAACTAGCAATTCGTGAAGCGTATACAAAACATTGAAGTTTTTCCCAACGCTAATGGTAATGTATTATGTAAAAGGCCATCGGAGCGTCAATCAATTAATTAATGCAAATATAAATAATAAATAACACTTTCATCAGCCTTGCATTGAATTTTCTGACAAAATTAGCTATTGCTAAGATTCGATTTTCAGTCTTACTCAAATATATTGTACTATTCTAAATCCTTTTCTAATACATGCAATTTTTTTAATAAGCATTTTAATAATCAACGACAATTATCAATGTCTTTCGTACAAAGGTTACAAAAATGAGATAAAAATGATATTTTAATAACAAGTTGGTACGTGTACCACGCAAACGTGAATCTCTTGGATGAAGCGACCTCACCCGGCTACGCCACGTCACGGCTATGCCGCGCCACGTCCACGCCGCGCCACGGCCGCGTTGAGGCCACGCCGCGGCGTGAAATCGTGGCAATTTGTTTTTCCGATTTAATCTGTTTCCGAATAATTAATTTATTGCGAGTTTCGGCGCGAATTTTTCCCATGTTAATTTTTATTTTAAAGGAGGCCATAAATTATCAGTGCGATAAAACATCACGCCCCCGGAGCCTCTGAACACTGCGCTTGTCAAGCTGGGGGCCGCAGCTAATGGAAACGAATTACGCATCGCAAGCTTACAACAGACGTACACGATTATGCTTTATTTATTAATTCAAATCAAACTGTTAGTTGTTGCAAGCAGACTGCTAGCATCGAAAATAATAAGCAAAATAAGTAAGCTGTTCATGTGTAAATAAGACCAGTTGTTACTTAGGGTTGAGAGTTATGGTGCCTACCACAAAATGAAGAAGTAAAACTAGCAACACTTGGAAGGTAAAATACTAGGAAACATCTTTAGATCTACGCTTTAAAATGGATCATTCAGAAATAAACCAACCTATACAAACTTGGGATAAACCACTTTCTATAGTATTTCGGAGAATTATACCGATATTTAATATAGTGATGATTGAGGAACAACAATTCATTGTTTCTGAGTCTACGGCAAGGAATGTTGAGCTGGATAAGTTGCAATAGAGAAGGTGAGTCAATAAAACAATTAAAAATTTTGTAAATGCTAATAAAATCAAAACCTTTCCTGCACTTTCCTAATGAAAACATTTTCAATATTTGTTTAATTTAATAATATGAATAATTGCCTCTTTCTCGCCCTAATCTCCATGCAATTTCACGTAAGAAGCGATGTTGTACGGATTCAATATGATGAACATGAACGGTATAGAAAGGGGACCAAATGACACTAGCATATTCTAGATGAGGGCGAACTAATGAACAGTAAAGAATATTATGGAGTTTGTTAGTTATCACCCACAGTCCCACTGTTTGAGGGGCACTTGGCCAGGGTAGGCACTGAGTCCACATCCCCAATTTCTTGCTGCGAGAATTTAGCATAAATTGGGAGCAAACGAAGATTTACCGAAGGAAAGGGAGACGGCGAAATAGCGCGGAGCAAGATTTGTAACCCAGGGCCACACTAGTGAGGACTTCAAATGGGCATAATTAATGTCGATCTCAGTAATCAAAAAATATCAATAATTTTTAACGAAATATGAGAGCAAAAAAAAATTTTTTTAAATGTAGGTTGCTACCAAGACTTGAACTCGGAACTTCTATTTTATTCGAAATGAACGTCTCTGCCAATTGAGCTACAGAAACCATTTAAGATATCGTCATGCTTATCAAACTCATATTACAAAACGCCTTCTCTCAAATGGTAAATATGTCGCAAATGATTGAAGCTTCACAAAAGTCTTCAGAACCAAACAAGAGTCAGCTCATTCACCTCAGAAGAACAAACTGATTAGCATTTTTACTTAACTATGATGTGTAACGACTACACATTGCTTATAATAATTTCAATTTCTCTATAACCATCATGAATTCTGGCTTTAGATTTTGGATGTTTCTCTACAGTACATTAACGCATTGAATGAAAAAATAGTGTTTATGTTAATTAGCACTTATCAGGCACATACGAGATATTTTGTGAAAATCGGAAATAAATTCACCAATTCATCAAACGTGTGCCAGTGTTTGACGTAGGTATATTCATTCTAAAAAAACACTATGGGGTGCGAAGATACGCGAAGAGTGTGCGGAGAGATACGACGCTATTCACATCTCACTCTTATGTGATTTCAAAATATGGGAACCCGACAAATGGAATCTCAGTTCGCAGTTGTGCTTTTTCTTCTAGCTACATAGCGCGCTCGAGCTACTGGTAGTAACTTTTGGGCATCTCTTGGAGGTGGTCCTCTCGCCCGTTTTGTGAGCGTCAGCCGATGATTTTTTCATGTTTTCAGCTTTTAAATTTCAATTATTTTTTTTACAATAGCTCCACACAGGAGGCCTTGAGGAAAACAATTTCCCCCAGGGCCTATGTCATCTTTGGGGATGCTGTGTGGAGGGTTTTTTTGAGGAAAGGAAGGAATGAACTTGGGTCTTGAAGAGGCCCATGTTGAAGGAGGGAGGAAACACAGAGGCCGGCAAATCGTTCCATAGCCGAGCTGTTGAACATAAGAACAAGTCGTAAAAGCGACCCGTTCTCATGTATTGAATGTCAACCGTGTACAAATGTTGGGCGCGCGTTCGGCGAGTTTCCCGACTATGCACCGGTGTAGAAGGGATCAATGACGCAAGTTCCTCGGAGCATCTTCCATTGAAATACCTGTAGAACAAAGACAGCATTCCCATTTGACGTCTGTGCTCCAAAGTTTGCAATCCGTTGGTTAAGATAGGAGAATCTATCAAACGGGCCGCCCGTTTCTGCACAGAGTCAAGGGTTTTTTTCAGGTATTTAGGGGCTCCAGACCAGAGGTGGCTGCCAAATTCAACAGTTCAAACTCATTATCACTGTTGACGTCAAATATGATTAAGTTTAGCGATTGTCTTTGAATATTTTTATTTTTCTGATTTTGTATCGCATTTTTTACCTGTGTAATGATTACACAACACCGGAACGCGAAGAATAGCACAGTAAGGGAAGGTTAAAACTGGATTTTTAAGTAAGTTTTGAACAAAGTATCGCTCAAGCCCCTTTGTCTTTCCAGCGTCGATATTATTTTATCGTTATTGCAGAGATAGCTTAGTACATTTGAAGACTTACCACTGCTCCAACAGAAAACTTAATAATACATTCGTAAAATCCGTTGAAAAATGGATCCGGGGCAGAAAGGGACATACAATCAACAAAACATTTTAACCAAAATCAGAGGTATTGATATAAAACAATATTTTTTAATTAAAAACATCAGGCATTGAAAAAACACAACCATCTTGTGATCTTGTATTATAAATCCTGACGGTCGTGGGCTGAAGCAAGTAGGGAGGTAAAGGAAATGAGAAGAGGAAGGTTGGAAAGTTACTAGCTTCACAGATCTGGTCAATTGACACAGATAAATAATTTCAAGGAACGTTGCGTTTCTGAATGTTGTTCTTTCACCGGGGCGATACTGAGAGTATTTATCACTATGGAACGTATCTTTGAATATTTGTAGTATTCTGTGTAAGTATATAACATAAACATATATATACCATAAATTAGATTTATTTGCGCTCGCCGGGTTTCGACCCGTGACTCCTGGATCCGTAGGCCAGGATCTTAACTGCTCGGCCGCGCAGGTCGTCTACCATTAGGTCATTTCACCTTCGTTTGTATCGAGCAGTAAAAGTAAATTGTTTATGGTGAATACCGTACATGAGTCCCAACTGCTCCCGAACGTCTAGAGCCAGTGAGACTATGGTGAAGAGACGGGGAAGAGGAAGAGAACTTTTGGGAAGTACCTAGATATTCAGATCTGGTCACCAAACACGGCTAAAGCCATTTCAAGCAACGTTTCGATTCCGAATAGGGGTCTTTCACCTGGGCGATACTTGAGTATCTACCACTCTGGAACGTGCCGCAAACATACTTTTTTTTATTATTTTGTATGAATTAAATATATTGTGATTTTAGAGAAACAATGTATGGAAAGATAGCTTATTATTTTTACCCAATCTATACAAACTTGCGATAAATCACTTTTTCCGGGTTTCTACGTCGTACACCATGAAATAGAAAGAGACAACAAATTTAATACTCCGCTTCTACGAACTGTCACAGTGATATAAGGCTCCTGGATCACCGCGGGACTCCGCCCACATTTTTTACTATGCCACTAAACTTGACACAACTAAACGGTTATTTAGGTTGGATGCTATATTTTTGTTGAAATCAATACTCTTAAAAAGTGGTTATACGAATAAACAAAAACATTATGTCGATATTTGATATGAATGGATGTATAAATACCCTAGCCTTAGTATTAGCCACGCTCAGGTCCGCCGAGTCAGGTAAAAATCATAAAAAGCTCACCATACCACTTTATATACTCTAAGGTTGTGATACATATTTAAGAAATAAGAGTTATTGGCGCACGCCGGGCTTGAACCCGCGACCTGGATTCGTTGTCGAGCGTCCAACCACTAGACCATGGAGGCCGTCAAATAAATTACACATACAAGTTTAAATGTATAATTATATTTATGTCTCAGTGCGGCCCTGGATCGAATTTTCATCTCGCATATCGAAAGTGTCTGCTTAGCGTCTCCTATAAGTGTTAATAAATGAGTTATATTTCACGCGCAGACTTGCCTAGCGCGCTATATCACTACACACTACCAGACGCCGTGTACCGTTACTACCAGCACCGCTAGTTGAAGCCATTAATTTAATTGAAATTTAAGTTAATGGGAAATAGAATGGTGAATAATAAATTAAATTATAATATTCTGTTACTATCTGAGCACAGTGAAGTTCATAGGATTAGACGAAGCTCGTCAGAAATATGTTTAATCATTTCAATAACCGTCTATATAATGATAAATAAATGACAAATCATCCCTCTATTTCCCCTAAAAGGTTAACAGATAGTTATGAACGCCTCAAAATTACGTCTTGGTACATCAATGCCTGTTCAAAAGAAAAGGTGAATTCTGAATTTTTGCGGGCTGTGTACATTCGATTTTCGTGTTTTTTTTATTTTGTTATGTTGGTACACATATGTTTATCATATGTTAGCATTATCAGCCATTTTGGATTAGTGGTTTTTTTTTCGACAACTGGAAAGGTTAGTCACGTTTTTGTGTGTTCTTCGATTTTTTACTTTGAAAAAAATGGATCGAAGAATAAAATCCATGATTTGTTTTTCCACAACTCAAGGACGCTCATCGTCATTTGAATCTTCTCGGCCTTCTGTAAAGCGCTTGTACCACTTATAAACACTTTTTTGAGACAAACTAGACTCGACAAATGCCACAGTCAACATTTTAAGTGCGTTGGAGCACTTTTTCCATTTTTAACGCAAAATTTAATACATATTCTTTGATCCATTTTTTTCAAAAGTAAAAAATCCAAGAACACACAAAAACGTGACTAACCTTTCCAGTTGTTGAAAACAAACCACTAATCCAAAATGGTTGATATTGCTAACATATGTAAATATATATATTTTTTTTAAAGTAAGACAAACATTCCCGGGTTACGAATAACCTGACAATATTTGAAAAACTCCTACTGCCATCATCAAAAGCGAAAGATGTTCTCCACTCAGCTACCGATTGGTCATTTGTGCCAACATATAAAAAAAATCGATAATCGAATGAACGCCCGCGAAAATTCAAAATTCACCTTTTCTTTTGAACAAGCCATGCATATGAGTTTACTAATCTGAACTCAATTAAATTATTTTTATTTTTTTCAAACAGTGACCTCGGGGTTCCGAGATTTAACAATGGTCGCTTATGTTGTTCACGTATATTTGTAAAAGGTTGCTGATTGCTTACTGGTATTTGAAAACATGAGAAAATCGTTCGCTGGTGAATGAACATGGTCGCAGATTGTTCTTTGAAACCAGCGCAGCGTTTCATCGGAGATTAATTGATAACTCTACGCAATCATACTTCCTATTTAATAAACATACAAAGGACTTGATCCATATTGTGGAAGTCAACCATATGAAATTTCATTATGCAGTTTCAACGCTACAAACAAAGCTCATGTAAATGGGTCAAACCATAGAGTTGGTAGAGTAGTATCTATCCAAGGCAGTGAAGTCAGTTTTGGACTTGTTTTTGGTGATTTTAACCTGACTCGGCGCACCTGGGCGTGGCTAAGACTAAGGCTACGGTATTTATACATCCATTCATAGCACATATCGACATAATGTTTTTGTTTATTCGTATAGCCACTTTTCAGGGTATTTTTGTCAAGAAAAATATAGCATATAACCTAAAAAACCGTTTAGTTGTGTCAAGTTTAGTGGCATAATATTAAATGTGGGCGGGGTCCCGCCAGTGAACCAGGAGCTTAAGATCATCCTTACAGTATATAGAAGCGGTCCAAAAAATTCGTTGTCTCTTTCTCTCTCATGGTGTACGCCGTAAAAACCCGGAAAAAGTGATTTTTTGCAAGTTTGTGTAGGTTGGGTAAAAATAATTAGCTCTCCCTCCATATATTGTTACTTCAAGGGTCAAACTATAAGCTATTCATCAGCAACTCTCAAAATGTGGCTGTTTGAATGTTGGCAAATATCTATTGGACTTAGTTCAGAAGATATTGAATTTCATATCATTCCCAGAAGCTGCGTTCAAGATGAGAGCGTTTCCCCGTAATGATATTAGAGTTAATAGTTTGACGGTATTACAATGCGCTGCAGTCAAGAGTGTTATATAACTCTACACGAGAGCTCGTGGATAGGTCTGGTGTAGCATCGGGAAAAACTTCAATGTTTTGTGAATGCTTCACGAATTGCTAGTTCTTAAAAATGAACGCTTCGCAGTGAACACTTCAATTGAAGTCGAACTCGCGAGAAATAGATAAAAAAATCGACAAAAGTTCCTCGTTAGTACTAGTCGGTAGAGATTTGAGAGTGAAAATAACTGAACTGAAACCGGTTCCTCGCCCAAAAAAACACGAAAAGAACGAACAAAGGATTTAAAAAAGTGAACGAAGTGTGAACTGCCGCAAAATGAAGTGGTAGAAATGAAGTAGTTCACACGGAGCAGTCACAATCTTCAAAATAAAAAAAAGTATTAGTCGGTATAAAATTTCGAAAAGAACTGGAACCGGTTCCCCGAAGAACTCCCAAAAAGTTAGATCGAACAAGTTTGCAGTCGAACTTCAATTGAATTACTTATAATGAAGTGATTATTTAAAGGCTTTGAAGTTCAACTTCACAACTGAACTGCTGCAAATTGAAGTAGTCATTTTTAATCTAACTTCCATTAATGTATTTGTTTGATGAAATGAAGGGAATGAAGTTTGAACTGCCGCAAAATGAGATAGTTTACACCAAGCAGTCAGAACGCTAAAATGAACTACCAACTTTAATTGAAGTATTTGTTCAATGAACAATGAAGGAAGTAGGAACTGCTGCCAAAAGAAGTAGTTCTTTCAGAGTGGTCACAACGCTAGTCTGGTGTGTCCATATTAAGTATAATGTTCGCCTTTTTACAATATTTTTGTCAATCAAACTCGACACAACTAAACGGTTTTTTAAGGTTATATGCTTTATTTTTTACGATAACAATAATGTGAAAAAGTGGTTATACGAATAAACAAAAACATTATGTCGACATATGCCATGAATGGATGTAAAAATACCCAAGCCCTAGTTCTAGCCACGCTTAGCTCTGTCGAGTCCGGTAAAATACATCAAAAACTGACTACACTGCCTTAGATAGGTACCACTCTATGTATTCTAAGGTCTCATACATACTCTTCTGTTATTCTGACTCTTCACATGACCCGATTCAAGTATTTGATTTACTTGATCGTGCCATGTCTTTCTCAGGCGTCCTCGACTTCTTCTTCCATTCACTTTCGCATCATATATTCTTTTCACACTCCTTTCTTCGTTCATTTTTTATTTATTTATTTTTTAAATGAATACCGCACAAGAGTCTCAACTGCTCCCAACCGCCTAGTGCCAGTGAGACTATGGCATCCCCAATAGGCGTATGTTGTGAGTGAGGCTGAAGGTGGTGGGGAGGAAAAGGAGATTGGAAGGGGAAGGGTTGGGAAGTACCTGGCTATTCAGATCTGGTCACCAAACACGCCTAAAGCCATTTTAAGCAACGTTTTGATTCTGAATGGTGGTCTTTCACCAGGGCTATACTCTCCACCCAACCACTCTGGACGTTGATTTGGCATTATTTTGAAATTTCAACATTTATATTCTATTTATTTATTTACGCCCGTTTCAGGCTTTTACAAACATGTTACATATATTTAAAAAAAAAAACAATAACCTCATAAGTGCAAAAAATTATGTAAAATCAAAAAAAAAGAGTATTGAATAGCAGATACAAAAATAATTAATAATATTCAATAAATAACAGGGGCAAAATTTTGTAAAAAAAAAATATTAAGATCGCACATTGTTTTTTAAGCGACAAACTACAAAAACTTTTTTATTTTTTTTGTTTTTACGAAAATCGGTTTTTCATATCACTTTAATTCCCTTTGACAGATTTGCAAAGCACCTTAATAACATTTCCTAAGTGAATTCCTTCGTAGCCCATTGCATCACAGAGCTGAAGCTTCAAATCATACGAGGATTTTTAAAGGCTGTTTTTTAATCCTCTCTGATCCTCAAAAGGTTTAGAAGTGAAAAATTGAATTTTCATTTCACGGGCACACAAAGGCAGAAAACATGTTGCCACGAAAGATACCGCACTGAAACTTTTATTAATTTATTACGATTCTTAGGTTTTTTAATATTATTTAAGCAATAATTATTATTACTTTAAATTAAAAAAAATAATTTTTTGTCAAAAGTTCTGCTGGGTAATTTTTTTTACG
This sequence comes from Drusus annulatus, assembly GCA_022651775.1. Lineage (NCBI taxonomy): Eukaryota > Metazoa > Arthropoda > Insecta > Trichoptera > Limnephilidae > Drusus > Drusus annulatus. The sequence goes on along the minus strand of JAGWCC010000223.1, from coordinate 720,587 downwards.
CGTGACAGCTGTTTCGCCTTCTGATGGCATTATCAAACTTTCAATAAGTCAGTTTGATAATGCTCTCAGAAGGCGAAACAGCTGTCACGCGTAAAAATAATTACCTAGCAGAACTATTGACAAAAAAGGTTTTTTAAATTTAAAATAATAATAATTATTATTTGAATTAAATTAAGAAACCTAAGAATTGAAATGGAGTTCCACAAAATAAACTTTAAAACCATAAATAAATTTATTTTGAAATGTTAAAAATGTTACGATTTAACAATTATTTCGAAATATCGAGAATTTATTTTTTTGTGTAAACCGTTTTTTTTATGACATTTAATAAGTTTGTATTCACCGTACGATTTAACTGCCAAAACTCTATAAAAATGATTCCAATAGTGAAAACATATTTTTAAGTTTTTTTTTTTACATGAATACCGCACAAGAATCTTAACTGCTCCCAAACGTTTAGAGCCAGTGAGACTGTGGCATCCCCAATAGGGGTATGTTGTGAGGTTGAAGGTAGTAAGGAGAGGAAGAAGATGAGAAAGGGGGAGGTCGGAAAGTACCTGGCTATTCATATCTGGCCACTAAACACGGCTAAAGCCGTTTCAAGCAACATTTAAATTCTGAATGGTGGTCTTTCACCAGGGCGATACTTGTAGCATCTACCACTCTGAAACGTGCCGCAAATCTATTTTATATCAATTAATTGTGTTATGACACATATTTATCAAATTAAATTTATTTAGGTTCGAACCCGCGACCTCTGGATTCGTAGTCGAGTGTTTTACCACTCGACTATGCAGGCCGTCAAAATATGTAAGTCTAGAAGGAAATCTAGAAAAATGTGGAAACGAACAATATTACTGTAAATTATTAATTTATGTAAGAAAACAGAGTATACTTATTTACCCTATTCAATACTCAATGGGTTTATGCATAAATTAGAAGTTTATTTCAGATATGCATCAAAAGAGAGTCGATAAAATATATATATATTTTTTTAAATTATTAACCGCACATTATGTAAATTGGGGTTATCTCGGGTTACAGCCTGCAAGGAAAAGGTAACCATGATGATAGCCACACTCCGATAAGGGAGAGCACCCAAGAAGAAGAAATAAACCCACCAAAATGTAGCAGATTTAATTGAGTTTGCAAAAGCTGGTTCAGATGTTATGAGCTAACCGCTCTACAGCACGGTCGTCGTTTGCCTTTCCATCGAAATTTTCCGTAATAACAACTGTATTGTCTTTCCGAAATGATTTTACAACGAAATCCGAAATTCGCAAATCAATTCCCAGCCCGCGGCGTCATCGGAAATTCTTTTCAAAATATTCAGGCCTTTCAGGAATTTCAGGAAAAATCGGAAGTGAATATTTCCACCGGGAGCTGCGACTGGGCGGGCATTTTCTCACTCACACCCGTGCGGACTGCTGGACCGTCACCCCGTGGGATCCGAGCGACATCCCGGCCGAGTCAAATGACTTGCCGTTTGAAAGACAAAATAAATATACTGTTTTATTCGAATACCGCACTAGAGTCCCAATCGCCTAAAACAGGTATAGGCATAACCAATTATGATATGCTGGGAAGCTGAAAAAAGTGGAAGAGAAGAAAGATTGGGATGTGGAAGGTCGATAAGTTCCTAACAATTCACATCTTGTCACCAAACTCTGCAAAATCTTTTTTTTTCTTTAAAAAGACAAACATTCCCAGGTTACGAATACCTTGACGGCCTCCATGGTCAAGTGGTAAGACGCTCGACTGCGAATCTAAAGGTCGCGGCTTCACACTCGGCGTGCGCCAAAAACTTTTATTTAATTTAGATGTGTCATAACACGAAATAATATTATGAAAATAATAAAAAGTATATTTGCGACCCTGGTGAAAGACCACCATTCAGAATCGAAACGTTGCTTGAAATGGCTTTAGCCGTGTTTGGTGACCAGATCTTAATAACCAGGTATTTCCCAACCTTCCTCTTCCCTATTTCCTTTCCCTCTCCACTACCTTCTGGCTCTAGACGGTTGGGATCAGTTGAGACTCTTGTGCGGTATTCATATAAAAAAATTTAGAAAAACCTCCTACTGCCATCGTAATAAGTGAGAAATGTTGCTTATGCAATAATAGAGGACTTAGCCCGCAGAGGAATTGAACCCGTGACGCCCGGGTGGGAATCCGACGCGTTTGTCCACTCAACTACCGACCGGTCAAGCAATGCTTCAGTTGTAAATAGTGAGTGGTCTTACACCAGGGTGACACTGAAAGTATTCACCACCCTGGAATGGGTGGTAAATATTATAAATACTAAACAATATATACATAATTTATTTTTCCACAACTCCAGGACGCTCATCGTCATTAACATCTCCTTGGCCTTCTGTAAAGCGCTTGAATCACTTATAAACATTTTTTTGAGACGAAGTAGACTCGCCAATTGCCACGGTCAACATTTTAAGTGCGTTGGAGCACTTTATTCCATTTTTAACGCAAAATTTAATACATATTTTTTTCAAAGGTAAAAAATCGAAGAACACACAAAAACGTGACTAACCTTTCCAGTTGTCAAAAACAAACCACTAATCCAAAATGGCTGATAATGCTAACAAATGATTAACATATGTGTACTAACATAACAACAAAAAAATTGATAATGGATTGTACACAGTCCGCGAAAATTCAAAATTCACCTTTTCTTTTGAACAGGCCTTTGAATGGTATGTCTTATGCACTTCATTTGCACGTGTCAGGTTACAAGCCCGCGGACCCTGGATCCGGAGCCAATCGTCTACGAAACTAGTCAAGGGACTTAAAATATTTAATGATTTTTTTCACATATCAGCGTTTGGTTTTAAAGTTATCAACTTACTTAATTTAAGTTTTTTTTTGGGAATAAGTTACCTCGGTAAGAAACCTTTACTCTTGGATTTTATACTTTTCTTGCATTAGAAGCCTTGCTTGGGAATATAAGAAATGCTTGCATCAGAGTAATTTAATAACAGTTAAATACAATAACGTTACATATATGGACACATTATAGTCTTAGAATATTAACACAAAATGTGGCAAGCAAAACACACACGTTACCAGTAAATTCATCATTCAAATATCGGTCATGTATGACAAAGATAGAAATTCGTAGAATATATGTGTATGAACGAAACAGATCCAAAGTTCGGACCGCGTTCCATACTTGCTTGAAACGACCTTAACCGACGCGTGGCCGTTTAGTACTAAATCGGCTTGAACACCGATCACACCAACTAGTGTGATTATTGCTTGCCACTTTGAGAGCGCTACAACGCGTCTATATATATGTTACGTCATTAGATAAATATTTATAATTATTACAATAGTTATAGTTTTTAGAGCACTTCATATGACGGGTAGTGGGTGAGGTTGAACATTTGAAATATTTATAAAAGTTTTTTTGTGTAATGAGGCTAGAATAGGTCGATAGCTCCTACGGACTTACAAAACAATACATTAATACTTATTTTTTATACTAGACATTCCTGTTTCCTGTTTTTTTTTCATCATGTAAAATTCAGCTTTGTCGAAAAATCACCGTTGATAGTTTTGCTGAAATGATATTTTGATTTTGGACTGGCTCTTTGATTGAAACTGACGTTAATAAGCTGTACGATATATAAGTTTCGGGGAGGCTATGATAAATGATTCTTTATCAACCGTGAAACTGATTTTCTATTGTCATTTGTAGCAATGGAAAACTAGGCGATGGTACGATTAGATACCAATTTTAGCATTTTATTAATGCATCATATTAATTAAATAAAAACACACGTTGTTTTAATCCACTTTATTTTTGTACATGTCTACTAGTTTCAATTCAGCAGAATCTTTATCGGGACTTAAAAATATACTAATGAAATAAATAGAATGTGCATATTTATATATAAGGGTGAAAATGAGGAAAAGAGAGATATACTATCATGAGTTAAATTGTTGTCTCACTCCTAATATTATTTCTCTATTTTCCTCATTTTCACCATTATATACATATGCACATTCTTTTTATTTCGTTAGTATATTTTTAAGTCCCGATGAAGATTCAGCAGAATCGAAACTAGTAGACATACATGGCCTTTTCAAAATAAAAGATGAATTTTGAATTTTCGCGGGCTGTGTACATTCGATTATTGATTTTTTTGTTATGTTGGTACACATATGTTTATCATATGTTAGCATTATCAGCCATTTTGGATAGGTGGTTTTTTTTTGACAACAGGAAAGGTTAGTCACGTTTTTGTGTGTTTTAATGTTAAGAATTATTAAAGCTTAATGTTTTTAAGTTCAAAGAGTCATGCTGTTATGCTGGACGACGGATCAAAGTTTGAGAATAAGCTGTAACGGGCCGAAAATGGGTGAAGATAGAGATCGTTCAGAGTTGAATTTGAAAAGGGCACTAATCGTGGATCGAATCTCAATTTCAATAAAGATGTTATTTAGCAATCACAATCAAAGAAATGATTTCTATTCAAAAGACGAATTTATCTTTAAAATGCAAAGAATAAATGCGTTCCATTCAAAGAATCAGTATGAATAATGTACCGCTCTTCGCAAAGGCTTTAACCCTTCCATCTCCCAGATAAACCTTCTGAGATTTATTTGATGCCCTTAGAATAAATGAATCTGGACTCTGATCAATCGTAAGATAACAATCGCAGCTGCCCTTCCCCCCTTCTCTCCTCTCAATTCCCATTCTTCTTCTTCTTCTTCGTCCCCCTTCCTTTGTTCTTCGGTAATGCTCTAGGGACCCGCTACACAAGTTTCCCGTTGTTTGTATTACCTGGATTTCTTGGGACAGCCCTGTTTCCGAGGGGTGAATTACTGGCGAAATCAGATTTTATGAAGGAGTGGCTGCTCCTTGGCATTTGAAGTGAGGAGTGGAGGAAGATTGGAAAGAGGAAATTGGGAAGTGTCTTGCTATTAAAAACCTGGTCGCCAAACACGGCTTAATTCATATTAAGAAACGTTTTATTTCTCTACAATGGACTACCACCAAGGTGGTACTGATTTTTTTTTTTTTACATTACCTACCTCACTAGGTCATAAGAACCTGTTCTGAGGTGAGTGACAGTGAGTACAAGTAGAATAATAAATAAAAAAATGATGATATTTGTTACTCAATGTTCTAGTTTGTAATGGAATTAGTGAAGAATTTCAAGTGCTATTTACGAGGTCTTCAATTTCCTTGCGGTCCTTACTCATTAGCCATTTAGTAATGTTTTAATTAAAGGAATACATATTGGTGATGGCGACAGTCTGTGGTGGGAGTTTGTTGTAAGTGTGGGGTGCGATGTACATATGGTGTCTTTGCGCAAAAGCTGTATTGTATTTAGGTACTAAAAGTCTTTCTTGTTGTTTGGCCCTTGTATTTTTATTATGAGTGACATACTAGTACTGATAAAATTAACAATATCGAAGATCAGTAACGTAAGTAAAAGTATTTGATTTACAATCAAAAATATAATATAATCTTTGGAGTATTATTGTCAAGCAAAAGTTTATTCTTTGATTATTTCCTAAAAAGGTGCTTTAAAGACCTAGCGTTAATGATACCTTCAGACCAGATGCATAAAGCCAGGTGAATTTTTCGGGTTGTTGCTCGTTTTTTCCTTGTGCTCGTCAGCTCAGCTGACTAATTAATGGTCGGTTTTCGACTATTTAAAGCAATTTTTAATTTTATAAACTTATTTTGTGAAGTTACGCTGGGCTTACTAATTTTTTTCAATGAATTCTCGACATATTTAAATATATGATATAAAAATATTTGAAATTCTATAATATTTTAGCCATTAACGAACGTACTGCAAAATAATAATTTTATTTTTAATGACTGTCATTCCTCGAATACATGCTTTTTTATATTATTTATAGCAAAATCATCGTCAGTTTTTTTTTTGTTTTTAATTAACCTTTTTTGTAACACATAAAGTTAACCGGAACTCTGTCACACTCGGCAAATCGCGTCGCAATTATTGGAATTCTCCGCCATTTTGTTAGAGTTATTTAAAAACTAAGTGCCTTCATTTTATTAAATTGACTTTTGTGTTGTCGTGTTTATTGCGTAAGCCTTGCAACATAAATTGCACAAAAGATGTTGTGAGCGCCCTTGAGGTGATTTTCCCACGAAAACGGCGCTATAAAAGTTATCCATTTATTATTCACAGTTAAATTATTTAAAAAAAACCCTCCACACAGCATCCCCAATGGTAAAATACTCCTGCATGAAGTTTATGAATCACCGCCCTTATTTTGTTTCAAAAACAATGTTTTTTTTTACGTGAATACCGTACAAAAGTCTCAACTGCTCCCAACCGTCCAACAGTCAGACTATGGCATCCCCAATTGGGGTATGTTGTGGGGCAGAAGGTACTGGGAAAGGGAATAAGATGAGCAAAGGGAAGGTTGGGAAGTACCTGGCTATTCAGATCTGGTCACCAAACACGGCCAAAGCTATTTCAAGCAACGTTTCGATTCTGGATGGCGGTCTTTCACCAGGGCGATACTTAGAGTATCTACCACTCTCGGAGCATTTTCGTCAAGCAGAAGAGTTGAGTTTTATTCTTCGGCTATTTTCTAAAAAACGTGCTTTAAGGACCTAGCGTTAATGATGCCTTCAGACCAGATGCATAGAACCAGATAAACTTGTCATAAAATTTTGAAATTTGTAACCTCTTCTTGAGATCTCAGCTCGGCTTTATTTTTTTTTTATATATATATGAATACCGTACAAGTGTCTTAACTGCTCCCAACCGTCTAGAGCCCGTGAGACTATGGCATCCCCGAATAGGGTATATTGTGAGGCTGAAGGTAGTGGGGAGGGGAAGAGGAAGGTTAAGAAATACCTGGCTATTCAGATCTGGTCACCAAACACGGCTAAAGCTATTTCAAGCAACGTTTCGATTCTGGATGGCGGTCTTTCACCAGGGCGATACTTAGAGTATCTACCACTCTCGGAGCATTTTCGTCAAGCAGAAGAGTTGAGTTTTATTCTTCGGCTATTTTCTAAAAAACGTGCTTTAAGGACCTAGCGTTAATGATGCCTTCAGACCAGATGCATAGAACCAGATAAACTCGTCATAAAATTTTGAAATTTGTAACCTCTTCTTGAGCTCTCAGCTCGGCTTTTTTTTTATATTTGAATACCGCACAAGAGTCCCAACTGCTCCCAACTGTCTAGAGCCAGTGAGACTATGGCATCCTCGAATAAGGTATATTGTGAGGCTGAAGGTAGTGGGGAGGAGAAGAGGAAGGTTGAGAAGTACCTGGCTATTCAGATCTGGCCACCAAACACGGCTAAAGCCATTTCAAGCAACGTTTCGATTCTGAATGGTGGTCTTTCACCAGGGCGATATATGGAGTATCTACCACTCTGCTAAGAGTATCTACTAATTAATCTCTCCAATTTGCGACTGGCTTTTGTGTTTCATCCTTCTTACAGCGTGGGTTTCCAAGAGAACCCATCCCCAACGATTAATTACTTCTGCATGAAGTTTATCAATCCATGCCCTGATTTTGTTTCCCGTAACAATAATAAACAAAAGCTTCTAATTCACCTTAAAACCATTCAACGATAAATCAGAAATATTTGAACGAACAATCTCATTCAATCTATTACCCATAAAACACAATAAAACAAATATAACAATGACTTGATTTCAAACCCCTTCATCCGTCAGTATTATTGATATTGAAAATCATAAAAATGTTTGATTTCTCATCTCCTTTACTTTACCTCCCAGTTTTCACCTATTCTAGAAAATCTCCCCATTCCCGTTCCCTTCCAATTTTCTAGGCGGCTTAGTGCCAACTCTAGTAGTGGGTACTATGGGAGAGAGAAGATTAAACTGATTTTCTGAAAACCATTGATACCGGGTAAGCTAGATTGGCTGTTTACTATAAGATACGAATACTAAACTTATTAACCAACCAACCAACCTGCTATATCTCCGAATAGTAAGGCAGTAAAGATAAAACGCCATGCAACTCTACATATTTTAGAGCACCTTCGGAACCTTCACTGGCTCAAGTGCACTGAAATAATCCAGTACAATTTGTGCTGGATGGTGCTTAAATCCCTTAACGAAATGGCCCACTGTACATCACCGAATTGTGCGTTCCAGAAAACATTCTTCTAAGGCAGTCGACTCTTAGATCAGCAACGTCATCGGCCATCGGAAGGCTGGTAGAACCCAAACGCAATCCTAATACTAGGTTTGGAGATTGCGCTGCAGGAGTATCGGGGCCGAAGGCTTGGAATAAACTGCCTCCGGAACTAAGATGTATAACGAGCCCAACAGAATTTCGGTCCAAACTGAAAACTTACCAATTCAGACACTCATATCCTTAAATTTATTAAAAGTATCTCAACATAATCTGTCTCTCGACGAATCACCTTTAGACATTCAAGTTTTAACCAAATCCTGTACTGTACGACAAATTCAGAAAGTCCTTTTTTTAATTTCGCTCCCATGCCCTAATTCTAACTCATGATGCACCACGCCATTGTAATCGAAGAAAACCGTGAGCAAAACCTTCACATTTGATCGAACTTGGCGTGCTTTTTTCGGTCTTGGCTCTTCTGGCCGCTTCCATTGGGATGATTGTGCCTTGGTTTCGACGTCATAACCATATACCCACGTTTCATCACCAGTAATGACCCTTTTGAGCAAATCTGGATCGTCTTTGACGTCATTCAACAACCCCTGAGCGATATTAATGCGACGTTGCTTTTGCACAAAATTAAGCGATTTTGGAATAAACTTCGCTGCCACACGTTTTATGCCCAAGATTAAGGATTCACTAAGCCAATTCACTCGCCGATGAAGTTATCGTAGAATCCATGAATTTTTTTATAAATAAACATTTTTAATTAATACTTACAGTAGGTATAATATAAATTTAGTTTATATACAATGTCTAGTTTCTAGTTAATGATAATTACCTCCCTAATTGAGAAAATTCTTGTGCTTAGGGAGGGAGTACTATCATGGGTTTCTTAAAATTATTTTTTTTATGATAAAAAATGAATATCAAATGAATTCATTTTAGGTTATTTTATTGAAAAGTGTACTTCGTTTAAGTTTTTTAAGTTTTTTTTTTAATATTTTGTAGTTGTTCAAATCTATTATGTTTTTGGGAAGTTTGTTGAAAATCTTAATTGCTGAGTAGGAATCTTAGAGTTTACTAGAGGTAGCCCAAGCCAAGGCAGTGAAGTCAGTTTTGGACTTGTTTTTGATGATTTTAACATGACTTGGCGCAAATGGAGCGTGGCTAAGACTAAGGCTACGGTATTTATATATCCATTCATATCACATATCGACATAATGTTTTTGTGTATTTGTATAGCCACTTTTTCACAGTATTTTTGTCAACAAAAATATAGCATCTAACCTAAAAAACCGTTTAGTTGTGTCAAGTTTAGTGGCAAAATAAAAAATGTGGGCGGAATCCCGCCGTTAACCAGCGAAGATAGCCAGCTTAAGATCATTGTGACAGTATATAGAAGCGGTTCAAGAAAATTGTTGTCTCTTTCTCTCTCATGGTGTACGATGTAAAAACTCGGAAAAGGTGATTTAATACAATTTCGGATGGGTTGGGTAAAACAAATTAGCTATCCCTCCATATATTGTTACTTCAAGGTAGGAATAGTGATGTTGTGCTGTTGTATTGAGTTTCGGGGTAACTCTTTGGCTTAACGTTCTTGGTCTGGTGCTCACTGAATCCAAATTTCATTTTTCTTTGTGGATTTAAAGTAATCTATTTTTTCTAAATGTTTTTTTCAAATCTAAAACTTTGAATTCTGTTAATAACTCATCAGTAGAGTAATCTAATGGCTTTTTTAGGATTATTTCTATTAGTCTTCTTTGTACTATTTCAAAGGTATTAAGTTTATTTAATAACTTTCCAACCTTCGTTTTGATCTACCACATTCTCTTCCATTTTATTTCAAACTTAAGTTACTCCGCAATAAATTTTGCCATAACCACATTGACTTTCGTTGGAAATACTACGTGATATGAACAAAAAAACGGTTCAAATATGTACATGAATTCACCAAAGAGGCTCAACCTAGTGATTTATATTACAAAGGTTTTTTCGTATGGTTATCTGTCCAACCATTGGGTTGTTTTGCTACACGGGTCCCGCTGTGAAGATCGACGCTTCGTTATACGCAAATTTTAAGGTAAAAAGACTTATTCAAATATACCTTCTTTGAGTAAGTTTTTATAGGGAAGTAACTTATAGGCTTATCCACATCGAGTGAAATATTTTTAACACAAAGGTAAGCTTCTTGAGCAAGATTACGCAACAGAAAATTTCCATAAAAGGTGTTATGACTTGAAGTATAATAATAAAAATAAAAAAAGTTTATTTTTAAAGCGCTGTTTCCGTGAAAAAATCATCTCAAGAGCACCTTACAACTTAATTTACATGCATATATTTTTTAACATTCCCTGGTTGCGAATAACCTGACAATATTTTTACGACTCCTACTACCATCATAACAAGCGGAAGATGTTGCTTGTGCAATGATGGAGGACTTAGCCAGCAGAGGAATTGAACCCACGACGCCCGGGTTGGAATCCGTCGCGTTTGTCCACTCAGCTACCGACCGGTCAAAACCCACAACATATTCACTTAGACTAATTATAACTAATAATTATGGACCCTCAGCTAAGACTTAAGATAAGTGCTTTTCAAGAAATGCTTATGGCTAGTGACTTACAATATTAATACTTTGAACTAAGACTTACGACTATTGAGTCACATATGATCCATTTTTTTCAAAAGTAAAAAATCGAAGAACACACAAAAACGTGACTCACCTTTCTAGTTGTCAAAAACAAACCACTAATCTAAAATGGCAGATAATGCTAAACGATAAAAATATGTGTAGCAACATAAAAAAAAAACAATAATCGAATGTACACAGCCCGCGAAAATTCAAAATTCACCTTTTCTTTTGAACAGGTCTCGTACGTGCCATGTTGGTACACATATGTTTATCATATGTTAGCATTATCAGCCATTTTGGATAAGTGGTTTGTTTTTAAACATGTTTTTGATTTTTTTAAAAAAAATGGATCAAAGAATAAAATCCATGATTTGTTTTTCCACAACTCCAGGACACTCATCGTCATTAACATCTTCTCGGCCTTCTAAAAAGTGTTTATAAGTGGTACGAGCGCTTTACAGAAGGCCGAGAAGATGTTAATGACGATGAGTGTCCTGGAGTTGTGGAAAAACAAATCATGGATTTTATTCTTTGATCCATTTTTTTTTTAAGTAAAAAAATCAAAAACGTGACTAACCTTTCCAGTTGTCAAAAACAAACCACTAATCCAAAATGGCTGATATTGCTAACATATGATAAACATATGTGTACCAACATAACAACAACAAAAAATCGAAAATCGAATGTACACAACCTGCGAAATTTCAATATTAACTTTTGATTTTGAACAGGCCTCGTACATGTTATAAAAAAAATATTCAAATTAAAAAAAAACTTACAACGATCAAGTAGATTGCATATTCTGGTCGTGAAGAGTCAAACACGTAGTACGGCAAATGATGACTAGGCTGTGTGGGGTTCATCTCTCCGCCTAAGCCTGTGCGTAAATCAGGATATATTCTCCAGGAAACCCAGCCCTTTGATGTACGAGTCGTGCGTCATTTTTACACATTTGTTGTGATACGAAGAAAATAAACTTTTACGCAGAGGATAATGTGTAGTTCATCCGTCAACACCAATACACACACGTATAAATAATCACCTTGACACGGCACGTGATATCGCACGCCCTTGACATGCCCGATCATTGCTCGCCAACCATGCTGCCCAAGAATATTCCAAAGATGACAACATACAAAAACGTGGAAAGAAATAATCCACCACACGACCAACAACAGATGTTAAATTTTAAAAACCAATCGTCTGATTTATTTCTAACAACTTAAAAAAATATGAGCGTCAGCACCCAAAAAGCCACACTTTTTGACTTTCTAATACAAGCAATACTACAAATGATTTATCTGTAAATTCTACACGTGCAGCTAGGAATATGGCTAAGGTTTTTAGTGAATACAATACAAAATACCTATTTTCGAAGGAAGCAAAAACTTGGGGGTGTGACATTGTATATTAAATAAAACAATAAATTTTGTAAAACACCACTTTATTTGAGTTATCAACTGATGTAAAAGCCTTGACGAAGCTTGAGAAGAGTTGATGTAAAAGCCTTGACGAAGCTTGAGAAGAGTTGATGTAAAAGCCATGACGAAGCTTGAGAAAAGCGAAACCTGGTTGGCGGTTCACTCAAATAAAGTGGTGTTTTATATAGCTTATTGTTTTATTTAATATAAAAAATACCTATTTCATTTTATTTTCTGTGAGTTTTCCTGTTTCATATGGGGCTGAAAATTGTTGATATTAAATTTAGAACATAATTTAAAAATAAAATTGTTTAAGTATTTTCTATTTCGCCTTTTTTTAAGCCCGTATGTGACTGAAGGGTACCCGGGTACGCTTTTCGGTTGTCAACAAAGATTTTTTTGATGTTCCAGTAAGTCTAACCGGCTGAAACTTCCTGACTTCCCCACAATAGTGAAAATTAATAATTAAACGTTACCGTTGGATATGTGAAGGGTGGTCTGTGAGCGGAAAATACTTAAGTAAAACAAACACCTTTTGATGACTATAAGGGTACCCGGGTACCTTCGTGTGTCTTATATAGAAATCGAAGCTTGTCCATATTTATTATTTTATCTTATTTTAAATGATAACCATGATGTATTGTTGTGTTTAAAATACATCACCTGTATCCTTAATATTATTTTTAATCACCTACTGCATTGAAAACCCCAATAAAATATTACGAAAATAATACTGGGTAAAATTCCTACTGTAACGCGACAAAGCGCGCGGCTCCGAATACTTTCTCGCTCCCGTCTAAAGCACTCTAGCAATGTTGAGCTGTGTGGATCCAGAGCCGGACTACAATTGGGAAATCGCCGACGCAATTTTATGAATTTCATCTACTACTCCCACTACGTGTTGAAGGCCGCTGCCCGCCGGCCAATAAAAGGCGCTGCTCGTCTTTAAAACAGCAGAGATTCAGAACAATCTCAAGGCCTGATTACTGATTGCGCGTTGTTCCCTTTCAGTGAGGTCTTTGAGTACTTAGTGAGAGATCCAGAACCTAGTCTCAAGACCTGATACTGATTGCGCGTCGTTCCCCTTCAGCAAGGTCTTCGAGTTCTAAGTGCTAAATATCTTTAAGCGTTCGATTGAATTGTGCGCCGTCGGTCTTTCAGTTTGTTTTGTTTGTACAATATTGTTTGAAGTTTTAAAGTTATAAGGGAAAACCCTTTCAAGTCTCTTTTCATTTATTCTTTTTGAATATAATATAAATATTACGTCTCTGTATCTAACTTCGCTCACTCTTTTAATATAAAAAAATAGTTTCATTATAAATTGTCGCAAAACGTGTGACAGCGAAGGAAAAAAGCTGTTATACTATCCACTTCCCTAGGTCTTGAACCGAGTTGAAATATGTTACGTCATAAAAGTGGTTCAGAAAATGATATACTGTAAAAGAAACCTTCATATCAATTTTAAAAAGGGGTAGTTTTCTTCAGTCACATAAGGGTTAAAGCTGAAAATGTTGGTAGGTAATTGTATTAGATAGGTAAGCAATATTTTCAAATTAATATTTTGAAAAGGTTGTAGACCACCAGCCTTGTAAAGTGCTACTCGCTGTACCAACATACCGCATCTTTCCTTGGCAGCTTTTTGACGCAAGCTCGTTTTGCCATCGACTTTTTCTCGCATAACATAACGCAACATAACGTATTGCGGCCGTAACATGTCCCAAAAAAGTAACACGTGAATTATGAGATAGCTTTAAAGGTGTTTCAAGGCATAATTTGTAAAGATCTTCGTCTTAAAGAAGGCCATCGGAGACGGATGAATCTAGCTGATACTTGTGATATGTGATGTTGTTTTATTTGATCTCTATTTATGGTGACAGTGATAATGTTTCACACCCATCATTTGATTGGGTGAAAAGGACAAAGGCATGTCAAATTTTCATGAAAATGTACAATTACATATAATTAGGTAATACCACCAAAAGTTTGTCATGCGTAAACTTGAAGAAACAATGTATGGAGAGAGAGCTAATTATTTTTACCCAATCGATACAAACTTGCGATAAATCACTTTCTCCGGGTTTTTACGTCGTACACCATGAGAGAGAAAGAGACAACAAATATAATACTCCGCTTCTACGTGCTGTCACAATGATATTGGGCTCCTGGATCACCGGAGAACCTCCGCCCACATTTTTTATTATGCCACTAAACTTGACATAACTAAACGGTTTTTTAGGTAAGATGCTATATTTTTGTTGGTAACAATACTGTGAAAAAGTGGTTTTACGAATAACAAAAACATTATGTCGATATGCGATATGAATGGATGTATAAATACCCTAGCCTTGGTCTTAGCCACGCCCAGGTTCACCGACTCAGGTAAAAATCATCAAAAACTGACTACACTGCCTTGGATAGATACCACTCTACACGAGTATATTCTAAGTGCGTAAAAGAATATTGTTGACAAACTTAAGGTTTTTTTCTGGGTGATAACAGGAAGCATTTAAATTCCTCGTTTTTAATTATGGTACAAGCGAAGTTTTGGAGATTTGTCCGGACTGCAAATTGCGTGGAGTAGAGTGTATTGATGATAACCAGCCTCCGATAGCAGAAAGCACCAGAAAAGATGAAAGACATTGGTTAACCTGCACAGTGACTGCCTAAATACTGCGCAAATACTGCGCTACTGCTTATTACACGCAGTTTTTTCAATTATCTTTTTTATTTAACCTATTTTTTTAAACATACATTTTTTTTTGTTTGTTGGTAAATTACTAAGCCGCCCATAAGCATAAGCCTGTGTTGGGATGGCAATTTGCAAAAGTGGTTTTTTAGCTACATAGTAACATGTTAATATCGAAAATATAGTACACACGTATTTAATAAAAATAAAAAATAATATAAGTAAATGACAAATGATAATATTCAATACTTAATATCCTGGCTGAGATGGGAGCCTTTTTTTCAGATAAGTTCACGCGAGGCCGCCGACACAAGTTCTTGATATACCCTAGATGCTGAACAAACTTACCGATGTTTACGACCTCGAAAAAACTAATTAGGTTAGTTAACTGCCTCGGAGGAAATGTGGATATTTTCCCTGTGATCTGTAGCCAGTTAAATATGAGGTCTGTCTTAAAATTGAACTATGTATATTAACCATACTATTTGCTATTACGTAATACGGCCTGCGTGGTCGAGTGGTAAGACGCTCAACTACGAATCCAAAGGTCGCGGGTTTGACCCGGCGTGCGAAAACATTATTTATTTAATAATTCACTGTGTCACAACACATTTAATTCAAATAAAATAATATAATAAAGTCTATTTGCGGCATATTCTAGAATAGTAAATACCTACTCTAGTATCGCGTTGGTGAAAGACCAGCGCTTAGAATAGCTTGGAATGGCTTTAGCCTTATTTGGTGATCAGATCTAAATAGCCAGGTACACTCCGAACTTCCCCTTCCCCATCTCCTCCCCCTCTCTACTCTCTTTAACCTCACACAATACCCT
The DNA here is from genome assembly GCA_022651775.1 of Drusus annulatus. Lineage (NCBI taxonomy): Eukaryota > Metazoa > Arthropoda > Insecta > Trichoptera > Limnephilidae > Drusus > Drusus annulatus. The sequence continues at coordinate 704,889 of JAGWCC010000223.1, read as the reverse complement.
AATAGGGGATGTCATAGTCCCACTGGCTCCAGATGGTCTAGAGTAGTTGGGACCCTTGTGCGGTATTAACTATAACATATTTGCTATGACGCAAAAGTGAATGGACGAAGAATTCGAGGACACTCGAGAAATATATGGCACGATAAAGTAAATCAAATACTTGAATCGGGTCATTTGAAGAGTCAGAATAATAGAAGAGTATGTGTGAGACGATGTTTGAATGTAAATGAAGCAAGGAGTGTGTGCCAAGACAGAGTTATATGGCGGTCCGTCCTCTCTGCCTACCCCTGCGGGGAAACGGTGTGATGGTTAGTTAGTTCGTTAGTTAGTTATTTCCTATAATTTTGAAACTGTTAATCCGTGGTAGAACTCCATTTTAATGATTTGGATAATACCTTTTTTGTAACATTATTCCACTATTTGTTTTATTGAAGACCTGACCGGTTTCACCTTATGACGGGCATCTTCAGACTGGTCAGGTCCTAAATAAAAAAATAGTGGAATAAAGTTTAAAATTTGGTATTATTAAAAATCATTATAATTTTTTTTAAATATTTTTTTGTATGTTTTGGTTGATTGTTGACTGCTGTAATAAAATACGTAAAAAAAATTGCTTGACAGTTGACGACGGTACTTTTGATGCTTGGTATCGCGATCAAAATTTCCGCAAGAGTAAAATGTACGGATGAAAGTACTCACCCTGCATCTCCTTGTCCCGCAGACTCCAGGTGACGCGGGGCGAGGGGCGCCCTCCGTTGACCACGCACTCCATCCGCACCTGGCTGCCCTCCGTGAGGGGCCCCAGCGTGGAGGAATTGGCCACCAGCGAGCCCGTGGCGTCGAGAACTCGGATCGAAGTCGGCTTCACTGGAATAACAAGACAACATAATATTATAACAAACTGGTGTGTAGAACGTGTAAAGTAGTCCAGCACTTTGGTAGAAGTCGGCTTCACTGGAATAACAAGATAACATAATACTTTAACAAACTGGTGAGTAGAACGTGTAAAGTAGTTCAGAACTTTGATAGAAGTCGGCTTTACTGGAATAACAGGTTAACATAAAAACATATAACAAACTGGTGTATAAAACGTGTTAACTATTCCAGCACTTCGATAGAAGTCGGCTTTACTGGAATAACAATATAACATAATGTTATAACAACTAACCTAACTAACTAACTATATGATAGAGTTGCATGGCAGTTTGTTTGTCCTCTCTGTTAGTTAGTTAAAATGTGACAATGGCTCAAACCACTAGGCCTAAAGGAGACATATTCAATAACAATATATTCCTATTGGGTTAGATAAAATTATTCTGGGAAAACTACTGTTTGCTACGCGTGCCCCAGTGTCTGATATTGTGTCACAGAAATAGGGGAAGAGGATGAAGTGGAGTAAAGCCGCATACATTTGAAAACAGACTAACTATCACCATTGAACATAATTAGATGAATACATTTGTCTTACAGTTGAGGTCTATTATTCTCTGAATATTAATTAACATTTTTCTGTCATTCGTTATTCGTGTTTCATAAACCTTGACACATCAGTGTCAATTCGTATTTCGAGCATTTTTTGGTGAAAATCAAAGTGTTACTGATAGAATTAGACGGCCTCCGTGGTCGAGTGGTAAGACGCTCGACTACGAATCCAGAGGTCGCGGACTCAAGCCCGGCGTGCGCAAATAAATTTTATTTAATGAATATGTGTCATAACACATTTAATTTATGTAAAATAAGAAATCGTATATTTGCGGCACGTTCCAGAGTGGTATGTACTATAATTATCGCCCTGGTGAAAGACCACCATTCAGAATTAAAACGTTGCTTGAAATGGCTTTACCTGTGTTTGGTGACCAGATCTGAATAGCCAGGTACTTCCCAACCTTCCCCTTCCTCATCTCCTTCCTCTCCCTACTACCTTCAGCCTCACAACATACCTCTATTGGGGATGCCATAGTTTCACTGGCTCTACACGGTTGAGACTTTAGTGCGGTATTCATGTAAAAAAAAAAATCGAAATGTAAATAGAGAAAAGTCATAATGATTTCACTTTCACATTTTTATTTCCCCCTTCTTCTTCTTTTCTTTCACCTCAATCTAACAAAATTCCCTTAATAATCAAAAACGTTTAAAAAGTAATCAAATATAATATTTTCCAAAGTGTTTATTGGGTAAAAAATCTGCCCTTTCATGGTGCAATCAATTCACAGCAAAACATTGGCAGAAAATTTTAAAATATGTTTTTAAAAAGTTAAATAAAATTACATCTGGGAGAAACATCACTTGCATAAAATATTGCAGAAACAGAATCTTCTGCAAATCTTCACGAGCGAAAATATTTTATTCACATAGAAACGCGCAAAGCCGAACTGAAAGTAGATTCGAAAGAAACAAACTAGAAGCTCGAACAAATTCGCAGATCCTCGAAGTCGAGTGAGCGAAGGTTTCTGAAAAATTGCAATTTCAAATGACCTGACAGCGTTTCTATTTGTAGGCTTACTCGAGCTTTGAGAGATGCACTGCGCTACAGTGGGCTTCGGTACTGTCGCTCAGGGGCGCGCCTCCGCCGCGTGCACTTTCACGTAAACAATACTGTTTTTAGGCTTCTTGGAAATAACATTTTTGATGATGAACTTTCCGTTCGGTCATAGAGAGACGAGTTTCAAAAACACTGTTATTTAATTATTATTTCTAATTTTTTTACTGTTAATTCATGGTGGAATTCCATTTTAATGATTAAATAAAAACAAATTTATAACTGGACCGGTTTCAGCCTATAACGGCCATCTTCAGACTAGTACAGATTGTTCTTATTCTATGGCTTGACAATCCTATTGACAAAAATAGTATATAAGCCATAGAATAAGAACAACCTGTACTAGTCTGAAGATGGCCGTTATAGGCTGAAACCGGTCCAGTCAAAAATAAAAAAAAGTGGAATAAAGTTATAAATTATTTTCAAATTCCTGATGATGGAAGGGTACTTCCGAAACCGGTAGACAATAATAAGAAAATATTAAATAAAAAGTGGTTAAAAACAAAGTGTATGTGTTCTATTTATAAATTTGTTTTTATTTAATCATTTAATTATTATTTTTAAGGGTGAATTCTTGGCGTAATTGGATGAACTGTTACTCATCTATAAAGAAAGCATGGCCGCGAGAGAGGGGAAAGCTAATGATTTTAAGGGTAGGGTAAATGCAAAAATTTCAATGAATAAAAGACTGAAAGGAATAAACGAATTGTTTTTAAAAATAAGTTGTCAAATAAGACAAGCAATTCAAAATTGAGTTCTGGGACAAGGCTACTATTTGTGAATACCGCGCAATAGTTCCAACTATCCAGAGCCAATGGTGCTAAAGCATCTCCAATTTTGGTATTCTAGAGGCTGGGGATATATAACGGGCAAGTGAGTATAAAGAGAAGTAGATAATATTCTAGAATTACTTGGAATTATCAAATTATTTGTGCTTGAAGTTAATCTAATTTATGGTTGAAAATGCTTCACCGGTTTTTTGCGCTTAAAAATATCCAAAAACCATTTTTTCTAATACGCTATCTAATCGAAAAGCGCAGTTCTTGCAAATTTGTGCCAGCGAATATCATTTCATGATTTATTGTTTATTTTCTTTGTCACAATTAGAAATTTAGTTGGTAACAACGTATTTTTTTTTTTAGTTTGTTTATGTCTATAACTCTTTAGTCAGTTATATTATTACATATTTGTAAAAAACATTTACTTGGTGGCTTGCCATATTTAAAAATAAAACAGATAAACTTTCTTTATAACCACTTTTATTATTCAATATTATGTGGACCGGTTCCGGGAGCACCCTTCCATCATCAGGACAATTTGACGGCCTCCATGGTCGAGTGGTAAGACGCTCGACTACGAATCCTAAGGTCGCGGGTTCAAACCCGGCGTGCGCCAATAACTTTTATTTAATTAATTTGTGTCATTACACATTTAATTCGTATAAAAATAATAACAAGTATATTTGCGGCACGTTCCAGAGTGGTAGATACTCTAAGTATCGCCCTGGTGAAAGACCACCATTCAGAATCGAAACGTTGCTTGAAATGGCTTAAGCCGTGTTTGGTGACCAGATCTGATCTCCTTCCCTCCCCCACTACCTTCAGCCTCACAACATACCCAATTTGGGGATGCCATAGTCTCACTGGTTCTAGACGGTTGGGAGTAGTTGAGACTCTTGTGCGGCATTCATGTGAAAAAAAAAAAAAATTAAAAGTAACCTAAAATACAAAATGCTGAGATATTACATATTCGTAAAAAGCATTTACTTTGTGGCTTACCATATTTATAAATAAAACAGATAGACTTTCTTTATAACCACTTTTATTATTCAATATTATGTGGACCGGTTCCGGGAGCACCCTTCAATCATCAGGACAATATTAAAAGTAACCTAAAATACAAAATGCTGAGATATATATATACATATTAAGGAGTTGTAATGGGAATGAGAAGGGGTAATTTAGGGGTTTCCTTCTCATTCCAACTCTTAAATATGTATATATATCTCAGCATTTTGTATTTTAGGTTAATTTTAATATTGTCCTGATGATGAAAGGGTGCTTTTGTAACCGGTCGACATAATATTGAATTATATAAGTGGTTATAAACAAAGTTTACCTGTTTTATTTAAAGTTATATTATTAATTACATAATTTTAATAACCACTGTCATTTTATTTAAATCAATTTGAATCTTGACCCGAATATTATTTTCAGATAGCATTGAGAACGTCACAAAACTCCAAAAACTTTAGTAATCATTAGGTCAACAAATGAGAATATTATATTGGTCAATGAAGAAAAACAATTGTAAATAAAATTTATTTATATGATTTTTATTTATCATGAATTTATTTCCTCGTAATGTTTGATGCACGCTGCTGAACTAAGGCGATGTCGTGGGCACACGGTTTCCAATAGGACCATAGCAACGTCTTCTCCTTATGAATAGGAAGGCTTTCTGGCTGCAAGTGTGACGGAGTTGGCTGTATGTCTCTAAAGATGGCGGATGACTGATGCCACACTGAGGGAATTGCACATGCTATTTTGAAACGGTAGTCTATAAACAGGAGCTATCACTTTATTTCTCACTCGTGCCGCAGAAATTTAGAAAATTTAAAAACAATTTACAGGAAAAGTGAACAATACGTGTTTGCATTGAAGTCCTCAAAGGAATAAGTGTTTGCATTGAAGACCTAAAAGGAAGAAATGCTTGCAATGAAGTCCTAAAAGGAATAAGTGTTTGCATTGAAGACCTAAAAGGAAGAAATGCTTGCATTGAAGTCCTAAAAGGAATAAGTGTTTGCATTGAAGTCATAAAAGGAATAAGTGTTTGCATTGAAGTCCTAAAAGGAACAAGTGTTTGCATTGAAGTCCTAAAAGGAATACATCCAAAGGAATATCTAACTTTAGTACGAATACAAATTTATAAATAGAACACATACACTTTGTTTATAACCACTTTTTTAAATAAAAAAAGTGGTTATAAACAAAGTGTATGTGTTCTATTTATAAATATGGCAAGCCACAAAGTAAATGCTTTTTACGAATACGAATACAAATTTATTACTGTTTATATGAGTGCTCATTTTGTATATAATTTTTTTAAATAAGTAATCCAAAATCGGTTTATTAAATATTAGAATCACTTTATATCGTATACATTCAATCCAACTTATTTATTTTGAACTATTTTGATGTTTTACGTGTATATGAAATTTTTTTAAGTTGTAATATTTTCCTCAGAAATTCCTCACCATAAAAAACATGATGTTTATTGAAGAATATAAACCCATGAGTAAATAAACTTACGTTTCTCTTATATAGCAAAAATAATTTCAAAAGATTTAAAAAAAAAACTTTCGTTAAAAATACTAACGAAAATGAAGACACCAGAATTAAATATTTCTATAAACTCGGGAAAAGAATCTGTAATAAATTCATAATATCAGAGCTCACCGTTCGAGAGTAAACTTTCCTTCAGATATCACACAATGTACATAAAATGGCAGTCAACGGATTTCCTGCTATATTGTGAAGATTGCCAGCATGATTTGAATTGGATCCGTTTAGGACATTTAGGCCTGTGAAGGTTCTTACGATGTTGCGATATGTGGGAGAACTTGGAAACGCCGGTTGTCGGCCTTGCTGCGGCGTTCAAGACTGACTGAAGTCTGTCAGTGTGATCGAGTTGTGACGCAACGTATGAGCCAACCAACATCTGGATTTAATTTGACGCAGGTTAAAGAGACCTGCACTTACTTTTTTGGTTATCTGGGATCTGAGTGAGAGATCTGCATTTAGATAAACACCTAGGAGTTTCACGCCATTTCTGGAGACGATGTCACAACTAATGTTATATACTACTTGATATAACATACTCATGTATTTTATATGGTTCTTGCAGGCTATTTTTAATTTGTTACTTGGTATAATTTTCATGGTTTCCAGCAACGCATTGTAAAAATTCATCTCGCCATAGAGTAAACTGTTTTTGTTTTTGGATTTATTCTTTCTGGTAGTCTGATTTCTTTGCATTTCCTTGTACCATGTCTGTGAATATCCATGTTGTAAATAATTCGATAATAAGTTGGTTATAAGTTTTATTTTTACTTTTATTGTATGTGTAAATATTAATGTTGGCATCTATTTCACTGTTGACCAATTTAGTTCGTCTGACATTTTTAAATGTCTGTAAATATTAATGTTCTTAATGTTAGCATCTATTTCACTGTTAGTCACAAGCTATAAGTCCTTATTGTAAGTCACTAGTTGAAAATATTAGGTGTAAGCCATTAGTAATAAATCTTAACTGTAAGTGATTAGTTATAAGCTTAAGTGATAAATTATAGGTTAGATAAATTAATTTGTAAAGCGCCCTTGAGGTGATTTTCCCACAAAAACGGCGCTATAAAAGTTATCCATTTATTATTATTATTATTATTATTGAGGAGAAGATATGAGAAATAGAAAAAAAAACAGTAATGACAAGGTCCATTCATTACACTTCTTTGATATAAGCACGCCTCCATTGTGTAATCCTACATCATTTCAAATTACAAAAGCGAAACAAATGACAATATATTAATTCCCAGGAACCGCAGTGACAACCGACTACTTTTCCATCCACATTCGTCGAAAGAACGAAAACTCACCGGATTCGGAAGCCGACCGGAAGCACGCCATTAACATACTGTATACGGGAACCGGAAGCGAGTCTCCGCAGCAACATATCCCATTTCCTTCCGTCAATCAGAGAGAGATAGATGACTACCCTCTTTATTCGGATAAATAACTCCGAGAAAAACGTGGAAGCGAGAAACGGAGTGGATGGCTGGCATACTAGAGAAACGCAAAAGTAAACATAAGTGACGTCACAACCATCGGCACGAACATATTTGACCGGCCTGTAGCTGAGTGGACAAACGCGTCGGATTCCCACCCGGACATCGTGGGTTCAATTCCTCTGCCGGCTAAGTCCTCCATCATTGCACAAGCAAAATTTTCGTCTATTATGATGGTAGTAGGAGTTTTAAATATTGTCAGGTTATTCGTAACCAGGGAATGTCTGTCTTTTATGTAGGAAAAACAGCACGGAAAGTTAACACTAGAGTTGAAGAACATTTACGTTGCTTAAATGGTACTGGTTTCTCTGAATTGGCAAACCATCTAATCTCATCAAACCATACTTTCTAAAAAACAACAAGAATTAGTCTTTTACATAAAAACGGGATAGGCATTAGATTAGACAATTTAGAAGCACTCGAAATTAGGAAATCTTTAAAATAAAATTTATTTTTTTAATTTTAAATAAAAAATAATTTTGTTTTAAGCCACTTTATTTATACACATATAACAATTCGACCGGTTTCGGTTAGACTTAACCTTCATCAGGAACGTATAAGTATAAACTATATAAACGTATAAGTTTATACTTATACGTTCCTGATGAAGGTTAAGTTTAACTGAAACCGGTCGAATTGTTATATGTGTATAAATAAAGTGGCTTAAAAAAAAATTATTTTTTATTTAAATTATAATGTCAAGCTACAAAGTGTTTGCTTCCTTCGATAATAAAATTTATTACTTAACCTACTTAATAATCAAAAAAATGTATCCTTTAGCCCTATTTTAAATATGTTTCCTGTAAATCAACCTTTATCCCATCAATTGTCAATTTCACCATCAAGTGATGCTATGAATCATTCTGTTTTATTCCATGACACCCATTTAATTATTATTATGTATCCAAGTAGCTTATTTTCCAATAACAATGTAAAATGTTATTTTTATATATAAATTCAACATAGGATCTTTGTCTGCCCCTAACATTACATCATTATCTTTCTATTATGTACACTTGTTTATTTACCAATCTTCGTATTATATATTAAGCACTTTCAATTGTTCCCTCCCTCTAATATATTCTCTCTCTCTTCTTTCTTTGTATTATATACTGTCTAACTCTGTCATTAATTTTTGTACCAATATACACCTGTTAACTCTGTATTTTTTCTTTAGTTATTATATGTGGTCTGACGAAGCTTGATCCAAGCGAAACCGGTGGGCCTTCATCATAATAAATTCAGTGGTTTTAAAACAAAGTATTCTTTATTAATAATTAAATAAATACTTAACCGCAGTTCCTTTTATAAAATAAACAATGCATTTTTAAATAACCACTATTTTACAGTATTTCTGTGAGGCAGTAAACTTTACAGAGGCAAGTGAATGGCGAAAGTAAACTCAATGAAGAAATTAGTATGTAAGGCAAATAAATTCCGAGCGGTAAAGAATGGGACCCTTAGGTTTGGACAGATAGAGCATGTTGGCAGAAAAAGGAGTGTCAATAGAATATGTAACGATTAAGTAACAAACGTATGTGACGCCCCAAGAAAATATGGCATGATTGAGTTGATCGAATAAGAGTCGGGTCAGATCTTAAAGTATATAGAATGGTATTAATCCAAGGCAGCGTGGTCAGTTTTTGGTGATTTTTGTCTGATTCGGCGGACCTGGTCGTGGCTAAGACTAAGACTAGACTATTTATACATCCATTCATAACACATATCGACCAAATGTTTCTGTTTATTCGTATGACTACTTTTTCACAGTATTGATATCAACAAAAATATAGCATCTAACCTAAAAAACCGTTAAGTTTCGCAAGATCATTGTGACAGTACGTAGAAACGGAGTATTATATTTTCTGTCTCTTTCTCTCCCATGGTGTACGACGTATAATCCCGGAAAAACTTATTTATCGCAAGTTTGTATCGGTTGGGTAAAAATAATTAGCTCTCTCTCCATACATTGTTTCTCCAAGGGTCAGATCAAAAATAGGTTTGTCGAAAAAAAATGTTTCAGAAAATGTATGATCGTAGATGAAAGTGGGAGCCAGGAACATGGGTTTCAATCAACTTCTGTCACTAACAAAATGTTTTATGCCACAAAAAATGGTGCAAAGAGCAAAATCAGTGAAGAAAAATTATTAAAACAGTGTATTTTATCATTTTGATGTTTGAAAGCTGACAATTGTACTATTAACAAAATAAAATTAAACGAAAGAATTAAAATTATTAACACTGTCAGACAGGAGGCTTGTTTCCGACTTGACTTTTATTTTTAAAATTGTTAATGGTATTATAGACAGCCCTGATTTACTAAGCTTAATTACCTTCTATGTACCTTACAGATCCACTTGATCCAAAATTATTTTTAAATGTGACAATAATATCAGGACTGAGTCATTTAGATACTCGCTTGTACCTAGATTGCATACAGTGGGCAATTCTTTCGCTGAAATAGTAGATATATTCAACTGCACTGAATCTAGTTACGAGAAGGCTATAATGGCATACCTCTTTCAAAAATATTAATGTTAATTTATTGCATTATAATATTTCTATCAACTAACTTATGTTTTTGGGTGCTAATCATTTACTTTGTGTTATTTTTATGTTATTATTATTTGTTGTTATATATAACACTGTTATGTAAAAGCTCGTAAGGGCGTATATAATAAAAATAGATAAATAAAGGAGTTAGATTCATGAAACCTCCACGATGACGCTCCTCCTTCGAGAAAGCCCCTCGCTTTTAGCATACGCTTAGCATTAGATACAAAAACATGAATTCGTAAATAATGGACTTGAAGTATTTAGGTCATACAAAATACATTTATTGTTCCTTGATACAAATCTGCCGTGACGTCGGGTGTACTGCTTTTTGTTTTCCCATTATTTTAAATTAATTGCTTTACCAAACGTTTTTATAAAAATTATAGAAATGGATTCGATGACCTTCGTGATCAAGTAAGGCCGTTTTTTCTTGGCCAATAGGTACAGGGTTCAGAATGCGGCGCTAAGATGAAATGAATCGACACACGAGGCCTGTTCAAAAAAAAAGGTGAATTTTGAATTTTCGCGGACTGTGTACAATCGATTGTCGATTTTTTTTTTGTTATGTTGATACACATATGTTTATCATGTGTTAGCATTATCAGCCATTTTGGATTAGTGTTTTTTTTTTGACAACTGGAAAGGTTAGTCACGTTTTTGTGTGTTCTTTAATTTTTTACTTTTGAAAAAAATGGATCAAAGAATATGTATTAAATTTTGCGTTAAAAACGGAATAAAGTGCTCCAACGCACTTAAAATGTTGACTGTGGCATTCGGCGAGTCTACTTTGTCTCAAAAAAGTGGTTATAAGTGGTACAAGCGCTTTACAGAAGGCCGAGAAGATGTTAATGACGATGAGCGTCCTGGAGTTGTGGAAAAACAAATCGTGGATTTTATTCTTTGATCCATTTTTTTCAAAAGTATAAAATCGAAGAACACACAAAAACGTGACTAACCTTTCCAGTTGTCAAAAACAAACAACTAATGGCCTAACAGGCCATGTACTTGCTGTATATTTACACCTTATTTCAAAGTGGAAGATATTAACTGAAGAATTTCGCATGTTCTTAGACACACTTGGAAAAGAAAAGTTGCCATTTGCTATGATTAAGACATGCCAACTAAAACAAAATTAGCAGCCTTGAAAACAACACGATTGGAAATGAATGAGACAAACTCTAAATGAACTATCAAACTGCACTCAAGAATCAACAACGGAGATCATGTGGGTTCCAAATACCACGATGGGCTGAGCAAATATCAACAATGTCAGAAAACAGGACTCTGAGATCACAAGCAAATGGGTGCTCTGGTAAAAACGACCTAAAGGTAGACCGAGAAGAGGTAGATGGACTGGGCAGAACGAGATTGGAGCAGAATGGGTAGACCTGATTACCGGAGACGAATGACTAGAAAATGCAGTCAGTAGAGAACATTTGTGGAGAAATTGATTTTTTTTTGTTTTTGTTTTTTTTTTTATATGAATACTAGCGTTGTGACCGCTTTGAAAGAACTGCTTCAAAGAACTTCTTCTTTTGGCAACAGTTCGTACTTCATTCATTGTTCATTATAGCGTTCATTCATTTTAATAACTTCATTTCATTGAACAAATATTTCAATTGAAGGCGGTAGTTCATTTTAGCCTTCATTCATTTCATTTCAACAACTTTATTTCACTGAACCAAAATTTCAACTGAAGTTGGTAGTTCATTTTAGCCATCATTCTATTCATTAACTTCATTCCATTGAAAGAAGTACTTCAATTTGAAGCAGTATGTTGTGAAGGCAAAGGCATTGACATTTCAAAATGAATGAAATGTCTACCGACTAGTACGTGATTTTTGTGGTGAGGAACCGGTTCCAGTTCTTTTGGTTTTTAAATCCCTACCGACTAGTACTTTCCAAATTTGGCACTGGTTCCAGTTTCTAAACTCTACCGACGAGCACGTGCTTTTTCGGCGAGGAACCGGTTCCAAAAAGAACTGAGCAAACAAGCGGATAAATCCAAATCTCTTTTTCCGCGAGTTCGACTTCAATTGAAGGGTTCGCTTCGAAGGGTTCATTTTAAAGAACTAACAATTCGTGAAGCATTCACAAAACATTGAAGTTTTTCCCAACGCTAATGAATACCGCACAAGAGTCTCAACTGCTCCCAACCGTCTAGAGCCAGTGAGACTATGGCATCCCGAAATAGGGTATGTTGTGAGGCTGAAGGTAGTGAAAAGGGAAGAAGATTGGGAAGATGAAGGTTGGAAAGTACCTGGCTATTCAGATCTGGTCACCAAACACGGCTAAAGCCATTTCAAGCAACGTTTCGATTCTGAATGGTGGTCTTTCACCAGGGCGATGCTTAGAGTATCTACCACTCTGAAGCGTGCCGCAAATATACATTTTTTATTATTTTTTTATGAATAAAATGTGTTATGACACAAATTAATTTTATAAAAGTTATTGGCGCACGCCGGGTTTGAACCCGCGACCTTTGGATTCGTAGTCGAGCGTCTTACCACTCGATCACGGAGGCCGTCATGACTTACTCGCGTTGCAAAATGTGTATCCCTTTTTTGAAATTTTAAATAGAGAATTTATCAGTTGAAAAAACATGTTTCTCATCCCTGATCTGGAATATAGGACTAGGCATTTAATTCAGTTTATTTCGTTGAATGCCGACAAACAACAATTATAGTTTTCGGCCAAAGTGCTCTCTTCTTCCAGGAGGACATGAGGGCAGGAGGACATTTAGCGGGTATTTATGGCTTCCTTGTGGTGACGCCGCGTCGCACGAAGGGAGGAATTTTCCATCGCGAGCTGCCATTGAACTGGCTAGGGCGAATACCCAATACTTTTACTTGTAGTTTACTCAACTTAGCAGCGATTGTTTTTCTACTTCAGTATTAGCTTACTTGCCATTATTTTTGTGTATTTACTACAAATACATGGCCTGTTCAAAAGAAAAGATGAATTTTTAATTTTTGCGGGTTGTGTGCATTTGACTGTCGATTTTTTTGTTGTCATGTTGGTACACATATGTTTATCGTATGTTAGCATTATCAGCCATTTTGGATTTACAGCGCCCTTGAGGTGATTTTTCACAAAAACGGCGCTATACAAATTATCCAAATATTATCATTATTATTAGTGGTTTGTTTTTGACAACTGGAAAGGTTAGTCACGTTTTTGTGTGTTCTTTGACTTTTTACTTTTGAAAAAAATATATCAAAGAATATGTATGAAATTTTGCATTCTTGAATGAATGAAGGAGTCATGGAAACGACCCGTTCTCGTTTGAAAAACGTCGAACCGGTTAGCGTTGGGCGCGCGTTTGGCGTACACTGTTTTTTTCATTAATCTTTTCCAACCTTTTTATGTATTGTATGAAAACACTAAACCAAGAATTAGTAAGGAATGCAGAAACCTTTGCAATTTGAATCTGGATACAAATCCTTAAATTGCCTTGCACTGACAAGGTAACCAACTGAAAGCAAGAATATATGGAGAGATAGCTAAATAATTCAACCCTAACCTAACCTACGACGTAAAACCCGGAGAAAGTGATTTATCCCCAATTCGTATAGGTAAAGTAAGAAAAATAAGCTCTCCCTCTATATACTCGCGTTGCTACTCCAAGGTAAAGATTTATCTTATGATAACCAAGCTCCGATTGAAGAGGGCGTTGTATGAAAAATAAACCAAAGTCATTAGGTAAAATTAATAATTTAATATCAACCTGAAAACGTAATATTTTTTTCAGTCAAAAATTATCAACGACTTTAGGAAACTCCTGTTGAAAAATCTCGCCGCCGCTTTGTTTGCAGAATCGTTGACAAAAACGAGAATCAGCGACAGCAATAAATCAGCGAGTCGACCGGCGGCCAAAGTTGCTGCGCCTACTTTGTAGTTACTATTTACTACTCTACTGCGGAGTTCGCGGTATTTAGAAGTTTGTGAGCACCCCATATAACTCTATCATGCTCCTAGATGTCACCGCTTTACTTCCTGCGCAATTCCTTTTACGTAATATCATGTTTCAGGTTAAACTACGTCGTTGAATCGTCACTTCCGGCCCGTATTTAACTAACTTAATGATAGAAAGCGCAACAACTATCGTACATTAAAATAAGTGAACAAAGATGAACAATATGATAAAGTACGCAATTAATTCGCGCTTGGCGAATTAGTTTAGACAATTGCTAATATTATTATCGTAGGTGAATCAACAATTGTAATTTATTTATTTTACTTTCCGGTTTCGCATAACTCTGCGATCTCCCCGAAAGAGTGGAAAGCTCCTTGACTTAGAAATCAGGAGAAGTTAGATATACATTATATATACGCCTACCGCATGATGTTCAGTCTTCCCAGGCACTGCAGTGCTTCCGGTATGTTCACCGAGAGGCGAGTTCCAGGATTTGCAGCCCTTGTGAGAACCAGGGTAGCAGGAATGCGGGAAAGGATCAACAACTCCAGAAATGACCTCATCGTGGAATCCCGTCAGATCCCGAATTCAACCATAGAAGCGCATTCGAGTAAATTATTGGCCTTATCAATCTTAACGCTGCCAGGTTGGACTTATGGTTCTTAATGAGGTTTAACAGAAATGAGGCCTAATATCCTCCAATAATATTTTTTAACTTATATTTTTACTAAAACTGAATTTCTCTGGGTGGCCACAAACAGACGTCAACATTTCATAGATAATTCGCCAATATCTATTTCCGGTAGCGACATAGTTCCGAAAACAGCCGTAAAACTTCTTGTTAATCTGGATTCGGACCTTTCGCTAAAAAATTCAAATAAATCGAACTGTAAGTACCGGTTTTTTTTCATCTGAGACAACTAAAGTCTGTCAAAAAAGAAATCTCCCGATAGAAATTTTTAAACCCCACTGATCAATTTGTTTGTAGTCTCACAGCTCGACTACTGTAACGGTATTTAAGCCAGCCTTCCTAAATACCAAACTAATAAACTCCAATCAGTTTTTAATGCTGCAGCAATTTGTTATCACCGGGGTATGTATTAAATATTCGCATATTTCAGAGCACCTTCGAACCTTCTACTGGCTCAAGTGCACTGAAAGAATCCAGTACAAGTTGTGCTCTGGATGGTGTTTAAATCCCTTAACGAAATGGCTCCACTGTACATCACCGAACTATTATTCTTCTAAGGCAGTCGACTCTTAGATCGGCAACGTCATCGGCTATCGGAAGGCTTATAGAACCTAAACGCAATCCAAATACTAAGTTTGAGATCGCGCTGGAGTTTCGGGGCCGAAGGCTTGGAATGAACTCCCTCTGGAACTAAGATGTATAACGAGCCCAACAGAATTTCGGTCCAAACTGAAAACTTTACCTTTTCAGACTCTCATATCCTTAAATTCATTAAAAGAATCTCAACATAATCTGTCTCTCGACGAATCACCTTTAGATATGCAAATTTTAACCAAATCCTGTACTGTATGACAAATTCAGAAAGTCCATTCTTTTAATTTCGCCCCCATGCCCTAAATCAGAAAAAAAAAAATTATAATAATTAAATAATAATCATTAACGATAGAAATAAGATCTGTACAGCGCCCCTTGAGATTTTTCACAAAAACGGCGCTCAACAAATCATCCATTAATATTATTATTATTATCGTCTACTGTACATACGATTGTCTTTTGTTTTTGTTATATTTACACATATGTTTTAACTTTTTTCTTGAATACTAATGTTTTAAACTGTCCTCCAAAAATCCATGATTTGTTTTTTTGAAAACAATGTTAAAATGAATTTTCATAACCCTTAGCTTCTGGCAAATTGTTTTTTCAAATCTGTTGATGTGTAACATCCACTTATAAACCCATATCCTTTTCTCTCATGATTTATGACAACGATCATGATTTTAGATAGTTTTAATTTGTATACATAGAATGTATTATTTTCTCTTTGTCAGTTATTCTTATTAACATAATTTATTTAGTATGAAGTGCACTTGTGATGAAATATCCCAAAATTGTGCTATATAAGTTCACTGTTATTATTATTATATGAAAAAAAACCTGGAGAAGCTGCATGTTTGTTCATTTATTCAGAATTATAACATTCCATATAGCGGAGAATACATTTCTCATCTGACTATGTACAATAATTGAGACTCGTGCGATGAAACACACCGAGTTTACCCCTAGTGCCAGGTAAGAATGTGTAAGGTCCTTTCATGTTGCAGGGACTTTTAAATGTAGTAACGTTTATTAGTGTTTTAAAATTAATTACTTAATTACTCTCATAATGAAGTATAAAGGAGGCTTGCTATTGAAAGGCTCTACAATTAGGTTTATCCCTTTCCCGGCGCTCGGGTGAAACCCCTTTAGTTCTTGAGCGCGGAGTTTTGATGAAATCTTTATGAAATCCTGATAGGAATCTGAAGAAATTTAAAGTTTTATCATTATTAAGACGATATCAGAGTACGGGCTCAGTTTCATCAAGGAGCAATGGATTATAAAACTGTAGGGTCAGAGATACGTGATGAAAAAAGTAACAAACTAATAATATGTACATGGCCTGTTCAAAAGAAAATGTGAATTTTTAATTATCGCGGGCTGTGTACATTCGATTATTTTTTTTTTTTGTTATGTTGGTACACATATGTTTATCATATGTTAGCGTTATCGGCCATTTTGGATTAGTGGTTTGTTTTTGACAACTGGAAAGGTTAGCCACGTTTTTGTGTGTTCTTCGATTTTAAAAATGGATAACAAACAAACGTCTGGAGCCAGTACGGCTATGGTATCTCCAATTGGGGTATGTTGTGAGGCTGAAGGTAGTGGAAAAGAAAGGAGATGGGAAAAGAAAAGTTGGGAAGTACCTGACTATTCAGAATTGGTCACCAAACACGGCTAAAGCCATTTCAAGCAACGTTTCAATTCTGAATGGTGGTCTTTCACCAGGGGTATACTAACAGTATCTACCATTCCAATCGGGGTATGTTGTGAGGCTGAAGGTAGTGGGGAGGGGGAGGAGATAGGAAAGAGGAAGGTTGGGAAGTACCTGGCTATTCAGATCTGGTCACCAAACATGGCTAAAGCCATTTCAAGCAACGTTTCAATTCTGAATGGTGGTCTTTCACCAGGGGGACACTTAGAGCATCTACCATTCCAATCGGGGTATGTTATGAGGCTGAAGGTAGTAGGGAGGGAAAGGAGATGCGAAGAGGAAAGTTGGAAAGTACCTGGATATTCAGATCCGGTCACCAAACACGGCTAAAGCCATTTCAAGCAACGTTTCAATTCTGAATGGTGGTCTTTCACCAGGGGGACACTTAGAGCATCTACCATTCCAATCGGGGTATGTTGTGAGGCTGAAAGTAGTGGGGAGGGGAAGGAGATGAGAAGAGGAAGCTTGGGAAATACCTGGCTATTCAGAGTTAGTCACCAAACACGGCTAAAGCCATTTCAAGCAACTTTTCAATTCTGAATGGTGGTCTTTCACCAGGGAGACACTTAGAGCATCTACCATTCCAATCGAGGTATGTTGTGAGGCTGAAGGTAGTAGAGAGGGGTAGGAGATAGGGAAGAGGAAGGTTGGGAAGTACCTGGCTATTTACAGTTGGTGACCAAACACGGCTAAAGCCATTTCAAGCAACGTTTCAATTCAGAATGGTGGTCTTTCACCAGGGGGACACTTAGAGCATCTACCATTCCAATCGGGGTATGTCGTGAGGCTGAAGGTAGTGGGGAAGGAAAGGAGATGAGAAGAGGAAGGTTGGGAAGTACCTGGATATTCAGATCCGGTCACCAAACACGGCGAAAGCCATTTCAAGCAACTTTTCAATTCTGAATGGTGGTCTTTCACCAGGGGGACACTTAGAGCATCTACCATTCCAATCGGGGTATGTTGTGAGGCTGAAGGTTGTGGGGAAGGAAAGGAGATGAGAAGAGGAAGATTGGGAAGTACCTGGTTATTCAGATCCGGTCACCAAACACGGCTAAAAGCCATTTCAAGCAACGTTTCAACACACTTTCAGCATCTCACTAGTGAGAGGTTAGCACCAAGTATTGAAGGTTTGCGTTACTTGAAATGACTTTTGCTTAGTTAAGTGACTCGATCTGAATAGCCGACCACTTTCCATCTATCTTAACCCCTTTTTACTTGCGTTCCCCGTCCAATCTCTTATAAAATCTTCAAACCGTTTTGGACCTATCACTTTAAAGAAAAGTAAATATCATTTAGTACACTCACAAAGTTAGTTTGTATACATAGTTAATCAAATCTGGCCACTTAACATGGCTAAAACCATTTCGATTGGATTCTGAGTGGTCATCTTTCACCAAAACGACAGTTCTATATAATTTAAATAAAAAATAATTTTGTTTTAAGCCACTTTATTTATACACATATAACAATTCGACCGGTTTCGGCTAAACTTAAGCTTCATCAGGAACGTATAAGTATAAACTGTCAGTTATACTTTCAGTTTATACTTATACGTTCCTGATGAAGGTTAAGTTTAACCGAAACCGGTCGAATTGTTATATGTGTATAAATAAAGTGGCTTAAAACTAAATTATTTTTTATTTAAATTATAATGTCAAGCTACAAAGTGTTTGTTTCCTTCGATAAGTTCTATATAATATAGACTACAAATTCTCAACCTTATTTTGCCCACCGCCCACTTTGGGAATATCGTTTTTTCTAGAGCCCCCTCCCCCATTTTTTTTTACTTACCATCTGTCACGTTCGCGGTTCCAGTTACCGGTGACCACCAAGAAACCGGTTATTTACCCAGTTCTTTTTGGAACCGGTTCCTAGTGCTTTTTCAAAAAGTACTAGCGAATCGACAAAAGTAAAAAAAAGACTAGTCGATAGAGATTTGAAAACGAAAATAACTGGTTCCTCGCCAAAAAAAAGTACTAGTCGGTAGAGATTTGAAAGTGAAAAGAACTGGAATCGGGTCCTTACCCAAAAAAATACGATAAGAACGAACAAAAAATATCGACCGTTCCGGTGACCGGCTGTTTTTTCCAACGCCCCCTATATTTTTTCCAACGCCCCCTAATTTTCTCCCCCTGAAAGTCTCAAACACCCACGAGGGGGCGTTATCGCCCACGCTGAGAACTTATGGTATAGAGTATTTACCCCTCTAGAACGTGCAAACACAATATTCGTTATTTATTAAATAATGATTATAGTTCATTAAATAAAACATCTTGAAAATTAAATTAATAAAAACGCGATCTCTAGATTCATAGTCAAAAATCTAAGCCGCTTGGCTACGGAGTCATTTGTATATTTTTTTGATTGTTTTGATAATAAATATCACGATCAAACTTAAAGCTTTAAACGCTCAATTTTAATTGGAAACAAACATGATTTACAATCCGCTAAAAACGGCACTGATGGTTATCAGATACGGGCAGGGTCCGAAAAACATTCCTCCAGCTCTCTTGAACGGTGAGGTTCTAAGGGTGGTAGAAGAAACCAAATATCTAGGGCACATCATCACCAGCAAGCTAATGGATGACGACGACATCGACAGGCAAAGGCGAGCACTCAGTGTGAAATCAAACATGCTCAGTAGAAGATTTCGGCTCTGTAGTCCACCAGTGAAAAGGACACTCTTCCTGGCGCTCTGTACTACCCTATACACGTGCGAGCTCTGGACCAATTTCAAGAAGAGTAGCATGGAAAGGCTTCGGGTCCAGTACAACAACGCCTACCGCATGATGTTCAGTCTTCCCAGGCACTGCAGCGCTTCCGGTATGTTCACCGAGGGGCGAGTTCCAGGATTTGCAGTCCTTATGAGAACCAGGGTAGCAGGAATGCGGGAAAGGATTAACAACTCCAGAAATGGCCTCATCGTGGAATCCCGTCAGATCCCGAATTCAAGCATAGAAGCGCATTGGAGTAAATTATTGGCCCCATCAATCTTAAGCCAGGATGGACTCCCTCTTGACGGCGTTTTGCAGAAATGAGGCCTAATATCCTCCATTATTATTTTTTACTTGAATTTTTTCAATATTTCAATATTTTGTTTATATTTTTTTATGAATTTCGGTTAATTTTTATTTTTCTTTGATATTAATATTATTATTTTATTTTTATTTTTTATATGAATACCGCACAAGAGTCTCAACTGCTCACAACCGTCTAGAGCCAGTGAGACTATGGCATCCCCAATCGGGGTATGTTGTGAGGCTGAAGATAGTGGATAGTGAAAGTATCTGGTTATTCAGATCTGGTCACCATCTATTTCAAATGGTATATTGTGAGGCTGAAGGTAGTGGGGAGGGGAAGGAGATAGGAAAGATGAAGGTTGTAAAGTACCTGGCTATTAAGATCTGGTCACAAAACACGGCTAAAGCACGTTCAAGCAACGTTTCGATTCTGAATGGTGGTCTTTCGCCATGGCGATACTTAGAGTATCTACCACTCTGGAACGTGCCGCAAATATAGTTTTTTTATTATTTTTATATTAATTTAATGTGTTATGACTCATATTATTTAAATAAAAGTTATTGGCGCACGTCGGGTTTGAACCCGCGACCTTTGGATTCGTAGTCGAGCGTCTTACCACTCGACCATGGAGGCCGTCAAATTATTATTATTGTGGGAATTACAACTTTTATGTTAATATAATTATTAATTTTGGAAGGTATTGCATTGCACTACTCCTGCATACATTCTGCGATAAAACTTTATTATTATTAATGAAAAAAATAAATTGACGCTTTAAATAAATTGAGTTGAAAGCATTCTCTATTTGGTTTTTATCCCTCGAAGAAAGCATTTACAACATTTTAATACTGATTAAATGTTGGAATAACGTATTTCTCGAATTCATCCGAGAAATCTCGGAGAAATTTAATTTATGCCTCTAACTCTACCTTAGATCATTATTTCATACAAATCATTTCGGGATGAATTCGTAATAATATATGATAACTTTGTTAAGTTCTGATTAGGGCGTCTTCATTACTCTTAAACAAAAGAAACTTTTTTAAATATCACGAGATTTTTACAACCAAATTCAAAATTTGTTTTTTTTTTGTTTAGAAAGTACCTAACACTCTTCTACAAATGTTGTTTCCTTGTTTATCATTTCGTAAATTACTACAAATTCAAATTGTTCATCAATTTTGAAAACAAGCCAAAATACGATTAGATTCACATATATTATATCACAATTAAGAAAATGTATAGCTTAATAATAATATTAAAATAATTTGTGTAGTGCAGTTTTTGTGAAAAATCATCTCAAGGGCGCTGTACAAATTTTAATTTCTACTTAATATTAATTCTTAGTTTATATAAATATTCAGCAACATACTTACCTGGCAGGTCACTTCTGGCAGGACACAATCACCATATCAAAATAACTTAAAATTTAGGTGATTCTTCCTTATGTTTAATTTAATTTAATTTATTTTTTTAATATAATTTTTTCATTTTTAAGGCATGTGAGCAAATTTAAAATAAAGTATATCGGAGGTATTTTTTTCATTTTTTGCGGTGAGGAACTAACTAACTAACCAACACTAACGAAGGGGTAGGCAGGGAGGACGGATTGCCATATAACTCTGTCTTGGCACACACTCCTTGCATCGTTCACATTCATACATCGTCTCATACATACTCTTCTGTTGTTTTGACTCTTCACATGACCCGATTCAAGTATTTGATTTACTTGATCGTGCCCCATGTCTTTCTCGGGCGTCCTCGATTTTTTCTTCCAATAACCTTCGCATCATATATTCTTTTCACACTCCTTTCTTCGTTCATTCACTCTACATGCCCAAACCATCTAAGCGTCCTTTTCTTGATCCTATTCATTACGCTCACATCAGCCTTGCATTCTTTCCGGATATCCACATTTTTAATACGGTCATCCATGGTTTTACCGCACATACGTCTATAATATTCGTCTATAATACGTGGATACTATTAATAATGTAATTATATAATAATATTTACATTTATAATATTGATTATATTAACACAGTTCCTAATTACTAATTTTATAGTTAAACTATTGTTATTTTCATTTTTTTTTGTTGTTTTTATTATGTCAAGTACTAAAATTTTTCTTCAAATCTTCTATAATATTTGAACTATTTGTAACTACACTACGCTGCAATACATGCTTACACTTCACTAACTAACTTCTTTGAATGTTATCGTGCTATGTATTATATACGTATTGGACTATTTTGTAAAATATACTAGAGTAGATTAACTAATTGTCAAACCTTCGCTATATTTATATTCTAGCGTTTTGCAAACTACATTTTTTTAAACTCTTGCTTTAATCGTTATATTCTATTGATTTATTGTACTCCTTTATTCAACTAAAATGTATTTTATGTAAGAGAGTTTAGGACGTTAGTAAAAAAAAATAGAATAATAAGGTGACCGACATTGTCGTCAGAATCTTTAACCACAAGTTGAACTATTCTGGGCATGTAGCAAGACTTACAGCTCACCGTTAGAGCCACAGTAGCATATCAGATAACGTCCTTGGTAAGGAAAGAAAATAAGAGGTCGCCTGCATATGAGATAACCTAATTTCTTCTTCATAACAGAAAAAAGAATAAAAATACCCAGTTTTTGATTCCGTAAAAAATAAAGTGTTTTTCTGCTTACATAAGTTCTCGTACCACGAGAGTAGACACACCCATAATTAGTATTGTGATGATTGAGGAACAGCAATTCATTGATTCTGAGTCTTCAGCAAGGAATGTTGAGCTGGATAAGTTGCAACAGAGAAGGTGAGTCAATAAAACAGTTAATATTTTTTAAATGAAAATTAAATCGAAGTCTTTCCTGCGCTTTTCTGATGAAGACATTTTCAATAATTGTTCGATTTCATCAAATGAATAATCGCCTCTTTCTCACCCTAATCTCCATGCAATATGATGTGCTACTAAACGGTAGAAGTCGGGGACGCCCAAAGAAGACATGTCACAATCAAAATAAGCGTCCACTTCATTTGTTTTTCTGTTAAGTGTTGGTATGATATAAAATAATATGTATTATTTTTATTATGCTTGTCTATGTGTGAGCGAAGTAAGTAGTGTGTACCAATATTGAGTTATTTACCGTTATATCCTCTATTCCTTCCTCGTGAAAATGATGGAGCTTAATTAATCGTATATTTAATTTGAAAACTCTTTGAAAACATTATTTTCTAAGCATCGTTCTTACTGTATCCATCCTGTTTTTAATCAAACATTTGGAATTTTAGAAAATAATTTTCGTTCACAAAATTGTAATTTTTTGGCGATGTACCTTGAAGTAATCTTTTTGCAGAAGGGTGTCTTTCAAATATCATTAAAATCCATCTGTCATCAAATAAATATTCTCAATAAGTTCACATAAAATAATTAAATTAATACAAATGAAATAAACGTCTATGTATAACAACGTCTAGTATTCCCGTGTTATCCCTGCCATGTTCTTTTGGCGATATTTAGTTTTCGACTCCAGTTAGAGAAAGCAAAGCACTCGGCTAATTCAGAAAGTTGATGCATGAAAGCCTTAAAAGGAAGGCTTTGTCAAAGGAAGCACGAGTGTTTCCGGCACAACAGGAAGTAGATGTAATATCGCCATTTTGCGTGTTCGTTTGTCAAATAATATATTCAACATAATAGCTGAAATAAGGCTTGGAAGGTTTAATTTAAAAGCACAACTAAAATATATATTGTAAAAATAATAAACGTACTATCTTATTTACTTATTAAATTTATTCTAAGCAATGACGTAACATATATATATATATACACATTGTAGCGCTCGCAAAGTGGCAAGCAACAATCACGCTAGTTGGTGTGATCGGTGTTTAAGCCGATTCAGTAATAAACGGTCACGCGTCGCTTGAGGTCATTTCAGGCAAGTATATGTTTCGTTCATACACATATATTCTGCGAATGTCTATCTTTGTCATACATGACCGATATTCGAATGATGAATTTACTGGTAACGTGTGTGTTTTGCTTGCCACATTTTGTGTTAATATTCTAAGCCTATAATTTGTCTATATATGTAACGTCATTGATTCTAAGTGGATTTTTTATATGAATTCTGAATGGTGGTCTTTCACCAGGGCCACACTAAGAGTATCTACCACTACGAACGTGCCGCAAATATACTTCTTACTCGCTTTTATATGAATGAAATGTGTGATGACACATATTTATCAAATAAAAGTTATTGGCGCACGCTGGATTTGAAACCGCGACCTTTGAATTCGTAGTCGAGCGTCTTACCACTCGACCATGGAGGCCGTCAAATTGGATGATTTCATAATTCGACAAGTTCATTCTAAAGCAGGTAAATATCAACAAATAACCCTCCGCCTGGCAGCGTGAATACAGATGCATAAATAAAACCATTTGAAGTGAACACAAACAAAACCATGTTTGCACATTTTGGTTGGTTCCAGTGTAGACAGCCCTCTCAGAGCGGATATACATGTAATATATACTACAAAAATTGCTTTATTAAGAAAGCAGATTTGTTTAGCCAGGTACAAACACCTATCAGTTCTATCACAAACTCAATATAAGATGATGTAGCTACTGTTAAGTATTACCTTTCCTCACCGGTTATTATTTTCGGAAATTAAATACAAGGTGTCCCAGAAGTCGACGTCAAGCCGGAAGCGGGTGACAGGTGAATTTAAAAACCTTCACCCATTACTTATTATTATCCTCGCCACCTCTCTTGACCTTAACTTTACCTTAACTATGATGTGTATCGACTACACAATGCTTCTAATAACTTAAATATCTCTATAATCAGCATAAGAACTGGCTTCAGACTGTAAGAATTCCTCCATAATACATCAACGCATTGAATGAAAATATAGTGTTTCTGTTAACTAGCATTTATCAGGGACACACAAGATATTTTGTGAAAATCGGGAATAAATTCCCCGATAAAATCACACGCTGCTTGTGTATGACGTAGGTATATTCATTCTAAAAAAACCGCTATGGGACGCAAAGATACGCGAAGAGTGTGCGGGGGAGATACAAAGCTATTCACATCTCACTCTAACTTGACTTCGCTATATGGGAACTCGCGAAATGGAATTTCAGTTCGCACTTACAGCGCGTACAATTTACCGCCAGTGGCCAGTAGCTATCGGGCATCCCTAGGAGGTGGTCCTCTCGCCCGTGTTGTGAGCGCCAGCCGATGATTTTTTCATGGTTTCAGCTTTTAAATTTCAATTATTATCACTTTTCGCTTCAAATATGATTCATTTAGGCAATTGGGTGTGAAAATCCTTTTTTTTCTGATTTAAATCGCATTTTTTTACATGTGTTATGATTACACAACGCCGGGCCGGAATAATTGTTCGCGAACAGCATCAGTAAAGTAAAAGACCGGGATTTTTAGAAGCCGTAAACCCTCGTTAAGAAAAAATTTTTTGACATTCATATCTCAACAAGTATTAACACTTAAACTTCTCATAGTAAATGGATTGTGAGTGATGTATGGGAATATTTTTATTGAATAAAACAAAAAATCAAAGAAACAGCATATTTTTGTACCTAAACCACATTTTACATATCAACTTAATCAGTGTCCCGATAAACGCGTGTCTGTGTCGAAAATAATAATGACTAACTAATCTTGTAGAAGAACCATGAGTGACCTAGTACTCCTATTCAAACTTTCTGAGTTGTTTCATGTTGATTCGTCAAGAACCAACTATGCAATGAACTCCCCAGTCCAAAGGTTATATAGGCTTGGAAACAAATTTAGTTATGTTGATATTTTTCTGAATTCAATCATGATATTCAGATCGGAGTTGTATAGCTATTCTTCACAAATACTTCACTGCATACGAGTCTACTAGACAATAGTGAATATATATATATTTTTTCTATGCTTTTAATTGTATTATTGTAATTTTTATATTGCATTTTGTTTTTACCACTGGTTATATATTTATTGTGATTTTTTCAAGAAGCATGTATTTTTTGTTTTATTTCTTAATGTATCATGTACAATCATATAATACTTTACCTGTCAACATCAATAAATTGTGCGAATTTGTTGTAAAAGCTCACTAAGGCGTTAATAAATAAATAAAAAAAATTAATGTGAAATGAAAAATTTCTTTTGATTAAAATTCAATTAAAAGTTTTTTATCTCGACGGGTTTTGAGCCCGCTCTGTGTCAGGGGTCACCAAGCAGGTACCATTAATTCGTACAAAGAATCTGGGATGGTTTTTGGGTGACGAAGTACTGGGTGTACACAAACAGTTGGAAAAACAGTCCGGCCACGTCGACGGCGTAGAAGTAATGGAAGTTGACGGAGATCGGAGAGTGAGAGATACATTATGGTAATTAATCTCTGCAAATCAGGCAGGGCTGTCACAAATTCTTTGTTCATAGCGTTTAAAAAAAATAAAAATATTTATTTCATGAAAAAAAAAAAAATATTATTTCACTTACCATCCTAGAGATGTCCATGTGTTCTGGCAGACAAAGTTGAAGCAATTTTTTATTTATTTTAATTTTATATGAATACCTCACAAGAGTCTCAACTGCTCCTAACCGTCTAGAGCTAGTGAGACTATGGCATCCCCAAATAGGGTATGTTGCGAGGCTGAAGGGAAGGGGAAGGAGATTGGGAAGAAGAAGGTTGAGAAGTGCCTGGCTATTCAGATCTGGTCATCAAACACGGCTAAAGCCATTTCAAGCAACGTTTCGATTCTGAATGGTGGTCTTTCACCAGGGCGATACTTAGAGTATCTACCACCTTGGAACGTGCCGCGAATAAACTTTTTAATGTGAAATAAATTTGTTATGAGACATTTTCATTAAATAAAAGTTATTGGCGCACGCCGGGTTTGAACCCGCGACCTTTGTATTCGTTGTCGAGCGTCTTACCACTCGACCATGGAGGCCGTCATATACGCCAGATGAAACGTTTTGTACTGCTTATGCTAAGTGCAAGCAGTGCACTACTTGGCAAGGTAAAGCGAATTTTGCAAAAATAGCTGAAATGCAGTAATTCTAACATTAATTAATTTAAATGAAAACGTTTTAAGATTGTAATATTCCTACAAATATTCTCTGTATTTGTTTAATTTTTTTTTATTTAAAGTAAGACAAACATTCCCGGGTTACGAACAACCTGACAATATTTGAAAAACTCCTACTGCCATCATAAAAAGCGAAAGATGTTGCTTGTGCAATGATGGAGGACTTAGCCAGCAGAGGAATTGAACGCACGACGCCCGAGTGGGAATCCGACGCGTTCTCCACTCAGCTACCGACCGGTCAAATGTATAATATAATCATGTTATTAAGTATAAATAAACCATCTTTCAAAAATAATATTATTATCTATTTTTAGTTACAGACCCTAATTAATATATTTTTTTAAATTCCACAAAAATAACACATTTTTCGATTCTGGATTTCATAACAAAATAAGATTCCTGTGTTAGAAAAGGTAAAGGGAAAAAAAATTATTTTATCTGCCAATATCAATAAAAAACTTTCTCCGATCAAAAAAATATTTAAGGAGCTGAAAAAAATACCTTTGTTTAAGACCCCGAATATTATTTTAATTTTTATGACCCACTGGTTTGAAGTTGAATTTTGTAAATTGATTTATTTTTATTTATTTTTTTATTTATTTATTTTTTTTTTATATTAGTTACTTTGTACATTTAAGTTTACAAGTATCAAATTATTTCATTTTCTTTTTGACTAATAATATTTTAACTTGCACTAATTATTATTTTGATCTACATGCATTGATCATGCTTAGGCTAAGCGAAATTGGTCGGTCATAAAAATTAAAATAATATATGTTGTCTTATACTAGGTTATTTTTTCATTTATTTAAATATGTCAAACCACAAAGTGAGTGCATTCTACAAAAAAATAAAAATAAAAGTTTTCTCTTCAACTGAAAGATGGTTATCTTCGTTTGACCGGTCGGTAGCTGAGTGGACAAACGCGTCGGATTCCCACTCCGGCGTCGTGGGTTCAATTCCTCTACTGGCTAAGTCCTCCACCATTGCACAAGCAACATCTTCCGCTTATTATGATGGCAGTAGGAGTTTTTCAAATATTGTTAGATTATTCGTAACCCGGGAATGTTTGTCTTTCTTTAAAAAAATTTAAAAAATATATTATGTTTATACTTCAGATTGCAGTCCAAATCAACCTAAAAACACATCAATCTGTACTCTTAGCAGTTACGTCATGAGGTGCAGCGTCTTCCTCTCCCACGTCTTCCATCACATTTTCCCTGTATTAACAGTTGTGTTACATTGAAATATTTATCCTCGTAATGCGACAACATTTGACAGCCTCCATGGTCGAGTGGTAAGACGCTCGACAACGAATCCAAAGGTCGCGTGTTCAAACCCGGCGTGCGCCAATAACTTATATTTAATTAATTTGTGTCAAAACACATTTAATTCATATGAAAATAATAAAATAAGTATATTTGCAGCACGTTCCAGAGTGGTAAATACTCCAAAATTCGACCTGGTTAAAGACCACCATTCAGAATTGTAACGTTGCTTGAAATGGCTTTAGCCGTGTTTGGTGACCAGATATGAATAACCAGGTACTTCTCAACCTTCTTCTTCCCCATTTCCTATATAAAATAAATAAAAAACATATTGGCGTTTTTTTATATCAAAACCGAATAAAAGTCTCAACTGCCTGGAGCCAGTGGGACTATGACATGCCCGCCTATATTAGTTCACTGGCTCTAAGACGGTTGGGAAAGCCAAAGCATATATGTGAAAGAGTAAGATTGGGAAGTAACTTGTAACAAAACACGACTAAAACAACGTGTTATAAGTATTTAAATGATGCGGTTAAAGATTTTGTTTTGATAAACCCAATAACAGTACAATGGAACAATAAGTAAGCAAATTCAAATTTTTTTTATATCAATACCGAATAAGAGTTATCTGAAAATATATCAATATATATAGGGACTATTTAATGCCCGCCTAATTAGTTGTGAGGGTAGAAAACATCTGTCCGACCATAGGGTATTCTGATAAAAGAAGACTGGGAAGTAACTTGTAACAAAACACGACTAAAACAACGTATTGTGGGTATTTTAATGATGCGGATAAAGAATTTGTTTTGAGGCTTCTTTCTACCTTGTCAATACTTTGTTGTCAAATCACATTACCCCGGGTTAAATTTGTCTATTTTGGCCTAGAATTTAGCTATTTGAAGAAAACACGCCTCACAAAGCAATTGAATTTCTGTACAATCGAATCGAGCGCATCTGATTGGCCGATATTTTGAATAGAAATCACAGCGGGCTAAACCGAGCTTCAAATTTATTACTTCAATTTGAATATCTTGGGACCAAGTCAAGTGGTCTTTCCGCAATTGTATACGAAAGCTGCAAGCGTGGCGGGGAATACAAATGTGGCCGTCCCGTTTCTAACGGACAGTGAAAAATCCCGGATTTGGATAAATACGGGAAACGCGGGATGGGGGCAACCCTGTTGGGACTGTACGGCGTGGGACAGTGGTGGCAAACCGTTTCGGTCGATCGTTTATTTCAGGTCTCTGAAGGTGATCTTTCTCCGTGGCCGAGTGGTAAGACGCTCGACTATGAATCCAGAGGTCGCGGGTTCAAACCCGGCTTGCGCAAACAACTTTTTTTTTAATATTAAATAAAACAATAAACTTTGTAAAACACCACTTTATTTAAATTAATTAATAATTTTTAAAAGTGGTGTTTTGCAAAGCTTATTCTTTTATTTAATAAACAATGTCACACCTCCAAGTTTTTGCTTTCTTCGAAAAAAACTTTTATTTAAATATTATGTGTCATAACACATTTAATTCATATAAAACAATGTTATATATTTGCGTCAGGTTCCAGAGTGGTAGATACTTTAAGTATCGTCCTGTTGAAATACCACCATTTAGAATCGAAACATTGCTTTAAATGGTTTTAGCCGTGTTTAGTGACTAGATCTGAATAGCCAGGTACTTCCCAGCCTTCCTCTTCTCCGATTGGGGATGTCCATAGTCCCACTGGTTCTAGACGGTTGCAAACAGTTGGGACTCTTGTATCGTATTCACTGTAAATCTTTTTTTTTAAAAAAGGTAGCTTCTTTAAAAAATATTTTATTTTTAACGAATTTGCTTGTAACTGGATTGAACTCAAAAATCAAGTGATAACTTTCTACGAATTGTGAGAATACTGTAACGAGTTACCGTTGTAATGTAGAATTGGTTCCTGGTCTGCCCTTTACCCATTTGTATAAAATGATTGTCTTAATTGATTTATTTATTTATAAATTAACGGACCAAAGTAACACATACACAAAAATGCATGAAGCGATGACAAAAATTGGACAAAATAAACATAAGAGAGAACATTCAAGCCATGGTCTAGTCAAAGTTTTGGTAGAGTCGTAAAGAATGACGAAAATCATTTAGACTGCTACCAAAAATTTCAAGACCGTGACTTGAGTTAACAAGTCTTAACATTCTGGAAATTGGAGAATTATACCCATAATTTGTATAGTGATGATTGAGGAACAGCAATTCATTGTTTTTGAGTCTACGGCAAGGAATGTTGAACTGGATAAGTTGCAACAGAAAAGGTGAGTCTATAAAACAGTTAATAATTTACTTTGAAGGTGCACAAAAATCATTTAATAATTTTGTTTGGATGTTGCACCATTCATCTAGTCCTGACATATTTTTACGGCAACCGGAGTAATAGAATGAGAAAGAAAATTCGGACTGAAAAATTAACATTGTTGAATATTAATTTAATTCTCAAATTCTATTAATATCGGGGAATTGGTCCAGTGTACATTTAAAATTATATAATTACTTCAAAATATTTTTCATTCGGTCATTTGTAAATAAATACATCGTTTTAGTAAGTACACACATTCTGTTTTACTAAAAAACCAAATGCGTTTTTAGTTTTTTAATTTTATTTATTTTATATTATTCACTTGTACATCAAAGCTTACAAAGTATCAAATTATTTCATTTTCTTTTTGACTTTTGTAATATTTAAGCTTATACCTATAGGCCTTAGTTATAGGCCTTTTCAAAAGAAAAGGTCAATTTTGAATTTTCTCGGGCTGTGTACATTCGAATATCGATTTTTTTTTGTTACGTTGGTACGTTAACTATTAATTATGTTGATTTATGTGTATTTGAAATAGTTTTTACAGGCTATTTTGAATTTATTGAAAGGTATAATTTTGATGGTTTCCGGCAGCGTATTCTAAGATTTCATCCCTTTATAAAGTAAGCTATTTTATGTGTTGGCTTAACTCTTTTTTAATGTCCTCGCATTAAGTTTTTTTATATCTACATTAGTAATGTGGCTCATCGATGGATTAGGGCCAAAACGTTGTATTTTTTTTTTAAGGCGAACTTCAGCTATGAAAAAATGACTCTATTTAAAATTATCCGATTTTTTACGCGTAATTTAATTAGCATTTTTCACATCATTTCAAAGACATTTACATATTGAAACAGTTCGATTTAGTTTATTTATCGTAATGATAATTTACGGAGGTACAATACCTTAACTTCAAAACATCAACATAATGATTTTGGAAAATTAACATGTCGTTGTATGTGAAGCTCACCAAATAAATATATTTGTTTTTTTTTGGCTCCCGAGTTGATTGAGCTTGGAGACCACTGGCGAGAGACAGGGGGAGAAAGAGGTGTGGAGAGGGAGAGGTAAAGTAAGGGCCTGATGAAAGACGGCGATCAATCCCTGGGATAAACCCTTTACAAACCTTCGCCAGAGATTTATTTTGGGAGGAAGCTCCAGTTACGGTTTTTTTTTTGTTTTAACTTAAGTTAACAGTTACTTAAATTAGGTGTAAAAAATTACCTACCCACCAAAGTTAGTCAATCTTATAATATTTCCAGGCAGATGAAACTTATGAACCAAAGAGTTATTAATTAAATAAAAACACACGTTGTTTTAATCCACTTTATTTTTGGTATATGTCAACTAGTTTCGATTCTGCTGAATCTTCATCGGGACTTAAGAATATACAAATAAAATTTAGAGGAATGTGCATATATATATATAATGGTGAAAATGGGGAAAAGAGATATATAGTATTAGAAGGGAGACAAAAATATAACAATAGGACAAAAGGAACGTATCATATAATTTATTTAGTTAAGTGGGTTAAGAGTTATCATTCTATCTATTGATTTTTTTCGTACCCTCAAAATGTATACTAGCGACTGGGGAGATTGACTAAGGGGTGAAAGCATAAATAAGTGTGTCTCACTAAATTTAAGTATCTGAATGGTTTGTTGTCGTGTTTCCTATTTTTTTTCGTAATGAATGAGGGAAGGAGTGGAAGGGTAAGGAGATGGGGAAGATGAAGCTTGGGAGGTTTCTAGACTTATTCTTTGATTAACTCCACACAGGTCATATTTTGGGGATGCTGTGCGAAAGGTCTTTTTGAGAAAAGGAAGGAGTGAACCTGGGTTTTGAAGAGACCCATGCTGTAGGAGGGGGGAAACAAAGAGGCTGGAAAATAATTCTACAGCAAAGCTGTTGAACACAAGAACAAGTCGTAGAAGCGACCAGTTCTTCATGTGTCGAATGTCAACCGTGTGTAAATGTTGGGCGCGCGTTTGGCGAGTTTTTCGACTATGCACCGGTGCCGGAGGGATCAATAACGCAAGTTTCTTGGAGCATCTTCCATTAAAATACCGGTAGAACAATTAAAAAATTCCTAAACGACGTCTGTGCTTCAAAGATTGAAATCCGTGAAATCAGTAAAAATGTGAAAATTCTAAAGTTGTCATGAATATTTAAACCTGTTGAAATACCGCGAAAAGTGTTTTTTTTTAAATTTATTTTTTATTTTATAGTGAATACCTCACAAGAGTCCCAACTGCTCCCAACCGCCTAGAGCCGGTGAGACTATGACGTTCCCAATTGGGGTGTGAAGATGTTGTGAGGCAGAAGGTGGTGGGGAGGGGAAGAAGATAGGTAAGGGAAAGGTTGGGAAGTACCCGGCTAATCAGATCTGGTCACCAAACACGGCAAAAGCCATTTCAAGCAACGTTTCGATTCTGAACGGTGGTTTTTCACCAGAGTGAAACTTAGAGTATCTACCACTGTATAATCTTTGTTTGGTCTTATTTGAACATTCACGTATAGCGCATATCGCCATCATGTTGGATTTATTTGTATAACCACCTCAAGTTTTTTTTTTGACGGCCTCCATGGTCGAGTGGTAAGACGCTCGACCACGAATCCAAAGATCGCGGGTTCAAACCCGGCGTGCGCCAATAACTTTTATTCAATCGATATGTGTCATAACACATTTAATTCATATGAAAATAGTAACAAGTATATTTACGGCACGTTCAAGAGTGGTAGATACTCTTAAGTATCGCCCTGGTGAAAGACCACCATTCAGAATCCAAAAGTTGCTTGGAATGGCTTTAGCCGTGTTTGGTGTCCAGATCTGAATAGCCAGGTACTTCCCAACCTTCCTCTTCCCTATCTCCTTCCCCTCCCCACTACCTTCAGCCTCACAAAATACTCTATTTGGGGATGCCATAGTCTCACTGGCTCCAGACGGTTGGGAGCAGTTGAGACTCTTGTGCGGTATTCATCTAAAAAAAATTTTTTTTTTTTCAGTTAAATCAATCATTTTAATTTAATCAAGAATTTTAATGATTTTATGATAATAATAATAGTGTTAAAGACTATTTAGATCACCAAACGATACTGACTGCAATGGCGGTACTAAGAGTATCTACCACTGTTGCTGTAATAAATAATATATCCTACAAAAAAAAAAAAAAATAATATATATACATAAACTCGTTTGTAAGAATCAGCTTAATTTTTAAGTTATCACGATATGGTGATTGTGTCCTGCCAGAAGTGACTTGCCAGGGTAACTCGTATGTTGCTGTATATTTATATAAACTAGGATTTTAATGTTAACTAGAAATTAAAAATTATACAGCGCCCTTGAGGTGATTCTTCACAAAACAGCGCAATACAAATTATCCAAATATTATATTTATTATTTTTAAAGGTGAGCGGCATTGTCCATAACTGGTACAGCAAATAAAAGGCTCATCGGACGTTAGAACAGGAGCTTGTTTATCCAGTAATTTAGACCCGTTTGTAGCGGGACCCGAGTCATCCGCGAAGAGGAAGGAGAGGAGGGAGGGAGAAGGGGTCGGGCTAACATCTTCTTAATTAATACGTCACGGGGGCCGGAGGAATCTTTTTATCTCAGGTCGGGCGCCCTTTCGGAGAAGTTATTTCAACTATTCTGTCTCTTGTCTCTGTCGTCAGTCGGAGATAAAAGTCCCTCATTCTTCAAGTTCCAACCCTACACCCACACCCTTTTAAACTTGCGGAAACCTCATCCTCCGTTATAAATGTAAGATCTTTATCCTAAAATATACTAGTATAATATACCAGAGAAAACCATTGCAACTGTGAGGCAATCAACCATCCACATACTATTAAGTATCAAGGCATAACAATTGATGATAAGCTTCGTTGGGAATCGCACATAAAAATTTTAATGGAACGTGTTAACAAATATATTTACTGTTTTAAAATACTAAGGATAGGGATAAGGCGCAAATAAGAAATTATCCATAGAAGCAAAGCTAGCAGTCCACAAAGGAGTGCTTATACCAACCCTGATGTATGGCAGTGAGGCATGGAACTGGCAGAGGAAGGATGAAAGTAGACTGAATGCTGTGGAGATGAGATCTTTAAGACGTATGTACGGTAAAACCATGTATGATCGTATTAAAAATTTGGATATCCGGAAAAAATGCAAGGCTGATGTGACCGTAATGAATAGGATCAAGAAAGGACGCTTAGATCGTTTGGGCATGTAGAGCGAATGAACGAAGAAATGAGTGTGAAAAGAATATATGATGCGAAAGTGAATGGAAGAAGAAGTCGAGGACGCCCGAGAAAGACATGGCACGATCAAGTAAACCAAATACTTGAATCGGGTCATGTGAAGAGTCAGAATAACAGAAGAGTATGTATGAGACGATGTATGAATGTAAATGAAGCAAGGAGTGTGTGCCAAGACAGAGTTATATGGCGGTCCGTACTCTCTGCCTACCCCTGCGGGGAAACGGCGTGATGGTTAGTGAGTTAGTTAGTTAGTATTAATAGGTCATAAAGGTACTACTCAAAAGGTAATACACCAAAAATAATGCCCTGATTTGTCTTAAAGACGTACTTTGGCAACGTTCTTCGCCCGCTGTGCGAAGGAACATGTGAAATAAATTCATCTGGTAGCAACCCCGCCCTTACCTAATGAAATGTAGCCCCAGCTTACTTTTTGCACAAATTCGAGGAATTTAATCAGAATTTACGCGCAAGGAAATATTAACGGATATTCGCGAGTAAACAGGCGATGTCATGGAGAAACTATTCTGTGATGCCGCTTTAACGCTTTTTCTCAACTGTGTTAAGTTTTTTTTTTCTTCATTTTCTAGATTCTTATTTATCATTAAGCGATGAATCATTTAAAGTTAACTGACTCTAACTCTTGTTCCTTATACCAATAGGACGGCGCTATGCGTCTTACTTTGTTACCTCGTGAGGGTGGAACAATGCTTTTACGTGACTTTTGATTTTAAATTCACGTATTTACGTAGGAAAAAATATGTTTCTAAGAACCCTAAAACACTGGGTTAAGTTAGGTTAGGTTAATGATTTGAAAATAAAAAAAATTCAACCTTATGAGACAATGATATTTATACATTTTTAAGGCCTCGATGGTCGAATGGTAAGATGCTCGACTTCAAATCCAAAGGCCGCGGGTTCAAAAACGGCGCGCGCCAATAACTTTTATTTAATTAATATATGTCGTGACACATTTTAATTCCTATAAAAATATTAAAAAAGCAGATTTGTGGCACGTTCCAGAGTGGTAGATACTCTAAGTATCGCCGTTGTGAAAACCAAAGACCACCATTCAGAATCGAAACGTTGCTTGAAATGGCTTTAGCCGTGTTTGGTGACCAGATCTGAAAAGTCAGCTACTTCCCAAACTTCCTCTTCCCAATCTCCTTTCCCTCCCTACTACCTTCAGCCTCACAACATACCCTATTTGGGGATGCTATAGTCTCACTGGCTCTAGACGGTTGGGAGCAGTTGAGATTCTTGTGCGGTATTCATATAAAAAATAATAAAAAAATGAAAAATAAAAACAGCCCTATTGCTTTCCTGACGTCAACATATAAACGCGAGGAAGTAATTACTAATATCAATATAATTCGTTTTCCTACCCCCCAATGTGTGTATCGGCCTGTATTTAGCTAAGCAAACACTTTTTATTGAATAGCCGTTATAAACAGTATCATAAAAATCATTTTCCTTTTCATTCCGTGTAATAATTATTTCACAAACACAGGCCGGCGTTATAAATAGTCCTGTCACGAACAAAAAACGCACCTACGCTCGTGCTCGGCTTACTCTAGTCGGTTTGTTTGTTTAGTTGGCTGTCCGCTACAGAGAGTGGTCAGCTAAACACACAAACAACCAACCCGCCCCGCCAGACCTACGCAAGAGAAACGTTTCGCTACGCAGTGGAAAATGTGAATTGGTTCATTGAAATATTGGAGAGCTCGAACGGCTGGTTTGACGTGTTTACGCAGCTTTTCAAATAAATAGTACTTGTCTATTCAATTTACGTCAAAGTCGCACCTTGATACGTTTTACAAAATACAAGGGTGTGATTTATCAATTTTTATTTCACTGGCATCGAGCGGTAAATAATAACAGTGAACTTTTATAGCTATGGCTGAGCATAATATGAAAATAATTAAATCATGGCTTGAATAGGGTATGTTGTGAGGCTGAAGGTTGTGGGGAGGGGAAGGAGATTGGAAAGATGAAGGTTGAGAAGTACCTGGCTATTCAGATCTGGTCACCAAACACGGCTAAAGCCATTTCAAGCAACGTTTCGATTCTGAATGGTGGTCTTTCACCAAGGCGATACTTAGAGTATCTACCACTCTGCATCGTGCCGCAAATATACTTTTTTTATTATTTTTATATGAATTAAATGTATCATGACACAAATTCATTACGTAAAAATTATTGGCGTACGCCGGGTTTGAACCCGAAACCTTTGGATTCGTTGTCGAGCGTCTTACCACTCGACCATGGAGGCCGTATATATCTATATCGCCACTTTGGGAAATTTTCATAAGAATAATTTAAAGTGTTTTTTTTCAATGAAATTTATGTGAGTTCTAAGCTTGGAGAAACAATGTATGGAGAGAGAGAGCTAATTATTTTTACCCAACCTACACAAACTTGTGATAAATCAGTTTCTCCAGGTTTTTACGTTGTACACCATGAGAGAGAAAGAGACAACAAACATAATACTCCGCTTCTATGTACTGTCACAATGATCTTAGGCTCCTGAGTCACCGCGGGACTCCGCCCTCATTTTTTATTATGCCACTAAACTTGACACAACTAAACGGCTTTTTAAATTAGATGCTGTATTTTTTTTTATATCAATACTGTGAAAAGGTACGAATAAACAAAAACATTATGCCGATATGTGATATGAATGGATGTATAAATACTCAAGCCTTAGACTTAGCCACGCCCAGGTCAGTCGAGTCAGGTAAAAATCATCAAAAACTGAATACACTGCCTTGGGTAGATACCACTTTATATACTCTATATCTTCTAAGTGCCTGGTTGGATTTTGAATAAAAAATAAATTTAACTTAGGTAACTCAACGCTCTTAGAGCCAGTGAAACTATTGCATCCCCAATAAGGGTATGTTGTGAGGCTCAAAGTAGTGGGGAGGGGAAGGAGATGAGAAAAGGGAAGGTTGGGAAGTACCTGGCTATTCAGATCTGGTCACCAAACACGGCTTAAGCCATTTACAACTTTTCGATTCGGAATGGTGGTCTTTCAACAGGGCGATAATTAAAGTATCTACCACTGTGGAACGTGCCGCAAATATACTTTATTCTAATTTATGTCAATTAAATATTTTATGAAACAAATTATTATATTACAAATTATTATTAAAAGTTTTTTGCGCACGGTGGGTTCGAACCCGCGACCTCTGAATTCGTAGTCGAGCGTCTTACCACTCGACCATGCAGGTCGTCAAAGCGAATCAAATACTTCGTGTCAAGAGTCAAGAGAACGGGAAAGTTTGAATGAAAATATCCAATAATGTGAACGAAGCAAGAAGCATGTGTCAGGACAGAGTTTCGTGGAAAACTCTGTTCACCATTTTAAAAAGCTTTCCACGGGGAGTTGTGTAAATAACTAAAACACAACTGCTCCCAACCGTCTAGAGCAAGTGAGACAGTGGCATCCCCGATTTGGGTATGTTGTGAGGCTGAAGATAGTGGGGAAAGGAATGAGATGGGAAGAGGAAGGTTGATAAGTACCTAGCTATTCAGATCTGGTCACCAAATAGGGCTAGAGCCATTTCAAGCAACGCAACGTTTCGATTCAGAATGGTGGTCTTTCGCCAGGGCGATACTTAGAGTATCTACCACTCTGGAACGTGCCACAAATATACTATTATGTATAATTTCGTATGCATTAAATGTGTTAGGACAAATATTAATTGAATAGAATTTATTTGGGCACGCCGGGTTTGAACCCGCGACCTCTGGAATTGTATCTAAACGTCTTACCACTCGACTACGGAGGCGTCCATCATTGCACAAGTAACATTTTTCGTTTATTACGATGGAAGTAGAATTTTTTTTTAATAATGACTGGTCATTTGTAACCCGAGAATTTTCGACTTTCTCAAAAAACAAAATTCAAAAATAAGGTAACATTGTACTATAAAAATTTAAACCTTTTTGTTTCTACATCAAATTTGTTTTTTTTTATGTAAGTAAAGTTGCAGAAGCACAAAGTTAAGTTATTATATTTTCATAAATAATATTTACCGCAGAATTTTGTAAAAATATGTTATAATTGTTTGCTTTGTTCATTTCACCGAAGACATTTCCGGCCGATGAGAGTGGCTGTGTTTTTACGATGGTAACGTTGGCGCATCATCTTGGAACCCGAAGGAAGATTTCGAGCTTGGTAACGGTAGGGTTAGTGAGACTAAGCTTTTGACCAAACCAAACCAGCCATAAACACCTAGCTTAATTAACATAA
The DNA here is from genome assembly GCA_022651775.1 of Drusus annulatus. NCBI lineage: Eukaryota > Metazoa > Arthropoda > Insecta > Trichoptera > Limnephilidae > Drusus > Drusus annulatus. The sequence continues at coordinate 665,789 of JAGWCC010000223.1, read as the reverse complement.
GCATCAATTCAAAACAAATTCCTTACCCATTAAAGATAATAAAGATAATTAGTCACCTTTCTATCCGCACACCTAACCTGCAATTCATTCAGCGTCCTTCCTTATCTTGATCTCTGCTTCCCGCCCGAGTTTGGCCGACGCTTCGGCTATCAGAACGACCCATCTTCCAAACCTCCCCTCGGCGTAAAGGAAATGGATGAATAGACAGAATTAATTAGTAGTCATCGGGAAATTGCGGCCAGGTAGATAGCCACAATTACCCCCATCTTACTTTGCGCTAAATTCGATATACCTTTGAAGGTAAGGTAGTGGTAACTAAATTTCTATTCATTTTTTTAAATTCGTGCTAACAGATATTGTTAAATCAAAGGCTTACTATTATTATATTACAAAGTATTTTATGGTTATCAGATACGAACAGGGTCCGGAAAACATTCCTCCAGCTATCTTGACGGCGAGGTTCTAAGGGTGGTGGAAGAAACCAAATATCTAGGGCACATCATCACCAGCAAGCAAACGGATGACGACGACATCGACAGGCAAAGGCGAGCACTCAGTGTGAAATCAAACATGCTCAGTAGAAGATTTCGGCTCTGTAGTCCACCAGTGAAAAGGACACTCTTCCTGGCGTTCTGTACTACCCTATACACGTACCAGCTCTGAATCAATTTTAAAAAGAGTAGCATGGAAAGGCTTCGGGTCCAGAACAACAACGCCTACCGCATGGTGTTCAGTCTTCCCAGGCACTGCGGTGCTTCCGGTATGTTCACCGAGGGGCGAGTTCCAGGATTTGCAGCCTGCATGAGAACCAGGGTAGCAGGGATGCGGGAAAGGATTAACAACTCCAGAAATGACCTCATCGTGGAATCCCGTCAGATCCCGAATGCAAGCATAGAAGCTCATTGGAGTAAATTATTGGCTCCATCAATCCTAACGCTGCCAGGATGGACTCCCTCTTGATGGCGTTTTGCAGAAATGAGGCCTAATATCCTCCATTATCAATTTTTGCTTGTAAAGTATTCAATTTTCTTTAATATTATTATTGTGTATATTAGAAACTTTTATGTTAATATTATTATGACTATGTATTGATATCAATTAAGGAAGGTATTGCATTGCACTACTCCTGCATACCTTCTGGAATAAAACTTCATTGTTATTATTATTGTTATTTATGGCGCGTACGTTTTATTGCGATATGTTCTTTTAGGTTAATATAATATTTTTATTTATCTTTATATATATGGCGTTATCCATACCGAAAAAGTATTATTCCTTCGGTTTCCTCAAGAATCTTGTAATAAACCCACCTGTATACAGGAACATAATCCGAGAATCCTTTCGGACGAGTAACTCGATCGAGAAGGACTAACAAGGACTAAGGCGTAAAAAACTATTTGTTTTGACAAACTTTCATTGTTGTCTTGCATATTTAACATATAAATCAGTATCATTTTTACGGCCTTCGCGGTCGAGTGGTAAGACGCTCCACCGCAAATCTAAAGGTTGCGGGTTTGAACCCGGCGTGCGCAAATAACTTTTGTTTGATTAATATGTTGGTGAATGCAGGAAACTCCATTGATGGAGGACTGAACGCTGTTGGCGCAAATGAGAAATTGTCCAAAGAAGCGACGCTAGCAGTCCACAGTGGAGTGCTTATACCGACCCTGATGCAGTGAGGCATGGAACTGGCAGAGCAAGGATGAAAGTAGACTGAATGCTCTGGAAATGAGATCTCTGAGACATATGTGCGGTAAAACCATGTACGACCGTACTAAAAATGTGGATATCTGTAAAGAATGCAAGGCTGATATGAGCGTGATGAATAGGATCAAGAAAGGGACGCAGATTGTTTGGGCACGTAGAGCGAATGAACGAAGAAAGAAGTGAGAAAATAATATATGATTCGAAAGTGAATGGAAGCAGAAGTCGAGGACGCCCGAGAAAGACATTGCACCGTCAAGTAAATCAAATACTTGAAGGGGGTCATGTGAAGAGTCAGAATAACAGAAGAGTATATATAAGACGATGTATGAATGTAAATGCAGCAAGGAGTGTGTGCTAAGACAGACTCAAATGGCGGTCCGTCCTCTCTGCCTACACCTGCGAGGAAACGGCGTGATAGTTAGTTTTTTTAGTTAGTTAATATATGTCATAACACATTTAATTAATTTAAATAATATTGAGTATATTTGCGGCACGTTCCAGAGTGGTAGATACTCTAAGTATCGCCCTGGTTAAAGACCACCATTTTAGAATTGAATCGTTGCTCGGCATGGCTTTAGCCGTGCTTGGTGACCAGAAATGAATAACCAGGTATTTTACAAGCTTTCTATCCCATCTCTTTCCCTTCCTACTACCTTCAGCCTTACAACATACCCCAATTGGGGATGCCATAGTCTCACTGGCTCTAGACTCTTGTGCGGTATTCACTATTTAAAAACAATAAATTTTCACTCACAGTTATTTGTAGGTACATATTATATGGGTTTATGAGATAATAACCTCTCTACACTATAATGTAAATAAATATTATATTTTGTACACAATATGTACATTTAAAAAACCGAATTGAGGTAGTTCTTATTACATGGTTATTATGTAAAAAAATGGGTACATAATTATTAAAAAATATATATTTATATTACTAGCGTTGTGACCGCTTTGAAAGAACTACTTCAAATAACTACTTCTTTTGGCAACAGTTCCTACTTCATTCATTGTTCATTGAACAAATACTTCAATTGAAGTCGGTAGTTTATTTTAGCGTTCATTCATTTCAATAACTTAATTTCATTGAACAAATATTTCAATTGAAGGTGGTAGTTCATTTTAGCCTTCATTCATTTCATTAACTTCATTTAATTGAACAAATACTTCAATTGAAGTTGGTAGTTAATCTTCGCTTTCATTCATTTGATTAACTTGATCCAATTGAAAAAAATACTTCAATTGTAGTCGGTAGTTCATTTTAGCGTTTATTCATATCATTGAAAGAAGTACTTCAATTTGCAGCACAGCTGCGAAGGCATTAAAAACGAAGGAACCAGTTCCAGTTCCTGTTCCTTTTGTTTTTAAGTCTCTACCGACTAGTACGTGATTTTGTTGGCGAGGAACGAGTTCCAGTTCCAGTTCTTTTCGTTCTCAAATCTCTACCGACTAACAGGTGCGTTTTCGGCGAGGAACTGGTTCCAAAAAGAACTGAACAAATAAGCGGATAAATTCAAATCTCTTTTGTGCGAGTTCGACTTCATCTGAAGTGTTCACTTCGAAGGGTTCATTTTAAAGAACTAACAATTCGTGAAGCATTCACAAAACATTTAAGTTTTTTCCAACGCTATATATTACAATATATGAGCATTTACAGTTGTTTAAAGCACTCATTCTTCCTTCTATATTTGCACTTGCTAGGCATCATCTTATCATATGTGTTATCAGTTCTCTATTCTTATTTTATTATATGTGTAATACACACACTGTTGCCTCTTCTACGATTGTAAAAATATATAAAATCGGCCAATTGCTACCATATAGTGCGGTTCATTCCATAAACAGAATCCCTTAAATATGTCATATCGACAAGCGATAAAGGTAACCTCCATGTTCGTGTCATTCACATATTTTTCTCCATGAATTTCGTTTCACAGTGAGTTGTCTGTATGTCACGGAACATCAGAATTACAAGAGTGAAGGATAATGTAGAAAAGCATTTAAAATAAAATTTGCTACTTTGGAAAAAATCTCAAAATAATTATATGACGGTGACGCCACGTCAAAGTGAAAACGAATATTTCAAAGAAAAAGTCTTTTCAATGGCGATGTCGGTAAATTTTTTTGCGACGGCCTATTCAAAGACGAATAAAATTGTTTTTGAAAAAACTTTCCGAGCGAAATATGATTTTTAATTAATTTTAGCAAAATTCTTAATTTAAAATTAAATTCCGCCAAATCATTGACGGAAGCCTTTCCATTTTTTTTGAAAGGGTCTTTTGTGAGGTGTTTTCAAAGGCTGTTTTGATGATTCAATATCTGAGTTCTTTGATACGAGAATTGTTCATAATATTTCTAATACTGACCAACGTTGAAATATTTCTAATAATCATCAGCTGTGCCTCATTATGAGCTGTATGAAAGTCTAAGCTTTGCCGGTTTATTTATTTATTTATCTATTTATGTATTTAATTATATACGTCCTCATGGGCTTTTACAGATATAACAGATATAACATGAGATATAAAATAACAGTGACATAAAAAATAACAATAATTAGCACCCAAAAATATGATGAAATTGATAGAAATATTATCATGCTAATTAACACTAGTATTTTTGAAAGAGGTATGCTATTATAGCCTTCTTGTAACTAGATTCAGTGCAGTTGAATATATCTACTATTTCAGCGATAGAATTACTCACTGCTATTACATTATTTGAATATACACTATTTGAAGTATTGAACGGCCAGTAGGTAGTCGAGTCATGCAAACAGTGGACAGCCACCAAGTTTCGGTTGAACCCGATGGATTTGAGAGCGTAATAATGTTAACCAACTATATTTACAGTTATGGAAACATGAATAGGTGAATTTTATTATAAAGCGATGCAAGAATGTTTCGTTCTAATTTCAAAGACACCCGGGCTGTCCAATATTATTTCCTCAATAATATCCTTGGTAAGGAGCAGACTTGAAAGTGGATTGGTGATTCGGAGTCCACACGAGGGAAAGTAATCCTTAATGTTAATGTTGGAGAGGGTTCATCTGATTTTTTTCTACCTGAGGGAGAATCGTTACTACCCGTGACTCTATCCGACTGACTTTCTCTTGGGTATGCTCGGAACGAACCATTTGGGGAACAGAAGAGATGTGTACATTTTTACAAATTTCTTCAAATTGATTCGTAGTTGTTTCGAAAACTTGGCTGCCATGGAGAGCATCAACTTTGTGAGGTTTGATGTGTGAGTGGCAAGGTTCTAAGGGTGGTAGAAGAAACCAAATATCTAGGGCACATCATCACCAGCAAGCAAATGGATGACGATGACATCGACAGGCAAAGACGAGCACTCAGTGTGAAATCAAACATGCTCAGTAGAAGGTTTCGGCTCTGTAGTCCACCAGTGAAAAGGACACTCTTCCTGGCGCTCTGTACTACCCTATACACGTGCGAGCTCTGGACCAAATTTAAGAACAGTAGCATGGAAAGGCTTCGGGTCCAGTACAACAACGCCTACCGCGTGATGTTCAGTCTTCCCAGGCACTGCAGCGCTTCCGGTATGTTAACCGAGGGGCGGTTCCCGGATTTGCAGCCCTTATGAGAACCAGGGTAGCAGGAATGCGGGAAAGGATTAACAACTCCAGAAATGACCTCATCATGGTATCCCGTTGGATCCCGAATTCAACCATAGAATCGCATTGGAGTAAATTATTGGCCCCATCAATCTTAACGCTGCCAGGATGGACTCCCTCTTGATGGCGTTCTGCAGTAATTGGGCCTTTTATCCTCCATTAATATTTTTTACTTATATTATTTAAATTTTTATTTTATTTTATTTTTTATTTATTTTTCCTTATGAATTTCCGTTAATTTTTATTTGTTAATATTATTATTACTATGTATTGATATCAATTATGCACTACTCCTGCATACCTTCCGGAATAAAACTTAACTATTATTATTTAATACTGCCGATGGTTATCTTCGTCATCGACAACATGGGGTGTTTAATCTCCCGCCTGCAGGACTACCTTGCCAATGGTCATGCCGGTGGGGAGGGTACACTCTCTGTAGAATCGAATCGCTTCGTATATTGACATCTTCAGCATCAATGAAACCGCCTTTAAACAACAAGCTTTTCTTGTTTTAATAACTACATTTTTTATTTCTGTTGTTAAAAAATAATAATTAGTTCTCCGCTTAACAACATGAATCGTTTTTATTATTAATTAATCTTTTTTTTGTGTTGTCTATTTCAATTCAAATTATTTGTCTCTTTTCTTTTGTTCCTTTATTATAAATGATATGTTATTGAATTATTTTCTCATTGTTCTAATATTTTGTTATCCCTTTGTATGTACGAGGCCTGTTCAAAAGAAAAGGTGCATTTTGAATTTTCGCGGTCTGTGTACATTCGATTATCGATTTTTTTTTGTTATGTTGGTACACATATGTTTATCATATGTTAGCATTATCAGCCATTTTAGATTAGTGGTTTGTTTTTGACAACTGGAAAGGTTAATCACGTTTTTGTGTGTTCTTCGATTTTTTACTTTTTGAAAAAAATGGATCAAAGAATATGTGTTAAATTTTGCGTTAAAAACTGAATAAAGTGCTCCAACGCACTTAAAATGATGACTGTGGCATTTGACGAGTCTACTTTGTCTCAAAAAAGTGTTTATAAGTGGTACAAGCGCTTTACAGAAGGCCGAAAAGACGTTAATGACGATGAGCGTCCTGGAGTTGTGGAAAAGCAAATCATGGATTTTCTTTCTTTGATCCATTTTTTTCTAAAAAATTAAGTAAAAAATCGAAGAACACACGATAACGTGACAAATTTTTCCAGTTGTTAAAAACAAACCACTAATCTAAAACGGCCGATAATGCTAACATATGAAAAACATATGTGTACCAACATAACAACAATAATAAAATCGAAAATCGAATGTACACAGACCGCTAAATTCAAAATTCACCTTTTCTTTTGAACAGGCCATGTACGTATATCTAACAGTACACTATGTATTTTTTGTTTAGTTGAATTTTGTACTCTGATGATGCTTGGGATAAATGAAACCGGTCAGTCATAAAAAATAAAATAATATCTGTGGTGTTATAGAAAGTTGTTTTTTTCATTTCTGTAAATATTTATTTTATACAACAGCTCTAAAATTGCAAATTTTGTAATGTTTTTAAAAATAGTAAAATAATTAAATTGAAAAAAAATAGACAGAACATCAGAGAGCGTGGTTAAGTCATTGACAAGAAGAAAAATCCAAAAATTTTATCCGGGAAAAAATTAAAAGCGATAGTTGTTTTCAGTGTCTACCTTATATTTAAAAAAAAAAATTTGAATGAACTAATCTAAACACAATTTCATTTGAATACAGCATTACAATATACTTTCATTTAACAAGTTATATTGCGGGCTGTTTTCTATCTTCGAAATTTATCGAAATCGGGCTTATTCCCAAGCTTAGAGTACATAGAGTAGTATCTATCCAAGGCAGTGAAGTCAGTTTTTGACTTGTTTTTGATGATTTTAACCTGACTCGGCGCACCTGGTCGTGGCTAAGACTAAGGCTATGGTATTTGTACATCCATTCATATCACAATATATCGACATAATGTTTTTGTTTATTCGTATAGCCACGTTTTCACAGTATTTTTGTCAAAAAAAAATAGCATAAAACCTAAAAAACGGTTTGGTTGTGTCAAGTTTAGTGGCAAAATAAAAAATGTGGGCGGAGTCCCGCGGTGATCCAGGAGCTTAAGATCATTGCGACAGTATATAGAAGCGGTCTATGAAATTTGTTGTCTCTTTCTCTCTCATGGTGTACGATGTGAAAACCCGGAGAAAGTGATTCATCGCAAGTTTGTGTAGGTTGGGTTAAAATAATTAGCTCTCCCTCTTTATATTGTTACTTCAAGTTCACAAGCTATGGAGAAAATGTGATACATAAAGAATTCTGGTTCAAAATTACAATATTTTTTTCAATCTGGCGACTGCGTCAATGAGGATTTCCCTATAAGCAAGAAATGCAAAAGAAAACTGTGAAAACTCAAACGAACTTCTTGTTTTCCACTGTAGAAGCAAACAAATGATAATAATTATAATCGTAATCATTCTCGACAAATTTGTACGGCGCTTTTCCAAGCTGGAAAAGGTTAACAAGGGCGTTATAATAAACGAGAACTTCCATGCACATATTTGCGGAGGTCCACGTTGTTAAAGGTTCTATTTTTTCTGGATAAAACACCAACAACAAAAGTGTTAAAAATAAATGGAAGACCATTCATAAAACATTTTAAATGGAAAATATATATTATAGAGAGTGTTACCTAACATAGACTGCCCCCAACCCTAAGATAACATGAATCCGGCTCTGCATCTTATCTAGCCGTGTCAACGACACCGAATACACCATCATCTACAATGGACCCGGAGGTGGACTGCACACGACTCCAGCAACGATATCACTTATAAAAGGGACCGCAACATCCCAAAAGACGTTAATCTACGACCTTCAGTTAAAGAGACTACGTGTCTAGTTTGTTGTAGATTCTCCATTTGAAAATTGTAATTAATCTCACTTGTACTGTTTTTCTACTTTAAATAAATATTGTGTTTCCATCAACGCATTCATTTTATTAAAAACTAATAAAAGTTAACTAGAGTGAAATAAAGTAGGTTTGTGGCTAAGTTATGAACATTTAAAAAACACCGCAGTTAAAAGACGTTATCTTTTTAAATGTTGACACTGCATAAGATTCGAAACTTCCCGGAGCCGGTGGGATTATAGTGTCCGCAATCGGGGTATACTGTGAGCCTGAAGGTAGTGAAAAGGGGAAAAATATGGGGAAGTTCATAATTAAAAAGTACCTCAACTGTAGTTGTCACTACGTACAACAAAATTATTTAAAGCATCGTTTCGATTATCAATGATGACCTTACAGAGGGGCGATAGTTAGAGTATGTACCACTTTGAAACATGCCGCAAAATTTTTTTACAATATTTCTAATTTTGTAACTGTTAATTCATGGTGGAATTCCATTTTAATGATTAAATAAAAACAAATTTTTAACTTTATTCCCCTTTTTTTTTTGACTGGACCGGTTTCAGCCTATAACGGCCATCTTCAGACTAGTACAAGTTATTCTTATTCTATGGCTTATATACTATTTTTGGGATTTCAGGGGTAGTAAACCATGATTTTACTTTAATTATATTTATCAGTATTGCTGCATGATTTTACTAGTTACAAGTTACTTTTAGTTTACTATTTTATATTTCTATCTGGTATGAATTTTTATTTAAGATGGGTTACAGTTGTATTTCTCTAAGTATGATTTTACGATGTTTTTATATAATGCAAGGTTGGTGAATACTGATTATTAATGAGTTTATTTTAGGTTTTCCCATCTTAATTGTAATGTCTAGATTTTCCATAAAATTTCCCAATTATTGGGTTACTCCCAGTATTATGGTATAATTACATAATTTAATTAACTATGCACTTTTACAGTAGGTTATTTTTATTATTATCATTTATTTGGTTTATAATTTCTCGGTATCGAGGAATTTTTAAATTATATGCACTTGGGTAATAACTTACATTTATTGTTATTACCTGTTAATTGTTTAGAATTTTTAAGTGCCTTTATATTATACTATGTTTGTACAACTTAAGAACAACTTGCACTAGTCTGAAGATGGCCGTTATAGGCTGAAACCGGTCCAGTCAAAAAATAAAAAAGTGGAATAAAGTTAAAAAATAGTTTTTATTTAATCATTATTCTATAATAGTTTTTTTTATATTAACTATATCCGCAAACTAGCTCAAGAGCTTACCTCTATAGTAAAAATTACGTCACTATAAACTTTTACTGGTATGTTTTCATTTAAAATATACTAAATAAAATAATAAACATTGTAAAACGCCACTTTATTTGAGTTAATCACCAACCAGGTTTCGCTTTTTTCAAGATATTTCAGGGCTTTTACATCAACTAAATAACAGTACATACAGACAGGATATATATAGGACAGTGAAGAAAGAGAGAGATACAAGATATAGTAGAGGGAGACACAATTACATATACAAAGACATAATTTAGATATCCTCGAAATTAAGAAAGCAGTTAATAATAAATCAGACTGAGTCTCACTGCTGCCGACCGTCTGGAGCCAGTGAGACTCTGTCACTCTCAATTTGGGTATTTTTTGAGGCCGAAGGTAGTGGGGAGGGAAAACACGGGAAGATGAAGGTTAGGATGTACCTGACTATTCAGATTTGGTCACCAAATATGACTCTAGAGTATGACTTAAAAGTACCTACTACCCTGAAACGTGTCGCAAATGTACTTTACATTAATCAAATGTGAAAAAACAAATAATAATAATGATATGACGTGTCTTTTGCGCAACTTGAAATTCAAGCCTGCGACCTCTAGATTCACTGTCGAGCGCTTTAACCACTCGACCACTGAGGCCGTTAGATAGCTTAATTGACAAACTGGTTCCAGGCCGTATATTTAATCCTCTTCCGCAGCTTCGGGCCAAACCGCAGTGTCGTGCATCAGCCAACAATGCCCTACGCCGTAGCTCTACGCCACGAGCGGGCGGCGGCTACGATCAAGTCAAGTGGCACTGCCGGGACGTCCCTCGGGATGGCGTCGCGGCGTTGTTCAGTTGCCACCTCCCTCAGCTCTCAGCCTCCTTTAGTTAATTAACGCTAAGAGCCAAGCGCCGCAATCGAGATAGTGTTAATGATGTTGAATTTGTGTGGAATAATGCATCAAGCAATAAATACTAACATACGTATATAACTAGCGTAACCCAACCTAACCTGACCCACACAACTTCACCAGAAAAGAAAAAAATAACTTCGTATAAGACCACGAATATAATAATTATAATCGCCAAGGCTTATCTGATCAATTTGGAACGTACAACGAACGAATTTTGCACCATAAACTACATTCTCTGTCAGCCAGACGTAAACTTTCTGATTTATTAATTTTATACAAAATTATGCATTCATCAATTGATGCAACAAACATTTTATTCCAAATTAACATCAACATACCACTTTGAAAATCAAACAAGGAGGATACACGATATTTTTAATATTAAACCCTACCACACAAATACGGTTTATTTCTCTCCTTTGCCGAGGACATTAAGAAACTACAACACAATTCACTGCACAAACAATGAAGTAGACACTTTTATATATCTATTGATAAATCTATTTAAAAAAAAAACTCTCCATCATTTCAAGCTGATATTGTAATGATGCCTTTTATTTATAGACTGGCTATATGAAGTACCAAGTACCAAACGGCTAATAGGCATCTCTTCAGTACAGGTGCCAATAATTCATTTATTTTTGTTCTACCTTGTAAAATATTATTCATTTGTTTTTGTTTGTTGTTCATTTACTTTTGCATTTTTCATAAACTTTAACTTGATTACCTACTGTGGTTAAATATTCTAAAAAAATAACCACTCATGCATATATATTTTAGGCATCATGCCTGTTATATTTACAAATAAAAATAAATAAATAAAATATTGTTTTTCATGACCGAGTGGTTTGGCTTAGCCTTTTTTTTTTTTTACATGAATACCGCACAAGAGTCTCAACTGTTCCCAACCGTCTAGAGCCAGTGAGACTATGGCATCCCCAAATCGGGTATGTTGTGAGGCTGAAGGTAGTGGGAGGGGAAGGAGATCGGGAAGAGGAAGATTGGGAAGTACCTGGCTATTCAGATCTGGTCACCAAACACGGCTTAAGCCATTTCAAGCAACGTTTCGATATTGAATGGTGGTCTTTCACCAGGGCGATACTTAGAGTATCTACCACTCTGGAACGTGCCGCAAATATACTTGTTATTATTTTTATATGAATTAAATGTGTTATGACACATATTAATTAAATAAAAGTTATTGGCGCACGCCGGGTTTGAACCCGCGACCTTTGGATTCGTGGTCGAGCGTCTTACCACTCGACCATGGAGGCCGTCAAACTAAACTAGCCTAAGCATCATCAGGGTACAAAATTTAACTTAACCCAAGAATACAAAGTGTGCGGTTATATATACATACAGAGAGAGAAAAAAAAACATAAAATAGAAATAAAATAACAAAACAATGAGAAAACAATAGAACAACATTTAAATTATAACAAATTTCGGTCCGAACTGAAAACTTACCTTTTCAGACTCTCATATCTTTATATTCATTAAAAGAATCTCAACATAATCTGTATCTCGACGAATCACCTTAAGATTTACAAATTATAACCGAATTCTGTACTGTACGACAAAATCAGAATGTCCATTTTTTATTTCGCTTCCATGCCCTAAATCGGAAAAAAAATGATAATAATAATAATTTTGAATTCAAGTCAATAAGTATGTTCCTGTATATTTTCTCTTTAAACTAGGATTTAATATGTAATAATAGAAAATAAGATCTATACGTGTGAAGAGTCAGAATAACAGAAGAGTATGTATGAGACGATGTTATAAATGTGAATGAAGCAAGGAGTGTGTGCCAAGACAGAGTTATATGGCGGTCCGTTCTCTCTGCCTACCCCTGCATGGAAATAGCGTGATGGTTACTTAGTTAGTTAAGATCTATACAGCGCCCTTGAGGTGATTTTTCACAAAAACGGCGCTATACAAATCATCCAAATATTATTATTATTGAAGAAACAGAGAAAAAGAGACAGCCAATATGAATTAAAAGAGACAAAACGTCAACTGAAAAGGTGATTGAGGAATAATCATATTTTTTATGAGTTTACAGGAAATATCTATAATATTGGACTACTGGAATATTTCTATAATAAATATGGCTATTAATTTGAATCTGTTTATTTTCTGCGTTATTCTATTTTCTTATTGTTTGAAGATTGTTAATATTATTTCAGTAATAAAAAAACTTTGAAATCAAATATATCACTTAACCTTCTTAATAATAAAAAAAAAATCCTGTATTCCTAATTTAAATATGTTTCTTGTAAATCCACCTTCATCCCATCATTTGTCAACTTCACCCTCATTTGACGCTTCGATTCACTTTGTTTTGTTCCCTAACTCACCCATTTAATTATTATTATGTACCCAAGTAGCTTCTCTTCCAATAACAATGTAATATGTCGCTTTTATATATAAATTCAAGATAGGATCTTTGTCTGCCCCTAACATTACATCATTTTCTTTCCATTATGTACACTTTTTAATTTACCAATTCTTTGTAATATAAATAAAGTACTTTCAATTATTGCCTCCTTCTAATATACACTGGCTCTCTTCCTTTCTTGTATTTTATACTGTCTCACTCTATCATTAATTTTTGTTCATATATTTACCTGTTAACTGTGTATTTTTCTTTAGTTATTATATGTGCCCTGACGAAGCTTGATCCAAGCGAAACCGCTTGGCCTTCATAATAATAAATTTTGAGGTTTTAAAACAAAGTATTTTATAATTATTAAAAAAACTTAGCCAAACTTAATTTCTGGTTTAAGCTGAATTCACACCAACGTCCGGATCCGCTCAGTGACGATACTGTTCCGCATGAGAGCTTATTGATATGGTATGAATATCAATCAAGGAGTATGTGCCAAGACAAAGTTGTGTGGCAGTATATTCTTTTGCCCACCTTTGTGATATTTAGCTACTTTTTAAGTTAAATAATTATTTTGATGTGTAAAAATACTTACATCGCAGATTTTTTTTATTAAAAACCATTTTTTTATCACTAAATAATATTTTAAATTATTAAAAATATTATTTAGTGAAAAAAAAATGGTTTTTAATAAAAAAAATCTGCGATGCAAGATACACATACACAGATACACATCAAAATAATTATTTCACTGACTAAGTAGTTAGATATCACAAGGGTGGGCAGAGAGGATATACTGCCACACAACTTTGTCTTGGCACATACTCCTTGATTGATATTCATACGATATCAATAAGTTCTTATGCGGAACAATATCGTCACTGAGCGGATCCGGACGTTGGTGTGAATCCAGCTTTAAACTCTAAGCCAAACCATTACGCTAAGGACAAAACTAAGCGTAATATTGGTAACATGACTCCGCCTAAGCAAAAAAAAACCTAAATTCGTTTCTACTTCCCCGCGAAAAACAGCATTAGTACTAAAATGTCTGCCCGCTCGCGAATTCATTAGTAATACGGCTAATCTCGCCGATATATTTGTGAAAAAGATGTTTTTTGCCATTAATTGAAGGCATTTAAATATCTACCCCAGAGCGTTGTCCAAAAGCGTCGATTAGAGCGCCGAAGTTTGTAAATTCCGGAGATTCGCACCCCCCCTTAAGATGGGTGACAATTAGAAGTAATTTATAGTTGGGGCTGTCATCCCCTAGCTGTAAATATCTCCCGTTATATAACATGCCGCTGAGGGTAAGGCTTCGGCCGGGACTCTCGACAAGACGGCTGCTGTAACTTCCAGGGACTAAGGCGGGTATGAAATTCATTAAAACCTCGTTTCAGTCCGGGTACACGCAATCGTTCTAGGCTTATTGTTGAATTACGTTAAGTTTGTTATTGTACAACAGTTTGTGATTGTAAAAAAACAACGTAGCCACAGATTTTTTTTTTAAAAAGGTTGGTTTATTAAATATATGCCTCCTTGTTTCATGGATGCAACAAATATGAAATGTTTAAACTTTGTTTGAAATTACACTTTTAGGATTTTTTGTTATATAATTCCGAACAGTTACAACTCCCCGTTCGAGTTCCCGATTCAGGGTGTGTTGTGAAGAAATAAGAAATGGGGAGAGGAAGGACGTGGCAAGAGGAAGGTTAGTTAGGAAGTACCTGACTATATAGTAGACTATTCATAAACACGGCTGATGCTATTTTTAATACCTAGTTTGGAGCCGAAGGCATGGAATAAACTCCCTCCGGAACTAAGATGTATAACGAGCCTAACAGAATTTCGGTCCGAACTGAAAACTTACCTTTTCAGACTCTCATATCCTTAAATTCACTAAAAGAATCTCAACATAATCTGTCTCTCGACGAATCACATATAGATATACAAATTTTAACCAAATCCTGTACTGTACGACAAATTCAGAAAGTTCATTTTTTTTATTTCGCTCCCATGCCCTAAACCGGAAAAAAATAAAAAAATGAATGTCATAAATATAATTTTAAGTTAATAAGTGTATCTATCTGAAAGAACCTGCCAGCTAAGTGTGTTCCAGTATATTTTCTAATTTAAACTAGGAATTAATATGTTATAATAAAAAAATAAGATCTGTACAGCACTCTTGAGGTGATTTTTCATAAAAACGGCGCTATACAAATCATCCAAATATTATTAAATACACCTTTTTAATTTTGAAACTGTTAATTCGTGGTGGAATTCCATTTTAATGATTTAATAAAACAAATATATAACTTCATTCCACTTTTATTTTATGACTGGACCGGTTTCAGCCTATGACGGCCATCTTCAGACTAGTACATGTTGTTGTTAACCTACGGCTTATATACTATTTTTGGGGATGTCAGGGGTAGTAAACAATGATTTTACTTTAATTATATTCATCAGTATTGTTGCATGATTTTAATAGTTACAGGGTAAAAGTTACTTTTAATTTATTGGTATTATTTTTTTATATATCTATCTGGAATATTTTTTTATTTTATTTAATATTTAAGATGGGTTACAGTTGCATTTCTATAAAAATGAATTGACACTGTATTTTTATAATGAAATGTTGGTGAATACTGATTGTTAATGAGTTTACTTTAGATTTTCCCATCTTAATTGTGATGTCCAGATGTACAACATAATTTTCTAATTATTGGGTTACTCCCAGCATTATGGTATAATTAGTTTTATGATTCTATTTATTATGCACTGTTAGAGTAGATTACTTCTATTTTTATATAATTTCTCGGTATCAAGGAATTTTTAAGTGCATACTTACATTTATTGTTATTACCTATTGATTGTTTGGAATTTTTATATACGAGTATAATATTCGTATATACCTACATTTCTATTCTGACGGTAGTTTTATTTTAATTATTATGATTTGCGGTTGACAAGTCTATTTCTACTAATGCTATACGTATTGGTACCTTTCTGTCATTTTGACTTCTTCTTTTCTTAGTGAATACCGCACAAGAGTCCCAACTGATCCCAACCGTCTAGAGCCAGTGGGACTATGGCCTCCCTAATCGGGGTGTGTTGTGCGGCTGAAGGTAGTGGGGAGGGAAAGAAAATGAGAAAGAGAAAGGTCGGGAAGGATCTGGCTCTTCAGATCTGGTCGCAAACACGGCTAAAGTCACTTCAATCACGCAGTGTTTCGATTCTGAATGGTAGTCTTTCACCAAGGCCATACTTAGAGCATCTACCACTCTGGAACGTGCCTCAAATATACTTTACATTATTTTATATGAATTAAATGTGTTATTAGACATATATTAAAAAAATAAAGGTTACTTGCGCACGCCAGTGTTTTACCACTCGACCACGGAGGCAGTTGAATAGCAATATATTATGTCATTTCTCAAATTTTGATACCTCTGCAATTATTTTAATATGAATACCGCACAAGAGTCTCAGCCGCTTTCAACACTCTAGAGCCAGCGAGACTATGGCATCCCCAAAATACAATATGTAGTGATGCTGAAGGTAGTGGGGGAGGGAAATGAAATTGCAAAGAGGATGGTTAAGAAGTACCTGGCTATTTATATCTGATCACCAAATACGGCTAAAGCCATTTAAAGCAACGTTTTGATTCTGAATGGCGATCTTTCACCAGGGCGATACTTAGAGCATCTACCACTCTGGAACGTGCAAAAAATATACTTTTTCAAATTATTTATTAATGAATTACATGTGTTATGACACACGTTAATTAAATAAAAGTTATTGGCGTACGCCGGGTTTGAGCCCGCGACCTTTCAATTCGTAGTTGAGCGTCTTACCACTCGACCATGTAGGCCGTCAATACGTATTATTACTGCATACCTACTATATGTGGCATAAATTAACAATGGAACAAAAAATATAGCAATGACTTTATTTACATATATAGATACGTTACAGTCTTAGAATATTGACACAAAATGTGGCAAGCAAAACACACACGTTACCAGTAAATTCATCATTCAAATATCGGTCATGTATGACAAAGATAGACATTCATAGAATATATGTGTATGAACGAAACAGATCCGAATTTTCGGACCGCGTTCCATACTTGCTTGAAACGACCTCAAGCGACGCGTGACCGTTTAGTACTAAATCGGCTTAAACACCGATCACACCAACTAGCGTGATGATTGCTTGCCATATTGAGAGTGCTACAACGTGTCTCTAATATCGATTTTTTTTGAAAAAACGCCAATGTTGTATATTTGTGTTGTAGCCGCAATAATTTGATGGCAAGGTATCGATATCACGTGACGTCGCCCCATCGTCTTCGCGTCCCCCTGGGCCGGAAATTCAGATGGATCCGGGAAATCTGTTCAACTTCAAGGGATAACTTGATCGGGGGAAATTCACTCCAGGAAAAGGGTGCAATTTAAATATCAATCGAGAATGGAATCGAAGGGCTTAGAGGATGATATTCTCAAAGGCCCGGCCCTCCGCCGAGCAATATTCCCGCCCTTGGCGATATTGTTGAAGGATCGTTGCCCAAAATAAGGTTATTAATTTGTAAATAGCTTTGGCATTTAGCTTGTTAAAAAAGTCAAAAACATTCTTGGAAAAAAAAACGGTTAATTTAAGTATACAGTATGTGACGCGCAAGTGAATGGAATTGTAAGTTCGAGTGTTTTAGAAACTTGCGGAACGATCAAGTAAAAAAACACTTAATAATAATAATAAAAATATTTGGATTATTTGTAAAGCGCCGTTTTTGTGAAAAATCACCTCGTTTTTTAATTAATTATTAGTTCATATAAATATACAGCAACATACTGAAATTGGGTCTTTTTTTATACGTGAGTACCGCACAAGAGTCTCAACTGCTCTCAACCGTCTAGAGCCAGTGAGACTATGGCGTCCCCAAATAGGGTATTTTGTGAGGCTGAAGGTAGTTGGGAGGGAACGGGAATTGGGAAGAGGAAGTTTGGGAAGTACCTGGCTATTCAGATCCGGTCACCAAACACGGCCAAAGCCATTCCAAGCAATGTTTCGATTCTGAACGGTGGTCTTTCACCAGGGCGATACTACGCGTATCTACCACTCTGGTTAGAATATGATAAAAACATAGTTTTTAAGTCATTAGTGTTAGAAAAAAAAAGTCAAAAACATTTATGGAATAAAACAAACGGTGAATTTGGGTATATGACGCACAAGTAAATGCAATTGGAAAATGAGGTGTTTTAGAAATATACGGAACGATCAAATGATAAAAACACTTAAGTCGGGTCTTGTCAAGAATCGTAAAAAATTCTGAATATGTGTTGGAATATGATAAAAAACATAGTTTTTAAGTCTTTAGTGGGTTTATTTTCTAGAAGTATTTACTAGAAGAGAAAATATTGAATTTGGATCTTGAAGAGACAAGAGAGAGTACGCAAAGTAACCAGCAAGTCATAGCACTGTAGATATGTTGAAAAAACGAAGACGTCGCAAATAAAATCAGTTTAAAAATGTGGCTAAAATTTTGTTGAACAACATTTTAACAACAGTTAAACAATGAGATAATCGCAAGTGAAAATTTTGTTATTATTGAAAATCTGAAAATGCAATGAAAGTGTTTATATTTCTGCAGTGAATACCACACTTGAGTCCCAACAGCTCCTAACCGTCTAGCGCCAACGAGACTATGGCATCCCCAAACGAGGTATGTTGTGAGGTTGAAGGTAGTGTGGAGGGGAAGGAAATGGGGAGGAGGAAGGTCAAGAAGTACCTGGGTATTCAAATCTGGTCACCAAACACGGCTAAAGCCATTTCAAGCAACGTTTCAATTCTAAATGGTGGTCTTTCAGCAGGGCGATACTTAGAGTATCTACCACTCTGGAACGTGCTGCAAATATACTATGTATTATTTAATATGGATTAAATGTGTAATGAGACATGAACGATGAACACGTTGTGAGGTTGAAGTTAGTAGGGAGGGGAATGAGATGAGGAAGAGGAAGGTTGGGAAGTACCTGGCTATTCAGATCTGGTCACCAAACACCGCTAAAGCCATTTAAAGCAACGTTTCGATTCTGAATGGTGGTCTTTCACCAGGGCGATATTTAGTGAATCTATCACTCTGTAACGTGCTGCAAATATACTCTGTATCATTTTATATGGATTAAATGTGTTATGACACATATCAATTTAATAACATTTTTTTGCGCACGCCGGGTTCGAACCCGCATCCTCTGGATTCGTGGTCGAGCGTCTTACCACTCGACCAAAATGCATTTAGTCACGTAACTGGGTGGGTTTAAACTAAAAAAATAGAACCTTACGAAACCGTTGAATATTGGAAAGTGTCTTGGTTAATATCGAATATAAGTAATATTTTCCAATATTTGCTCAATGTGATTTACAAACGCAAAAAAATCAAATTTTCCATCATGAATAAATAATACAAGGGTTTTAAAAATTGAATTTTCTAGCCATCAGAAATAAGAGAGGACACACCACAAAGTATGGGATAAAATCTTCGGAATCTATTGCCCACACACTTGGAGTAACAATGTTTGGAGAGAGAGCTAATTATTTTTACCCAACCTATACAAACTTGCGATAAATCACTTTCTTTGGGTTTTTACGTCGTACACCATGAGAGAGAAATAGACAACAAATATAATACACCGCTTCTATGTACTGTCACCGCGGGACTTCGCCCACATTTTTTTATTATGCCACTAAACTTGACACAACGGTTTTTTAGGTTATATGCTATATTTTTGTTGATAGCAAAACTGTTTATACGCATAAACAAAAAAAACATGACGATATGTGCTATGAATGGATGTATAAATACCCTAACCTTAATTTTAGCCACGCCCAGGTCCACCGAGTCAGGTAAAAATCATCAAAAACTGACTACACTGCCTTAGATATATACCACTCTATATTTTCTAATCCTTCACATTATATCACTCGCTTCCAGAAAAATATAAGAAAAGTCAACTTGACAAAAGAATATTTTTTAAATTAATTTAAAGATGAAAACATCTTATCTCCAAAACAATTTTCTTTTCCCGGTAGAGTTAAAAAATTCTCATTTACTGCACTTCAAGGTTATTTAAAAATATATATGTATTGATACTAATTACCATTTTTATTAATGCTGTATTTTTTATTATGTTATATTGTTTGATTTATGTTAACAAAAAAATATTTATGTATGTTTACGAGAGACGGAAAGGCGGATAAAGATATTGAAAGAAGGGTGAATGCAGGGAACTCCATCAATAAAGGACTAAACACTGTTGGCAGAAATAAGAATTTTTCCAAAGAAGCGAAGCTAGCAGTCCACAACAGAGTGCTTATACCAACCCTGATGTGTGAGGCATAGAACTGGCAGAGGAAGGATGAAAGTAGACTGAATGCTGTGGAAATGAGATCATTGAGACGTATGTGCGGTAAAACCATGTATGACCGTATTAAAAATGTGAATTTCCAGAAAAAATGCAAGGCTGATGTGAGCGTAATGAATAGGATCAAGAAAGGAACGCTCAGATGGTTCGGGCATGTAGAGCGAATGAACGAAGAAAGGAGTGTGAATGGAATATATGATGCGAAAGTGAATGGAAGAAGAAGTCGAAGACGCCCGAGAAAGACATTCCCTTGTCACAGAGTGAGTTTTTATAACTCATCGGGATTGCAATGTATGTTAGTGAGATATTTAATAATAAAGGAAGCATTGTAAATACTCGCTTGAATATTTTTTTTTTTCAAAATCCTTATATACTCGGCTTAAAATAATATTTCTGCCATGCGCCGATATTCCCGCTGTAGTAATGTGCGCCCAAAACCTTAGCCACGAACCTTTTCCACGAAGATTTACATATTGAGCCGACCCTAAGGTCCCGGCGTAACACGGTTACTTTGGGAGGATCCTGTTAGTATTCACTAAATCTCGGCAAAACATATTTTATCTCGTGTAGCCGGGCCGGGGTCGGCTCCGATAAATTGAATTTCTTTTAATATGCAAATATGAAAGTTGGATATTTATTTTCGTGTACTTGGACATTCGAGGAATGCGACTTTTTTTATTTACAAAAGTGACCACATCACCTTTTATTTGGAGAAGTGAAATAACTAATTATATTTGATAACCTTTGTGGCAGAGCGGTCAGCTCCTTGGTTCTAGATAAGCAGGTCACAGGTACAAAATCTAGTTATTGAAAATAATTGTAAAAAATTATATATATATATATATATATTTATATATATTTTTTTTTTAAAGAAAGACAAGTTTTACGGCCTCCATGGTCGAGTGGTAAGCAGTGGCGGCTCATGACATTTTAGTGTGTTAAAGTGCTAAGATTGAAAAATACGGCGTTATTGTAGTCACAAATTATTTTAATTTTTTTTGAAAAAAAATTTTTTTTGTATTTAGTTTTTCAGAATTTTTCAGTTTTGGTGGTTCACTGCACGGTTTGCTGAAAAAACTTTGTACAAAAAAATGAAATTTTGAAAAAAAATAATAATCGTTTTCGGCTGCAATAACATCAATAATGACGTTTTTTTCAATTTTAGCACTTAAGAACCCTAAAAAGTCACGAGCCGCCACTGGTAGTAAGATGCTCGACTACGAATCCAAGGATCGCGGGTTCAAACCCGGCGTGCGCCAATAACTTTTATTTAATAAACATGTGTCATAACACATTTGATTCACGTAAAAATAATAAAAAAAGTATATTTGCGGCACGTTCCAGAGTGGTAGATACTCTACGTATCGCCCTGGTGAAAGGCCACCATTCAGAACTGGCTTAAGCCGTGTTTGGTGACCAGATCTGAATAGCCAGGTACTTTCCAACCTTCCTCTTCCCAATCTCCTTCCCCCCCAGTACCTTCAGCCTTACAATATACCTTATTTGGGGATTCCATAGTCTCACTGGCTCTAAACGGTTGGGAGCAGTTGAGACTCTTGTGCGGTATTCACGTAAGAAAAAAAAAACAAACATTCCCGGGTTACGAATAACCTGACGATATTTGAAAAATTCTTATTGCCATCATAAGAAGCGGAAAATGTTGCTTGTGCAATGATGGATGACTTAGCCAGCAGAGGAATTGAACGCACGACGCCCGGATAAGAATCCGAAGCGTTTGTCCACTCAGCTACTGACCGGTCGAATATATTATAATAATAAAATTTGGATAATTTGTATAGCGCCGTTTTTGTGAAAAATCACCTCAAGGGCGCATTTTCACTTAACATGAAAAAGAGATACTGCACTGGTGTTAGCAAAAAAATTCAATTCATTATCCTCATAAAAAAATGCTGTATCTATTTTCTATAAATAATGATATAACACCTTTATATCAAAATCTTGACATATGGTTTTATATTATTTTTGTTCAAACAGTGTGAGATTTGGTTATAATTTTTTTAAATAATATCAATAATTTTCAACGTAAATATGAAACAAAAAAAAAGCAAAAATTCAAAGAATAACGGTCACGACCGAAACTCGAACTCAGAACCTCTACTCTATCTGGGAGTAACGCCTCTGCCAATTCAGCCACCGATACCTTATTAGAAACCGGCATTTTAATCGGTCTCATACCTAACTTGAAAACTATAACTATTTTTTTTTATCAATTCCTTCCGTATTGGCTTCCATTTTTTGTAATTAATTTCAAACAAATAATAAGCATAAAAACTATTCAGTTTTATTTGAAGAATTAAAAAAAAATAACAAATTTCAATGGTTGGTGGCGGCCCCTAAAAAACTTTGAAAAATCAAAGTTTAAACCGTAAATCTTTGTCATATAGTAAAAGAAAATATTGAGAAGGTGTCTGTTGATGTTTTTGACAAGTGTCATATTAAATTAAATTTAAATTTAAATAAAGTTACCCAATTATTATAATGTATGCTACAAATTTTAAAATGTGCAATATGTAAAAGATATATGGTTAAAAACCCAAAAATAATAAAATAAGGAAAGACTCGACTATGCTTCACGGCCTGCATGGTCGAGTGGTAAGACGCTCTATTACGAATCCAGAGTTCACGGGTTCGAACCCGGCTTGCGCAAATAAATTTTATTTTAATTATTATGTGTTATATCACATTTAATTGATAAAAAATAAAATATTATATATTTGCGGCACGTTCCAGAGTGGTAGATATTCTTAGAATCGCCCTGGTGAAAGACTACCATTCAGAAATGAAACGTTACTTAAAATGGCTTTAGCCGTGTTTGGTGACAAGATCTGAATAGCCAGGTACTTACCAACCTTCCCTTTCCTCTACTCCTTCCCCTCCCCGCTACCTCTAGCCGCACAACATACTCCTATTGGGGATGCCATAGTCTCACTGGCTCTTGACAGTTGGGAGCAGTCGAGACTCTTGTGCGGTATTCACGTAAAAAAAAATGCTCAGGATGTAACAATATTTTTACATAAGTTTTAAAGGACTATAAAGACTAAAGGTTATTCCAATTATCAGAAAATAAGAGACATCTTGTAAGTTCAATAAATTATTATTCGTTGTGAGTGAGCCTTAAAGATTTTGGATAATTAAAATTCTTAGGATGTGTAAAGTTATATTAATCAAGATTTATATTATTAGCTTCAGCCTTAGAGTAACAATATAGAGAGACCGTCCGAATTATCAGTCAAATCGTTCATACGCGCAAAATATAGCTCTCTCTTTATGCTCGGCTCTATAGACATATGAGAAAAATAGACAAACAATTGTTATTAAGAACATATGATTTGGGGCGTGCTATAAGCCGTGTAGGCATTTTTCAATATATTACTAACTTCACACTAGCTTACTTCTGTCAGTCGAATTGACAGACAAAAAGCTTAAAATATATAATTACTTAAGTGAATTTAGTGCAATTTAATGGCTATATGTGCAATTGTTGGTTTCTTCAATTGAAGTGACAAAGGACCAAAAAAATCAGTTTCCACAGGTATTTATCCAAAAAATCGTATTTTTCAGTTTGACCTCAAATATTTAACATACTAATCTACAAAACAACTAGATATGTACACCAATATTTAGTCAATCTTTGCATTATTTGTTTCGATTTAATAAACTTCCGTTTAAAATGAGTTTTAATGTATTCTTAATATGTTAAGAGATATACGGAATTCTCACGTAAATTTGTAAGAATGGGGATTCCTTGATTAGTCCAACATCTGAACGTATCCATGTCCCTTTTTTCTCATAGTAGAAACGCAAAATTGTTCGCGAACAGATCAAGACGGAATAATGTTAATCCTTACGGTTTCCTTCGCACCCCATTAGCTAGAAGCTTATACGCCATACCTCCTTCGGTCAAGCTTGGTCATAAACTCGCTACAATATTTCGCAAAGTTAGGCTGCTCTGAGGTTTCAGCCTTAAATATCCATTCAACTCAAATTTCATTCTAAATATTCACCTCATTGTTAAAAAAGAAGCTGTAGCTGTTTCAAATAAGCTGTTTGGTTTAAAAACTGTCGAATTTATGACTTCATAATATATTTCTCCAAACTCATTAACGATATCTATAAATCTCTTCGTTCCGACACAAGAGGTCTGAAGTAATTAAATAGAGTGTTACATTAGAGCTAATTAAAGGTCCTTAATGAAACACCTGGAGAGAGATATAACCCAGTCAGTTAGGGCCGAACTGGCTATCTTTGTGATAATTAGGGTACAAGATAAAACGAAGAATTTTCAATGGGATGCAGATTACAAATTTCTTAGCAATACATTTAGCAGAAGCTCACTGTGTAAACTGCGCGCTAAAATATTAAGATGCTGTTGAGATAATTGTCAGTAAAAACGTAAAATCTTACTTTTGCTGTATCAGTATATATTCTGCACATCACGGCCTCCATGGTCGAGTGGTAAGACGCTCGACTACGAATCCAAAGGTCGCGGGTTCAAACCCGGCGTGCGCCAATAAGTTTTATTCCATCAATATGTGTCATAACACATTTGATTCATATAAAAATAATAAGAGTATATTTGCACGTTTTAAAATGGTAGATACTCTAAGTATCGCCCTGGTGAAAGACCAACATTCAGAATCGAAACGTTGCTTGAAATGGCTTTAGCCGTGTTTGGTGACCAGATCCAAATAGCCAGGTACTTCCCAACCTTCCTCTTCCTAATCTCCTTCCCTTCCCCACTACCTTCAGCCTCACAACATACCCTATTTGGGGACGCCATAGTCTCACTGGCTCAAGACGGTTGGGAGCAGTTGAGACTTTTCTGCGATATTCATATAAAAAAAATTACGGTTGATTTTAGTGGTAGATAAATACGAGTTAACCGAAATTATTATTATTGAATTTTAAATAAAATTAACTCTGTTTTGACACCACTTTAAAATTTACATAAATAAACCGGTTTCGGCTCTACCTGAACCTTCTTCAGGGTTGGACAAATGTGTATTATATTAAAACAGAATTATAATGCTCTAGGAAAACATAAAATGGGTACATCAACTTAGGTGGGGGTTAAGTACGGGAGAGGTGGTAAAAGTGGGGATAGGGGGGTGAAAGGGGAGCAAATTTAAAATTGGTCTGCTAGATAAATCTAGTTACTTATTAAGTGAGTTACTTTTCTTTAATTTTAGGTATTTTTTATTTATTTCAAGGCCTTCTGAATTATTTAGGCGTAGACCTATCCCATTTCTATGGAGTACATCTGTTCCAGAAGATTTGTGAAAATAGTGAAATTATTGTGAAATTATTGTGAAATTATTGTGAAATTATTGTGAAATTATTGTGAAATTATTGTGAAATTATTGTGAAATTATTGTGAAATTATTGTGAAATTTTTGTGAAATTATTGTGAAATTTTTGTGAAATTATTGAGAAATTATTCTTGCCCGCTTTCACTAATCAAAACGAGCCGTTTTCGCCGTTTGACGGCTTCCGCGATCGAGTGGTTGAGACGCTCGACAACGAATCCAGAGGCCGCGGGTTCAAATCCGGCGTACGCAAATCAATAGTGTGAATACCCCAATTGACTAACTAACTAACTAACCATCACGCCGTTCCCCCGCAGGGGTAGGCAGAGAGGACGGACCGCCATATGACTCTGTCTTGGCACACAATCCTTGCTTCATTTACATTCATACACACTCTTCTGTTATTCTGACTCTTCACATGACCCGATTCAAGTATTTGATTTACTTGATCGTGCCATGTCTTTCTCGGGCGTGCTCGACTTCTTCTTCCATTCACTTTCGGAACATTTATTCTTTTCACACTCCT
Source organism: Drusus annulatus (assembly GCA_022651775.1). Classification (NCBI taxonomy): domain Eukaryota; kingdom Metazoa; phylum Arthropoda; class Insecta; order Trichoptera; family Limnephilidae; genus Drusus; species Drusus annulatus. The sequence continues at coordinate 639,662 of JAGWCC010000223.1, read as the reverse complement.
TTCTTCGTTCATTCGCTCTACATGCCCCAACCATCTAAGCGTCCCTTTCTTGATCCTATTCATTACGCTCACATCAGCCTTGCATTCTTTCCGGATATTCACATTTTTAATACGATCATACATGGTTTTACCGCACATACGTCTCAAAGATCTCATTTCCACAGCATTCAGTCTACTTTCATCCTTCCTCTGCCAGTTCCATGCCTCACTGCCATACATCAGGGTTGGTATAAGTACTCCATTTCGGACTGCTAGCTTCGCTTCTTTAGATTATTTCTTATTTGCGCCAACAGCGTTCAGTCCTCCATTAATGAAGTTTCCTGCCTTCACCCTTCTTTCAATAGCCTTATCAGCCTTTCCGTCTCTCTAGAACATACCCCAATTGAGGATCCCATAATCTTACCGGCTCCAGACAGTTGGGAGCAATTATGACTCTTTTGCTGTATTTATTTTTAAAACCTATGGCGATAAATTATCGGAACTCATTTTTGAAAGGTTAAATAGATAATAATTTATAATAGTTTAAAATTAAATAGTAAAAATGAAAAAAAAAGTGTTACAAAAATAATACACTACTAAATAATTGTATGTTTCCGTTTATTGAAAGGTATTTTAAAAACATTGTTCAAAATATTACTTTAAAACCATTCATTTAGTTGACTTCTTTAATATTCACCTAGGACCAAATTATTTAGTGGGCAGGTAAAATATTTGTGTTAGAGGAATGCAATGTTTTCTTTTACTTCGAGTGTTGTATTCTAGAAGTAACAATATATGGAGGGATAGCTTATTTGTTTTACCCAACCCATCCGAAATTGTAATAAATCACTTTTTCCGAGTTTTTACATCGTACACCATGAGAGAGAAAGAGACAACAAATTTCTTGGACCGCTTCTATATACTGTCGTAATGATCTTAAGCTGGCTACTTTCGCTGGTTAACGGCGGGACTCCGCCCACAATTTTTATTTTGCCACCAAACTTGACACAACTAAACGGTTTTTTAGGTCAGATGCTATATTTTTATTGATAAAAATACTGTGAAAAAGTGGCTATACGAATACACAAAAACATTATGTCGATATGTGATATGAATGGATGTATAAATACCGTAGCCTTAGTCTTAGCCACGCCCATTTGCGTCGAGTCATGTTAAAATCATCAAAAATAAGTCCAAAACTGAATTCACTGCCTTGGCTTGGGCTACCTCTTGTATACTCTAAGGTTGTATTGGTGATGTCTTAATTGTTAGCGGCTTTGGTGTTGATTAATGAATAATTTGAATGGTAGTGCTTTTGATTTCATATTCGGCAAGGATTTTGTTTAGAAGGATGGGGCTATCTAAATTTTTATCCGTGTATTTGTAATTTGTATTGAGTGTCCCATGGAATATCAAAGACATTTCTGGAAGTTTCATTTAGACTACTTGCAGGTCAGCCATCATTTTATTAAAAGCAAAGCCCCAGATGCATCGCGAAGTTGATAGACGGAATAAACCACCGCATATACGATATGTTAATTGATCGATCGGTCCAAAGCTTTGGGATCCTATCTCAGGCATCGCGGATTAAATTGTATTTTAGCTGAGTCCTCCATCATTGGATCCATACTGCGTATTACGATGGTAGTGCTTGCATCTTTAGAATCGTTTACTTTTAAAACTTGAATATTGATGTTTTTAAGTACCAACATGTTAACTGTCCTCAATCTAATTTCCTTTTCTTTGCTTTAACAAATATTTCAAAATGAATTCAAACATTTCATCTGCATTTAGTCTGCCTTTAATTGTTTTTTTTTTTTTAAATATTGATGTACACATGCACTGTTATACCCATATCTGAACCTTTTTTCTCGTAATTTATGATAACGATCATGATTTTAGATAGTTTTAATTTGTATAAATATTATATTTTATTTTCTCCTCGTCAGTTAGTATTATTAGTTTAATTAATTAAGTATGAAGCGCTTTTGACATTAGGGTTTTTTTATCCAGTTAAGACCTTTTCCTTTAGAACTCACTAATGCAAACATAAATTCAGTCAGTTAAATACAACCATCAGATGGTGATAGTAATAAGGCCCAATGAGCCGCAGTACTAGTTAGATAGACATTATGAGGGGTATTTGTATAAGCCTCAGCTAGTTAGCAGAGGATTACGAAAGAATCCATTAAAATAAAAAAAAAGCGCTTTTGTGGTAAAATATCACAAATTGCGCTATGTTAGTTGACTGTTATTGTAGTTGATAGTAACGAGAGGAAATATTTAGAGAATGCTTGATTACTCGTAGACTAGGAATTTTAGTCACTATTTAAACAGAATAGGAGGTGAATGCACCATGCCTTATTTAACTAATATAACCCTAAAAGTATAAGTACAGAGTTTTGTTCCAGATTCTTTAAAACCGCTAAATATTTGACAGGGCCATCCATCGTAGACCGCCCACCCACTTCTACTCTGTTTTACGTTCAAATCCATTCTCTAACCAAAGCCATTCATTCCGCCCACATATCACAGGTAGGTACTACCTTTTCCTGTGCTTGAATCGGATTACTTATACAAGTTGGATAAATTCATTCATTTCACAGGATATTTTATACAGTTCCTGAATATAAATACATAATTTAGAATAAGCCTTTTTAATTTCAAAGTATTACGTAAATTGACTCCATTATTGGAGGACTGAACGCTATTGGCGCAAATAAGAAATAGTCAAAAGAAGCGTTAATTACTTCCATGTTAATAAACCCACTCAGCATAAAACAAGATAAAAGAAATCCATTGATAGGAATAGGCATATATTAATATTCAGCGTGCAATATACGAGGAGTTGGGAATGATGAATACTTAGAGCAAGTGGATGAGTTTGTGTATTCATGAAGTATGTTCTGGGAGAGACGGAAATGGTGATAAGGATATTGAAAGAAGGGTGAATGCAGGAAACTCCATTAACGGAGGATTGAACGCTGTTGGCGTAAATAAGAAATAGTCAAAAGAAGCGAAGCAAGCAGTCCACAACGAAGTGCTTATACCAACCCTGATGTATGGCAGTGAGGCATGCAACTGGCAGAGGAAGGATGAAAGTAGACTGAATGCTGTGAAAATGAGATCCCCGAGACGTATGTGCGGTAAAACCATGTATGACCGTATTAAAAATGTGGATATCCGGTAAGAATGTAGGGCTGATGTAAGCGTAATGAATAGGATCAAGAAAGAAACGCTTAGATGGTTTGGCCATGTAGAGCGAATTAACATAAATAGGAGTGTGAAAAGAATTTATCACGCAAAAGTGAATGGAAGAAGAAGTCGAGGACGCCCGAGGAAAATAATGCAGGATCAAGTAAATCAAATACTTAATCGGGTCATGTAAAGAGTCAGAATAACAGAAGAGTATGAATAAGACGATGTATCAATGTGAATGAAGCAAGGATTATGTGCCAAGACAGAGTTGTATGGCGGTGCGTCCTCTCTGCCTAACCCTGCGGTAAAACGGCGTTGTGGTTAGTTAGTTAGTTGCGTACATATCTTTATCTTCGTGATATTATGTAACGTATTCACAGGTAAAACAATTGGCGAAAAAACTGATTTCACATATTTAAAGCTATTTTTTCTTTACCTATAAACGCGAAGCTCAAAAATTGTAAAGCCAGTTAAATTAATAATTATTAAGTTTTAAGATTGAGAAGTTAGTCGGAATAAAAAAAGTTCAATTCTTGACATGTGTATTTACGTATTAACAAAAATAAAAATATATTATTCAATTCGCGTTGTTTATCCGTAAATAACCTTCAGATATTTTGACATACACCTCCAAACCAAACCTACAAAAGTTTTCTTTATCTGGCAAGTACTTATGATTCAAACACCACCCCCACCCTTTTGGCAGCGGAAAATACTCAGCTGGAAATAAATAAAAACGCTCGTGTCATGTGCATAGTTGATTTCGTTCATTTTATTTTGGCTAAGCACAGACTCGATATAAATATTTATGCCTCGAATACAGAAGTTCGCCCTTGCGTTTCCTGCTTGAAATGTCACTGCACTTTTACATACTCGTATATTATATCCCTTGTTCTACTGAGGAATACGTTTCTATTTTATACCCATATATTCGGAATAAGTTTTCAGAACAATTTCGGTTTTAAAAAGCACAAACAACAAGCCTAATAGAATTTCTGTTCAAACCAAGAAAACTTTTTTGACTCTCATTCCTTAAATTCATTTGAAAATTATCACCATTATCTGTTCCTCACTACGAAAAATGAAAAAAATACCTCCGATATACTCTTTTTTTAAATTTGCTCTCATGCCCTGAAAATTAAAAAAATAATAATAAAAAACAATAAAAAGCCATATGTAAGAATCAGATAAATTTTAAGTTATCATGATATGGTGATTGTGTCCTGCCAGGTAAGTATGTTACTGCATCTATATATATTTATATAAACTAATAATTATTATTTAGTAGAAATTAAGATTTGTACAGCGCCCTTGAGGGGATTTACAAGGGAATACCGCACAAGAGTCTCAACTGCTCCCAGCCGTCAAGAGCCAGTGAGACTATGGCATCCCCAATCAGGGTATGTTGTGAGGCTGAAGGTAGTGGGGATGGGAAGGAGATTGGGAAGAGGAAGGTTGGGAAGTACCTGGCTATTCAGATCTGATCACCAAACACGGCTAAAGCCATTTCAAGCAACGTTTCGATTCTGAATGGTGGTCTTTCACCAGGGCGATACTTAGAGTGTCTACCATTCTGGCACGTGCAAATATACTTTTTATTATTTTTATATAAATTAAATGTGTTATGACACATATTAATTAAATAAAAGTTATTGGCGCACGCCAGGTTTGAACCCACGACCTTTGGATTCGTAGTCGAGCGTCTTACCACTCGACCATGGAAGCCTATACAGGCTGTATAGAGGCGCTATACAAATTATCCAAATATTATTATTTTTATCATAAACTGAGCTTACCCAACGTTTCGACCCTCTTTTCTGAAACTATTTCCCTATTGACGGTTTTCATTTTTTATTTAATTCGGTTTTCACTTAAATCAATAATTAAATGGTGATCTAAAATTTATTTATTTATTTATTTATTTATTTATTTATTTATTTATTTATTTATTTATTTATTTATAAATTAACGGACTAAAGTCCAATTACAAAAATACATATAAAACACGAAATATAAAAAAGAGTAACAGAGAAGAAATAGCATATAAATTGAGATAAATGAAGCGATGACAAAAATAAGGCAAAATAAACATAAGAGAGAACATTCAAGCCATGGTCTTAGTCAAAGTTTTGGTAGAGTCGTAAAGAATGGCGAAAATCATTTAGACTGCTACCAAAAATTTCAAGACCATGGCTTGAGTTAACAAGTCTTGACATTCTGGACATTGGAGAATTATACCCGTAATTAGTATTGTGATGATTGAGGAACAGCAATTCATTGTTTCTGAGTCTACGGCAAGGAATGTTGAACTGGATAAGTTGCAACAGAGAAGGTGAGTCAATAAAACAATTAATAATTTTGTAAATGAAAATTAAATCGAAGTCTTTCCTGCGCTTTTCTAATGAAGACATTTTCAATAATTGTTCAATTTCATCATATGAATAATCGCCTCTTTCTCGCCCCAATCTCCATGCAATACCGCGTAAGAAGCGATGTTGTACGGATTCAATATGATGAATATGAACGGTATAGAAAGGGGACCAAATTACACTAGCATATTCTAAAAATGAGGGCGAACTAATGAGCAGTAAAGGGTTTTAGAGTCTTTATATTCTTAAAGTCACATGCAATTCTATTGATGAAGCCAAGAAGTTTTAATGATTTATTAACTACATTATTAATGTGATCACGAAAAGAAAGATTATAGTCTATAGTGACACCAAGATCTTTTATAGATCTGACGGTAGATAAGGAGACACTATTTAATTTATAATTGAAGAGGATCGGTTTATGAGTTCTATGAAATGACATAATTTTACATTTATCAATGTTTAATTTTAGGCAGTTAGTTTCACACCATTCATTAAATGAATCAATATCACTTTGGAGAAGAATACAGTCATGAAAAAGATTTTATTATTTTAAGGATCTTATTGTCATCTGCAAAAAGCCAAAAACGCGAGGAAGAAAATACTTTAGCAATGTCGTTAATAAATATGTTAAAAAGGAGAGGGAGCTAGATGGGCACCTTGGGGTACTCCAGACGTTACTTTAATATTAATAGATTCAAAGTTATTAATTTTGACTCTTTGTTGTCTATCATTTAAATAAGATTTGAAGAAAGATAATAAAGGATTTCTAATACCGATAGCATGAAGTTTGGCGATAAGAATTGAGTGATTAACTTTATCAAAGGCTTTAGAAAAATCAGTGTAGAGAACATCTGCCTGAGAGTTAACTTCCAGAGCGTTAACAATGGTATTAGTGAAGGAAAGTAAATTTGTTGTGGTAGACTTAGCAGATCTAAATCCATGCTGTTCCTCAATCAGAACATTTTTAAATACGGGGGTAATTTTCTTTGTAATGATGGACTCAAATATTTTTGGAATGTGGGATATAATCGAAATTGGTCTGTAGTTTTCAATGTTGGACTTGTTACCAGACTTAAAAAATAGGCCTAATATATGAAATTTTCCATGAGTCAGGAAATGAGCCAGATGAAAGTGATAGGTTAAATAAGATAGAAAGTGGCTTAGATAAGATGTATTTACATTCTTTCAATACAATTTCAGGAATTCCATCAGGGCCAGTGCTATTCTTACTAGATAGATTTTTTAACGAATTAAATACATCTAAAAGTGAGATTTGGCAATTATTCAAGTCAACATTTTCTGTATAGTTGTATGAAGGGGTGGTGCACGATATATTAGAATAAACAGAGGAGAAGTGTTTGGCAAAGAGGTTAGCTATGTCAAGTCCGTTTGTGGCATGAGTTTCATTATAAAACATACTTGAAGGGATATCATTTTCAGTCCGCTTTTGTGCTACAAATTGCCAAAATTGTTTTGGGTTTAGTTGTAATTTTGACTCAGTGACTTCTATGAAGGATTTGTAGCACTTAGCTGATTCAACTTTAGACAATTCCCTAAGATTACTAAATTTTTGGTAATGCCTTAAGTTGCCTGAATCTTTAAACAATTTGTGAGCTTTCTTTTTTTTTCAAATATCAGCTGCTTCAGCTTCATACTGAACCATTTAGGAAACTTAGGTTTGGAGTAGATTCCCCGTGGAACAAATAAATTTACAGCATCCGTTAAACATTTGTTAAATTTAAGTACAGCATCATTAATATTAGAATTGAAAAATAGAGATGACCAATCAAACTGGGCAAGATATCTATTCATGCTGACATAGTCGCCATCATTAAATTTGTTGTAATAAGAAATACATGGATTTAAAGAATCAATTTTGAAAAAGTTTGTAACTTTTATAGATAGAGATGGATGGTATTTATCGATTGGTAACAATGAGTCCGAAGCTTCATATACAGAGACACTAGGCATACTTGTAAAAAATCAAATCGAGACACGAACCCAGAGAATTTATTATTGAATTTACTTGGAACATATTCATATAGGCGAAGAAATTCACAATTGTAGTAGCTTGCAAGGAAAGAGTACCACTAACAGTTTTCACACCTAGGTTGTCATTTGTCCACAATAGTTTAGGTAAATTATAATCTCCACAAATAAATGTGGAATCGGAATTTTTTTAGACACGCGTTCCACTAATTCAGTATGTGACTTATACACTTCCAAAGGAGAAGAGGGGGGAATATAGACACAACCAAGTAAAAGTTTTTTGCTACCAAGAAGAACACATATGAATAATTGATCAGAAACATTATTGGAGGATTCAATAATATGACAAGAGTATTTTTTGTTAACACATATCATGACTCCACCTCCTCTAGACTTGTTTGAAGAAGAGGAGCGGTCACTACGAAAAATGTTGTAATCAAAAAATTCTAGTTCAGCCGATGCAACATTATCGGACAACCATGTTTCACTAAGAAATATAAAATCGTATTGGCATACATTGATGTTACATCTAATGGTTTTTAATTTTGTATTTAAACCACGTACATTTTGATAATAAGAAGAGAAATCATTATACACGAGACGACGTTTTTCGTTCAATCTAAAAAAAAATTTACACGAGATAGTTCGCGTCGCTCGGCAGCTTGGCGGGCGGGGCAGTCTTTCGATCCAGTGTTGTGGGAGGCCGGTTTCCGGAAGAAAGTGCACGTGGCACATACTGGGGTTTTATCCTTTTTAGGGCACGCATCGCGGTTGTGTCCAACTTTAGCACAGTGAGGACAGGTGGCTGATTCTGCTTGACATTTCGAAGCTATGTGCCCATACAACTGGCAATGGCCGCATTTAAGGCTATCGACCCAGTCTCTGACACGGTGCAGTTGCCAGTCTACTGCCAGCTTGGAGCTCGATATTAAAGAATGCCTTACAGATGGAGGCACTCTAAGTATATGTATGCAGTTTCCAGTGCGCGGGCCAGACTTGTGGGAAAATGATATTTCGGCTTTAAGATTGTCCAATGTGAGACCGGTGTCATTTAAAGATTGGTGATGGATGGCATTAATAATCACATCAGCTGGGGTATTTTGCGGTAAATCGTGGATAGCAATGCGGGGAAGGCGATTTGGGGGACCGTTGCTTTGAGGCCAGCTTCAGCTAAACCTGAAGCATTAGCTAGTTTACGCGCCTCAGCTGAAGTGCTAGGGTGTATTAACACCCCACCACTTTTCAATCCTCGCATTCCAGTTACCCGAATGCCCAGTGTTGTGGGATTAATCGCGGTCTTCAATTTTTTATGGTAGCTTCTGAAGTTGCCTGGATGTTGCCGGACGGAAAAACCAGAACTGACGGTCTAGAAGGGCCAGGAGCAGCATTATTTCTAGTTATTGCGCAGGGATATTGTGAGGCTCTGGAGTCAGAAGAGGGGGCAGCTACAGTATTCCAGGCACGGCTTAGAGCACTTGGTTGCTGACTGGAGCTGTGTTTCGTGGTGAACACTGATAGGGCTCCTTCTAGCTTGCCCATTTCAAGTGCCATCATATTCGATATAGAGAGAACACTAATCAGCTCCTTTTGAATTCTAATTTGCTGTTCCTTAGTAGCTCTGCATGATGGATCAGAAATGATTGCCATCGCAGCTTGGACCCTTTCAGATAGCTGTTTGACATAGTCAGCAGTATCACAGAAAATCATATCAACAAGTCGTTACAATGTGGCCTTACCGCAGTCTGAATGCCGAAACAGCTGTTTATTGTATTGATAGCTATCAATAAAATAAATTAAATAAAGAAACAGAGTTTAATAACAATAATATTAAATTATTAGAATAAGCAAACACTTAGTGGATTGACATGATTAATCCAATAAAAAACACACGTTGTTTAAATCCACTTTATTAATACAAAAAAAAGTGGATGTTTTATTTAATTAACTATAATATTACATATTTACACAGAAAGCAATCACTTTGTGGTTTGACACATTTAAATAAATAACTTTGTACAAGACCACCGATATTATTTTAATTATCAGGGTACAAAATTAAACCATTTGCATTAAAAAACAAATATTAAGGTAAATTTCTCGTCAATTCTAAAAACAAAGATGACAAACTAAGTCACTTTGACGGCCTGCATGGTCGAGTGGTAAGACGCTCGACTACGAATCCAGAGGTCGCGGGTTCGAACCCGGCGTGGGCAAATAAATTTCAAATTCAAATTAATATGTGGCGTTACACATTAAATTGATAGAAAATAAAATACAGTTTATTTGCGGCACGTTCCAGAGTGGTAGATACTTTAAGTATCGCCCTGGTGAAAGACCACCATTCAGAATTTAAACGTTGCTTGAAATGGCTTTACACGTGTTTGGTATCCAGATCTGAATAGCCAGGTACTCCCAACCTTCCCCTTTCTCATCTCCTTCTTCTCCCTACTACCTTCAGCCTCACAACATATACTTTTTATTGGAGATACCATAGTCTTACTGGCTCTAGACGGTTAGGAGCAGTTGAGACTCTTGTGCGGTAATCACGTAAAAAAGAAAATATGTAAAATTTTAGAATCAAAGAACATCTTAGATGTTTAAATAACCACAGTTTATCTGAATTTGCTGATCATCCTATTGATAGTGATCTTACCTTTAATAAAAGCACCGGTTCTCATATTCTGCACAAAAATTATGGCAACACATAAAAAAAACTCATAAAATTTATCATTATTCTAATCACCTTCTCAGTTGACGTTTCGTCTCTTTCAATTCATATTTTCTGTCTCTTTATCTCTGTTCTTTTTTTTGATAATTTAAATTTTTTTCTGTTGTTTTCTCATTGTTCTGTTATTTTATTTTATATTTTGTTCTCCTTCTGTATGTATATATAACCGCACACTACGTATTTTTTGTTGAGTTCAACTTTGTACCCTGATGATGCTTAGGCTAAGCGAAACCAATCGGTCATTAAAATTAAAATAAAATCTTGTCAGTCTTGTACAAAGTCGTTATTTAATTGGTAAAATTTTCAGTTTCATTAGGTATTACCTGACACAAATACATTTATCTATCGATTACAACGTATTATTTAGTGAAATATATTCAACAATACATTTTACAATTTTACATATTACAATATATATTTATTCAGCCTTGAAGAAGGTTCAGGTAGAGCCGAAACCGGTTGGTATATTTGTCTTATAAAGTGGTGTCGAAACAAAGTTACTTTTATTTAAAATATATTCCTCTATTAATACCTTATAATGAACATCTCCAATGGCGAAATGAGATAAATAATACATTTTTTAAATAAATCAATGATCTAAAATCTCCTCTATTCTATCCGGCAGTAATGCTTCAACCAATTCGGCCATTGGGACCTTATTAAAAATTGCATTTTAATCGATCTCAAACGAACAATTATGAATATTATTTTTAATTCCTTCCGATTTTCGGCAGTCATCTTTGTTATCCGAGTTCGAGTCTCGGTTGTGACCATTGTCTTTTTTTATTTTCTGGCTTGTTCTGTTTCATATTCGTGTGTTTGGATTATTAATATTATTTAAATATTTAAAAAACAAAAGCATTAATGCTTTAAAGTTATTTCGAATTTCAATATTAAAATCTTTATTTTGAGGTTTTTAATAGTATGACTTTTTCAATTTAGAACATGAGAATCGATAGAAACAAATATTGTTATTTGAGCAAAGCTAATTTTTTTTTAAATTTATACCAACACTTCATATGAATTTGGTCGCTAGTGTAGAGGGCGGCTAAGCGCACAATCGATCAGCTTAAAGAATTTTTATTGGTTTACCTTGAACAGTAAGCATTCATAATTATTAATTTTCAATCCGAATTTTTCATTTTTTCCATTCTCCTTTATTTTCACATGATATTGATGGCCCGGCTTTGCACGGTTTAGGCTGTGTACCGAGCGAGGTAAGGGAGGGGGGAGAGTATAAATAATATTCAAGCACATGTGTTTTGTGGCAATTTTTACAAAGATTAATCCCACTTTAGACAGCGCAGATAAATTGCACAGAACGGAGAAGGCGGAATACGGCCAAGGGGTGGCCATTATTGCCTACTAAATTAAAAATAAATGTTTTGAGATTCAGGAGAATTAATTAAAATGTACTAGAAATTTACAAAATATTTCGGTACTACATTTCTGCGTAAGATTTCAAGCATTAAAAAATATTTATATCGCCCTATTCAAATTCTAAACCTTTCTTGAAATGGCTTAAGTCACGTTTAATAATAATAAAAAAATAATTGGTTGATTTATATAGCGCCGTTTTCGTGACAGAGATATCACCTCAAGGGCGCTTTACAGCATAATTAACATAATATTACAACTAAGACTTAATGTTAACTTATGCTTAATACTTATAACTGGTGACTTACAACTAACATATTAAAATTAGCACATATTTATAATGGTTGTTGCCCGTGCTGTCGGACCTAGGGTAGAAAAAAAGTGGAGTTAGTAATATTTAAAACTATATATATAAACTATGTATAGCACTCGGACTTAGTGATCAAAACTCTAGTTAAGGAAATTGACGTTATTGTGGGTATGAAAATTTAGTGACTATATCTGACTACCCAGATACTTCCCAAACTATCTCTTCCCCTTTTTTTTTTCCTCCCACTCCCTTAAGCTTCACAAAGTACAGCAATTGAGGAATGCCATAATCCCATTGGCTTCAGGCAGTTAAGACTCTTGTGCGGTATTCCCACACATACATTTTTTAAAGCGAGAAACTTATTACGAAATAAGTGATTGAATTAATTTTAATCATTCTTATACCGAGTTTGAAAAGTTGCCTCCGCTCCCATGATGACACGCTAGCGTGACCGTTTAAACATTCGAGTTAAGCACCTTTTCATATCGATGGAGGATTTTTAGAAAAAGCTGAAATTTTACCCTGATATTCTGTAAGCCTCTGGCGTTATTAAAGATTAAAAAGCTCAATAACATCGATCGTCATCTTGGGTACGGGAAGGTTCATAATTTTGTTTTAAAATTTGAATATAACGTCCTTTACTCGTGGGTTCCAAACTGGCCTGGCCAAACAAAGTGCAGTTCTTTATTTTTCGTAAGAAGCAATCACATGGTGGTCGGACACCATACCAAAAACGCAGAATACTTTGTTTTAAAACCACAGAATTTATTATGATGAAGGCCAACCGGTTTTGCTTGGATACAGACTTAACAGTCTGTATTTTTTCTTTAGTTATTATAGATGCCCTGACGAAGCTTGATCCAGGCAAAAAATGTTGGTCTTCATCATAATAAATTCTGTGGTTTTAAAACAAAATATTCTTTTATTATTAATGTGGTTCTTTATGTTTGGGTTATTTAGCACAATTTTAACAAAATACTATTTGCGAGGGGTCATCTTTTCAATTCTACCGCGTTGTCTTAAATAATTTATATTACGCAGTATTATTTTTAATTCAATAATACGGTTTCATATATTTTAACGTATATTTGCTCTTCGTTCCAGAGTTAATGACTCTCATTATTATAGTCAGCAATGTTTGGGGAACGGATTTCAAGTGCCAGGCATTTGTCAACGTTTCCTTGCCCCTCATTTTCTTCTTTCTTTCTACCTACGACGGCCTCCATGGTCGAGTGGTAAGACGCTCGACTACGAATCCAAAGGTCGCGGGTTCAAGCCCGGCGTACGCCAATAACTTTTATTTACTAAATAATAATAATAATTGGATGATTTGCATGGCGCCGTTTTTGTGAAAAATCACCTCAAGGGCTCTGTACAGATCTTATTTTCTATTATTACACATGAATTCCTAGTTTAAATAAGAAAATATACAGGAACATACTAACCTAGCAGGTCTTATCAGATAGACACACTTGTTAACTTAAAGTTTTAATTTTATTTAATTTAGAATGATTTTTTATTTATTTTTTCTGATTAAGGGCATGGGTGCGAGGATAAAAAACGGACCTTCTGAATTTGTCGTACAGTACAGGATTCGGTTAAAATTTGTATATTTATAGGTGATTCGTCGAAAGACAGATTATGTTGAGATTCTTTTGACGAATTTAAGGATATGAGAGTCTGAAAACGTAAGTTTTCAGTTTGGACCGAAATTCTGTTGGGCTTAATCCCGAGTGGTGGATATTCTACGTATCGCCCTGGTGAAAGACCAACATTCAGAATGGAAACGTTGCTTGAAATGGCTTTAGCCGTGTTTGGTGAACAAATTTGAATAGCCAGGTACTTTCCAATCTCCTTCCCTTCTCCACTACCTTCAACCTCACAACCTACCCTATTTGGGGATGCCATAGTTTCACTGGCTCTAGACGGTTGGGAGCAGTTAAGACTCTTGTGCGGTATTCATATAAAAAATAATAAAAAAACCTCCCTCACTGTCTTCATCTCACAAAAATCACTCTAGCTTGGCTAAAAAAATCGTCTGTTTACGTGATTTTTTAAAAATTAAAATTCTGTTGTACGTTAATTACGAATGTAAAATATCATAAGGTGGGCAGTGTCAAGATAATAGTACGCAGTGTTTTTTTTCAAATATACAAGTATATTGTCCGTCGCAAAGTGTTTAAGGAAATCGTTAGCAAACAATAAAAAAGTCTTTCCTATCGTCTAATATAAAGAAAGCTGTCATTCATTTAACCAATTTTGTCGTTTGTATAAAGCTTCATCAATAGAATTGCATGTGACTTTAGGAATATAAAGACTCTAAAAACCCTTTACTGTTCATTAGTTCGCCCTCATCTAGAATATGCTAGTGTAATTTGGTCCCCTTTCTATACCGTTCATATTCATCATATTGAATCCGTACAACATCGCTTCTCACGCGGTATTGCATGGAGATTAGGGCGAGAAAGAGGTGATTATTCATTTGATGAAATTGAACAATTATAGAAAATGTCTTCATTAGAAAAGCGCAGGAAAGACATTAATTTAATTTTCATTTACAAAATAATTCATTGTTTTATTGACTCACCTTCTCTGTTGCAACTTATCCAGTTCAACATTCCTTGCCGTAGACTCAGAAACAATGAATTGCTGTTCTTCAATCATCACAATACTAATTATGGGTATAATTCTCCAATGTCCAGAATGTCAAGACTTGTTAACTCAAGCCATGGTCTTGAAATTTTTGGTAGCGGTCTAAATGATTTTTGTCATTCTTTGCGACTCTACCAAAACTTTGACTATGCTGTGCTTGAATGCTCTCCCTCATGTTTATTTTGCCTTATTTTTGTCATCGCTTCATTTATTTTAATGTATATACTATTCCTTCTCTGTTGCTCTTTTTTCCATTTCGTGTTTTATATGTATTTTGACTTTAGTCCGTTAATTTATAAATAAATAAATGTAAACATATTTACGAAAATGCCTTATTCAAAAGTCGACCTACACACCCTGTATTTCCATATCCTGTGTCGAGCTTTAAGCTTTTGTTGGTTCAAAGGGAAAAAAAAGCTGCTACGGTATCCCGATACAACTGATTTGAAATGGAAATCGTTCTACTGATGTATGGCGCCCGTTTGATTAATTCCAGAATTCCCCCGCATTGAAACAGTGGAATAGTGGACCGGTATCCCGGCTACCTTAGAGGCGACAAGCAACTATGAGAGTTCCACAAAAGTTGACAGCGCGACTTTTCTACATCCGAAAGGAAAGGAACTCCGATGGAAACGTATCGAGAAAATGCTTCTACTTGGTTGTTAGAAGGTTTCTGAAACTGTGGAACAGTTATTTTGTGTTTATAAAACTTAGTGAAATAATTTTCTTCTAAATAAAATCTTTTCAGCACTTTTTATGGAAATGAATAAGAGAGACTACGAAAGCCCCAATGAAAAGATTAGTCGATAAAAATGTGTTTTGGGCATGTCTGGTAAGTCCAAATTAAGGTCACTTACTTTTAGCAAAATTCAGAAGTCTAGGAGACGATAGGTATTATGTACATTGGTGAAATCAGTTTTTTTTATCACTATTAAACACAGCTACACTTTGAGTATTTTTTTGTTTAGTGGATAGCCATATATTTTTAGGAATGTTATGAAACTAAAACATGTGAACAGAGAAATATTGGAATTCGTTTGTTTTGGCTGATATTAAATTTAGAATGGAAAAATCAGAGACGCAGAAATAATACATGGCACGATCACGTAAATAAAACGATCGATGCAAACAATCGTAGGAGACATAATTGACTTTAAATATTAGTAATGATAGAAGAGCCTAAATGTGTACAAAGATAAAAAATGATGACCGAATGGGTTCTAGTAGAACGAGAAGTTGTTCAATTAAAAAGCATCCCGAAATAACTGCTTTTCTGCAGATTCAGTCAATCATCATGGCACAATCGTGTGAAATGAAATATGGATTAGCGAGTTGTGAGACGTTTTATCTTTTTGCCCTTACCAACTGGAAAACTTCTCTGAACCACTCTCCTATTTTTTTTATATATTTTTTTATATGAATACCGTAAAAGAGTCTCAACTGCTCCAAACTGTCTAAAGCCAGTGAAACTTTAGCATCCCCGATTGGGGTATGATGTGAAGCTGAAGGTAGTGAGGAAGGGAAGGAGATTGAAAAGAGGAAGGTTGGTAAGTACCTGGCTGTTCAGATCTGGTCACCAAACACGACTGAAGCCATTTCAAGCAACATTTCGATTCTGAATGGTGGTCTTTCACCAGGGCGATACTTAGAGTATCTACCACTCTGAAACGTGCCGCAAATATACTTTGTATTATTTTTATATGAATTAAATCTGGAATGACACATATTAATCAATAAAAGTTATTGGCGCACGCTGGATTTGAGCCCGCGACCTTTGGATTCGCAGTCGAGCGTCTTACCACTAGACCATGGAGGCCGTCGAATTGACTCCTATTGAGTTAACTGACGCGAATTACCAAAACGTACCTGCATTACGAAAGTAGAGGGAGACAAAGCGATCAGTGCATAAATCATTGTATCGCCCCCCCTTACATACAGTCACAAAATCTAGATGATGAACAAGAAAACGCGGTTTTTGTTTTAAGTGAATCCCAACCGTCTGAAACCAATGGGACTATGGCATCCCTAATGGGGTATTTTGTGAGACTGAAGGCAGCGGAGAGGAAATATGTTAGTTGTAAATCACTAGTTATAAGTATTAGGCATAAGTTAGTATTAAGTCTTAGTTTTAATATTATGTTGTAAAGCGCCCTTGAGATAATGTTTCTGTCATGAAAATAGCGCTATATAAATCAGATTTTTTATTATTATTACGAGGGGAAGGAGATGGGGTAAAGGAAGCTTAGGAAGTAACCGGCTTTTCAGATCTGGTCACCAAACACGGCGAAGCAACATTTCGATTCTGAAATTCGGTCTTTTTCACCAGGGTGATATTTAGAGTATCTGCGACTCTAGGAAGTGCCGCGAATATATGACATATTATTTTATATTAAGTACATGCGAAATCACACATTTATAAAATAAAATGTTTATATATGCGAACGCCGGGATTTGAACCCGCGACCTGTGGATTCATATTCGAGGATCTTAACCACTCAAAAACGTAGGCCGTCAAATGTTTCAGGATCAGCTGTTGGATTAAGATTTTTGAGACGAGTTTCAGGAGTAACAAAATGGGATAGAGTAAGAAGAGCGATGATCTGAGACATGTTTCGTACTAAGCCCCAGCTTCTTTTCATAAGAATTCAGTTGGCCGCCCCTAGCAAAGTTGGGAGAAGAGGCTTCAGAGGCTGTGTGAAGAGACGTTGGACCCGAATGGACGAAAACTACTGAAGTAGTAAAGCACAAGAACGGCTAAAGCTGGATTCACACCAACGTCCGGATCCGCTCAGTGACGATATTGTTCCGCATGAGAGCTTATTGATATGGTATGAATATCAATCAAGGAGTATGTGCCAAGACAAAGTTGTGTGGCAGTATATCCTTAAGAGATACCAAGTCTATCCAAACTGTTTTGCAGAAACGCTTGTACATTTTTTAATGATTTTTATAAATTTATTTTCTCTGTTACAACTTATCCAGTTCAACATTCCTTGCCGTAGACTCAGAAACAATGAATTGCTGTTCCTCAATCATCACAATACTAACTATGGGTATAATTCTACAATGCCCAAAATGTCAAGACTTGTTAACTCAAGCCATGCTCTTAAAATTTTTGGTAGCAGTCTTGATGATTTTTGTCATTCTTTACGACTCTACTAAAACTTTGACTAGACCATGGCTTGAATGTTCTCTCTTATGTTTATTTTGCTTTATTTTTGTCATCGCTTCATTTATTTTTTATGTATCTGCTATTCCTGTTCTGTTGCTCTTTTTTCCATTTCGTGTTTTGTATGTATTTTGTAATTGGACTTTAGTCCGTTAATTTATAAATAAATATATAAATAAATAATGAATACCGCACAAGAGTCCCAAGTGCTCCCAACCAGTAATACTTTGGAATCCCTAATTGAAGGTATTGAAATGGGGAAGGAGATTGGGAACAGGAAGGTTGGGAAGTACCTGGCTCTTCAGATCTGGTCATCAAACACGGCTTAAGCCATTTTAGGCAACGTTTCGATTCTAAATGGTGGTCTTTCACCAGGGCGATATTTGGGGTATCTACCACTTCGGAACGTACAATAAAAAAACAACCCTTAGGAGTACAAATATAACCTAAAGATTTTCAATTGGTTTTTGTCCTCCAATAGTCCAATACCTTCCAAATGCCGGGCATCGGTTGAAACCGGGTAAAATAAACAAAAACCGGTTTTTTTAATTAAGGTTTTGATTGGAAGCCCTGAGTTTGAACCAAATACATCCCTCGACAACTGCAGTTTCCTACAGTACCCGGTGACTAGATGTCACTTGCTCGTATTACGAGTTCATACATAATACATTATCACAGGGTGACTGCAAAACGAAAGAAACCTACATCACGACTTGGCAACCGGAACGTAAAAGATTTTTACTCTTTTTTGATTGGCTAACGAAAATATGTAGAGTTTTATAGCCAACGTTCTACGAACCTGTCTTTATATAAATGTATATAAATATATATGTACGAGTATATAATGTGGTATGTATTTACATAATGTGTAATAACCTGTTGAAAATTCATAACCATATTGTGAATCATTGTTTAAAAATTAAAATACTTATATTAAATTATTATATGTATTAATTTGTGTACACTCATCGATAAATTAGAGAATTTGTTGATTTGTAGGTACGCCAGTTTATTCGAGTTTTAAGTATTTTTAGTTTTTCATTTTTAACTATTTGTTTCTTACGTTATTTTTTTACATTGTGTACCTCACTAGGTCAAAAGAACCTTTTTTGAAGTAAGTGACAGTGAGTACAAGTAGAATATATTTTTTTTAAATGATGATATTTGTTACACAATGTTCTAGTTTGTCATGGTGAAGAATTTCAAGTGCTATTTTGGGAGGGGTTCAATTTCCTTGCGGTCCTTACTCATTAGCCATTCAGTAATGTTTTGATTAAAGGAATAAATATTGGTGATGGCGATGGGAGAAACGTCTGTGGTGGGAGATTGTTGTAATTGTAGACGAAACAGCTATGCAAATTATATGACACAAGAGCTCACGACATGATAGTGTTTGCTGCTTTTAGCACACACGCTGCTCTTTATAGTTCCATCATGTTAATTTTTTAGATTGATAACGGTATGTTTTTCACTCATTTTTTTCGTAATATTTTATATTTTTGCTATAGTGAATACCGCACAAGAGTCCCAACTGCTCCCGACCGTCTAGAGCCAGTGAGGCTATGGCATTCCCAATTGGGGTATGTTGTGATGCTGAAGGTAGTGGAGAGAGAAAGGAGATGGGAAAGTGGAAGTTTGGAAAGTACCTGGCTATTCAGATCTGGTCATCTAACACACGGCTAAAGCCATTTCAAACAACTTTTCGATTCTAAATGGTGGTATTTTACTAGAGGGATACCTAGAGTACCTACCACTCTGTAACGTGCCGCAAATATACTTTTCGAATTTAATGTGTTATGACACATATTAATTAAATAAATGTTATTTTCGCACGCCAGGCTTAAACCCGGGTCCTTTGGATTCGTAGTCGAGCGTTTTTACCACTCGACCATGGAAGTCGTATTGTGAGTATTTGTTTACTTTGAGCCTAAGCCTTCGTTTATTTGCCTGTTGTTTATATTTTTGTTTTTAATGTTCTATATTTTCACGTACTTTCTTTGAAAACTTGCTTACATAAAACCAAATATGTACCAGCGTACAGTCCTATGGTGACTTTTGTTGATAACCCATGGGAAAGCAACTTCGTTGTTTGTTTTATTTGAAAAACATATACACAAGAAAGTGGGATACTTTTTATACTGCAATAATAATAATAATATTTGGATGACTTGTATGGCGCCGTTTTTGTGAAAAATCACTTCAAGGGCGCTGTACAGATCTTATTTTCTATTATTACATATTAATTCCTAGTTTAAATAAGAACATATTCAAGAACATACTTACCTGGCAGGTCCCGTCAGAAAGACACACTTATTAACTTAAAATTATAATAATGATGTTTTTTTTTTTTTTTTGGTTTAAAGCATGGGAGCGAAATTAAAAAGAAATGGACTTTCTGAATTTGTCGTACAGTACAGGATTCAGTTAAAATTTGTATATCTAAAGGTGATTCGTCGAGAGACAGATTATGTTGAGATACTTTTGACGAATTTAAGGATATGAGAGTCTGAAAAGGTAAGTTTTCAGTTTGGACCGAAATTCTACGAATTCTGCAATCTAAATTGAGCAAATAATTAAATTTGTTAGATTATAAAAATAAATAAAAAAAAACATTTCATTTACACAGCGCGGTTTTGTGATATTTTACCCCAAATACATTGACGGCCTCCATGGTCGAGTGGTAAGACGATCGACTACGAATCCAAAGGTCGCGAGATCAAACCCGGCGTGCGCCAATAACTTTCATTCAAGTAATATGTGTCATAACATATTTAATTCATGTAAAAATAATAAAAGTAAATTTGTGGAACGTTGCAGAGTGATAGATACTCCAAGTATCGCCCTGGTAAAAGACCGCTATTCAGAATCGAAACGTTGGTTGAAATGGCTTTAGCCGTGTTTGGTGGCCAGATCTGAATATCCAGGTACTTCTCAACCTTCCTCTTTCCTATCTCCTTCCCCTCCCCGGTACCTTCAGCCTCACAACATACCCTATTCGGGGATGCCATCGTCTCACTGGCTCTAGACGTTTGGGAGCAGTTGAGACTCTTGTGTCGTATTTATATAAAAATAAATTTAAAAAACACTGGAAACTTTTTCTTAGATAGTATTAATATACATAAGTATTATTCTAACTTTAATTAACTCCCGCAGTTGTGTCGACATACAAAATTTCACCTTTTAGGTATTCTTACTAGCATCCCTATCTAGCGAATCCTATATATTCGCATTAAATTCCATTTCCCCTAACTCGTCGTGAGAGAATAGACAAAATGTAAGGTAATAAATAAAAATAGGAGAAAGAGATGGAAAATGGAGAAACGTTGGAAGGAGAGGGGAATGGAAATGCCAGGAATGGGTCGCTTATTCACGATATCTTTTATATTTACTTTATTACCCATAAAGGCTTTACGTTTGAGGAAGACGGTTTTCAAACTTATTTCCACGAATTTAAAATACACTTGTCATGTCGTACAATGACATCATTTTTATTGTTGCTTGTGGATTCACAGTTTTATGTTTTTCGGTACGTTCAGAATGCATATTTTTTGGTATGTGCAAATTGGATTGGACTTTTTAATTATTATTTTTTACAAAAAAACCGTTAACAATTTACTAAATTATTGCAAAACGATAATAAACGCAAAAAAATCCAAAAAAGTCAAAAGTGAATTGTATTATTTTGATTTTTTCCAGGATTTTTTGTCTTTAATTTATGTCTACTGAAAACTATATACTCATTGTCATCAAATATCTGTTGTTCTTTTGTTACTTGTTATATTTACACTGTTTGCATCTTTTTAATTGTTTACTTATAATACCTGAATATTGATGTTTGTAAATTCCAACATGTTAACTGTTCTGAATCTAATTTCCTTTTCTTTGATTTTACAAATATGTTAATGTGAATTCATCTGGATTTTTATACCCTAAGCTTCTAGCAAATTGTTTTTTTAATCTTTTGATGTATACGTGCAGTGTTATATCCATATCTGAACCTTTTTCTCTGATGATTTATGATAACGATCATGATTTTAGATAGTTTTAATTTGTATTACGTATTATATTTTATTTTCTTCTTGTTAGTTAGCCTTATTAGCTTAATTTATTTAGTTTGAACCGCACTTCAGTGTTATTCATATTATTAATTCGTACTTTACTTGGTACAGGGCATAATAAAAATAACAGTGAAAAATATCCACAAATTCATCCAAGACAGTTAACTTACCTACGCTGATCTGCCTTCCCAGGGGCATCAGCATCGGTAAGTTGTTCCTCTGCATTGGCGGTCTCGCATTAAAATTATTTGAAAAATATAACTCTATACGCCATAAGCAGTTGAACTATATTTCTCATAGAGTCTAGGTGTGTAAAACTCAAAATTGTAGAGCTCGGGCGTCATTCGATTTGCAAAACTTTTCTAGAATTTAATTGAAAGCTTTGTGAAATATCCTTTTCATTGTTTAATCAATATTATATTCACTTAATGCTTTATAAAATAAAAAACGAGATTCCAAATATTGAGCACAACATTAAAGATAAATCGATGATGAAAGAAATCTGTGTAATTACAAAATTATTGTTAATTTATGTGTTGACTGGCTGTAGTAACACCTGAAACTGCGCAGTGCCATGACTAAATTGACCTAGTGTACCAACTTCCAGTTTCAAAAGTGTTTTCAAAAATTTTTATCAGCACAAAAATACGGTTTCAACATTTAAAATTCACATTATTTCCGATCCCAGAACTTTGGAATAACTTTCCACGGAAAATAATATTAAAAAAACTTTTGGGAATACTTCTCGATATGGCCAGTCAAACTTGTCCCTCCTATTAGATTCCAGAAACTTTATTTTTTTAAGGTCAGGCTACTTTATATTCCACGGGGGAGGGTGGTCTAGTGGGGGGTGGGAGGGATTTAGGGGGGAGGGGATTTCGTAGAAAGAAGGAAATATCCAGTAGGCTGAACCGTCAAATCTTTTTTACAAATCTGGTTTCGTCAGAGGATTCAAAGTTGCGCAATCGAAAACTGTCACTGTAAAATAATTTAAAGAAAAATATATTCTTCACTACTTTTGTGCCTCAACCTGAGGCCAATATTAAAAAAAAAAATAGTTCTTTTCATTTCACTGCCGAGTTCAATAGTTAACTTGTAAACATAATATTTTTTTTAGCACTACGATCTCTACGAATAATACGATTATACGAGGCCTGTTCAAAAGAAAAGGTGAATTTTGAATTTTCGCGGGCTGTGTGCATTCGATTATCGTTTTTTTTTTGTTATGTTGGTAGACATATTTTTATCATATATTATCATTATCAGCCATTTTGAATTAGTGGTTTGTTTTTGACAACTGGAAAGGTTACTCACGTTTTTGTGTGTTCTTCGATTTTTTACTTTTGAAAAAATGGATCAAAGAGTATGTATTGAATTTTGCGTTAAAAATGGAATAAAGTGCTCCAACGCACTTAAAATGTTGACTGTGGCATTCGGCGAGTCTATTTTGTCTCAAAAAAGTGTTTATAAGTGGTACAAGCGCTTTACAGAAGGCCGATGTAAATGACGATGAGCGTCTTGGAGTTGTGGAAAAACAAATCATAGATTTTATTCTTTGATCCATTTTTTTCAAAAGTAAAAAATCGAAAACACACAAAAACGTGACCAACCTTTCCGTTAAAAACAAACCACTTATCCAAAATGGCTGATAATGCTAAAATTTGATAAACATATGTGTACCAACATAACGAAAAAATCGATAGTCGATTGTACACAGCCCGCGAAAATTAAAAATTCACCTTTTCTTTTGAACAGGCCATGTATACGACATAGCAATGTTATGCGATACTAGAAAAAGATACTTAAGAGTTTATAATGGGTCGATTATATCATATCTGATATCTTCTAGAACCAGCACGTTCCTTTAATATTAAAATAAGTATTTGTATTTCTTATTGCAAATGAAAGCACATTGTATGACCTTTGATAGCAGCTGGCAATGAAGGGGATTTTGAGAAGAGATGGAAAACTCGATACATCAAACTGCTGAAACGCAAATATGCTATTACTTATTATGAATGCCAACATTTTTTTTTACATAAATCTACACACAACTTTATTTTAATAAGATAATCGACTGGTTTCGGAAGCTCCCGTCCACCGCCAGGACAATAATTACACAGTTTCTTACGAGCTGGTAATTTGTTATTTTCGTAAGTTTTTTCGACAAACCACTCGAATTATTACATATTTAAGCCTCGGTACAGAGTCAATTAAACCAAAAGTTTCAAATACAGAACAAAAATTAAGCCCTTATCTTTCTTTATCTTCCTCTTTCTTTGTTTTTATATCATTCAACCCACATATCATTTTAATTTCAAAACTTCTTTGTACCAAATACAAATAAAATTAATTTAGTACTTTGCCTGTCTCTCTTCGAGAAACCCCTCGGTGAGTCAGAGCAAAAAAACATTGTTATGTATTTTATAAAGCCTAATAAAGAACAAAACAAGCAAACAAAAAAACAGTCACAAGGAACCTTTAAAAACCCTTCAAAGAACGATATCCCGAAAAAATCCCTCTTAACGTTGACGGCGCAGGTTGTATTGTCCGGCGGCCAACAGTAGAATGGGTGGTGGTGTAGGGTAGGGGAGGGGAGGGGAGGTCCATCTAATGTGTATGTATGTATGTGGAGAATGGAGATACATTTGACTTGGATTTTTTCGGTCATTTCAGCGTAACACGATCTGTGTGTAAATTTCGGGAATAGAATAACTATTATTTCTATTTACCGGCTAAACGTTGACTCATTTTACGTGTGAAGCCATTTATGTGGGACCCATAAAACTAAACCATAAGTTTATTGTTTTTTTGTTCAGCTTTCCGTTCCTAAGATGACAATCGGCTTTGTTCAACTTATTTAATCTTCAATATCTCTGTAGGCTTTCAATGTATTAGCTTGAAATTCAAGCTTTTCTTAAAAAATACCAATTTGGTTATAAATTTTATAACACGAGATGAAAATTTCCAAAAAAATCATGTAAAGTAAAGCGGAATGTGACCGGAATTAATTTCAAAGGAGACGATATACTAGAGGTAGCCCAAGCTAAGGCAGTGAAGTCAGTTTTGGACTTGTTTTTGAGGATTTTAACATGACTCGGCGCACCTGGGCGTGGCTAAGACTAAGGCATATTTATACATCCATTCATAGCATATATTGACATAATGTTTTTGTGTATTCGTTCAGCCACTTTTTCACAGTATTTTTATCAACAAAAATATAGCATCTAACCTAAAAAACCGTTTAGTTGTGTCAAGTTTAGTGGCATAATAAAAATTTGGGTGGAGTCCCGCCGTTAACCAGCACCTTAAGATCATTGCGACAGTATATAGAAACGGTCCAATAAATTTGTTGTCTCTTTCTCTCTCATGGTGTGCAATGTAAAAACTCGGAAAAAGTAATTTATTACAATTTCGGATGGGTTGGGTAAAACAAATTAGCTATCGCTCCATTAGATTCTTACTTTGAGACTAAGTCTGTGTGCGAAAGAAATAACGGAATGACGAAAAAAAACTGTTTTTAATTAAGTATGCAGAATTGTTGCTTAGATACATATCTAGCAAGGAAAAATGAGATGAGACAGAAAATAAAATAATATGTTTTTTTATTTTTTAAAGGAAGACATAGTTATTTTTTATTTAATTATATAAAAAGAAAATAATCGTTGAGCAGTTATGCAAATGTAGAGCAATAGTGAAAAGGTAATGAAGTAATAATAATGATGAAATCTTATTTGTAAGTCACTAGTTATAAGTTAACCTCAGTAGTAGGTTACAAGCTATGGGTCCATATTGTAAGTCACTAGTTGAAAATATTAAATATAAGCCATTGGTAATAAATCTTAACTGTTAGTTTTTAGTTGTAAACTTAAGTGATAAATTATAGGTTAGATAAATAAATTTGTAAAGCGCCCTTGAGGTGATTTTCCCACAAAAACGGCGCTGTAAAAGTTATCCACTTATTATTATTATTACACGCCCTTATGGGCTTTTCCATAACAGCTTAATATATAACATGAAATAATAATGACATAAAAATAACATAGAGTAAATGATTTGAACCCAAAAATATAAGTAAGTTAATAGAAATATTATAATGCAATAAATCAACAGTAATATTTTTGAAAGAGGTATGCTATTATAGCCTTCTTGTAACTAGATTCAGTGCAGTTGAATACATCTACTATTCCAGCGAAAGAATTACCCTAACTAACTAACTAACTAACTAACCATCACGCCGTTTCTCCGCAGGGGTAGGCAGAGAGGACGGCACACACTTCTTGCTTCATTTACATTCATACATCGTCTCATACATACTCTTCTGTTATTCTGACTCTTCACATGACCCACTGTATGCAATCTAGGTACAAGCGAGTATCTAAATGCCTCAGTCCTGATATTATTGTTACATTTAAAAAGAATTTCGGATCGAGTGGATCTGTTAGGTACATGGAAGGTTTTTAAACTAAGTAAATCAAGGCTGTCTATAATACCATTAACAATTTTATAAAAAAGTGAAGTTGGAAACAAGCATCATTCTATTTTGTTTTGGTTCTTTTGAACATCTGCGTTTATTGAATCATTTTGCGCACGCATAAATATACTACCTTATTAATGTTTTATGCTAATTACATACAAAGCCTGTTCAAAAAAAAGGTGAATTTTGAATTTTCGCGGGCTGTGTACATTCGACTATCGATTTTTTTTTGTTATGATGGTAAACGTATGTTTGTCATATGTTAGCATTATCAGCCATTTTCGATTGGTGGTTTGTTTTTGACAACTGGAAAGGTTAGTCACGATTTTGTGTATTCTTCGATTTTTTTACTTTGGAAAAAAATGGATCAAAGAATAAAATCCATGATTTGTTTTTCCATAACTCCAGGACGCTGATCGTCATTAACATATTTTCGGCTTTCTGTAAAGCGTTTGTACCACTTATAAACACTTTTTTGAGACAAAATTGTCTTGCCAAATGCCACAGTCAACATTTCAAGTGCGTCGGAGCACTTTATTCCACTTTTAACGCAAAATTTAATACATATACTTTGATCCATTTTTTTCATTAGTAAAAAATTGAGGAAGACACATAAACGTGACTAACCTTTCCAGTTGTCAAAAACAAACCACTAATACAAAAGGCTGATAATGCTAACACATGATAAACATATGTGTACCAACATAACAACAGCAAAAAAATCGATAATCGAATGTACACAGCCCGCGAAAATTCAATATTTTCCTTTTCTTTTGAACAGGCCTCGTATATTATGAGCTTGTCTCCAAAATCTCTCCCAAGTCATGGTAATGTTGGCGTGTCATCTTGGGAAAGGCAGGAAGTTGCTTTATTTCTAAGGGCATAATCTTGATTTTTCGATCGTCTCTAATACCTTGATGATCATCTTGGGATAGGAAGGAAGTTTTGGATTTCGGTAAGGGTAAGGTTGTAACATGCCCTTCCCGTTGAATTTGATTCGCGCGATTTCCCGTTTCCCTAATGCGTTTAATTCTGAAACGTGGGAGATATAAACAGTATAAACACTAAGGGTGAAAGGTGCCGAGATAAATCCTCCCCCGCTCCAAGTACCAGGTGGGGGTGGAGAAACTAACCCTTCCGAACGACCCTCTACTACTGATTGACTGGAAATGTATTCACCCTTTTATTGCGCCTGGAATTGTTTCAGGCCATCAATGCTTTTCGGAATGCCGGGTAGTACGGTCTCACTGAAGAGATGAACCCGTAGAAGTGTTATGTAGGCGTGTCTGTGTGCCTGAACTTAAATTAGTTGTCCCTTACTTTTGTTGAAATTAATAAAAAAATATTAAATCAAAATTATTTCACAATAGAAACAGCAGATAATCATTTTCCTTGGCCTGTCTGAAGCCTACAAGTCAAAGGGTCTTATTTAAATTAGTCACATCAGTTTTATATCAAATCAGTTTCGATTACACTTCTATGAAGAATCTGCTCAGCGCCGCGTAGTATAGTCTAGTTCTAGTATAATAGAACTACCTCTGTACTTGAGTCCGAAAGATAGGTTTTATGGCCCTCGACATAAAAGAGAAAGTCTCATTCGATATTTTTGAATTGTAATCCAAGAATTTAGTGTCTTTGGTATAGTTTCTTTTTATAGTTATGGTATCTTATTTATTTTGGCTGGACAGAAAGTTATTTGGTTCGCATCAAGTACTTCAATGGCGCTATTTGTATAATCAAAATACCTCAATAGTCTTTAGGGTCATCTCAGGGGCACTGTAAAAGAGTAGATAAACCTTCTTACAAAACTAAAATTTCATCTTTGGCATGAAGCACTCACTTTTTGGTGGGACATAATTAAATTTTGAATAAAAGGAACTTTGTTTTAAGACCACTTTATTATATAAATTTACCAACCGGTTTCGGCTCTACCTAAACCTTCTTCAGGGTTGAACAAATATGTATTGGTTGTTGGTCAAAACATATTGGTTGTTGGTCAATACATGGCCTGTTCAAAAGAAAAGGTGAACTTTGAATTTTAGCGGGCTGTGTACATTCGATTATCGTTTCTTTTATGTTGGTACACATATGTTTATCATATATGTTAGTATTATCAGCCATTTTGGATTAGTGGTTTGTTTTTGACAACTGGAAAGGTTAGTCACGTTATTGTGTGTTCTTCGATTTTTTACTTTTTGAAAAAATGGATCAAAGAATAAGTATTAAATTTTGCGTTAAAAATGGAATAAAGTGCTCCGACGCCTGGAGTTGTGGAAAAACAAATCATGGATTTAATTCTTTGATCCATTTTTTTCAAAAGTAAAAAATCGAAGAGCACATAAAAACGTGAATAATTTTTCCAGTTGTCAAAAACAAACCACTGATCCAAAATGGCTGATAATGTTAACATATGTGTACTAACATAACAAAAAAAAATCGATAATCGAATGTACACAGCTCGCGAAAATTCAATATTCACCTTTTCTTTTGAACAGGCCTCGTACGTGGTTGTTGGTCAGTACATATTCATTCAACCCTGAAAGAAGATCAGGTAGAGCTAAAACCGGTTGGTATATGTATCCAATAGAGTGGTGTCATAAAAATTACTTTAATTTAAAATTTCACCCTTAGTCCGCGTTTCTTTTTCAGTTGTCGCCTTGTTGCCGAGGATCGTGACCCTCACTCTAACGGTCCTGGTGAAGCAGAATTCTTCACTTCTAGAGGTTCTATACTGCGCAGAAAGCTACGTATACTAACGCGATGTTACGGATGCTTGTGATAGTGTTAAATCCAATGCATTCGTCTAGAGATCCCTTAAATTTCATGAAGAAAATTAAAACCATTTTGTAAATTGTATGTACTACCTCTTCCCTACATTGAATCATTTTGAGTAAGAGGGAAAAATACGGTTCTTACCATAGAGTTGGTAGAGTAGTATCTATCCAAGGCAGTGAAGTCAGTTTTTGACTTGTTTTTGATGATTTTTACCTGACTCAGCGCACTTTGGCGTGGCTAAGACTAAGGATACGGTATTAATACATCCATTCATATCAAATATCGACATAATGTTTTTGTTTATTCGTATAGCCACTTTTTCACAGTATTTTTATCAACAAATATATAGCATTTAACCTAAAAACCGTTTAGTTGTGTCAAGTTTAGTGGCATAATACAAAATGTGGGCTTATATAGAAGCGGTCTATGAAATTTGTTGTCTCTTTCTCTCTCATGGTGTGCGACGTGAAAACCCGGAAAAAGTGATTTTTCGCAAGTTTGTGTAGGTTGGGTAAAAAGAATTAGCTCTCCTTCCATATATTGTTACTTCAAGGTTCTTACATATTATATCAGGCGGTTCATTTGTTCAAAAGATTTTCGTTAATAATTCAGCTATAAATCACGTGAAAATATGTCTCTCAATTCATCTACAAAACCGAAACATCATCTTAGTAAAAAGTGTACAAGTTAAGATGCTGTGAAATGTGCCCCTCGAGGAACTTAACAGTTCGAAATTCGGATAATCCGGAATAAATCCTCAGGAACGTGCGTATCTGGAGGTGGTTCCATTCTGAATAATAGAGTAGTGTTATTTCAGAAGATTTCAGAACTTCTATCTTCGTCGCTGAGTTTTCTGAAATAAGATAAAAAGTGAAAAGAGGTGCCCTCTAATAGATCGGAAAAGTGGAGGAGAAAAGGAATTTAAATAAAAATGAGAAAGAAAAGAGCTTTTCTCCGTGATGCTTTAATATTGAACCACTCGATCGGATATTTCGGGAGAACTGTGAATCAATTCAAATCGAATGCGAGACGCACACTTACAAAAGTTTTGTACGAGCAGAGCTTAAATCTTTTTAAACTTTTATTTTTATTTATTAACTTTTTGTTTCTTACATTATTTTTTACATAACCTACTTTACTAGGTCATAAGAACCTGTTCTGAGGTAAGTGACAGTGATTACAAGTAGAATATATTTTTAAAAATGATGATATTTGTTACACAATGTTCTAGTTTGTCATGGTGAAGAATTTTAAATGCTATTTTAGGAGGTCTTCGATTTCCTTGCGGTCCTTACTCATTAGTCATTTAGTAATGTTTTGATTAAAGGAGTACATATTGGTGATGGCTACAGTCTGTGGTGGGAGTTTGTTGTAAGTGTGAGGCGCGATGTGCATATGGTGTCTTTGTGCAAAAGCTGTATTGTATTTAGGCACTAAAAGTCTTTCTTGTTGTTTGGCCCTTGTATTTTTGTAATGTGTGATATACATTAAAGATTTTGAAGAATGAGTTATTTTTTACACTATTTTAAGATATAACTGTCTGATATTAAGGATTCCTAAAAGTTAAAAGAGTGGCATTGTTGAGTGCCTGAAGGGCACTAATAAAATTTAATCCTACGTCGTTTTTTATTTCTTTGTGAAATCTCACAAGAGCATCTCTCTCTGTACATCGTACTATATTGCATCCCGCCTTAGCAATGTTATGGGTCAGTTAAGGGTTGGTAAGAGTAGTAGATACTCTTAGTATTGCTCTGGTGAAAGATCACCATTCAGATTTGAAACGATGCTTTAAATGGGTGTATTCGTATTCAGTTATTTATTATTTTAAAAGCATTATAAAATTTTTATTTCCAGGCGTTTTTAAATAAAACGAGTAAGTGTTTGAATACACAATATTCATAAATATAAATTGCAATGAATGCAAAGTATACACAGTACAAAATAAAACAATTTAAACATAATATTCCATAAAAATGATGTTTAAAAAAAATTAAATAAAAATAAAACCAAGGAATAATTACACAAATAGCAGGAATGCTTGTCGTTTGAACGAGACTTCATTAATGCAAAATATATCGACATCCGAAGAGAAAGAGTGCTCTCCCCACCGGCAGACCATTGGCAAGTTGGTCCTGCAGGCCGGGAGATAAAACAATCTATGCTGTCGATGGCGAAGATAACCATCTGGAACATAGAAATGAATGCTCTCCATGATAGCTGAGTTTTCAGACCATCCACGAATCAATCTGAAGAAATGTGTTGCAATGTACACATCCCTTCTGACTCCTAGGGGGTATGTTCCGAGCATACCCAAGAGAAAGTCGGTAGGATAGAGCCACGGTTAGGAACCATACTGTAGCCGTGTTTGGTACCAGATCTGAATAGCCAGGTACTTCCCGACCTTCCACTTCCCCATCTCTTTGTCCTCCCTACTACCTCCAGCCTTAAAACACACCCTAATTAAGAATGCTATAGTATTACTGGCACTGGACGGTTAAGATCAGTTGAGAATCTTATGCGCTATACACTCTACAAAATAAATTAAAAATAATTACAAAGAAAGGGCTGTATGAGGAATTCGCTAATGCCGGACTTGAAGAGGCACATGAAGGAGAAAATACAGATTCTTTTTAGTTTTTTTTAGGTTTATTTATTTTATATAAGTTTCTTTGTACATTCAAGCTTACAAGTAGCTAATTATTTCTTTTTTTTTAAACTTTATAATATTTTAATTTATATTCTACTTATTATTTTGATTTATATGCATTTTAAATAATTTTTACAGCCTATTTTGAATTTATTGATGGCATAATTTTGATGGTTTCCGGCAGTGCATTATAAGATTTCATCCCTTTATATAGTAAGCTATTTCGTGTGTTGGCTTTATTTTTTTCTGGTAGTCTAATTTCTTTTCATGCCCTTGTATTATATTTGTGAACATCAACATTGTAGAAAATTTTGTCAGAAAATATTTTGGTAACAAGTTGTTCTCTATTTTATGTATAAACATCAGTGTTTAATGTTAGCATCTGTTTTACTGTTAGATTAGATTTTTCTTCTAGTAGAACACTCAACAATCTCTACGTTATTTATAAACGGAACAAATTTTCTTTGCAGTTTGGAAATACCGTTTTTTTATAATAAACAGCTGTTTATAAATTTAATTTAATAAACAGCTGTTTCGGCATTCATAGCCAATTTAAAAATGTAATTAAGCTACGTAAAAATGACTTATTTTTACCAATATATTTTTTTCTATCCTTTTTTGTAATGCGTAATTACTAATTTGAAAATGAATTGAAATTCTAATTTCGCGAAGAACTTAACATGCAGATTTATGTTTCCCGATTTGACGAATACAAAACATTACAAATAAACGAGAGTGACGTCATAGCGCGAAGATTTGATTGATTTGAGGAATAATTCAACAAACAAAATTAAAATATTTTTGAGACGGCATTTTTGTTGTTTGAATTGTAAGTTTAGAGTACATAGATTAGTATTTATTCAAGGCAGTGTAGTGAGTTTTTGACTTGTTTTTGATAATTTTAACCTAACTCGGCGCACCTGGGCGTGGCTAAGACTAAGACTATAGTATTTATACGAGTACATCCATTCATAACACATATCGACATAATGTTTTTGTTTATTCGTATGGCCACTTTTTCACAGTATTTTTATCAACAAAAATATAGCATCTAACCTAAAAAACCGTTAAGTTGTGTCAAGTTTAGTGGCATAGTAAAAAAAATGTGGGTGGAGTTCCGCGGTGAACCAGGAGCTTAAGATCATTGCGACAGTATATAGAAGCGGTCTATGAAATTTGTTGTCTTTTTCTCTCTCATGGTGTACGACGTAAAAACCCGGAGAAAGCGATTTATTGCAAGTTTGTCTGGGTTGGGTAAAAATAATTAGCTCCCTCTCCATATATTGTTACTTCAAGATTGTAGCAATATAACGAATACAAGTGGAAGATAATATTAAATTATTATGTTTTATTAATCTATTTGTTCTCACATCATATAAGACAAGTAAATATTTAATGATAAATGAAGCCCTTCATAAAAATACCAGGTGAATTTTAACCAGGTACGCTAATTATCATATATTCCATAACAAATCTCCCGAAAAAATTCGGATACTTTTTTCTTGCAGAAGTGTTGAAAATATGTAAAAGTAAATAGTGCCGATAAATGTTACAAGCAAGACGATTTTTTTGCCCATACATTATTGAAATGTAAACCAACTCATGCCAAAAATTCTAAGATCCTTTTATATTGGTCTCTCTACAACCACTGATCATTCCGTAATTCTTATTCAAATACATTTTAATGGCCGCGAAGAGGGCCGTATTTGCTTGGCGTCCAAGTCGATTTGCTACTTGGAGCTCGGCAGTACCGTGGCGCCGACATATGGCTGACAGGGTATGCATCACGTTTTGGCCACGGCCGCGTGCCAGAGGCTAGAGACCGCAGAGCCGGCCACTTGATTTAAGGTGAACGGAGGATTTAACGCATTGCCAGCTCGTAAATCGCGCCATTTTTAAATCTTGCGCGGATTTCAGGGTTGGCAAAACTTTAAATCTGTCTATATTTTTATTTCAAAAGAAATGTGGTCAAAACTAGGAAGTTTGTGGAAATTGTTTTTATTATGTATATTCTATATAAAATAAAACAAATAAATTACACTTACTCAATCCAGTTAAGTTTGAAAAAACCTCCCACGTGAACAAAAACCATGCATGACATTATTCAAAGTGAAACTCAAAATTTGTTTTTTCCATCGATCAAAACCAAAAACCAGAGCTGCAAAGCAGAACATCAAGAAGCTCCAAAAGCTGGGAAAAGTCATTTATACAGCCCTTTCCGTCTCAAATTTATTGCTCGGTGAGTATTTTCACTTTTTTAAATATCTATTTGATGTTGAAAAGAAAGTGGGTAATACGCCATATTGCTATACAATTAGTTAGTAAAATAATTCAGCTTACTATCAAGTTTTTCGCACTTTGAAATAATAAATTAAATCAAGTTAATAAAATTTCAAACTTAATCAAATCTTTGCAGTACTAAACTGGTAAAAATAAACATTATTACCAACTCAATAACAAAAACTGTTTCGGTATGAAAAGCGAATGTGCTAATTTGTACTGTCTCCTCACAATAATTTTTTATATTTGTGAAAATGGCATAAATCTCTTTTTTTAATTCCACAATTTAAAACACCAGCTTTCGTGCATTTTACAAACAATTCAAAGATTTATACTTTTGTGACTTGTGGCAACCCTGAATGGCCAAAGGGCGTGTCAGATGTCTGGCTTCTTGTGCCAATGCGTTTTCTTCCATTTTTATTTCTCAAAAGCTGAAAATATTCTGGTTTTTCCGCTGCAGAAACTTCTATCGGCAAATAAACTCGACTGGGTCGATTTTTAAAATAACAGACTTGTGGATATGTGTGTGTTTGTAGTTCGGAAATATGTTTGCGCTTTGGTATATTTAAGGCCTTTGGAAAAAAAATGCTTTGAGAGAACGGAAAACATATTTCGTTTCATATTCATGACGGTGTTTGTGTACAATTCATTGCTAATGCCTTTTAAATTAATGCAGTTTAGTAATCTATTAAAAATTCAAAAATACGACCAATGCTTTTCTTTGTTTTTGCTACACATTAACTACCTTTTGTCATGTGCACCGATACATTATTACGCGGATGACCGTACAGTTCATGATGCTTTTTTTGCTTGACAAGCCCTCAAAGGGCACATAAACTACAACGGCTCGGAGGGATTTGAAGTAGAGAGTGGAAGCCTAGCTCGAGAGAATCTCCTCTTGGGGTAAGAATAACCTCGTCGAATTTAATGTTTCAAAAACCCAATCATGTCTGATTACGACTAAAAGGGATCGTAATGACAATTTAATCTCCTTTACCGGAAGTAATCTTCCCAACAAGCCTTCCATTGACTTGCTCGGTGTAACCTTAAGTGACCAGCTGAGGCACGGAGGCTCCATCGAAGCCAGAGTTAAGTTGATCTTTCAGAAGATGGGTGTACTGTACAGTGTACAGGGCCCGCAGATACTTCAATAATACACAACTGCCAACGTATTGCAAGTGCGCCCCGCTGTTGAATTTAGCAGCCACCTCTGGTCTGGAGCCCCAAAATACCTCAGAAAAACCAAGACTCGATTTGATAGATTCTCCTATCTTAAAAACGGATTACAACCTTTGAAGCACAGGCGTCAGGTGGGAATGCTGTCTTTGTTCTACCGGTATTTCAATGGAATATGCTCCGAAGAACTTGCGTCATATATTCTTCGGCACAGGTGCATAATCGAGAAACTCGCCAAACACAACATTTTCGCACAGTTGGCATTCGATACACGAGAACGGGTCGCTTTTACGACTCGTTCTTGTGTTCAAGAAGTCTACTGTGGAATGATTCGCCGGCCTGTGTTTCTTCCCTCCTGCAACCAGTGGCGTTTCGTGACTTTTTATTGTGCTAGAGTGGCGATATTGAAAAAAAAACGTCATCATTGATGTCGTTGTAGCCGTAAACAATATTTATTTTTTTCAAAATTTCAATTTTTTGTATGAAGATTTTTCAGAAATCCGTGCAGTGCACCAAAACTAAAAAATCCTGAAAGTCTTCATACAACAGAAAAAAACTTGAAAAAAAACAACCCTAAAAATGTCGTATTTTTCAATCTAGCACATTAAAAACTCACGAGCCACCACTGCCTGCAACATGGGCCTTCTTCAAGACCCAGCTTCATGTCTTCCTTTCCTGAAAAAGATCATCTCCACAGCATCCTCAAAGATGACGTAGGCTATGTGGAGTGAATGAAAAAAAAACTTAATTAAAGTTTTGAAAGAGGTAGTAACAAGAATTATTTTTTGATTTGTATATCACTTGAGTGGTTGCACAATGTACAGTCCAAAATAGTGAAGGTTTATACCTGTTAGCAGCCGAAATAACAAAGGGATCGGGTTCTCGCCCAGGCGTTGTGGTTTCAATTCTACTGCTAAGTTAATTCTAACTAAATCATTCATCATTGCAAAAGTAGTATTTCCCAATTACTGCGATGGCATTAAGAGTTGTGTATTTAGGAGGTATGTTTACAATAGATGGAAAGGCTGATAAAGATATTGAAAGAAGGGTGAATGCAGGAAACTCTATTAATAGAGGACTGAACGCTGTTGGCGCAAATTAGAAATTGTCCAAAGAAGTGAAGCTAGCAGTCCACAACGTAGTGATTATACCAACTCTGATGTATGGCAGTGAGGCATTGAACTATTAGAAGAAGGATAAAGGTAGACTGAATGCTATGGAAATGAGATCTTTGAGACGTATGTGCGGTAACACCATGTATGACCGTATTAAAAATGTGGATATCCGGAAAGGATGCAAGGTTGATGTGAGCGTAATGATTAGGATCAAGAAAGGGACGCTTAGATGGTTTGGGCATGTAGACCGAATGAACAAAGAAAAGAAGTGTGAAAATAATATATAATGCGAAAGTGAATGGAAGAAGAAGGCGAGGACGCCCGAGAAAGACATGGCACGATCAAGTAAATCAAATACTTGAATCTAGTCATGTGAGGAGTCAGGATAACAGAAGAGTATGAGACGATTTACGAATGTGAACGAAGCAAATAGTGTGTGCCAAGACAGAGTTATATGGCAATCCGTCCTCTCTGCCTACCCCTACGGGGAAACGGCGCGATGGTTAGTTAGATAGTTTATCATCCAGACTTTGTCACTAAATGTAAGAGGGGGGGATAAAATGATTTATGCACTGATAACTTTGTCTCCTCTCACAATTTTTGTGTAATACTCTAAAACGTATTTTTTTAAATAACCCTAGGTAACGATAGCGTGTCATTGTGGGAGCGAAAGGAATTTTTTCGACTCGCTTATGAAAAATGACAGGCTTCATTCGTGTGAAACAGACCAGTTAAAGACCTTACCAGAATCCCCAGCAGTAAAGCGAGGTCTCGACTTCTTGCAGCCTTCCAAAACCATTCGGATTCTTCGGAAGAGACTCGAAAAGTTCCAGTTCGGTTCTGACATTATTAAACCACTATAACGTATTTTGAAAACTATCAAAATATAACAAATGATCTGACGGAAATAGCCATCAATCACTTCTCTGGCTCCTTTGAAGGCATCTGTATGTCAAGCTGTTGCCATGCAAGTTAATCGAATACATCATTTTACGAACGCTGAAATATGAGTATCTTTTGATAAAGCTTCGAACAAAATATCATTTTAATATCATGCTTAGTATTGATAAACTACCTACAAACGAGGGGATGGGAGCTTTTGACAAAATAAATTAAAATAAATGGAATTACTATACACCTTTTTTTACAGTGAATACCGCACACGAGTCCCAACTGCTCCCAACCGTCTAGAGCCAGTGAGACTATGGCATCCCCGATTCGGGGTGTGTTGTCAGGCTTAAGGTAGTGCGAAGGGGAAGGAGATGGGGAACAGGAAGATTGGGAAGTACCTGGCTTTCTAGATCTGGTCACCAAACACGGCTAACGCCATTTTAAAGCAACATTTAGATTCTGAATGGTGGTCTTTCACCAGGGCGATACTTAGAGTATCTACCACTCTGGAACTTGCCGCAAATATACTTTATATTATTTTATACGAATAAATGTGTTACGACACATATCAAGTAGAACTAAACTAAAGGTGTTTTAATTAATTATTTTTCAAAGAAAGACAAACTTTCCCGGTTTATTTTTATTTTTATAGTGAGTACCGCACATGAGTCCAGACTGCTCCCAACCGTCTAAAACTAGTGAGACTATGGCATCCCCGATTGTGGATATGTTGTGAGGTTAAAGGTAGTGGGGAGGGGAAGAAGATGGGGAAGAGGAAGGTTGGGAAGTACCTGGCTATTCAGATCTGGTCACCAAACACGGCGAAAGCCATTTTAGAGCAACGTTTGGATTCTGAATGCTGATCTTTCACCAGGGCGATACTCAGTGTATCCATCACTCTGCAACGTGCCGAAAACATACTTTATATTAATTAAATGTGTTAACCCATATTAATTAAATAAAAGTTATTGGGGCACGCCTGGTTTGAACCCGCGACCTTTAGATTCGTAGTCAAGCGTCTTACCACTCGACCATGGAGGCCGTCGAGGCTTAGAATAATCTGACAATATTTGAAAAGCTCCTGCTTCCATCATTATAAATGGAACGCATTGTTTTTGCAAAGATGGAGGATTTAGCAGCAGAAGAATTAAACCCACGACGACTGGATGGGAATTCGACGCGTTTGTCTACTCAGCTACTAACCGGTCATTGCCTTTAACGCTTTAAGGGTCAGCACCCAAGAAAAACACTTTTTGTGGCTTTCTTGTACAAGCGATACTATACATGATTCATCTTTCAATTCTATATAGGTAGTTAGAAAAATGTTTAAGTTTTCCACTGGATACAATTCCTAAACAGTAATATTTTATACTCTTTACGAAATTTACACCGGAGTTTTAGGTTAAAAGTTTAAAAATGCCGTTGTTGGTTTTTGAACTGCACTTTTTACTAAAATTTTAGCATGTTTTTCGTAGAATTTGATGGATAACAGTTAAAAACATGTGTTCACTGGAAACCTCAGACATTTTTCTAACTACCCAGCGAAAATTTGCAAATAAATAATTTGTAGTATTGCTTGTATTAGAATGCTATAAAGTGACGTTTAGTCTCATCATTGAGTACTGACCCTTAACCTCTCGACGTCTTACTAATGATAATTATAATAATTTATTGCAGAAGGTATGCATCAGTAGTCCAATGCAATACCTTCCATAATTGATAATAATAAACAGTTACAATAGTAATAAAATACAAGTTGTGACACACACAATAATAATAATAAAAAACGTATTAAAAAAACATAAATTCGTAAGAAAAAATAATTAAATAGTGAATATCGTTTTAATCGAGCGTTCCCCAGAAGCTGGCTAGTCGGTGGCGAAGTAAGGCGGGGAATGAGTGCACCCTCCCTTCTGTGAACATTGTAGAGGCAATGCAGAACCTTGGAAGTTACAGAAGTTACCTACAGGCATTGTTGTAGCAAACCCTCAACTTGTTCCATTGCGCTGTTGGGTACTGTATCCACAGCTCAGGTGTATATAGGGCAGTGCAGTACGTCTTAAAAAGCAGTTTCATGACATCGTCGCTACAGTGGTAGAACCGCCTTGAGAGCATTTCGCCCCGTATATGTACAGCTCTTCTTTGTCGTTTCATATCTTCAATATCGCTCAAATCTTCTGTAAGGATATGTCCCAGGTATTTAACCTGTGAGGCCACAAGCAGTTTGTTACCTTCTAGCCAGATTGGCGGAATATTTTGTGGCTCCTAGTGTGTTTGAATACGACGATTGCGGACTTTTTAGGGTTATACAACAAGTTATGCGAGCTTGTGTATACTTTGCATAGTGAAATATTTCAAATTATTTGTTCGTTCCGATGTTTGTTTGGTTTCAGTGTTCAATAAAAAGGTGAAAGTGGTAGTTTGAATAGTAGCACCTTAAATATATAACTCGTAATGCGAAATGGTGACGTATTTATTTAAATCTATTTCTTTCCGAAGCGTCAGATCATCTTGTATAACTTCAATTACTTCCCATCGCAGATTTCCCCATGGAACTGGTCGCAGATCGAAAGGATAGGAAATACACTTATTTTATATATTATATTGATGCAATGCGTAGAGCACAGCTGCGTGCTGCGTGTGAGTGGATATTTAAATGTTTGACACGAATAACAAGTGCTAGGAGATAAGGTCTCTTGGAGAAAGAATACATAATACAGTGTAGCGTTTTATGGGTAAGGGCATGGCAGGTGTGACAATACTCTTATTAGTTTGTCTTACGACTTCTCATTACTTTGTAATAACGCACTTAAATTATTTATTTTATATTTGCAAAATGGTTTTACACCAAAACATTGCAAAAAACACGAGAAATGGTAATCCTAATTACATAAAGATTAAGGTAAAAACTTAGTTGGGGTAAAAAGAAGTTTAAAAACAACAAAAAAATAGTTTCCGAGAAGTACATAATATATTTAGAACTTAATAGCTAGTTCTTGCTTAAACTTGTTATAGCTCGTTTGAAAAATATCCAAATTTCCTGCGAGGCAGTTAATTAACCTAGTTAGTCTTCCCAGGGGCATCACCATCGGTAAGTTAGTTCTGCACCTGGGAAGAAACAGAAAGCCGAAATTATCAGGGACATAAAATCCAATTTCCGCCAGGATGTCAGGTATTGAAAATACACCGTTCAGGAGTTTATAAGCAAAAAACAGTAAAGCTTTATCCCTCCTCGAACTAAGGCTGCAGATACCCAGGATTCCCGAGATAAACGCTGTTGGAAACAGCCATGGGTAAAAACCAAACTCTCTCATGTAGAGGAACCGTAAAAATTTATTTTGTTTTTTTAAAAATTTTTAATTTATTATTTTTAAATTACTTACTTTGTATATTCAAGTTTACAAGTAGTTACTTTATAATATTTTAACTCATATACTGCTTATTATTTTGATTTATATACATTTTAAATAATTTTTACAGGCTTTTTTAATTTATTGATAGGCATAATTTTGATGGTTTCCGGCAGAGCATTATAAGATTTCATCCCTTTATATAGTAAACTATTTTCTGTATTGGCTTTATTTTTTTCTGGTAGTCTTATTTCTTTGCATGCCCTTGTATTGTTTTTGTGAATATCAGCATAGTAGATAATTTTGTCAGAAAAATATTTTGGTAACAAGTTGTTCTTCATTTTATGTATAAACATTCATGTTTTTAATCTTAGCATCTGTTTTACTGTTAGCCAATTTAGTTCCTCTGACATTTTAGTTACTTTTGATTATCTATTTCGCCTATGTATAATTCTCATTGCTCTATTTTGGACCATTAATACATGGGTTTGTTCCTCTTTTTGTAGAAACCAGTAACACACTACAATAACTTGCTTGCAATAGCGCAGGGGGAGATACGAGTAATTGTCCTTTTTATTAAGACGTATTTTTCACTTCACTAAGCTTGAATATTAAATACAAAACATAAAAACTCGAATGTTAGGAAAATGTCATTAAATTCGTTCAGTTTTGTTGTGTAACTAGAATTAACAAGTCAAATTAATTCTGTTTGGCTTGAAATAGTATTTTAATTATAAGCAGTAGACTAAAAAAGAAAACTGATTTTAAGATAAATTTCAATTCAATTATATTTAACTTGAAACCTCAGGTGGGGTTGGGAAAAAAGTAAAGTTATGCATTACAATCGTATAAACATACCAAATACTAGCGTTGTGACCACTTTGAAATAACTACTTCTTTTGGCAACAGTTCCTACTTCATTAATTGTTTATCGAACAAATACTTCAATTGTAGTTGGTAGTTCATTTTAGCGTTCATTTATTTCAATAACTTCATTTCATTGAACAAATATTTCAATTGAAGTTGATAGTTCATTTTAGCCTTCATTTCTTTGAACTAATATTTCAATTGAAGTTGGTAGTTCATTTTAGCTTTCATTCCTTTCATTAACTTCATTTCATTGAAAAAAATATTCAATTGAAGTCGGCAGTACATTCATTTCATTGACTACTTCAATTTGCAGCAGTACAATTGCGAAGGTGAACTTTATTTTGGTGAGGAACCGGTTCCAGTTCTTTTCACTTTGAATAAAAGTTATTGGTTCTTAAGTTGATGGGTTCTTACTAGCGTTGTGACCGCTTTGAAAGAACTACTTCTTTTGGCAACAGTTCCTACTTCATTCATTGTTCATTGAACAAATACTTCAATTGAAGTCGGTAGTTCATTTTAGCGTTCATTCAGTTCAATTACTTCATTTATTTATTTATTTATTTATTTATTTATAAATTAACGGACTAAAGTCCAATTACAAAAATACATATAAAACACGAAATATAAAAAGAGTAACAGAGAAGAAATAGCATATAAATTGAGATAAATGAAGCGATGACAAAAATAAGGCAAAATAAACATAAGAGAGAACATTCAAGCCATGGTCTTAGTCAAAGTTTTGGTAGAGTCGTAAAGAATGACGAAAATCATTTAGACTGCTACCAAAAATTTCAAGACCATGGCTTGAGTTAACAAGTCTTGACATTCTGGACATTGGAGAATTATATATTTCATTGAACAAATACTTTAATTGAAGTTGGTAGTCCCTGTTAGCGTTAATTTATTTCATTTACTTCATTTCATTGAACAAATATTGCAATTGAAGTTGGTAGTTCATATAAGCCTTCATTCATTTCATTGAACAAATATTGCAATTGAAGTCGGCAGGTCATTTTGGCCTTCATTCATTTCATTTCAATGAAAAATTACTTTAATTGAAGCTTGTAGTTCATTTTAGTGTTCATTCATTTTCATTGAAAGAAGTATTTCCAGTTCTTTCCACTTTCAAAGCGCTACCGACTTGTACGTGATTTTGTTGGCGAGGAACCAGTTCCAGTTCTTTTCGTTTTCAAATCTCTACCGTACTAGTACGTGTGTTTTCGGCGAGGAACCGGTTCCAAAAAGAACTGAACAAATAACCGGATAAATTCAAATTTCTTTTTTGCGAGTTCGACATCAATTGAAGTGTTCACTGCGAAGGGTTCATTTTAAAGAACTAACAATTCGTGAAGCATTCACAAAACATTGAAGTTTTTCCCAACGCTACAAAATACTTATTTTCTAGGAGTACCAAATCTTTGATACTAATTACACGAGAATAACAAAAAAACACCACACTTAATTTAATATTTTTTGAAGAACAACAACAAACCTACGATCAAACAAGAAACAAGAAACCAACGAACAAACACTTTTTTCACATACCTCTCTTCTGTTTCGATTGTCACTTGTTTCGAACACCACGTTGTTCTATACGGTATTCGATATTGCAAAATGGTTGGATAAGGTAGAAACTGGATGAAAAATTTGAAGGTAAGAACCCATCAACTTAAGAACCAATAACTTTTATTCAATTAATATGTAACATAACATATTTAATTCATATGAAAATAACAAAAAGTATATTTGCGGGACGTTCCAGAGTGGTAGATACTCTAAGTATCGCCCTGGTGAAAGACCACCACTCAGATTTGAAACTTTGCTTGAAATGGCTTTAGCCGTGTTTGTTGACCAGATCTGAATAGCCAGGTACTTCCCAACCTTCCTCTTTCCAATCTCCTTCCCCTCTCCACTACCTTCAGCCTCAAAACATACCCTGTTTAGGGATACCATAGTCTCACTGGCTCTAGACGGTTGGGAGCAGTTGAGACTCTTGTGCGGTGCTTATATAAAAATTTAAAAAAATCATATAATCACTCGGAAATTTAACAAAGAGTCAACATGGATTCAGTTTGCATTGCTTTTTCATACAATTTCAGATTTTTTTAAAGAAAAAACGGTAATTCAAGTATTTAAGACGATTTCGCAATATAAGGCCATTTGAAGGAAGTACATTTTGCTTAGAGCTGTAAATCATCGCTTTAAGAACTATTCTACTCTAATTATTTTCCTTTTTTGTGTTTAACTTAGTTTAGAAGCATTCACGTCGTACAGAAAAAAAGTAAAAAGGCGATTATTTAAACATTTAAATTTGGTCTCCGGCTCTGGTTTTTCACATCTTAATGAA
Source organism: Drusus annulatus (assembly GCA_022651775.1). Taxonomy (NCBI): domain Eukaryota; kingdom Metazoa; phylum Arthropoda; class Insecta; order Trichoptera; family Limnephilidae; genus Drusus; species Drusus annulatus. Next base: position 595,902 of record JAGWCC010000223.1, on the reverse strand, counting down.
GACGCTCCTAGCCATTCGATGCTCATTCTTATTTACTTAGAGGAATCCATGTCGTTAGCCCATCTTTACGAGTATTGATACCGAGTGAGATACACGTTCAATGCTGATTTTTTAAATTCTCCTTGCGTAAAGATTTTCCGAGACCACTCGAAGTTTTACAACAAACATTTGTCTTAAGTCCTTATTGGTTGTTACTTTGGAAACCTTTTCCGAATAAACGAATTTCTACCATGGCTGTAAACATTATACATGGCCTGTTCAAAAGAAAAGGTGAATTTTGAATTTTCGCGGGCTGTATACATTCGATTATCGATTTTTTTTTTGTTTTGATATGTTGGTACATATATGTTTATCATATGTTAGCATTATCAGCCATTTTGGATTAGTGGTTTGTTTTTGACCGCTGGAAAGGTGAGTCACGTTTTTGTGTGTTCTTAGATTTTTTTACTTTTGAAAAAATGGATCAAAGAATATGTATTGAATTTTGTTTTAAAATGGTATAAAGTGTTATTTTAAAACAGTTTTGAAGTCAGCCAAATGTATCTGGTATAAATGCATTCTGGTGCTCATGGAATATTGTTGTTACTCAAACAATATTTACTTGACTGATAACTAAAACGACCGCAAGCAATTTAATTATCAAAAAACATGTTTTTTTTGTGCTGATGTGATGAGTTCTTTTTTGCATAGACGTCATTTTCAGGTATTGAAAATTAAAACTTGTACGTTTTAAAACCTTAATCAAGGCTTCTAAAAGTATAATTCCGTGCATCTTAAAGTTCTAATGATAACATTGTAGTTCGGGTTACGTTAAGCTCTCGAATTTCCATAAGCACAGTTATAACTCATAATGTTGCTTGTTGCTTACGGTACGGTGTTAGTTTTCAAACCTTGGGGCTATTCCAGATTTAACTACATAGTTAGTCTATTATAATGTACACATTCACCATGTTTACTAATGATCGTGTTCAACAGTTTCGGTACTAAATATTTTCTTGAAATATATAATAAGGTGCCAAATAAAATTCTGCTTTTTTGATGTCACTTATTTACTACTTCACTTTTTTGGAAAAAAAAAACAATTTTCACAATTCTTTCAACGTTTTTTTCACTATGCTTCAAATAATGATAATAACACATCGTTTATTTTTAAAAAATCAAAGAAAACAATTAAATTATGCTTGACACAACTGTTCACCCACACAAACGCCATGCAGTCTAGTACTGGCCGTTAACTATAATTCGAAAAAAACGCCAACGCCGTTATCGTTGGCGATTGTTAACTGTTAAATACGAGGTTGAAAATAACGCCGACATTGACAATTTTTTGGTAGACTACGAATATAATTTTATATTTTCTAAATTACATATAAGTACACAAAGCATCCTGGAGGTGATTTTCCCACGAAAATGGAGCTATAAAAGTTATCCATTTATTATGATTATTAAGTCAAGACGTTGTATTACATGAGCTAATAATGTAAATGCAATGGTTAAAAAGTAAAATAATATACAGCGTCGTATTGTCTAATAAACTTAATTTATTTGCTTACTAGGTATTTGCACTTTGGCCGTGAAACAAAACATAAACATTAGATAACTACACCATTAATCGTATTCTTCAACTCACAAAAACACATCGAATGCACGCGCGACGAGTAAAAACGCGTAGGATTGACAAATAAAAAACTAGCAAAAATAATGAGTAACGAGTCTATTGGTTTTAATAATAATAATCCCCTGTTAAAAAATAACAGCTCGATGAAAAGACATTGGGAGATATTTAACATAACTGTTATTTTACTGTATATACGAGGCCTCTCAAAAAAAAAGGTGAATTTTGAATTTTTGCGGGCTGTGTACATTCGATTATCGATTATTTTTTGTCGTTATGTTGGTACACGTATTTTTATCATATGTTAGCATTATCAGCCGTTTTAGATTAGTAGTTTGTTTTTGACAACTGGAAAGGTTAGTCACGTTTTGGTGTGTTCTTCGATTTTTTACTTTTGAAGAAATTGGATCAAAGAATATGTATTAAATTTTGCGTTAAAAATGGAATAAAGTGCTCCAACGCACTTAAAATGTTGACTGTGGCATTTGGCGAGTCTACTTTGTCTCAAAAAAGTGTTTGTAAGTGGTACAAGCGCTTTACAGAAGGCCGAGAAGATGTTGATGACGATGAGCATCCTGGAGTTGTTGAAAAACAAATCATGGATTTAATTCTTTGATTTAATTATTATTATATGTATCACTGTCATTATTTTCATTAGGGTAGTCGAACTATATTTGGTTTTGTAATTGGTAACCGAAATCTTGGAGTTAATATTAGATTTCATCCCTTTTTGAACAAAATTCGGTCGCTAGCATGGAGGGCCTTTAAAAATAAAAGCCGTAAAGGCTTGCGAAGCAAACGTACGAATAAATATTCACTATTGTATCCCTGACAAGACGATGGTATAATGTGTCCTAATGCGCTAATAGTCCACACATCTTCTCTGGGCTCGTGTTCTCTTCACGCTCCGCGGCTCTGGGTTCAAATCCTACGCACCTGTCTTCTCCCACGCCCTCGGCAATGAGTACCCTCACCTTTTCCTTCTAACACCTGGAGCACGTGACCCGCGCTAGGGCGTGCAGGAATACCGAGAAATAATCATGTAACCGGTAGGTTAGTAAAAATATGAAGAGATAATACCGTTTGGTCAGAAAAGTGAAGTAATGTGCGGCACGTTCCAGAGTGGTAGATACTCTAAGTATCGCCCTGGTTAAACACCACCATTCAGAATCGAAACGTTACTGCCGGCTTGCGTGGTCGAGTGGCAAGACGCTCGACTACGAATGCAGAGGTTGCGGATTCAAACCCGACGTGCGCAAAAAACTTGTTATGCGCCATAACACATTTAATTCATATTAAATAATGAGACATGGAACTGGCAGAGGAAGGATGAAAGTAGACTGAATGCTGTGAAAATGAGATCTTTGAGACGTATGAGCGGTAAAACCATGTGTGACCGTATTGAAAATGTGGATATCCGGAAAGAATGCAAGGCTGATGTGAGCGTAATGAATAGGATCAAGAAAGGGACGCTTAGATGGTTTGGGCATGTAGAGCGAATTAACGAAGAAAGGAGTGTGAAAAGAATATATGATGCGAAAGTGAATGGAAGAAGAAGTCGAGGACGCCTGAAAAAGACATGGCACGATCAAGTGAATCGAATACTTGGATCGGGTCACGTGAAGAGTCAGAATAACAAAAGAGTATGTATGAGACGATGTATGAATGTGAATGAAGCAAGGAGTGTGTGCCAAGACAGAGTTATATGGCGGTCCGTCGTTTCTGTCTACCCCTGCGGGGAAACGGCGTGATGGTCAGTTAGTTAGTTAGTTCTAATCAGTGTTTTGAATACGTCTGCTGTGTTTGGAGCTAAGAACTTCAACCCTGAAGTAGGTTCTGGTAGAGCCGAAACCGGTTGGTATATGTGTCCAATAAAGTGACGTTAAAACAATCATACTTTTCGTAAAAAGCATTTACTTTGTGGCTTGCCATATTTATAAATAAAACACATAAACTTTGTTCGTGACCACTATATTATTTAATATTACGTCTACCGGTTTCGGAAGTACCCTTCCATCATCAGGACAATATTAATAATAATATTGTTCTGATGATGGAAGGGTACTTCCGAAACCGATAGACGTAATATTGTATAATAAAGTGGTTATAAACAAAGTTTATGTTTTATTTATAATGATACTTTTATTTCAAAAATCTCTCAAATATATTTTTACAATATGCAATCTGTAATATACCTTGATACCAGTAGTTTGAAATATTTTTACCTTAATATTTTTACGGTAATGAACAGTGAACACCCTAGCTCTACATCCCTCCCAGCCCCTGGGGGGTGGTTGTAAACCACGCGTCGGTTGTTTTCTCAGAACTCTCGCGGCTACTTACGGATATAACGTTAATACAATATTATGTTTCCAAGTCCCGGCGAAGGTACCAGCATTATGGAAGTAAATCTCTTCTCGGCAAACTTGTACGGATTAGAAGAACAAAAGTATTGAAGAATGAAGTGTGAAGTGTGTTGTTAAAATGTTTAAAAGAAACAATTCCTTTTTTTCAAAAAAGGATAGGAATTGATGAATTTGTTTTCGAAAATCCTACATTGTTTTAATTTAAGCCAAGCAGTTTTAAAACCAAGCTTATTTCTTCGTGAAAGTGTAACAAAAAAGCAAAGATGTTAAATTTATGGTAAAATCTAGCGTTGGAAAAAACTTCAATGTTTTGTGAATGCTTCACGAATTGCTAGTTCTTTAAAATGAACCCTTCGCAGTGAACACTTCAATTCAAGTCGAACTCGCAAAAAAGAAGTTTTGAATTTATCCGGTTTTTTGTTCAGTTCTTTTTGGAACCGGCTGCTCGCCGAAAAAACACGTCCCAGTCGGTAGGGATTCGAAAGTGAAAAGAACTGCAACTGGTTCCTCGCCAAAACAAAAATACTAGTCGGTAGACATTTGAAAGTGAAAAGAACTGGAGCTGGAACTGGTTCCTCGCCACAATAAATAGTACTAGTTAGTAGAGATTTCAAAACAAAAATAACTGGAACTGGTTCCTCTCCTAAACAAAAGTACTGGTCGGTAGAAATTTCAAATTGAAAAGAACTAACTCCCAAAAAATCACGTTCCTTTAGATCGAACTTCAATTTAAGTAGTTATAAGGAAGTACTTCTTTGTAATCTAACTTCCATTGAAGTATTTGTTCAATGAAGTAGGAACTGCTGCCAAAAGAAGTAGTTCTTTCAAAGTAGTCACAACGCTAGTAAAATCATATTAATCAATTAATTAAATGTAACAAATAGCTACAAATATTTTTTGTTGAACTCATCAGCTTAATTTTTTGCTGATTGCACGTTATCAACAAATATTTATTTTGTGAGAATTTTCTATGCTATACTCGTGTAAATAATGGCTTGTCACCAATGACGTTACATATACAGACACGTTATAGCCTTAGAATATTAACACAAAATGTGGCAAGCAAAACACACACGTCACCAGTAAATTCATCATTCAAATATCGGTCAAGAATGGCAAAGACAGACATTCATAGAATATATGTGTATGAACGAAAAAGATTCGAAGTTCGGACCGCGTTCCATACTTGCTTGAAACGACCTCAAGCGACGCGTGACCGTTTAGTACTAAATCGGCTTAAGCACCGATCACACCAACTAGCGTGATTATTGTTATTATTATTATTATTATTCTAAATATAAGTAACGTCGTTGTTTGTCGTATAACATAGTAGTAGATACTTTGAGTATCGTCCTGGTGAAAGACCACCGTTCAGTATCGAAACGTTGCTTGAAATGGCTCAAGTCGTGTTTGGTGACCAGATCTGAATAGCCTAGCAGAGGAAGGTATTTTCCGCGGGAAAGATGATTCTAGCGGGAAAGGAGGAATTTGCCCGCTGACACTTCGGTTTACCCTTCGTGACGTAAAACATTTCTTGTTTTGTGATTACTTGCGTCAGCGTGTTTAAATTCGTAAATAAATGTGATCTACCTAACCATAAAGACTATCATTTGACAATCAACAAGTACATTTTTACTATAATTCCTTAGTTCTACACTTGTTTGGATTATCAGTGAGTATGTCGACAGTGTCGTAAGTTTCGTAATGTATTTTTTTCAGTAAAATCAACACAAAATAAAATTTGAAAAGTACACCCTCAATCGTATGTTTACATATCAGATCAGCCAGGGTGGCAAAAAAAACAACAACAAAAAATTCAACGATTCGAAAAAAAAAACATCTCCATAAAATAACGTTTTGTGCGGTTATGTTTATTACCAAACGACGCTATAAAATTCATATAAAATTTTAAAAATAAGTAGTTTATTTCGTAAAACGTAGGTAATTATGTAAATTTTTCAAAAATAGGAACTGTAGATGAAAATAATTCAATTAAAATACAATATTTTTAATTGCAGACAAGCGATTAAGTAAATACCTACCTTTAATATATTTAAAAAAAAACACTTGAGTTACATTACAGAAGACACGCAGTTCAACCCCAGACGAAGAGGGGAAAGCAACTACAGAGGTTGTACGAGGATTGACTAGAACTTCAATAAACGGAGGCAGCTGAAAAGGCTCACGCCGGAGAAGCCTTGTTAACCTGAATAGGACAATATAATGGAGGGTACTCACTCAGCGTCCTAAAGTGCAGCAGCTGAACTGTGTCGCAGTCCTCGCCCACCTGCAAGTAGGTCAGCTCGCAGCGGAAGATGCCTTCGTCATCAGCTCGCACGGGGTCTATCCTCAACTCTGCAGCCGAGGCGTTCACGGAGTGGACCACCTCCAGCCTGGAAGGACAAAAAAACCTCACATTAAAATTACGTGAGAATCAGGAATTTTGCATAACTTTGGTGTCGAATTTATTCTGGCTAGTTTGTCTGTTTTACACTCCTCAAAATAAAACCCTAGACTGATAGAATGCCGAATTAACAATTTTTATAGATTGTCTGAGGATTGTGAAATTGTACATTACACAGACTCATTCCCTTTAGAGCCTATATCATCTTTGTAAATACTGTGTGAAAGGTCTTTTTGAATAAAGGAAGAAACAAACCTTAACACTGGTAAGACGCTTTACTACGAATCCAGAGGCCACGGGTTCGAACCCGGCGTGCGGAAATAAATTTTATTTAATTAAATTGTCTCAAAACACATTTAATTGATATAAAAATAAAATATAGTATATTTGCTGCACGTTCACAGAGTAGTAGATACTCTAAGTATCGCCCTGGTGAAAGACCACCATTCAGAATTGAAACGTTGCTTGAAATGGCTTTAGCCGTATTTGGTGAACAGATCTGAATAGCCAGGTAGTTCCAAACCTTCTCCTTCCTCATATCCTTTCCCTCCTACCTTCAGCCTCGCAACATAACCCTATTGGGGATGCCATAGTCTCACTGGCACTTGGCGGTTGGGAGCAGTTTGGACTCTTGTGCGCTATTCACGTAAAAATAAATAAAAAAGCATTGTTCCAAATGTCGATAATCTTAGCTTTGTTTCTTATTCAAATATTCGTATTTCAATATCATATATACCTTGTATTTTTGGCTTTCGAGTCCGTGGGTGTCTTTCGAAAGTTCGAACTTATAGTTCGCATTTATTAACCCTTCCGTTACTAATTTCAAACACTTCTGGCTGACCCCAAGATGACGCGCCAGCGTTACCGCAATGTTTGACTTATTGACACAGTTCTCTGCCAAAAAGATTAATTAAAACATACATATTGTATTAATCTTGTAGAAACAATGTATGAAGAGAGAGCTTATTATTTTTACCCAACCTATACAAACTTGCGATAAATCACTTTCTCCGGGTTTTACGTCGCACACCATGAGAGAGAGACAACAAATATAATACACCACTTTTATGTACTGTAAGGACAATCTTGGCCTCCCGCGTCTCCGGGGACTCCACCCACATGTTTTCATATGCGACTAAACTCGACACAACTAAACGGTTTTTTTGGTTATATGTTATATTTTTGTTGATAACAATACTGTAAAAAAGTGGTTTTACGAATAAACAAAAACATTATGTCCACATGTGCTATGAACGGATGTATAAATACCTAAGCCCTGAGTCCGGTAAAAATCATCAAAAACTGACTACACTGCCTTGGATAGGTACCACTCTATATACTCTAAGGTATCAATCATAGAGTTGGTAGAGTAGTATCTATCCAAGGCAGTAAAGTCAGTTTTTGACTTGTTTTAGATGATTTTAACCTGACTCGGCGCACCTGGGCGTGGCTAAGACTAAGGATACGGTATTTATACATCCATTCATGTTTTTGTTTATTCGTACAGCCACTTTTTCACAGTATTATCTAACCTAAAAAACCGTTTAGTTGTGTCAAATATAGTGGCATAATAAAAAATGTGGGCAAAGTCCCCCCGTAAACCAGGACCTTAAAATTATCCTTACAGTATACAGAAGCGGTTTATGAAATTTGTTGTCTCTTTCACTCTCATGGTGTACGACGTAAAAACCCGGAGAAAGTGATTTATCGCAAGTTTGTGTAGGTTGGGTAAAAATAATTAGCTCTCCCTCCATGTATTGTTACTTCAAGGTATTAATCATATGGATTTAAATCTAGATTAACATGTTTTGAATTCTTGGAATTCGTTGAATTATTTATTTTTCGCATTTATCTCAGCTTTCCTTAATTTTTTTATAGCTTAATTTAAGGCTGGTATTGTTTCAAGTTGTGGTGATATTAACATACTTGTAGAAGCTAAATAACGTCTGTTACCATCTTGTGTACGAAAAAAATTAATTTACACGTTCCTAGATGTTCTGGTAAATATTAGTTTTTGAGAAAATGATACGTTCTAAGGCGGTCTACCCAAATATATTTCTCCCGTAAATGTCGCTTGCCAGGTTTTCCTTATCTGTTCTAGTTTCTAGTTGGTATGTGCTTAATTCGCTTCAGAGTTGATTCTTCCAATTTCTTACGCAAATTTATCAATTAAATTTGACCGATTTCCATCAACAAAGTTCCGGCCTTCCTTCTTGCAAAAGTATTTAATCAAATAAAGCATTTATTCCGGGGCATTCAAAAAGCGTTCCTTTCTTAAACGATTCCCGCCGCAAGCTCGGATTTAAATTCGGAACGCGCGCAAAAATTGGCGCGAAATTCGTAATTGGAATTTGAACTCCGAGGGGAGCTAATTGCGCGGGTTAAATTATTATTTTAAATTTCGAACGCACTGCTAAATGTTTTCCCGCCCAATTGAAATAAATTACGATTTCAAACGGATGGGATTTTACGTTTGAACGTAAAAAAAATCCGAAAAATGTGCAAATGGCGAAGATTATGTGTTTTTGATACTAAATTTAATGCTCCATTTAAACGGTAATGATTTTGATTTTTTTCAAAAGGGTACAAAATTGAGGGATACGTTTAATGATGGCTTAAGTTATGGTATGTTTGTGAATAATCGGGAATCCGGAAACAAACTCCACCATAAAATGCATAAGGGTTGATATTTACAGTGGGTAATACTTTGGCTGAAATAGTAGATATATTCAACATTACTGAATCTAGTTACAAGAAGGCTATAATAGCATACCTTTTTCAAAAATATTACTGTTAATTTGTTGCATTATGATATTTCTATTGACTTACTTATGTTTTTGGGTGCTAATTACTTACTTTATGCTATTTTTACGTCGAGTATAATTGTATGTTACATATTACTGTTAAATAAATAAACATCGGTAGTACGATTTTTTTAAATATTGTTAGGTTATTCGTAACCCGGGAATGTTTGTTCTTCTAAAGAGAATAAAAAAAAAATAATAAGTGTATTTTGTAGTACCCGTTTGACGATAAAATACTACCCTGAGTGAAACCGATACCTAACTCAGCCTTAAATTGGGTGACTATGTATTTCAATACAATTTTTCTACACGCGTAGCGCATTTACACACGGACCCTCGTCCACTTGTTATTATAAAGCCATTACAACCTCCCCCTCTTCTTCCTCTTCGACGTCTGCCAGCTTTTTTCCTCTTCAATGGCTGGAGCTCCTTCTTCACGACCAGATATTCCACTCGAGTCGGGTGAGATCCTTCTAGGACATTGGAGAGGAATTTGGTACCATAAATCCTTTATACAAAATAACCAATACAAAACTTTAATGTATTATTTTTTTATTAAATAACACACCATTATGTAATTTATCCACAAGGATAGGCAGAGAGAATTGACTTCTACAAACTACTGTCTTTTTAAACACTCATTTCTTCATTTATATTCATACATCGTCCCATGCTCGTTATATTCATGCATCGTCCCATGCATTTGATGGCCTCGACCATGGAGGCCGTCAAATGCATGGGTAAGACGCTCGACTACGAATCCGAAGGTCGCGGGTTCAAACCCGGCGGGCGCCAATAACTTTTATTTAATTAAGATGTGTCATAACACATTTAATTCATGTAAAAATAATAAAAAGGTATATTTGAGGCACGTTCCAGAGTGGTAGATACTCTAAGTATCGCCCTGGTGAAAGACCACCATTCAGAATCGAAACGTTGCTTGAAATGGCTTTAGCCGTGTATAGTGACCAGATCTGTCTCTCCTGCCCCTCCCCACTACCTTTAGCCTCACAACATACCCTATTTGGGGATGCCATAGTCTCACTGGCTCTAGACAGTTGGGAGCAGTTGAGACTCTTGTGTGGTATTCACGTAAAAAAAAAAATAAAAAAAATGCAAAAATTGTTTTACTGACATTTGACATGACCTCACTCGAGTATCAGATTATTTTCCTTGCCATGTCGTCCTTGGACGTCCCCAAATTATTTTTCCATTCCCTTACTTGTTAATTTGCGAAAAATTTTACGGTAAGAACGTGGGAATAGCAGAAGTCAGGTTTTTTTTTCTAAATTCAATTCGAGTATGAATCTTGGTCAAACCCCCCGTTTTCAGGTGCCATATCGCCTTTTTATTAATATGAATACCGCACAAGAGTTTCAACTGCTCCCAACCGTCTGGAGCCAGTGAGACTATGGCATCCCCAAATAAGGCTGAAATTAGTGGTGAGGGGAAGGAGATTGGGAAGAGGATGGTTGAGAAGTACCTGGCTATTCAGATCTGGTCACCAAACACGGCTTAAGCCATTTCAAGCAACGTTTCGATTCTGGATGGTGGTCTTTCACCAGGGCGATACTTGGAGTATCTACCTCATTAGAACAAACGGCAAATTTTATTTTTTTATTTTTATATGAATTAAAATCTGTTATGATGCATATTAATTAAATAAAAAATCATCCCATCAATTGTCGACTTCCCCCTCATTTGATGCTACGAATCACTCAGTTTTATTCCATAACTCACCCATTTACTTATTATTATGTATCCAAGTAACTTATTTTCCAATAACAATGTAAAATGTCGTTTTCATATATAAATTCAACATTAGATCTTTGTCTGCTTCTAATGTTACATCATTATCTTTCCATTATGTACACTTGTTTATTTACCAATTCTTCGTAATATATATTAGGCACTTTCAATCGTCGTCTCCCTCTAATATATTATCTCTCTCTTCCTTCTTTGTATTATATACCGTCTCACTCTATCATCAATTTTTGTAACATTAACTCTGTATTTTTTCTTTAGTTTTTATATGTGCCCTGACGAAGCTTGATCCAAGCGAAACCGGTTGGCCTTCATCATAATAAATTCTGTGGTTTTAAAACAAAGTACTCTTTTACTATCAATAAATAAAAGTTATTGGCGCACGCCGAGTGTGAACCCGCGACCTTTGGATTCGTAGCCGAGCGTCTTACCACTCGACCACGGAGGCCCTTAATTCCACACACGAAGCCCCGAGGAAAATATTCTCTCACTACTTATGTAATCTTTGGGAGGCTGTGTAGAGGGTTAATGTTTGCGGTAATGCTAGCAAACGGCGATTTATCACTGATTATTCTTCTAATGTAAACCTTTATCGTATCTATGTTGACGTTTTAAGGCGCTTATGCTAGTATACCGATGCAATACTGGTACAATACACTCTGTTTATATTTTCGGAAAGTTATTTGGTTGGTTTGGGGCTTTGACCATCTACGAGCACCATAGGTTTTACTTTTTTAAATTAATTTAATATTTTTAAAGTGCATACCGCACAGGAATCTCATCTACTCCCAACCGTCTAGAGCCAGTGGAACTATAGAATCTTCAATCAATGGGAGGGGAAGGAGATGGAGAAAAAAAATAAGGTTGAGAAGTACCTGGCTATTCAAATCTGGTCACAAACGGCTAAAGCCATTTCAATCAAGCAACGTTTCGATTCTGAATGGTGGTCTTTCACCAGGGCGATACATAGAGTATCTACCACTCTGAAACTTGTATAACTTTAATTAATTAAATGAAAACATACCTTGTTTTAATCCACTTTATTTTTGTATATGTCTACTAGTTCGATTCAGCTGAATCTTCATCGGGACTCAAAAATATACTTTTAGTAAAGTACATTTTTAAGTCCCGATGAAGATTCAGCAGAATCGAAACTAGTAGACATATACAAAAATAAAGTGGATTGAAAACAACTTGTGTTTTTATTTAATTAATCACATCAATCCACAAAATGTTTGCTTATTCTGATAATTTAATGTAACTTTCTTCTTGTGACTTCTTGTAGCCTTCTTGTAACTATTAAAAACAAACAGTCTGACCAAACAGTGTTATTTTATGAACAAATCAATCAAACAATTGAAAGGCCCCGCTGAAGAGATGATCGATTGAAGTGTGATCAAATGTAATCAATTCACATGAGGACCTCCGACTCCCACGCCCTGGACGGCCGATGAAAATAATGTTAAAAAATCCGCCCTTTGAAAAAATTTAATCGCATTCCACCTAAAGTAGGGTTGTTTTCCGCAACTTCAAGTACGCCAGATTTGTCTACAGCGCACTTTCACCGGATTTTCTCTTCAGTTGAGGCTACGATTTTCTTAACATGATTAGAATTTACGTATTTAAGTAAAGTCGTTTAACTTCCCGTGTTCCTAGAAGAGCCTTGTGTTTTAGCGGTCACTCGTCGACATGGCAGTCCTTACCATCCCAATGCTTATTTAGTACCTTTCCTGGTTCTGCGTCTACTTAGTTGGTAGTTGGTAGATGCACTGAACAGATACACTCTAGAAGTGTGATCAAAGAAAACATACATGGTCTGTTCAAAAGGAAAAGGTGAATTTTGAATTTTCGCGGGCTGTGTGCATTCGATTATCGACTTTTTTTTGTTTGTTATGTCGGTACACATATGTTTATCATATGTTAGCATTATCAGCCATTTTGGATTAGTGGTTTGTTTTTAACAACTGGAAAGGTTAGTCACGTTTTTGTGTGTTCTTAGATTTTTTACTCTTGAAAAAATGAGTATATAAAGTGGTATCTATCCAAAGCAGTATAGTCAGTTTATGATGATTTTTACTTAACTCGGCGGACTTGAGCGTGGCTAAGACCAAGGCTAGGGTATTTATACATCCATTCATATCACATATCGACGTAATGTTTTTGTTTATTCGTATAACCACTTTTTTCACAGTATTGATATCAACAAAAATACAGCATATAACCTAAAAAACCGTCTAGTTGTGTCAAGTTTAGTGCCATAATACAAAAATGTGGGCGTAGTCGCGCGGTGAATCAGAACCTTAAGATCATCCTTACAGTATATAGAAGCGGTCTATGAAATTTATTGTCTCTTTTTCTCTCATGGCGTACGACGTAAAAACCCGGAGAAAGTGATTTATCGCAAGTTTGTGTAGGTCGGGTAAAAATAATTAGCTCTCCCTCCATTTATTGTTACTTCAAGATTGTGACAGTACGTAGAAGCGGAGTATTATATTTGCTGTCTCTTTCCTCTCATTTAAAGAGAAAGTGATTTATCGCAAGTTTGTATCGGTTGGGTAAAAATAGTTAGCTCTCTTTCCATACATTGAATTTTATTATGAATAAAAAAAATTTCAAAGTGCTCTTGTGTAAGCTTTCCTAAATGGCGCTTCAATCCTTTTGCCTTCCCGGTGGCGATGTATAGATTTTAAAACTTTTGGCTGCTATTAAAAAATGAAAATCCTAAAATAAAAAAGGAACTCCGGTGTTTGCAGTTCTCCATTTAGTACAATACCTCGAGAGTGGAAACACACACTTGCTTCATCAGGGCATTCGAAGAGGGGGTCACTATAGAGCAATGAGACAACAACTCAAGAAAGGAAACATGAGCCTACTTCGGGAATACGGAGAAACACACTTCTATCGCCTTGCCTCTTCAGTGGGTAGCTGTTATGCGTAAGGGCATAACTAAACCTTTTACCAGTGATATCCGGTGTGCCTGGTTGCCATGGCGACACGGGGATAAATCCTTACGGAGAATAATAATATCTCACAGTTTCCGCTCTGTAAGTCCTCACATTATTTACATACCTATGTACATACGATATTCGAGAGATATTGGTAATATAGCCAAATAGGTGGACTTAACCCATTGAATACGTTTTCAGATTGAAAGCTTAAGAATTTATTTTATCGAAGGAAGCAATCACTTTGTAGCTTGACATTATAATTTAAATAAAAATATTTTAGTTTTAAGCCAATTTATTAATACACATATAAAAATTCGACCGGTTTCGGTTAAACTAAGATTAAAATATAGAGTTATACAGTAGAGAAAGAAATTAGTGAAAGAGACAAAACATTAGTATAAACAGGACAAAGCATCAGAGAGGGGGTGGTAATGGAGTAGGTAGAGAGGTAGGGGGATGGGAAGAGGAGAAACCGGTCGAATTTTTATATGTGTATAAATAAAGTGGCTTAAAACTAAAATAATTTTTATTTAAACTTAAGAATTTATTTAAATTTCAATTATATTTTATCGTCACGAAAAAGGCAGAAGGGGTGAAGCGTCATTTTGGAAAGATAACACCATAGCAAGCGTCAAGTAGGTACCAGCAAAGTTAACTCAATGCTCTCACTGATTTAACTAAAGCGACAACAAGCTAGAAAAGTCTTGAGCTTGTGTCGCTTGAGTCGAGCCTTCTCCCAAATGGTAAATATATTTTAGATGGCTGAAGGGCCACAAAAGTCTTCAGAATCAAACGAGAGTCAGAGCATTCCATGGTGAAAGACCACCATTCAGAATCAAAACGTTGCTTGAAATGGCTTTAGCAGTGTTTGGTGACCAGATCTGAATGGCCAGGTACTTCCCAACCTTCCTCTTCCCAATCTCCTCCCCCTCCTCACTACCTTCAGCCTCGTAACATACCCTATTTGGGGATACCGTAGCCTCACTGGCTCTAGACGGTTGGGAGCAGTTGAGACTCTTGTGCGGTATTCATGTAAAAACAAAATAAAAACAAAACTACCGCAAATTAAGTTGTTCTTCGCAATCTAATTTCAATTGAAGTATTTCTTCAATGAAATTAAACTAATGAAGTTAGAACTGCCAAAATGAAGTAGTTCACACGGAGCGGTCTCAACGCTAAAGTGAACGTATGAGCGGAACTGCCTACCAAACTTCAATTGAAATATTTGTTCAATGAACAATAAAGAAAGTGGGAACTGCCGCCAAAACAAGTAGTTCTTTGAAGTAGTTCTTTGAAGTAGTTCTTTGAAGTAGTTCTTTGAAGTAGTTCTTTGAAGTAGTAATTTGAAGTAGTTATATAAAGCAGTTATTTGAAGTAGTTATTTGAAGTAGTTATTTGAAGTAGTTCTTTGAAGTAGTTCTTTGAAGTAGTTCTTTGAAGTAGTTCCTTGAAGTAGTAATTTGAAGTAGTTATTTAAAGTAGTTATTTAAAGTAGTTCTTTGAAGTAGTTCTTTGAAGTAGTTCTTTGAAGTAGTTCTTTGAAGTAGTTCTTTGAAGTAGTTCTTTGCAGTAGTTCTTTAAGTAGTTCTTTCAAGTAGTTCTTGAAGTAGTTCTTTAAAGTAGTTCTTTGAAGTAGTTCTTTGAAGTAGTTCTATGAAGTAGTTCTTACGGAGCGATCACAACGCTCTAATTAGTACACAATACAGTGGAAGATTCTCTAAATATTGCTTGATGAATTCTGCAATACGAAATAATAGGCTGGGGAGGTGCGTTTCCAACTTAGAGTATATAGAGTGGTATCTATCCAAAGCAGTGTAGTCAGTTTATGATGATTTTTACCAGACTCGGCGGACCTGGGCCTGGCTAAGACCAAGGATAGGGTATTTATTCATCCATTCATAGCACATATCGACACAATGTTTTTGTTCATTCGTACAACTACTTTTTCACAATATTGTTATCAACATAAATATAGCATATAACCTAAAAAAACCGTTAAGTTGCCGGAAGTTTAGTGGCATAGTAAAAAATGAGGGTGGAGTCCCGCGGTGACCCAGGAGCCCAAAAATAACAGGCATAGAAGATTATATTTGTTGCGTTTCTAATGACTTAAAATGATTTATCGCAAGTTTGTATGGGATGGGTAAAAAAAATTAGCTCTCTCTCCATACATTGTTACTCCAAGGTTTCTAACCAACTTAGCCCCACTCGAAATAGTCCAAAGAAGACTAGTAGAAATAATGTTTAAAAAGCCATTAGATTACTCAAATGATGACTAATTTAAATATTTCAAAGTTTTGGATTTGAATAAAATATATTCAAAAAATGGATTCAGTGAGCACCTGACACCAGAGCTAGAACGTGAGGCCAAATAATGACCCCGAAACTGAATCCAACAACGGCACAACATCATTATTCCTACTCGACAATTAAAATTTTAACGAACTTCCTAAAAGGCTTTCTCTGTTAAACATTATTTAATGATGTATTATCTTTATGCAGTTTTATTCAACTTCATCTATGAACACACTTTTTATTTGTTTAACTTTGTTGTTTCTTTGAATGGTCTTTTTCAATTTTATTTATTTTATCAGCTTTACTTTCAATGTTTTTTTTGTCAAAATAATTATTAAAATTTGACATGAAGCACTCACTTTGTGGTGAAACATAAAGAGGTATGCTATTATAGCCTTCTTGCAACTAGAATTCTGTGCAATTGAATATATCTATTATTTCAGCGGAGGAATTACCCACTGTATGCAATCTAGGTACAAGCAAGTATCTAAATGACTCAGTCCTGATATAATTGTTACATTTAAAAATAATTTTGGATCGAGTGGATCTGTTAGGTGCATGAAAGGTAATTAAGTATGGTAAATAAAGGTAATTAAAGACATGTAGAGCGAATGAACGAAGAAAGGAGTGTGAAAAGAATATATGATGCGAAAGTGAATGGAAGAAGAAGTCGTCTATAATAAATACTTGAAGAACTTTTAACATAAAAGTCAAGTCGGAAACAAGCGACCTGTCTGAGAGTGTTAATAATTTTAATTCTTTCGTTAAATAATTATAATTTGTATATTAATTTATAAAACCTTTTTTAAACATTTGTTTTGGAACGTAGTTTTCAAAGGGTTAAATACAGCCAAAATATTCCAAAATTAGGCAGCGAGTGTGTTTCATCTATTCCGCTTTGTCCTGATCCTACTTTGCTTAGGTTTACGAATTACGCAGATTGGCTCCGGGGAAGGTAATCCAATGAACGGCGGAGAGGGGAAAGGAAAGGGCAACAACCGATTCAGGCATATCACGTCACGTGAGGGAGGCTTACTAACTAATATCTAATCATTGATCGCGGCAGAAGATTTCGTTTATTGATGGGAGCACATAGTGATTAGTATGTGTACATTTATTGACGGAACCTTTGATAGATTTATAAATATAATTACTATGAATAATCGTATGCGGACAATGCGGTGCTGATTGCTGACAGTATGGAAGACTCTACAGTTTCTCGTGTCTAAGATGAACCAAGGATGTATGCAGTTAGTTGATGATGAATGTCAGTAAGTCCAAAGTCATGGTGTTTGAAAGAGAGAGTACGAGAACAGCGTGAAATAAAGTTGTGAATGATGAATACTTGGATCAAGTGGATGAGTTTGGGTATTCAGGAAGTATGTTCTAGAGATCTAGAGAGACGGAAAGGCTGGAAAGGATATTGCAGGAAACTCCATTAATGGATGACTGAACGCTGTTGGCGCAAATAAGAAATTGTACAAAAAAACGAAGCTAACAGTCCACAATGGAGTGCTTATACTAACCCTGATGTATGGCAGTGAGGCATGGAACTGGCAAAGGAATGATGAAAGTAGACTGAATGCTGTGAAAATGAGATCCTCGAGACGTGTGTGCGGTAAAACCATGTATGATGGTGATATCCGAATGTGGATATCCGAAAAGAATGCAAGGCTGATGTGAACGTAATGAAAAGGATCAAGAAAGGGACGCTTAGATGGTTCGGACATGTAGAGCGAATGAACGAAGAAAGGAGTGTGAAAAGAATATATAATGCGAAAGTGAATGGAAGAAGAAGTCGAGGACGCCCGAGAAAGACATGGCACGATCAAGTAAATCAAATACTTGAATCGGATCATGTGAAGAGTCAGAATAACAGAAGAGGATGTACTAGACGATGTATTAATATGAATGAAGCAAGGAGTGTTGCTAAGACAGAGTTGTATGGCGGTCCGTCCTCTCTGCCTGCCCCTGCTGCAAAACGGCGTGTTGGTTAGTTAGTTTTATGAATAATTTGATAACACATAATTTAATTTTTTTTGCTCTCATTTTTACTAAGACCGGACACTGGTACATTAATTGCTTATACTTCGGAATCGATTCCATTTTTAATGCAAAATTTAATACATATTCTTCGATCCATTTTTTTCAAAAGTAAAAAATCGAAGAACACACAAAAACGTGACTAACCTTTCCAGTTGTCAAAAACAAACCACTAATCCAAAATAGCTGATAATGCTAACATATGATAAACATTTGCGTACCAAAATAACAACAACAAAAAAACGATAATCGAATGTACACAGCTCACGAAAATTCAAAATTCACCTTTTATTTTGAACAGGCCATGTATTATCTTTTTTACAATACATAAGATAATAAATTGCTGGTTAAAATTTGTCGAGAACACCCTACCCTTTTTATAATATATAAAGCTGAAATTGCAGGTTTGTCTTATAGTTATATTTGACAATTTTTTTAAGACATTTTTATTTCTTATTCCACAACGGCGATCACCTAATTGAATCAATGAAATGCCTAATTAAATAAGAAAAATTCAATAGAATTCTTCGGACAGCTACCAATCAAAAATCACTGAAGGGCCCTCTTTGAGGTTGGATTTTTTTTCCAAAGAAAATTAACTGAATCATTTTAGATGGAAAAATGTTTATTTATGTTCAATTAGGATATATTTTAAAGAAAAACCAACGTCATTTCTCCATTGTTATAGAATACGTCGCATCGGCCTTTGTTGTAAAAAAATTACATTAGTCAACTTAATTCATTACTTACAAGGCATTGCCAAGTAACTCAATAAAATGTGATATCTCTAAGCTTCTAAAGAGTTTTTTTTCTGTCGTCAAAGACATAGCCCGAACAGAGTTGGTAATACTCAATGACGTAACATATATTATAGACACGTTGTAGCGCTCAAAAGCAGCAAGCAATAATCACGCTAGTTGGTGTGATCGGTGTTTATGCCGATTTAGCACTAAACAGTCACGCGTCGCTTGAGGTCGTTTCAAGCAAGTATGGAACGCGGTCCGAACTTCGGATCTGTTTCGTTACCGATATTTAAATGATGAATTTACTGGTAACGTGTGTGTTTTGCTTGCCACATTTTGTGTTAAAATTCTAAAGCTTAAGCGTGTCTATATATATAACGTCATTAGCAATACTATCATTTAAACCAAAGAGCCGAAAATTACCTCAATTCACAGAGTGATCCACTAACACAATGCTTTTTTCTAAATCTCAAAATTCCTACGTACTTTTCTCAAATTGTTTTTCTTCATTAATATTGAATTAATTTTATTTTTAAAGATAGTAAACCATGTGATGACAAGATTTTATAAGCAATTGACACAATAAAACTTGTATTTAAATTTTCGTGCTCAACAGAATATTTCTAGAATGATGCTAACCGGTTTCGGAACAACTATGCCTTCAGTTAATGCTCTTAATAATTTTTAATTTATTGACCTCATCACTTGTGTTATTATTTTTTTTTAATAAGACTAGACGGCACGTGTTTGATTTCGTATTTTCAAATTTATTAAAAAAATATTTTCTTTTTATTTGGAAGAGCAATAGTTTTTTTTTATTTTTTCATATGAATACCGCACAAGAGTCTCAACTGCTCTCAACCGTCTAGAGCCAATGAGACTATGGCATTCCCAAAAATAGGGTATGTTGTGAGGCTGAAAGTACTGGGGAGGGGAAGAAGATTGGGAAGAAGAAGGTTGGAAAGTACCTGGCTATTTAGATCTGGTCACCAAGACGGTAAAGCCATTTCAGGCAACGTTTCAATTCTGAATGGTGGTCTTTCACCAGGGCGATATTTAGAGTATCTACCACTCTGAAACGTGCCGCAAATATACTTTTTAATATTTTTATTTGAATTAAATGTGTTATGACACATATTCACTAAATAAAAGTTATTGGCGCACGCCGGGTTAGAACCCGCGACCTTTGGATTCGCAGTCGAGCGTCTTACCATTCGACTATGGAGGCCGTCAAGTTATAGAATAAGTATAATTAAATACAGGAATAAAAAAAATCTAGTCCAAATTTACTTTTAGGTAACAATAAAACAATGTTTGAAAAAAAAATAAGAAAAGATAATACGATTAAACTACAAAGATTTTGAAATGGGAATCGAACAGGGGTGGATTTGACCGAAATGCGATATTTGTTGATGGAAACAGTTGTTTTAATATTGAGAATAGAAATTTTCATCGCATATTATTATAGTAATTTGAAAATATATATTACTCTTATGTCTGAGAGTGTTGAGACTCGAAAAAGTGTAAACACTAATTAGTAAGAAACAGATATTTTTAGTCAAGGGTCAACCTAGTGTGAGCTGTGTCAATCGCTGTTGTTTTCGCTAGTAAAATACAACAATGAATACTCTTTCTTAAAAGGGAATATTTTTTATTTGCCTAAGTGTTTACTAAAAAGTGAAAATCTTTTTGTTGAGAGAACATTTCCTCGAATTTATCAAGAAACCTACGGCTGTTTTTTTTTACATTTTCTTTCATTTCCAAAACAAATAGGCATTTTGTGAATAATGAGTTATTGCAGTGTGGGGGTTGCCAGTGTGACTAGCTGATATAGCAGCCGTTATTTAATTGTGTCTTAATTATATATATTGTGTACTTATTCAATTGAAACTGTTGCGTTGAGTCAAGTATGTATGCAAAATAAGTTGATGATGAATGTAAGTAAGTCCAAAGTCATGTTGTTTGAAAGAGAGAGTACGAGAACAGCGTGCAATATAGTTGTGAATGATGAATACTTGGAGCAAGTGGATGAGTTTGTGTATTTAAGGAAGTATGTTCTAGAGAGACGGAAAGGCTGGTAAGGATATTGAAAGAAGAGTGAATGCAGGAAACTCCATTAATGGAGGACTGAACGCTGTTGGCGCAAATTAGAAATTGTCCAAAGAAACGAAGCTAGCAGTCCACAATGGAGTGCTTATACCAACCCTGATGTATGGCAGTGAGGCACAAAACTGGCAGAGGAAGGATGAAAGTAGACTGAATGCTGTGGAAATGAGATCATTGAGATGTATGTGCGGTAAAACCATGTATGACCGTATTAAAAAATGTGGATATCCGGAAATAATGCAAATCTGATGTGAGCGTAATGAATAGGATCAAGAAAGGGACGCTTAGATGGTTTGGGCATGTAGAGCAAATGAACGAAGAAAAGAGTGTGAAAAGAATATTTGATGCGAAAGTGAATGGAAAAAGAAGTCGAGGACGCCCGAGAAAGACATGACGCGATCAAGTAAATCAAATACTTGAATCGGGTCATGTGAAGAGTCAGAATAACAGAAGAGTATGTATGAGACGATGTATGAATGTAAATGAAGCAAGAAGTGTGTGCCAAGACAGAGTTGTATGGCGGTCCGTCCTCTCTGCCTACCCCTGCGGGGAAACGGCGTGATGGTTAGTTAGTTAGTTGGAAGGGTGCTTTAAACAAAATGTATCTGTTTTCTTTATAAATTTGGCAAGTCACAAAATTAACGCTTTTTACGAATATGAAAATAATATATAAGTCTGTATTCATGACAATCAGTTCAGGTAAAGATTTTTATTGTGAATACCGCACTAGAGTCCCAACTGCTCCCAACCGTCTAGAGCCAGTGAGACTATGGCATCCCTAATTGAGGTATGTTGTGAGGCTGAATTTAGTGGGGTAGGGAAGATGATGGGAGAGAGGAAGATTGGGAAGTAGCTGGCTATTTAGATTTTCTCACAATGGCTAAAGCCATTTCAATCAAGCAGTGTTACGATTCTGAATGGTGGTATTTCACCAGGGCGATACTTAGAGTAACTACCACTCTAAAACGTGCCGCAGATATACTTTTTTTAATATTTTATGAATTAAATGTGTTATGAGACATATTAATTAAATAAAATTTATTGGCGTACGCCGGGTTTGAACCCGCAACTTTTGGATTCGTAGTCGAGCGTCTTACCACTCGACCACGGAGGTCGTCAAATCCTGACAACATTCCCCGTCTGGATCAAAGGTATGATCCGAGAAGGTCAGGAATATCTGGGACATATCTGCGGAGATGATTAACGAGATGAAGATAAAATTTAGTGGAGGATGAAAGTGTTGATCGTTTGTGCGAAAATACTCTCCCGTTAATTTTTTTATATTCAACAAGGAATTGAAAAGTACCATATTTCGATTATTTTGTTTGAATATGTACTCCTGCCAACAATGGTCTTAATAAAAGCAAACTTCATCAAACCAATTACGAGTGCACAATAATAATGATACACAATGTCGTTTGGGCTACCGCGCTACTGCAGCGCTTCAGCGTGTAAGGCGCCGGGTCGTTGGTTCCAAGAAAATAATAAAAGCATTATCTCTATCGTCCGATTACCCTTCAGCCCGAGTTAAGGCTGATTCACACCAACGTCCGGATCCGCTCAGTGACGATATTGTTCCGCATGAGAGCTTATTGGTATGGTATAAATATCAATCAAGGAGTATGTGGCCAGACAAAGTTGGGTGGCAGATAAAAACCATTTTTTTGTCACTAAATAATATTTTTATTAAATGTTTTTTATTAAAATTTAACCACCATGTGATTGCTTCGTACGAAAAAATATTTTTATTAATTATTAAAAATATTGTTTAGTGATAAAAAAATTGTTTTTGATAAAAAAAAAATCTGCGATGTAAGTATTTTTACACTTCAAAATAATTATTCAACTAACTAAGTAGTTAAATATCACAAGGGTAGGCAGAAGGATATTCTGCCACACAACTTTATCTTGGCACATACTCCTTGATTGATATTCTATATAAGCTCTCACTGAGCGGATCCGGACGTTTGTGTGAATCAGCATTTAAAATCCATTGATAGAAAATGGCTGCGATTGCATGATACCTTCAAATAATATTGAACAGAACATTGATCAAATTGCAATTGGAGAAATTAATATTTTTCATGGTATTTCATATTTTAAATATTCTTTACTGTTATTATTCAGGGTAAAAACATGGAATGAAATTTTGAAAACTCACGTTTTTTGTTTCTTCTATAAATGCTTACATTATAAAATATTTAAAAAAAATTTTTGATATAGCTAGAATTGGTGATATTACATAAATTCAACCTATTAATACCCGTTTACTTAGAAAATAATCATTTCACAGTTGCTTCTCTAACTTAGCATATCTCTAGGTGTGTTTACATAGTATAATTATCTCTACTATCAGATATGTTAATAACTTCCATGTTAATCAACCCAATCAGCATAATTCACGGTAAAAGAAATCCATTGATAGGAATAGGCATATATTAATGTTTAGCGTGCAATATAGTTGTGAATGATGAATACTTGGAGCAAATGGATGAGTTTGTGTATTTAGGAAGTATGTTCTAGAGAGACGGAAAGGCTGGTAAGGATATTGAAAGAAGGGTGAATGTAGGAAACTCCATTAATGGAGGACTGAACGCTGTTGGCGCAAATAAGAAATTGTCCAAAGAAGCGAAGCTAGCAGTCCACAATGAAGTGCTTATACCAACTCTGATGTATGGCAGTGAGGCATTGAACTATTAGAAGAAGGATAAAGGTAGACTGAATGCTATGGAAATGAGATCTCTGAGACGTATGTGCCTAAAACCATGTATGACCGTATTAAAAATGTGGATATCCGTAAAGAATGCAAAGCTGATGTGAGCGTAATGAATAGGATCGAGAAATGATGGTTTGGGCATGTAGAGCGAATGGACGAAGAAAGGAGTTTGAAAAAAAAATATACGATGCCGAAAGTGAATGGAAGAAGAAGTCGAGGAGGCCCGAGAAAGACATGGCACGATCGAGTAAATCAAATACTTGAATCGGGTCATGTGAAGAGTCAGAATAACAGAAGAGTATGTCTGAGACGATGTATTAATGTAAATGAAGCAAGGAGTGTGTGCCAAGACAGAGTTGTATGGCGGTCCGTCCTCTCTGCCTACCCCTGCGGAGAAACGGCGTGATGGTTAGTTAGTTAGTTAGTTAGTTAGGTTGATCATACAATATTAAGATATTGATATCGTTGAAAAAACTACCATTTCATAACCGAAACCTCCTAGACTAACCAAATCTTTTCCGAATTCTCAAAGCTAGTACAACTATTACACCCCGATTATAGGTAATATTGGGAGCCTAAGAGGAACACTTTTTTTTAGTAATAATAATAATTAGAATTAGCTGATTTATATAGCGCTGTTTTCGTGACAGATATATCACCTCAAAGGCGCTTTACAGCATACTTAGACTGCAGACTTACAACTAACATATTAAAATTACCACATATTTATAATGGTCGTTGCCCGTGCTATCGGACCTAGGGTAGAAAAGAAAAGAAAAAAAAACAGAGGAGTGAGTTACATCTAACTATATATACGAACTATGTATAGCACTCGGACTGAGTTATCAAAACTCTAGTTACTAGTGACTTGTGACGTTTTATCTAGATTTTTAAATTTACACCACTTTTCAAAATTATTTGATACTCGTTCCCCCTTTACCGTTACCCCCTTAAATGCTTTTAATATGTCCATTCTCTGTTCGGCCACCTTCCCCCCTATATACCACCCACCACCCTCCGTCCCACTGCCTACCCGCTGAGAGTGTGTGGAGATCCATACTTCAAATTCCGCATTGGATACTGGCTCGTATATCGATTTGCCGACGCGTTGAAAGCCTTTTGCAATAAATCACGATATATCCACAAAAAAGCCCACGAGGCATCGGTACCGAACACCAGTGATTGGTCATTTCGATATAAAAATGACCGTGTCGCCTGAATATTGATGCGACCTACGCTTAAGCTTGCTTGTACCGATAGCGCGATAAGAAACACACATGACGTAAACAGACATTACGAAGAGTTGGATTTTTATGAATGACATATGTTGGATTCTAAATCAACAACAAAAAATGGTTTTTATCTGCCACCCAACTTTGTCTGGCCACATACTCCTTGATTGATATTTATACCATACCAACAAGCTCTCTTGCGGAACAATATCGTCACTGAGCGGATCCGGACGTTGGTGTGAATCGACACTTACAGTATAACACGTTGAATAATTTTGTACAGGGTTTGTTTTAGCTCGCGGGGTGATCTAATGAATTCCGAATCACTGCATTGAAAAACGAGATATGCCTTAAAAGCCCACACCTCTGATACATAATAATAAATATGGTAAAATGGCTCCCTAGTTCAATATTGTAAAAAGCGAGGGGCGGGTACGGTCTGAGTAGCTTGTATTAATATACTCGTAGGTTTTACTTTCAATACCTGTAAAAAAATCTGATAAAATATCTAAGTTATGTTTTATAAGTTGTTGAAATATTTTTTTCGCGTGGTTGTGGGAGAAGGGCACGATGAAAAACGTTTTTTTTTTACGTGAATACCAGAGTCTCAACTGCTCTCAACCGTCTAGAGCCAGTTAGACTATGGCGTCCCCAAAAGGGGTGTGTTGTGAGGCTGCAGGTAGTGGGGAGGGTAAGGAGATGAGGAAGGGGAAGGTTGGAAAGTATCTGGCTATTCTGATCTGGTCATTAAACGCGGCGGCTAAAGCCATTTCAAGCAACGTTTCAATTCTGAATGGTGGTCTTTCACCAGGGCTACACTTAGAGTATCTACCACTCTGGAACGTGCCGCAAATATATATAATTTTTTTTTTTCGTAAGAGGCAATCACACGGTGGTTGGACATTATATAAAAAATAAAATAATACTTTGTTTTAAAACTACGGAATTTATTATGATGAAGGCCAACCGGTTTCGCTTGGATCAAGCTTCGTCAGGGCACATATAGTAACAGTTATTATATGTGTGTTAATATTCAGTTATAATATGTGCCCTGACGAAGCTTGATTCAAGCGAAACCGGTTGGCCTTCATCACAATAAATTCCGTAGTTTTAAAACAAAGTATTATTTTATTAATAATATACTATATTTTATTTTTATATCAATCAAATATGTTATGACACATATTAATAAGTATCAACGTAGAGTAACAACGAGTGGTTAATAAGTTCACGCCCTGGTGAAAGATAAGCATTCAGTATCAAAAGGTTGTCTTAAACGACACTAACCGTGTTTAGTGACCAGATTTAAGCGCCAGGAACTTTCCAATCTTCCTCTTTCCCGTCTTCTTCCTGTCTCCGCTCTGTCGAGCCTCACTACATACTACATTTGTAAATTTGAGTCCGACTGGCTCCAGAGAGTCAGGACTCTTGTGTGGTTTTCATGTGAAAACAAGATTTTGCTTGGTTATCAATTCATGTTTTGTCAAGTTATAAAAATACAGGCATAACCAAAGCCCTTTCGATTATGCTTTAGAAAATTACAAAAAAACAACTTTTTTTGATTTTCATTATTAGGAGTGTGATTTTAGACCAAAAAAGTTTTTTCAAGTCCAAAACTTGATATGACACTTTGAACAATATTTTTACAACTAACCAACTAACCATCACGCCGTTTCCCTGCAGGGGTAGGCAGAGAAGACGGACCGCCATACAACTCTGTATTGGCACATACTCCTCATATTATTATACTCATTAACATTCGTACATCGTCTCATACATACTCTTCTGTTATTCTGACTCTTCACGTGACCCGATTCAAGTATTTGATTTACTTGATCGTGCCATGTCTCTCGGGCGTCCTTAACTTCTTTTTCCATTCACTTTCGCATCAAATATTCTTTTCACACTTGTGTCGGACGCGAATGCCCCGACAGCGGCGCTAATGTAGGAAATAAGTTAGATCTAAGATTTCTCAATACAAATTGTAAATTCTATAATTTTATGTATGTTTCTCTCGGCTCGCTCGGCCGCAAATGAGACAAGAGGTTGGCCTTGAGGCTAAAATCCCCTAGACCCAGGCTGCGAATAACGCAAACGCGAGCGGCCTAGAGCGGATCCTCACGACCGAGCTTCGCAAGTCTCAGCGCGGACCGAGGCGAGGGAGAAAATCAATCTGTCTGACAACCTTATAACGGGAGCCAGGTCAATCACACGACCCAATAAATTATACCGTCGTAAAGGCCTGACTCCCAGCTACAAAAACAATGTAATTTCATATATGTAAATGTTAGGCTAAGTTAGTAATTAAGATTTTTAGTCCAAAAACGGGCACCTTTTTTGTACTTGTGTTTAAAAAATGTATTTCTTAACTTAATAAAAATGATGGAAGAGTGTGGAGAAGTTGAGGTTAAAAGGTGATGCTTAGGAGAAGGGGATAGATTAATTAAATCTATCCCACAAAATTACCAGCGACCCGGAAAGAGCGAGAAAGGGGGAAACAAATTCCCCCATACAAATCTCCCAAATCCGTGGTCGCGCCCTGGGCGCAATATAAATTGCGCAAAAACCAGAGGAAGGCAGATCACCAGCATCCTCCGCCAGCATCATCTACCTACCTTGACTTCTCTCCGCTTGACATCGCCTACAACTTGACTCCTGCCTTTTCTTCTGACCATCGCCTGCCCCCCTGGACCGCCTGACTACAACTTTCTCCGGACCACGCCGCAGCATCTTCATTTGAGAGCAGAACCAGCCCCTACAAGTCAACCCTAGTCGACTCCCTTACAACGAGACGACCACTTGGAGCACTTCGCAGATCGGGACCGCCCCCCCTATTACAGTTTACTTGTGTACCTGATCACGTCGGGTACATAAGTTGGTCCTTAACGAGCCGGATCCATCTGTGAAGCAGCGCCAAGGATGGCGCCTTCCCTACGCTCTGGGAAGAGCACGTCAGACGGAACGTCAACGCCTGGCCAGGATGATCTCACAACACCCGGGGCGGCCGGCATAGCGCCCCGGACTCCAGGATCCTTCGAGACATCTCGGAGACATGGAGAACCCCGCCGGTAGCTCTGAAGCACCGATACCTGCCAGCAGCACAGCAGCCCGCGCCGCACGAGCCCAGGCCGCCGCACAAAGCTGCTGAAAGGACATCAAGGACCGCAGCCTTACAAACTGAAGTCCAATCCTCCGATGACGAGGCCTCTTCTCAAAGCGAGGCCTCTACTGAGGACACAGTCCGACAATTGCGGCGAGAGCTGCGGTCGGAGAGACGGCGCATGAAGCGCATGAAGGAGGAAGAGGCTCAGCGGACAGCAGATCTGATCTCGGCGCTGAGACTCCCCTTTACACACCCCGCAGCCCGCGGCCCACCGCCACAAGACGGAGAGCCCATAGTGACGGACACAGCTGGGGGACCCGGAGCAATTCACAGCTCCGAAACACACATGGCCGTGACGGATTGCGCCCATCACGCAAGCGGCGATCAATCGACAGCCACAGTGGCGCCTCTGAGGCAGCCAACACCCACCGCCGCCCCAACGAGCAGCCCCCCGACATACGGCGGGGCTCCAGTGGTAGCGGCGCAGAGAGCTCGACGCCTACTACGGCGCGGCCGCTCAACACGGCGTTCGAGCGAGCGGGGCCCTACCAACACGGACCGGCCCCCCCACCGATGCCACAACCCGGCCCAGCCAGCGGTACTCCACTGCAAAATGCGAGCAACTATTCCTTCAACGAAGAAACGGCTCGCCAAACAAGGGAGACTGGGTGAATAGCGGGACGGACCCGCTTTCACAAATTGCCGCCGCACTGGCGGAGGTCTTCCGCAATTCACAGGCCGGCGGTACTCCGCGGCCCCAAGCGGACGATGACCACAGGATGGCGTCCCCCTAATTGCGCGGCAATCGAGCGCTAAAGATTTGCCGCTCTATTCCGGGGACGCGGTAGAATGGCCAGCCTGGAAGGCTCAATTCTATCAATCGACAGTGACGTGCGGAATGACGGAGCCAGAAAACCTGATGCGCTTACAAAGGGCGCTCAAAGGGAAAGGCGCCCGGGAGGCGGTCAGCCCTCTCCTCATGGACCCGATGCAGGTCCCAGAGATCATGGACGTCTTGGAGCATAGATTCCGGAAGCGCTCACTCCATCGCCACGGTGATGATGGAGAAAGTGAGGCGGCTCGGGCGGCTCAGCGAAGATGCCTCAACCGAGGCCCTTGTTGACTTTTCCGGGACGGTGCAAAAATGTTGTTGCATCGCTCGGAAACCTACACAGTGACTACCTGACGAACCCGGCACTGAATGACATCGCCACCAAGATGCCGCTCGCCCTGAAGAGTTTGTGGCTTCATCACGTGGCGGAGCAAACACAGGCCGCCTCAGTGCAACAACTGGCAGCCTTTTTTGAAACGACTGACGAACGCGATACCACGTAGAGCCGGCCTTGCCGAAACCCGCCCGAGCACCAAGGCCGAACATTCCCGAACGAGCGCCGAGACCGCGCCGTGAAAATGTGTACTTCGCCAACGGGGACGATGCAAAATGCCCCGCGTGCAAGGGACTCGCACACGCTGTCGAAGTGCCCCAAATTTTGCCGCGGAACCTCTTTCCGTCCGGTGGGAGTTAGTGAAAAACGAAAAATTGTCGCAAGCGCTTGGATGGGACACATCAATTAAAATGTGCAAAGTGAAAGTGAGTTGCGGGGTTGGAACGTGCCGGCTTCCACCACCGCTTGTTACATGTTCGCGTATCCCCGTGGCCCCGGGCCACAGACAGTCGCGAATACATGGGAGCGCGTGGATCAAGTGATGTTAAAGGTCGTTCCGGTGACCTTAAGTGGCCCCAAAGGGCAAGTTCAAAGTGCACGCGCTGCTCGATGAGGGGTCAACCGTGACTCTCATCGACGCCGAAATCGCCTGACGCAATCGGGGCCACGGGGCCTACTTGCGATCTACGCATACACGGCGCGAACGGGATGTGCTCGTCGGACGAAACATCCCGGCAAGTGACAATGGATATCAGTGGGGACAGGAAAACCTTCGCGGTGAAGGCTAAAACAGTGCGGGCGCTAAACTTGCCCCGACAAGTGATTAGTGGCAGCCGGCCGGTGAAGCCGCGGCTATTACTGGGGCAAGACAATGCCAGCCTAATTGTCTCCCGCGAGGTGCGAGAAGAGCACGATAAACGCCTCGTGTCCCGCACGGCGCTGGGATGGATCACGCACGGCGGAGCCCACCCTACACCACATGACTACGCTGAGCCTGCAAGGAGAAGCGGACAGCGGAGCAGAGCAGCGTATAACCGCGCTCATCAAAGAAAAAATTTCGCCGTCGACTCGCTGGGAGTGACGGCGACCGCCCACAAGTGCGATTACGATCCGGGCGGATCGAATAATGGAAGCAACCACCCGGCGCTGCGGCGAGCAGAGGTGGAGACTGGGCTTCTCTGGCGAGAAGACGTTTCAAGCCTGCCAGATAACAGGCAATGCGCAATGAACCGGCTAATGTCTCTAGAACGCAAGCTAGCGAGACGGCCCGCTCGCAGTGGCCTACAAAGCGAAAAATAGAATCGCTAGTATCCCGCGGATATGCGAGAGAGCTATCCGCGGTCGAAACCGCAAAAACCGGCAAACCGAAAGTGGTACCTACCGCACTTCGCGGTGCAAAACCCAAACAAACCTGGAAAAATACGGGTAGTTTTCGATGCTGCGAGTCGCTGCCGAGGTACGTCACTAAACGACAACCTCTTAACTGGGCCCGACCTGCTGTCATCACTTCTCGGAAATCTATTACGCTTCCGGGAAGGGGCAGGTCACACAATAACGGCCGATATAGCAGAGATGTTCCTACAAATCAAAATCCGAGAAGAGGATCAGGACTCGCAACGTTTCTTGTGGAGACCAACACCACACGAGGAACCAAGGACGTATAAGATGACGTCAATGACATTCGGAGCAACATGTTCTCCGGAGTAGTGCCCAATTTGTGAGGAACAAGGTCGCGGCGGAATGTGAACGAGAGCTCCCGCGGCCGCGGCCGCCATACGCAATAAATTCTACATGGATGATTATCTGGACGCCGTCGATACCCCGCAGGAGGCCGCCGCCCTTGTGAACAGCGTATCCAAAGCGCTGCACAACGGAGGATTCGTGTTGACAAACTGGGCCTCAAACAATATGGCAGCCATCGCCGAGGTGCGCCCGGACCAAAAGGCGGGCGCTCCGATACCTATCAACGGCGGCGCGGAGGCGAGCGAGCGTATATTGGGCCTAGTATGGGAGCCGGCGAGCGACCGGTTCCTGTACAAATTTACAGATATAGACGGAGAAATCGTCACGCAACCAACGAAACGACAACTATTGAGTTACGTCGCCATGAGAATTTTTTGACCCGGTGGGCTTCGTGGCGTGCCTGACGATCCGATCGAAAATGCTGCTTCAGGACGTGTGGCGGTCCAACACAGGCTGGGACGAGAGAATAAAGCCCGAGCACGCCGCCAAGTGGACAGAGTGGCTGCGTTCGCTACAACAAGGCAATGTAGCCATAACAAGGCGCTGTTTGCGCAACAAAAGGAGCCACTTTTACACTTCACGTGTTCTGCGACGCTTCTGAGACGGCATGCTGCACAGTGGCTTATTTAATTGAAACCGCACCAGAGGAGAAGACGGCAACCTTTCTAGCCGCTAAGGGTGTAAAGTGGCGCCTCTGAAGCCATTATCAATCCCGCGACTAGAGCTACAAGCCGCACTGATGGCCGCGCGCGCCTAGCGGCTAACATAAAGAAAGAATGCCAGGCGCTTATCCAAAAAGACTGTGTTTTGGACAGATTCCACCACAGTACTCTGCTGGCTGAGGACGGATCCACGGACATACTCCACCTTCGTCGCCAATCGTCTGGGAGAGATCGACGAGCTTAGCAATATTGCTGATTGGCGCTGGGTCCCCACGAAGCTCAACCCTGCAGACATCGGGACAAGAGACGTCGAGCCGCTGGACCTCTCGCCGGACGGGCGATGGTTCACCGGCCCCTCCTTCATGACGTCACCGGAGACCCAATGGCCCCAAGAACGAGCTCTAGCGGCCCGGCCTGACGAACAAACAATGGAGGTGAGGGCGAAGTATGTCGGGGTGACATACACCCTGGAACAGGCGCTCCCCGCAGTCAGCCGGTTCTCTTCATGGAACCGGTTGCTCCGAACCACGGCATGGATGCTGCGGTTCATTCGGAGATGCCGCCAGGGTGCCAGCAGACCAGACGAGGGCCCGCTCAGCCTGCAAGAGGTCCGCGCAGCGGAACAAACATGGATAAAGCACGCGCAAAAATTATCCTTCGGCGCAGAGCTCTGTGAAATCCAGAAAGGAAAAGCAATAGCAGCCGACAGCCGCCTAAGAGCACTCGCGCCCCACCTACATAACGGTATACTGAGAATGGGCTCGAGGCTAAAGGGAGTCAGGGGGTGCCTGACTCACCGATAATCCTAGACGGCGGAGAGCCGTACACTCGACTTGATGATCAGCCATTACCATAACAAGGCTGATCATCCCAGCATCGAAAAGGCGATGGCGGAGATCCGAGCTAGCTTCTATGTTACGAAGCTACGCTCAAACCTCCGCCGGCTAATACACTTGTGCCCTACGTGCAAGATACGGCGAAGCAAGCCGTTCCCGCCGATGATGGCCCCGCTACCGGCCGCACGGCTGGCCCACAGAGTGCGCCCGTTTACAAACTGCGGGCTCGATTATTTCGGCCCTCTCGAAGTGACCGTGGGCCGGCGGAGAGAAAAAAGATACGCCGCCCTGTTCACATGCCTATCAACACGGGCTATACATTTGGAGTTGGCCACTTCACTGAGCACCGACTCAGCAATAATGGCATTGCAAAGGATGTCAGCCCGGCGAGGATTACCGGCGGTAATATACTCAGACAACGGGACAAACTTCCACGGCGCCGAGAAAGAACTGAAGGACGCCGTGGAGGACATCCGCCAAAGACCCGCGAGTACAGAACTTCGCTGCTACAACTGAAGGGATGGAGTGGAGGTTTATCCCGCCCCCGCAGTCCCCTACATGGGGGGGGAGCATGGGAGCGCCTCGTGCGGTCCGTTAAGCGGGCG
Organism: Drusus annulatus; assembly: GCA_022651775.1. Taxonomy (NCBI): domain Eukaryota; kingdom Metazoa; phylum Arthropoda; class Insecta; order Trichoptera; family Limnephilidae; genus Drusus; species Drusus annulatus. Next base: position 562,751 of record JAGWCC010000223.1, on the reverse strand, counting down.
CTCACTGCCACTCTCAAGGAGAGGGCGCCCCGCGAAGAGACGCTACATACAGCACTGGCGGAGGCCGAATTCACGGTGAATAGCAGGCCGCTAACACACCTATCGGTCGACCCCCGTGACGAGGGAGCCACTCACACCAAATCACTTCCTGCTGGGATCGGCAGGACACAGACCCTGCCTGGCATTATACGAGGCAGCCGAGGAGACCGTCTGCCTTCGCAAGCAGTGGCGGATAGGCCAACAGCTGGCTGATATGTTTTGGCGGCGGTGGGTCCGCGAATATCTGCCGACCTCGCCACCCGTAAACAGTGGCAGCAACCATCCCCGCCAATAAAGAAGGATGACCTGGTACTGGTGATGGACCCCGCGCTGCCCCGGCAATAGCTGGCCCCGCGGAAGGGTCCCCTGAAGCCATAGCCGCACCAGACGGCCAAATCAGGACCGTGGTCAAAACCAGCACGGGGTTCATACGGCCCGCGATAAAAATCGCCGTCCTCTTGGCAGCCTCGGAGGCTGCCCAGCCACAGGAGCCCCGCCGCGACCCCCCAGAGGTCACTTGCGGCAACAACACCGCGCCCGGGGGTCCGGCCGCCAAGGACACCGCCGATCGAGGACACATCACGCCTCCGGACGAGCAGTGTAGCAGAGCTCCACGGGGGGAGTGTGTCGGACGCGAATGCCCTGACAGCGGCGCTAATGTAGGAAATAAGTTAGATCTAAGATTTCTCAATACAAATTGTAAATTCTATAATTTTATGTATGTTTCTCTCAGCTCGCTCGGCCGCAAATGAGACAAGAGGTTGGCCTTGAGGCTAAAAAATCCCCCAGACCCAGGCTGCGAATAACGCAAACGCGAGCGGCCTAGAGCGGATCCCTCACGACCGAGCTTCGCAAGTCTCAGCGCGGACCGAGGCGAGAAAATCAATCTGTCTAACCTTATAACGGGAGCCAGGTCAATCACACGACCCAATAAATTATACCGTCGTAAAGGCCTGACTCCCAGCTACAAAAACAATGTAATTTTCATATATGTAAATGTTAGGCTAAGTTAGTAATTAAGATTTTTAGTCCAAAAAACGGGCACCTTTTTTTGTACTTGTGTTTAAAAATGTATTTCTTAACTTAATAAAAATGATGGAAGAGTGTGGAGGTTGAGGGTTAAAGGTGATGCTTAGAGAAGGGGATAGATTAATTAAATCTATCCCACAAAATTGCCAGCGACCCGGAAGAGCGAGAAAGGGGGAAACAAAATTCCCCCATACAAATCTCCCAAATCCGTGGTCGCGCCCTGGAGCGCAATATAAATTGCGCAAAAACCAGAGAAAGGCAGATCACCAGCATCCTCCGCCAGCATCATCTACCTACCTTGACTTCTCTCCGCTTGACATCGCCTACAACTTGACTCCTGCCTTTTCTTCTGACCATCGCCTGCCCCCCTGGACCGCCTGACTACAACTTTCTCCGGACCACGCCGCAGCATCTTCATTTGAGAGCAGAACCAGCCCCTACAAGTCAACCCTAGTCGACTCCCTTACAACGAGACGACCACTTGGAGCACTTCGCAGATCGGGACCGCCCCCCCTATTACAGTTTACTTGTGTACCTGATCACGTCGGGTACAACACTCCTTTCTTCGTTCATTTGCTCTACATGCCCAAACCATCTAAGCGTCTCTTTTTTGATCCTATTCATTACGCTCACATCAGCCTTGCATTCTTTCCAGATATTCACATTTTTAATACGGTCATACATGGTTTTACGCACATACGTCTCAAAGATCTCATTTCCACAGCATTCAGTATACTTTCATTCTTCCTCTGTCAGTTCCATGCCTCACTCCCAAACATCAGGGTTTGTATAAGCAATAATAATAGTAATAATATTTGGATAATTTGAATAGCGCCGTTTTTGTGAAAAATCACTTCAAGGGCGTTGTACAAATCTTAATTTCTACTTAATATTAATTCTAAGTTTATTTAAATATACAGAAAAATACTTACCTGGCAGGTCACTTCTGGCAGGACACAATCATCATATCATAATTATTTAGAATTTAGCTGATTCTTACATTTATTTTTATTTTTCTTTTTATTATAATTTTTTTCATTTTTAGCAAATTTAAAATATGGTATTTCGGAGGTATTTTGTAATTTTTCTTAGTGAGGAACAGATAATGGTGAAAATCTTCTAATGAATTTAAGGAATGAGGCACTCCATTGTAGACAGCTAGCTTCGCTTCTTCGGACAATTTCTTATTTGTGCCAACAGCCCTTAGAAACTTTTTTTTTCTTTTCAACAACTTTATAAAAATCAGTGATATATCCTTTCTGTAAGACGATAATATGTGTGGATATCTTTCTTAGTGTATAATTAATCTCTCCTTTTATGAATCTTTTTTTAATGTATATACTCGTCTGCTCCCTTTTCTTTTGAACTATCTTTTAAATTAGATTTTTTTTTTTTACAAAAATATTTTTATAAAATATTTATTTTATAATGTTCTCTTTCCCGAAAAATCCTTAAGAATAATATGTAACAAAATGTTTTTTTGTACTAAATTAACATTTAAATAAAAAACAAAAACAAACCTTTAAAAAGGCAAACATTGAGGTGCGCAGTAGATTCTGTAAAAGGAACTCTTAAAATAATATGTATCAATAAATTCTCCCTTCCCAGAAATGGCCAAAAATAAACCGTCAGCCCTAAAGCAAGCAGTTCCACTAAATTCATTACCAGCCCTTACTTTTATAGCTTGTTTCCTTCAACTCTTCACTAGACTAATGAAGGTATCGGGTAGATTAGAGCTTCCCAAAAAGATTTGAAAAAAACTAAGTAAGGTTCAATTGCCTTGCACTCTGTAGTAGGCTTTTTTAGTTTATATTAAAAATATGTATTTTAACCATAGAGTTTATAGAGTGGTATCTACCCAAGGCAGTGTAGTCAGTCTTTGATGATTTTTACCAGACTCGGTGGACATCCATTCAAATCACATTTCAACATAATGTTTTGTTTATTCGTAAAACCACTTTTCACAGTATTTATATCAATAAAAATATAGCATCTAACCTAAAAAACCGCTTAGGTGTCTCAAGTTAAGTGGCATAATAAATAATGTGGGCGGAGTCCCGCGGTGACCCAGGAGCCCAAGATCATTGTGACAGTACATAGAAGCGGAGTATTATATTTGTTGTCTCTTTCTCTCTCATGGTGTACCACGTAAAAACCCGGAGAAAGTGATTTATCGCAAGTTTGTGTAGGTTGAGTAAAAATAATTAGCCCTCTCTCCATACATTGCTACTCCAAGGTTTTTAGGGTCTTAATATTCTCAAAGTCACATGCAATTCAATTGATGAAGCCAAAAAGTTTTAGTGATTTATTAGCTACATTATTAATGTGATCATGAAAAGGAAAGATTATAGTCTAGAGTGAAACCAAGATATTTGATAGATCTGACGGTAGATAGGGAGACACTATTTAATTTATGATTGAAGAGGAATGAATTAATAATTAATTTTTGCACAAATTGTCATGGCATGATTTGAAAAAAAAAATTGACTGAGCCATCGTGTATTCAGACTTGTATTGCAGCTTTCCTTCAACAGATTCGTGTAAATATAATCTCTTAACATTGTTAAATTTGTATTGTTAAATAAATGATAAAAATGTATTGTACGGAAGTTACAAAAAAAGAGGTCTCCAACCTTCATTTTTTTCAAGATGATTATTTTTTCGCACGTGCCTCAATAATTAAGTGTCCGTTTCTCAATCTTATTCACCACATAACATCAGACACGTATAATTTCATAATATTTCAGACGTTCATTAATTATTTTCTGCTTATTTCCCTTTTATCAAGTCTACTTTGAACATTCTTCGACAAATTCCACTATGAAATAAAATCAAAAACCTGGCTTAAAAAAATCCAATCTTAGTTAAAATATAACACACACCTAAAGGAGGCGTTTGAACAAAATAATCACAGTATTTTTTGCAAAAGAGCAGTTAAAAAAACCCTTAAATCACATTTCTTTTTCTCAAAGACATTGGCACGGAAAATATTAGATTGGATATTTCGTACACAAGCATTTCTAGTGATAACAACCAATTTTCGGGAGTTAGTTTTATAATTTTTTATACGACCTCAACGTTCAAATTAACTTCAAAAATATTTTGTGACCAGTACTTAAAAGCAAGATTTAATTTTTAAAAATTCACTTGTAAAGTAGTGCTTGAATAAAACGTCACTACGAAACGGAGTTCGGTGGCGTAACTGTTAATACTCCCAGCCAAAAAACGGGAGATTCCAAGTTCGACTCTTTTTCGGAATCATACTGTTTCAATCTTGGAGTTACAATATATGGAGAGGGAGGTAAATTCTTTTACCCGACCTAAACAAACTTGGGATACATCAAGTTTCTCCGAGTTTTTACGTCGTACACCATGAGAAAGAAAGAGACAGCAAATTTTCCCAAATTATCACACCGCTTTAAAGTATTGTAAAGATGTTCTTCGTGTCCTGAGTCTCCGTTGACTTTGCCCACACGTTTTGATATGCGACATAAATGGACATAACTTAACGAATTTTAGGTTATACTTTATAACAAGAATGCAAGTCTGATGTGAGCGTAATCAATAGGATCAAGAAAGGGACGCTTAGATGGTTTGGGCATGCAGTGTGAATGAACGAAGAAAGGAGTGTGAAAAGAATATATGATGCGAAAGTAAATAGAAAAAGAAGTCGAGGACGCCCGAGAAAGACATGGCACGGTCAAGTAAATCAAATACTTGAATCGGGTCATGTGAAGAGTCAGAAATAACAGAAGGGTATATACGAGACGATATATGAATGTAAATGAAGCAAGAAGTGTGTGCCAAGACAGAGTTGTATGGTGGTCCGTCCTCTCTGCCTACCCCTGCGGGGAAACGGCGTGATGGTTTGTTAGTTAGTTAACAATACTGTAAAAAAGTGGTTTTACGAATAAACAAAAACATTGCGTCGACATGTGCTATGAATGGATGTATAAATACCCTAGCCCTAGTTCTAGCCACGCCCAGGTCTATCGAGTCCGAAAAAAATTATAAAAACTGACTACAGCAGCGCTCCCTCTTGCGTACTATTGCTCTGAGGTTTTAATAATACTATATTTTCTTAAAAAGCAATCACTTTGTAGTTTGACATATTTATATAACTTTGTATTAGACCACAAATATTATTTCATTTTTTACGACCGACTGGTTTCGCTTAGTCTAAGCATCATCAGGATACAAAATTAAATTATTGTTATATTTTTTTCTCATTGTTTCGTAATTTTATTTTATAATTTGTTCTCCCTCTGTATGTACTTGTATATATAGCCGCACACTTAATATTTTTTGTCTTAGTTTAATTTTGTACCTGATGATGCCTAGGCTAAGCAAAACCAGTCAGTTATAAAAAAAAAATATTTTCATGGTCTTATACAAAGTGATTTTGTAATTTCCCTAAATATTAATATTGTTTGAATATTTTTTATCTCACATTCTTGCCTCGTCCTAGCCTCTAGGGGTGGGTTACTTAACTTTGCCAGAGGCGGCCTAATAGACATCTTCCCTCTGAAATCACCCTCAGTATTTTCAGGTATTTTAATTGGTCAACTTGTTTCAACTATGCCCCGTTGGCGTATATGCCAAAATCAAATCAATGTTTTCAATAAAAATTCTACAATACTAGTTTTTCAGATCCGTTTCAAAACATTGATAAATAAAACGTTCTTTTCATTTGGATAGGGTGACCTTAAGTCACGCTCTCTTAATTAATATACGCTCTAATTTTTTTATTGTCATTATAAACAACATCTCGTATAGGAAACATAAACTCCGATGTCGCTGATATATTAAACATGTCAATATCAAACTATAAGTTTATAAGGAGGCTTGTTTCCGACTTGACTTTTATTTTTTAAATTGTTAATGGTATTATAGACAGCCCTGATTTACTTAGCTTAATTACCTTCCATGTACCTAACAGATCCACTCGATCCAAAATTATTTTTAAATGTAACAATAATATCAGGACTGAGTCATTTAAATACTCGCTTGTATCTAGATTGCATACAATGGGTAATTCTTTCGCTGAAATAGTAGATATATTCAACTGCACTGAATCTAGTTACAATAAGGCTATAATAGCATACCTCTTTCAAAAATACTACTGTTAATTTGCATGATAATATTTCTATCAACTTAATTATGTTTTTGGGTGCTAAACATTATTATTTATGTGTCACTATTATTTTTTGTTTTATATCATATGTTATGTAAAAGCCCATGAGGGCGTATATAATTAAATAAAAAAAAATACTTAAGTTTAATTTAGTACAGTTGTTGTCATCTGGTAGAGCCTTGAAGTAACAATATATGGAGGGATAGCTAATTTGTTTTACCCAACCCATCCGAAATTGTAATAAATCACTTTTTCCGAGTTTTTACATCGTACACCTTGAGAGAGAAAGAGACAACAAATTTCTTGGACCGCTTCTATATACTGTCGCAACGATCTTAAGCTGGCCATCTTCGCTGGTTAACGGCGGGACTCCGCCCACATTTTTTATTTTGCCACTAAACTTGACACAACTAAACGGTTTTTTAGGTTAGATGCTATATTTTTGTAGATAAAAATACTGTGAAAAAGTGGCTATACGAATACACAAAAACATTATGTCGATATGTGATATGAATGGATGTATAAATACCGTAGCCTTAGTCTTAGCCACGCCCATTTGCGCCGAGTCATGTTAAAATCATCAAAAACAAGTCCAAAACTGACTTCACTGCCTTGGCTTGGGCTACCTCTAGTACACTCTAAGGGTAGAGCTAAACTAATAGTGGGACCTGTTACTTAATATTATTTTTTTCTTTTCTTTTACAATATTTTTGAACCTGTTAATTATTAAATATTATTAGTTGTTTTTGTATCTGCTATTCAATACTCTTTTTTAAAAAATTAATTTACACAATTCTTTGCACTAATGAGGTTATTGTTTCAAAAACAAATCAAAAATGTTAACATGTATGTAAAAGCCTATAACAGGCGTAAATAAATAAATAAATTATACTTATTACAATTTGAATTGTAAAAAAGAACGCCACAGGCAGTCGACAAAGAGTGCTGATACCAACCCTAATGTATGGCAATGAGGAATGAAGCTGGTAGAAAATAATATGAAACTAAACATAATGCTGTACAAATAATGAGATGCCCAAGGTGTTCATGTACATATGTTCGATAAAGTGATCGATAGCTGAGTGGACAAACGCGTCGGATTCCCACCCGGGTGTCGTGTGTTCGATTCCTCTGCCGGCTAAGTTCTCCGGCATTGCACAAGCAATATCTTCCGCTTCTTATGATGGCAGTAGGAGATTTTCAAATTTCGTCAGGTTATTCGTAATTCGGGAATGTTTGTCTTTCTTTTAAAAAAGAAGCCAAATATGACCGTATAATAAATGTGGTTGTTTTGAAATAGTGCAAATCTGATGTTAACATAATGCGCAAGATTGAGAAAGGGACACTTACATAGTTTGGATATATAGAATGGATAAATAAAAAAAGGAGTGTCCTGATAGTAAAAAAACGCAAAAGTGAATGGCAGAAGTTGGCGTTGTGACCGCTTTGAAAGAACTACTTCAAAGAACTACTTCAGAACAGTTCCTACTTCATTCATTGTTCATTGAACAAATACTTCAATTGAAGTTAATAGTTCATTTTAGCGTTCATTCATTTCACTAACTTCATTTCATTGAACAAATACTTCAATGGAAGTTAGATTATAAAGAACTACTTCAATTTACAGCAGTTCAGTTGTGAAGGTGAACTTCAAAGCCTGTAAAGAAGTACTTCATTACAAGTACTTCAATTGAAGTCCGACTTCAAAGTACTTCGATCTAAAGGGATGTGATTTTTATTTTGGCGAGAAACCGGTTCCAGTTCTTTTGAATTTGAAATCTTTACCGACGAGCACTTTTCATTTTGGCAAGGAATCGGTTCCAGTTTTTTTCACTTTCAAATCTCTACCGACTAGTACGTGATTTTTTGGCGAGGAACCGGTTCCAAAAATAAGGGAACAAAGGGGAAAAAGGGTATAAATTCAAGTCTCTTTTTTGCGAGTTCGACTTCAATTGAAGTGTTAACTGCGAAGGGTTCATTTTAAAGAACTAGCAATTCGTAAAGCATTCACAAAACATTTTTCCAACGCTAGTAGAAGTAATCGGAAACGTCTGAGGTAGGCATTTTATGATCAAGTAAGAAAGTGGTAGTTTCTGTCAGTATCATCCTGGCGAAAGACCACCACTTGGAATCAAAACGTCGCTTCATTGCTTTTTCCGTGTGAATGACCGAACTTTCATCTTCCCTATCTCATTCCCTTCTCCACTCGTTTCAGACTCACAGTTTCAATTCTGAATGGTCGCTTTACATAAGGGTGATATTTAGAGTATCTATCACTCTGAAACGTGCCACAAAAATATCTACTATTTATTAATTAAATGTGAATAAGCCCGTACACATTTTTAACGAATGTGGGTGTGATGGAATCGAAGAATGAATTCTTGACCTCCATAAGTGTTGTGTGTTTTGCTTGCCACATTTTGTTTTAATTTTCTAAGGCTGTAACGTGTCTATATATGTAACGCCATTGATCTATGTATGATATTTATCACGATGTTAGCAATATTGCGCCATCCACCCAGATCTACTGGAATAAAAACAATAATTTTTAAATAACTGAATTATCTAAAGGGTTTCTGACGGGTCTCACCTAGTTTAATCTAAGTCGCTGGCTTACAATAGGAGTAGGTCCTTTTCGGGATCGTGTCCTCGAGAAAAGCCGAGCAAAAAGAAAGAGGGAAAATGCTTATAGGTGGGAAAGCCATAGGTTACGTTTCCCGCTGACTACGCTCGCAGGTGCGAACAAGTATTTTAGTTCCATAACCAAGTATTTAAGCCGTATTCGCCACGTCGCTTTTCTATTATTGATTTAAATCCAATAAAATGTGCGTGTGCTTTATTTCGGGAATTCGCGGATCTGACTAAAGATCTGAAGCTTTTTGCTTGATTCGATATTTGATTCTCATAAAAAATAATGTTGTTTGTGTGATAATCGCTGACAGAATGCTCCTTGGGCAAGGCGCGCTTTTGCTCGGGGATGTTGAATAAAATATAATCACTTTACTTGAATACTTTTTAAAGAAAGATTTTTTATAATATTAGTAATTAAACCTTTAACTGAGCATGGTTTACTACTGCACGAGAGTGTGATGATAATAGAAATGAAAAACAAAATAATAGTGGGTGCTTTTGGGAATGCAATACAACAATAATACTAATTAATTAGAGTGGTAGATACTCTAAGTATCGCCCTGGTGAAAGATCGCTATTCAGAATTGAAACGTTGCTTGAACTGGCTTTAGCCGTGTTTGGTGACCAGATCTGAATAGCCAGGTACTTCCCAACCTTCCTCTTTCCAATCTCTTTCCCCTCCCCAGTACCTTCAGCCTCACAAAATCCCCTATTTGGGGATGCCATAGTCTCACTGACTCTAGACCAGTCATTCCCAAAGTGGTCTATATCGACCCCCAAGGGTCGATTCCAACCTGCAAGGGGTCTACGTCAATGAAAAAAAAAATAGGGGTGCATGAGACGTAAATGGGGTCCACGGGAGTGGATTCCATTTAGGCAGGCCGTCACCAAAATTTTGGCTTCCCGCAAATGTAATAATCCACCTCACAGATAGTACCTATGTAGGTACCTACGTAATACTATCTTATAACGGACTTCAATTCCCTAATTATATTAATAATAATAATTTTTGTTGAAGATATTTTGCCGATTTGCTAGTACTTTCCGATCTCAAATCTCTACCGACTAGTGCTTTTTTTTCGGAGGGTAAATTTTGTTGATTTGCTAGCACTTTTTGGGAGAGGATTTTTTGTCGATTTGCTAGTACTTTTCGATTTCAAATCTCTACCGACTAGTGCTTTTTTTCGGAGAGGAATTTTTGTTGATATGCTAGCACTTTTCGATTTGGGATCTCTGCCGACTAGTACTATATTTTGACGAGTTCGACTACAATTGAAGTGTTCACCGCGAAGGGTTCATTTCAAAGAACTAGCAGTTCCTGAAGCGTTCACAAAAGTTTGAAGTTTTTCCCAACGCTAAAAAAAATCAATACTAGGAAAGCAGGGGGTCTATACAAAACAGAAAAAATCGACAAGTGGTCTAGGGGACAAAAAAGTTTGGAAACCTCTGCTCTAGACGGTTGGGAGCAGTTGAGACTATTGTGCGGTATTCATATAAAAAATAAAATAAAAATAGGTTGTGACTGTTCCATAAGAACTACTTTTTTTGGCAGCAGTTCCCACTTCCTTCATTGCTCATTGAACAAATACTTCAATTGAAGTTGATAGTTCCACTCATATGTTCATTTTAGCGTTGTGACCGCTCCGTGTGAACTATTTAATTTTTACGGCAGTTCAAAAATCATTCACTTTTCATTGAACAAATACTTCAATTGAAGTTAGATTAAAAAGAACCACTCTTTTTTGCGGTAGTTCAGTGGCGAAGTTGAACTTCAAAGCCTGCAAAGAAGCACTTCAATTCAAGTACTACTGCGAAGAACCAGTTCCAGATCTTTTCGTTTTCAAATCTCTACCGACTAGTACTTTTTTTGCGAGGAACTTTTGTCGATTTGGTAGTACTTTTTGAAAAAACACCAGGAATCGGTTCCTGAAAGAACTGGATAAACAGCCGGCTCCTGGCTGGTCACTGGTAACTGGAACCGCAACACACCCAATTCTGATATCGACCATCTCTAATTTCAAATCTCTCCTTGGCGAGTTTGACTTCAATTGAAGTGTTGTTCACTGCGAAGGGTTCATTTTAAAGAACTAGCAATTCGTGAAGCATTCACAAAACATCAATGTTTTTCCCAACGCTACTACCAAAATCGTCGTATTGCTTTAAAGAAAATTTTCAAAATACAAAGAATATGAAAATGGAAAAAAAAGAGAATAAGGCTGTGGCCGAGACTCGAGCTCGGGACCTCTAATCTATTCAAAAGTAAAATAATAACCATCATTGCCACCCCACTATTTAATCAACTATAATTTTCAACAATCTCATACTTCTTGACGACAATTCATATTCTTATTTCAATTTTCATTTGCTGACTGGTGTCGTTCATCTTCGCAAAAGTTAGCCAAATTTTGAACAAACACATTTGCAAACATAGATTGTCTTATAGATAGAAAAGTCTATCTTTATTTTACGTTGAATATTTTACTTATTGTATTGTTAAATTAGGTTATTCAGTGTAAAGCGCACTTGTGAATAGAACAAGAAGTCGAGGACGCCCGAGAAAGACATGTCACGATCAAGTTAATCAAATACTTGAATCGGGTCATGTGAAGAGTCAGAATAGCAGAAGAATGTGTATGAGACGATTTATGAATGTGAATGAAGCAAGGAGTGTGTGCCAAAACAGAGTTATATGGCGGTCCGTCCTCTCTGCTTACCCCTGCGGGGAAACGGCGTGAGGGTTAGTCAATTGGTTGAGTCGGAGAAGCCTCAGGAAGATATTGCAGGATCGAGTGAATCAAATACTCGAGTCGGCCGAGAGACTGAATAATAGAATAATATGTAGTTGATTGTTGACAAAGCAATGAGTATGGTGTTCCATACTATTTGCTTACCCCAACAATTAAATGGGCTGACTTTTGCTAACGATCATGATTTTAGATAGTTTTAATTTGTATACAAATTAGGTATTATTTTCTCCTTATTAGTTAATCTGAATGAATTCATATGTTTCATCTGAATTTTTATACCCTTAGCTTCTGATAATTATTTTTTTTAAACTGTTGATGAACACATGCACTGTTATACGCATATGTGAACCTTTTTTCTCTCACGATTTATGATAACGATCATGATTTTAGATAATTTTAATTTGTATCCATATTTTGTATTATTTTCTCCTCGTTAGTTAATCTTATTAGAATAATTAATTTAGTATGAAGCGTACTTAAGGTGAAATATCACAAAACTGCGTTATATAAGTTCTCTGTTATTATTATTACTGACTGTTGGTTAGTTGAATAGAAATAAACTCTAAGCATTATTCGTTTTAATCTTTGCTTGTAGTGCTGAAAAAAACGCCAAATATGTTTTCCACTAGAAGTCAATAAAAACGATGATTATGACTTAACTGTTTACTCTTTCAAATAACTTAGTTTAGCGAAGAAAATAAAGCGCCAGGAAAACAAAAATAAATGACCCGTTTTGCTGAATGAGGCTTTATTTCTCCTGTATATCTGTAAATGGAACTTAATTGGATGGAACCACGTAACTTTTCTTTTCACGCCCTGGAACCTTTTTCATTGAACACACCTTCGTTTGGTTCTAATAAGTTAACTTGTGGAAACTAAATAAAATATTATTCGAAGTAATTAAGATGTACAAAAAAGGATAGAAGCCTACTTAGTACTATAGTTGCAAAAATGCCATCGTTCAAATATGAAGTTGGACTAATTAGTATTGAAAAAGTGTAAATAATAATCCTAATTTATTTATTTAATTATATTCGCCCTTACGAGCTTTTACATAATAGTGTAATATGTAACATACAATAATAGTGACATAAAAATAACATAGAAGAAATGATATGCACCCAAAAACATTAGCAAGTTAATAGAAATATTATAATGCAATAAATTAATAGTAATATTTTTGAAAGAGGTATGCTATCATAGCCTTCTTGTAACTAGATTCAGTGCAGTTGAACATATATCTACTATTTCAGCGAAATAATTACCCACTGTATGCAATCTAGGCACAAGCGAGTATCTAAATGACTCAGTCCTGATGTTATTGTGACATTTAAAAATAATTTTGGGTCGAGTGGTTCTGTTAGGTACATGGAAGGTAATTAAGCTAAGTAAATCAAGACTGTCTATAATACTGTTAACAATTTAAAAATAAAAGTCAAGTCGGAAACAAGCCTCCTGTCTGAGAGTGTTAATAATTTTAATTATTTGATGAAAATAAAATAATAACTTCGTATAAGACCATAGATTTTGTTTTAATTTATATGACCGACCGGTTTCGCTTAGCATCATCAGTCTAATATTAGGTATATTTCCTGTAAACTCATATAAATAAATGCATAAATAAATAACATACAACATGTAGAAAATTAAACACCCTTTATTTGTACCACGCCACATTACAAATATATAAAGAAGACATTTTAAATAAAACCAATCCATTCAATAATACAAAAAATCTTAGACAAAAATGTACATTACCAATCCCGATATGTAAAAAAACAATAGGCCAGCAAAGTTATAAATATCTAAGAATAAAATTCTTTAATAGTTTACCAGAAAAAATCAGAATAATTAATGATGATCTTAAAGAATTCAAAACACAATTAAAAAACTACACTGAAAACTTAAAATAAATATGTTTGAAAAATCATTACAGCAAATTATTAGTAACTAAATAAATAACACCCCCTCATTCACACAAGCTCAGCTTTTTTATGAGGGTACATCTTTATAATTCATAATGAAATGTTAGATTTAAAAAAAATATATATATATATATATATATTGATATAACACTTGTATAACACTACTATGTATTATGTTTGATAATAAAAAATAAAAAAAATAAATAAAATAAAAAAAAATAAAAAAAATTGTAAGATTCAGACGGTCAAATGCAGTTGTGACTCATGCGTTGTGTACACATTAAACAATTATAACAATCATCAAATCGCATAGGGACATGCAGGGTACGAGCGGTCTGGTAAGAACGTCCATTTGAGATAAAATATCACAGAACTGCGCTATATAAATGCAATGTTTTTGGTTTATTATCGTGTTGTTTAACGATGGTTAATTTTTTTTCAAGTTGTATTCCAACTCACAACTCAAACAAAAAAGAAAATTTAATGTTCTCGAGAGAGAAAAACGTTAAAAGTATTAAAAGTAAAATATCAAAGTTGGGTAGTAAGACTTGTATTTTTAAAATATATTCTTATCAAAATATTCCTACTCCGCTATAAAACTTTCTTTTCACCATGTTTCTACTCCTGATTGCTTGTTATTATGTTTGCTTTATAATAAAATATTAAACAAAGAAAGCGAGAATAAGCATTTCCTTCGTAAGACTACCGCATTAAAGAGCGGATAAACCGCAAGCGGAAAGATAGAAAAAAATCTGTGACTTCGCAAATATTTCAGCGGTGGGCGAAGCGGGAGATGTGGCGAGGGCTTGGGGGAGGGGAAGGAGTGTGGACCGTAAGGGTTAATAGTAGAACATCATATTTCACCGGAAAAGCTCATCAAATTTATGATTTTTTAAATTTTACACATTTCTTGATGAAATTAATGAAGTTTGTGAGCTTTTTCTAGGGTTAGCTTGTTTTGCGGAGTGATGTTTTATTTAATGCTATAAACCCAGAAGGTAGTCATACGGCCTGGTGGTCGAGTGGTAAGACGCTCGACTACGAATCCAGAGGTCGCGGGTTCAAACCCGGCGTGCCCCAATAACTTTTGCTTAATTAATATGTGTCATAACACATTTAATTCATTTGAAAAATTATTTTTGCGGCACGTTCTAGAGTGGTAGATACTCTAAGTATCGCCCTGGTGAAAGATCGCCATTCAGAATTGAAACGTTGCTTGAAATGGCTTTAGCCGTGTTTGGTGACAAGATCTGAATAGCCAGGTACTTTCCAACCTTCCTCTTCCCAATCTCTTTACCCTCCCCACTTCTTTCAGCCTCACAACATACCCTATTTGAGGATGCCATAGTCTCACTGGCTCTAAACGATTAGGAGCAGTTGATTCTCTTGTGCGGTATTCATATTAAATATAAAATAAATATACAACCATATTTATATATTATATATATATATATATATATATATTTTGACGGCATGCCAAGAAGATTTCACCGGTAACTTCCTCCTTGAAATATAAAGCCATTTCCATTTGCAGGAGCAACGGCGACTTATAAAAATTCTTTGTAATATTGTATTATTAGTATGTACACACTTCGTACAACAATCTTTTAGAAGGCAGTGAACAGTTATGTTTCAGTATTCAAAAGATTCGCTCTTTTATAAGTGGCTTATTTAAGGCTATAATGCCTTCAGAGCGATGGCACAACGGGTTTTCCTTCCAAGCAACGAGCTGAAGGGGCAAATTATATTTTCTTGGAAATGTAATGAATTCCAGGGCTTGTAAACGAATGATGAAACATCAATACTTGGTTAGTTTCAATGTTGCCTTTGAAATTTTATTGATTTAATTCATCGTATTATTTGAAATATTACTCTATGTAACAGGTGTTAAATAAACCATAATCGTAAACCGCAAAATTATTCTAGTGAATTTGACCCATTAAAATTGCTTATTTATTTTTAAGTATTTTACAAATAATTGTAAATAATCTGAAACAAAAATATGAAACAGAAAAAAGCTAGGAACTGAAAAGAAGAATTTTCATGACTCAGACATGAATATAACTTTGAGTATCATAAAAAGATGACAGGATTAATTGGGAGAAATCCAAATATTAATAATTTTCAATACAAGTGTGAGATCATTTAAAAATGTCGCTTTCTAATGAGGTCTTGATGGCTTAGTTGGCAGAGTGTTACTCCCGGATAGAGTAGAAGTTCCGAGTTCGAAGCTCGGTCATGACCATTGCTCTATTTAGTTTCTGGTTTTTTTTCCATTTCATATTTGTGTTTTAGATTATCAATATTATTTTTGTATTTGAAAAATAACGTCTTGCGTTTTTATTATTTAGATTTAAATGCTATAATATTGTTGGATTTTTTTTAAATATTGCTGTGCAGTTATAAATAACACTACAATATTTCATTTTTATTCTATAATAGCTATCATTTGGCTTTGGTTTTTTTTTCGTATTATGGAACACTGAAATTTGAAGTGAAACATTAATTCAACACTGTAGTTTGTTGATTTCGCCAAAAATAAAATTCAAAACTTTTTACACAATCCAAGCAAAAATACATCAAAAGTCGCATGCAGCTGCTAAGCGTATAGAAAACTCTTATTTCTTTACAGCACAATATATATTATCTACCTCATTATTATTATAACCAAATAAATGGTTAAGTACAAAAATATTGTAAGTTTATTTGAAGTGGAAATGAATTAATTAAAAATAATCATGTGAGTAATACCGCACAAGCGTCCCAACTGACCCCCACTGTCTAGAGCCAATGAGCCTATGGCATTCCTAAGTGGGGTATGTTGTGAGGCTGAAGGTAGTAGGGAGGGGGAGGAGATAGTGAATAAGAAATTTGGGAAGTACCTGTATATTCAGATCTGTTCACCAAACACGGTAAAAGCCATTTCAAGCAACATTTCGATTCTGAATGGTGGTCTTTTACCAGGGCGATACTTAAGAGTATCTACCACTCTAGAACGTGCCGCAAATGTATTTTTTATTATTTAATGTGAATTAAACATATATTCATTAAATCAAAATAATTGGCACACGCCGGGTTTCAACCCGCGACCTTTGGATTCGTAGTCGAGCGCCTTACCACTCGATAACGCCGGCCGTCAGATACACAAATATATAATAATAATAAATCTGTATTTAAATACTGTTTACAGTAATAAAAGTAAAATAATAAAAGCAGAATAATCATATAAAATACATAGGCTGTATAAATGTGTAGGTACATTTATATATTTTAGCAAGAGATCTATACATTGTAAACAGTATATATATATTACAGAAACATTAATTAAATAGAATTATAGACCATTATCCGTATTTGC
Source organism: Drusus annulatus (assembly GCA_022651775.1). Lineage (NCBI taxonomy): Eukaryota > Metazoa > Arthropoda > Insecta > Trichoptera > Limnephilidae > Drusus > Drusus annulatus. The sequence goes on along the minus strand of JAGWCC010000223.1, from coordinate 545,888 downwards.
TTAATACATATAAACTAAACTTAGTTTTTGTTAGCGTTGTGACCGCTTCGAAAGAACTGCTTCAAAGAACTACTTCTTTTGGCAACAGTTCGTACTTCATTCATTGTTCATTGAACAAATACTTCAATTGAAGTCGGTAGTTCATTATAGCGTTCATTCATTTTAATAACTTCATTTCATTGAACAAATATTTCAATTGAAGGTGGTAGTTCATTTTAGCCTTCATTCATTTGATTAATTTTATTCCATTGAAAGAAGTACTTCAATTTGAAGTAGTACCGTTGTGAAGGCATTGACATTTCAAAACGAAGGAACCAGTTCCAGTTCCAGTTTCTTTCGTTCTGAAATGTCTACCGACTTGTACGTGATTTTTGTGGCGAGAAACCGGTTCCAGTACTTTTCACTTTGAAATCTCTACCGACTAGTACTATGTAATTTGGCAAGGGACCGGTTCCAGTTCTTTTTACTTTCTAAACCCTACCGACTAGCACGTGCTTTTTTGGCGAGGAACCGGTTCCAAAAAGAACTGAACAAACAAGCGAATAAATCCAAATCTCCTTTTTCGCGAGTTCGACTTCAATTGAAGGGTTCACTTCGAAGGGTTTATTTTAAAGAACTAACAATTCGTGAAGCATTCACAAAACATTGAAGTTCTTCCCAACGCTAGTTTTTGTATATTTGTGTACAGTCTTAACTTTTGTTTTCTCGTAATCTGCCTCACTAGGCAAGCCTGTGTTAAGGCCTCGGAGTAAGAATCTGATGGAAGGATAGGTAATTTGTTTTACCCAACCCATCCTAAATTGTAATAAATCACTTTCTCCGAGTTTTTACGTCGTACACCATGAGAGAAAAAGAGACAACAGATTTTTTGGACCACTTGAACGTATCGTAAGGATGATCATAAGGTCCTGGTTCACGGCGGGACTCCGCCCACATTTTTTATTATGCCACTAAACTCGACACAACTAAACGGTCTTTTAGGTGAGATGCTATATTTTTGTTGATAAAAATACTGTGAAAAAGTGGCTGTACGAATACACAAAAACATTATGTCGATATGTGCTATGAATGGATGTATAAATACCGTAGTCTTAGTCTTAGCCACGCCCAGGTGCGCCAAGTCATGTTAAAATCATCAAAAACAAGTCCGAAACTGACTTCACTGCCTTGGATAGATACTATTTTACCAACTCTATGGTTGAGGCAGTAATTTTTGCCGATTTTTTTTATATGTGTATGATAGGTCAATAAGTTATAATTTTGAGTTTTTTGTGGCGTTCTCACATCATTCATCAAATTGACAAAAAATAAAAATGAATATATATATATACTTTTAAAAATATAATGTTGTACTCTAAAATGTTTTTTTAGATGTCCAGTAATATCAAAAATAAAACCTCAATATTCATATAAAAACAGTTTTCTTTCACAATCTCTGCTCCAGGGGCATTTGTTTGAAGGAAGGTAGTTGGTTTCTCATTGCATAATGAGCTCGTACAGCTAAAGTACCGTATTAAAGCCGAGTACGTTAGAAATGGCGTTAGCGTATGGTACACTCCCAGGTGCAACGGACATACTGCAGCATACTATAAGTCCCTTGAAATATATATACGAAGTAGGGATGGGAGGTTGACAATATCGATATTTAAATAATTGTGGGAAATAATCAGTACATTTTTTTTTAGTAATCGACATGTATTTTATATTTGCATATCAGCTGTTCACAAATGCAATTAAAATTATTCTTTCAAAAGAATTCAGCAAAAAACGGAGATAACCTCACATTATAGTTGGATGGGCGAAATATTTGTTTTTTTTTCCATGTAGGTAAATATTTCTACTTAGCCGAATATTTTGCCGAATCAAGATGGTTTAAACCACTTTATTTATTATGTTGTTTTCGTAAAAACTGTTGATTTACGAAAGTAAACCATGCTTACAAATTTTAAGCAACCGGTTTTACCGTGGTTATTTATTTTTTTAAGCGTTTTTTCTGCTAAGGTAATGAAAAACCTTAAAAATGTTATTATAATGCTCCTTTTTATTTTGACATTTTATTTTTATTTTTATATGAATACCGCACAAGAGTCTCAGCTGCTTCCAACCGTCTACAGCCAGTGAGAGTATGGCATCCTTAAATAGGGCATGTTGTGAGGCTGAAGGTAGTGGGGAGGGAAAATAGATGGGAAAGAGGCAGATTGGGAAGTACCTGGCCATTCAGATCTGGTCCCCAAACACGGCTAAAGCCATTTTAAGCAACGTTTCGATTCTGAATGGTGGTCTTTCACCAGGGCGATACTATGAGTATCTACCACTCTGGAACGTGCCGCAAACATACTTATTATTATTTTTATATAAATTAAATTTGTTATGACACATATTAATTCAATAAAAGCTGTTGGCGCACGCCGAGTTTGATTACTCGACCTTTGGATTCGTAGTCGAGCGTCTTACCACTCGACCAAGGAGGTGTTTTTTGATCAATTTAAGGGTCAGCACCCAAAAATAAACACTTTTTGGCTTTCTAATACAAGCAAAACTACAAATAATTTAACTGTTACAGGTAGTAAGATAGATATCTAAGGTTTCCAATGAATACAATTTTAAAACAATTCCTTTAAATTCTATTTTAAATGCATACTAGAATTTTAGGTAAAACGTAAAAAAATGCCTTCCCTGGTTATCAAACTACACATTTTACTGATATTTTGGTATGTTTTTCATAGAATTAAAAATATTTCAGTTGAAAATTTTCATTCCCTGGAAACCTTACATATTTTCATAACTATTCACGTAGGATTTCCAGATGAATCATTTGTAGTATTGCTTGTATTATAAAGCCAAAAAGTGACGTTTAGGGCCAATTTTGAGTGCTGAGGCTTAAAGCCTAAAATTATTTTTTTCGGAATAAAGATTTTTTTCTGGTGGGATTGTGTTTACGCTGTTTGACGGCCTCCGTAGTCGAGTAGTCAATATGCTCGAATAAAATAATGCATAGTTTATTTGTGACCCTTTCGAAGGTGGTAGATACTCTGAGTATATTTATATCTATAATTCATAATCGAAAGACTGCTTAAAATAGCTTCAGCCGTGTTTGGTGACCAGATCTGAACAGCCCTAACCTTTCTCTTCCCCATTTCCGTTCCCTCTCCATTACCTTCAGCCTCACAGCATATCCCGATCGGGAATCCCTTAGTCCCGCTGCTTACAGATGGTTAGGAGCAGTTGGGACTCTTGTGAATGTTAAAACGTTAGAAATAGCATATTTCTGCAACTCATCATTTTAAATATTTCAGAGTTCTGTTGTCAAAATGTCAATTGTTTATTCTATTATTGCAAAAACGTCAATCGTCACAACATTCCCATCCCTAGCGCAATATTAACTTACAATCACAATGAGCACCACGCTTTTGCTGTGCATTCACTATAGGACTCATTACCGACTCGATTTGTGCGCTCGCAATTATTTTAATATCCTCAAACACGTTGTGCTGTGTCTGTCGCTGTTTTCTCTGCTGTTTCCAGGATACGCGCGCTGACTGGGAACAGAGAAAATCAAGGGAATAGAGAGAAATGTGACTACGAGAATAGTCTTCTTGAAAGGACGTACTTTGGTGATTCAATTATTTTACTGAGAAATCATTATTCTTTGGTGTAGCACGAACTGTGCGCGTAATTGCGTATTAAATAAGCTTCTGATATTAGAGTAAAGTTAACTATTTTAAGAATGTTGCAATTTATTAAAAAAATAGTTTTTCTTTTAAAGAAGGACAAACATTTCCAGGTTACAAATAGCCTGATGATATTTGAATTTCTCCTGCTTTCAAAAAAATTGCTAGGCTTTATTCTTCGAAATGCCGGTGACTTAAAAAATATTTCTACATTGAAAATCCTGTACTCTTCATTAGTTCGAAGTCAAGTCGAATATAATTCTTCTGTCTGGTCCTCTCACTTTAAAATCCACTCTTATTCCATTGAAAAATTGCAACATAAATTTTTAAGATACATTAACTACAAACTCGGTCTACCTATTGAAACCATAAATTAAAAAAATGTTATGAAATAATTAAAATTACTAACACTTTTAGACAGGAGGCTTGTTTTCGACTTGACTTTTATTTTTAAAATTGTCAATGGTATTATAGATAGCCCTGATTTACTTAGCTCAATCACGTTCCATGTACCTAGCAAATCCACTCGATTCAAAATTGTTTTTATTTTTTTTAAAGTTATTTAAGCTATTTCATATATTTTAGATTTTTTTTTACAAGAGATCCCAGCCCAGGAGAGAAAACAATTCTCGTGTTTTGGTTGGGGAGCAAGCGTTATAAATACATGTAGGTAATTAAAAATTATACAATACAATTTAAATCAACAAATATATAATAAAGAGTTTGATTTAATGTCGAAAAGTGAATAGTAAATTTTTTTGTAACAATAATATCAGGACTGAGTCATTTAGATACTTGCTTGTACCTAGATTGCATACAGTGGAAATAGAAGATATATTCAACTGCACCGAATCTAGTTACAAGAAGGCTAATAATATAATAATAGCATACCTCTTTCAAAAATACAAGTGTTAATTTGCATTATAATATTTCTATCAACTTAATTATGTTTTTGGGTGCTAATCATTGTTTGTTTTGTGTCACTATTATTTATTGTTTTATATCATATGTTATATAAAAGTCCATGAGGGAGTATATAATTAAATAAATAAATAAATAAAATTGTAATGTTAAGAAATGATGGAGGACTTGGCCAACAAAGGATCAGATCCATGATCCTTAGGTGGGACCCTAACGCTTCGGACCACTTGACCAATTCACTGGCTGCTTTGACTTTCACATGTACGAACTTATGGGCTTGTGTTTGGCGGAGATAATTTCAAAAATATTTCGGCTCGTTTTAACTTTTCAATTATTTTTTTATAATCAAACATATTAAAGTAAGATACAAACATTTTCGTGGGTATGATTAAATGACCTCCGGAGCAGAGTGGCTGAGATCCTCGTCATCGGATCCAGAGATCACGGATTCGAATGCCAACATTCACAAAAAAAAATCTTTTCGTGTGTTTAATTCAAATAAAATAATATATAGTATATTTGCGATACGTTCTAGAGTAGTAGATACTTTAAGTATCGTCCTAGTGAAAAACCACCATTTATAAACAAAACTTTGCTTGAAATGGCTCAAGCAGTGTTGGATCCGAAGCTGCAATCAAACACCGAATGTGTTTTCAGCTTCAGATGAATTTGGAAAATAGTGGACTGTAAAACGATTTACTAGACTACTTGATGGAAGTGTCTAATTATGGATGTGGAGAGATTATGGAATGAATGAAGTAGGAAACCAATTCAGTCACCGATGAAGTTGATGTTTAAATTCTTGATTGTTCTTACTCTTTGTATTATAAACAAACACCACAATAAAAAACCACACTTAATTTAATATTATTTGAAGAACAATAACAAACCGTACGACCAAGAGAGACACCAACGAACGAACACGTTTCTTCACAAAACTCTCTTTTGTTTTTAGATTGTTTGTTGTTTTTACAGATGTTGGATTTATCAGGAAATTCCCATTCATACAAATTTACGTGAGAATCCTGTATATCTCTTTAAGTAAAACATATTTAAAATGCATTAAAACTCATTTTAAACGGAAGTTTATTATATTGAAACAAATAATGCAAGGATTGACTAAATATTGGTGTAGATGAATAGTTGTTTCGTAGGTTAGCATGTTAAATATTTGAGGTCAAACTAAAAAATACGAATTCTTGGATAAATACCTGTGGAAACTGATTGTTTTTGTCCATTGTTACTTCAGTTGAAGCAACCAACAACTGCACATATAGCCATCTCGTTTTTTTTAAATTGCACTAAATTCAGTTAAGTAATCATATATTTTAAGCTTTGTGTCTGTCAATTTGACTGACAGAAGTTAACTAATGTGAAGTTAGTATTTATTAAAAAATTGCTACACGGCCTTTAGCACGCCCTAAATCGTATGTTCTTAAAAACAATAATTGTGTGTCTCTTTTTCTCATACGTCTATAGAACCGAGCATAAAGAGAGAGCTTTATTTTGCGAGTATGAACGATTTGACTCATAATTAGGACGGTCTCTCTATATTCTTACTCATTGTTGTTGAATACGAAATTCGAATTAAGTGAAATGGTTGGATAAGGTAGGAACTGCATAACAAACAAGAAGGTAACAAATTATTTCTTTGAAATCCAACATCGCGTTTGGTGACTAGATCAAAATAACCAGAAACATCTCAACCCTCCTCTTTTCCATATCCTCCCCTTCTCTACTGATTTTAGCCTTACAACATACCCTGATTTAGTAGGCTGTAGTCCCACTAGCTCTAGATAAGTAGGAGTATTTGGGACTTTTTTATGGTATTCAGATAAAAAACAAACAAAAAAACAAAAGTTGTTGTTGTGTAAAATCAGTGTTGCCTCAGGTACAGAAACGCCCGACCCTATTTTCCCACTTTTTACCTTTCCCGATCACGTCCATCTTCTCCTTGTCAATTCTTTCCACTCCCTTCCACCTCCAAACAATGGAGGCACTGGCCCTCACCACCACATTTTGATTTATAGGACCTTAAATTCTGTACCTCGGAAGCATTAAACAACGTGTCCATTTCAGCAAAATGTACAATGTAAAGATTCTTACAAATGAAAAAAAATGCTTACCTCGATAATAAAATCTGAAAGAACATTCATACTAACTTAATGATGTCACGACAAAAAAAATAACTAGTAGGTCTCAAATAAATATGTTTAAATAGTAATCAAAACAAAGTTTATCATTTCTTTGAAATCATTTCAATTTGCATGAATAACTGTTTTTAAAAAAGAGTAGATGATCATGATCTGAGACCAAATATATATATGGAGAGAGAGCTAAACATTTTTACCCAACCTATACAAATTTACGATAAATGACTATATCCGGGTTTTTACGCCGTAAACCGTGAGAGAGAAAGAGATAAGACAAGTTTTCACACAATATAGCACCGCTTTTAGGTATGAGAGCATGTTTTCCATCTTCCACGTATCCAGCGACTCTGGCCATTGCGTTTTGCTGTGCGATATGACAAGACATAACTCAACTGTTTTTAGGTGGTATCCTATTTTTATGACAATACTATACATAAGTGGTTTTTCAAAAAAACAAAAAACAATTCGTCAACATGTGCTATGAATGGATGTAAAAATACCCTATCCCTTGCCCGAGCCACGCCAGAGCCTAAGTCCATGGTCGAGTGGTAAGACGCTCGACTACGAATCCAAAGATCGCGGGTTCAAACCCAGCGTGCGCCAATAACTTTTATTTAAGTAATATGTGTCATAACACATTTGATTCATATGAAAATAATAAAAGAATATTTGCGGCACGTTTCAGAGTGGTAGATACTCTAAGCATCACCCTGGGGAAAAACCACCGTTCAGAATCGAAAAGTTGCTTGAAATGGCTTTGGCCGTGTTTGGTGACCAGATCTGAATAGCCAGGTACATTCCAACTTTCCTCTTTCAAATCTCATTCCCCTCCCCACTGCCTCCAGCCTCACAAAATACCCTATTTGGGGATGCCATAGTCTCACTGGCTCTAGACGGTTGGGAGCAGTTGATACTCTTTTGCGGTATTCATATAAAAAAAGAGTCAGGAAAAAACCATAAATCCTGACAGCACCCCCTCCTGGTATATTATTTCTCTGAGATCATGACAGAAGAATTAAATCATGCTTAAAATATAAATCACTGAAAGCAAACTGGACAAGAAAGTAAAATAAAAATACAGTTAGCCATAGCATAAAGCCTTTGGGTAAAGCCTTTTTTTCTGTTCATATTTACATCTAACAATAGTATTAGCTTAACACATTAAAATATCCTCACCGGAAAACCAAAAGGGCTGAATCTTCATTATGGGAAGTTCACACCGCACAGACTTTTTTTTTCAGTACCTGTACTCCATCAATACTCCATTAATGGAGTTTCCTGCATTCACTCTTCTTTAAATATCCTCATCAGCCTTTCCGTCTCTCTAGAACATACTTCCTAAATACACAAACTCATCCACTTCCTCCAAGTATTCATCATTCACAACGTTATTGCACGCTGTTCTCGTACTCTCTCTTTCAAACACCATTACTTTGGACTCACTTACATTCATCATCAACTCATTTTGCAAACATACTTGGTTCATTTTAGACACGAGAAGCTGTAGATCTTCCATACTGCCACCAATCAGCACCGCATCGTCCGCATACAATGTATGATCAACCTAATATCCAAATTACGAACATATCGTCGCTGGAAAGGTGCAGTTTTGATCAGTCTCTCTTACAGATCTCTCTCTCTCTTTCAAAAACCATGACTTTGGATTCACTTACATTCATCATCAACTCATTTTGCATACACACTTGGTTCATCCTAGACACGGGAAGCTGTAGATCTTCCATACCGTCAGCAATCAGCACCGCATCGTCCGCATACAATGTATGATCAACCTTATATCCAAATTACGGACAAGGTGCAGTTTTGATCAGTCTCTCTTACAGATCTCTCTCTCTTTCAAAAACCATGACTTTGGATTCACTTACATTCATCATCAACTCATTTTGCATACACACTTGGTTCATCCTAGACACGGGAAGCTGTAGATCTTCCATACCGTCAGCAATCAGCACCGCATCGTCCGAATACAATGTATGATCAACCTAATATCCGTATTACGGACAAGGTGCAGTTTTGATCAGTCTCTCTTACAGATCTCTCTCTCTTTCAAACACCATGACTTTATTAAAATATGAATATACATATAATAATAATAATGTGGGCATAGAAAATTAATCACAAAACCTGTTCGTCAAACAAGTTTAGGAAAATTAACCAGCTTTACCATATAAAAATATGAAAGCCTTTACCCCATGGTCATAAAACTTCTCGAAGGTTTAAATAAGTTTTGCCATGATAAATAGCAAAAGTTACACGCAATAGCAGGTACTCAAATATAACTCCTGCAGTAAAATGAAGTTAATGCATGTTCCGGGGAGCATATTTTTCGTCGTAAGAATTCATGGCAGTCATTTCACCAGAACTTTAAATAATTCAGAATACACTGAATAATTTATTCAGGAAATTATGTAGAAGCACAAAACATGAACTAAATAGAAAACGGTTTGTCGAAAATATCGGTTAAAACAATGTGCTCCCACCCAGGTGTCTCGGGTTCTTATGATGAAGGTATATTTTCACTATCTATTCGAATATGAGCTTTTTCTTCGTTCAAGTCATGAAGTAACGAGTCAAATTGAATACAACTCAACAGTGTGGGCACCAAGTTATGTTATTCATTCCCTTACAAAAGAAAGAGATCAAAATAAATAATTAACTTCAGAATGAGCATATTAAAGGAATCTATCATTTGCGATTATCTTCTTTGTCACCTTAATTTATAGAGATTGTTTAAACGGAGAATAATTACTGACTTGATTTGCTTTTACAAAATTATAAATTCAATGATTGACAACCCTGAACTATTAAACTTGATTTCATTTCATGTTCCTAGCAAGACGGTTACAAGGCAGTACCTATCGTACTGTCGTAGCAATTCTGCTTCAATCTTGCAATTCAACACGCCTATGCGACGAATGCAACAGCTGGGAAACACATACTCTGATGTCGCTGATATATTTAACACGCAATATCAAACTATAAGTCTAATTTTGTACACTTGTTGTCATCTGGTACAGATAAACTAATAGTTGGACCTGTTATTTGGGATTATTTTTTCTTTTTCTTTTACAATATTTCTGAACAAGTTATTTATGAAATATTTTTAGTTATTTTTGTATCTGCTTTTCAATACTCTTTTTTCTTTTAGACAATTTTTTGTATTAATGAGATTTTTGTTTTTTTTTTTAATAAATATGTTAACATGTATGTAAAAGCCTATAACGGGCGTTAATAAATAAATATATATTATTTTATTAAATTAGAATTAACTTTAAGGCTTTTATGCTAATTATTCTTATATTAATAATTAAAATAATCCTCAAAGTAATTATGAAAGAATGAAAATATAACGGTCGCGACCGGGACTCGAATTCTTTTATGCTTATTATAATGTCTCGGTGGCTCAATTGGCAGAAGCGTTACTCCCGGATAGAGTAGAGGTTCCGAGTTCGAGTCTCGGTCGCGAACTATTTATTAAATATTTTTTCTCTTACATTTATACGTTGAGGATTATTAATATTAATCAAATTATTATTATTCACATGAGAATCGATCTATCCCGCTTCAAAAAAAAAGGTAATTAAATTTACTAAAACCAAAATTTATATAATTGCCATCCATCAAAACATAATGAAAAATACAAATGTGCACTTTTTCCTGTTTTTTTCTTGTTCAATTTAAATATTTTGAAATGTGTCAATTTTTTTCAGACAATTTGATAAAGGCTTCGAACGCCTAAATAGCTTTCGAACGGAAATCAACGCTTTTTCTGGCAGAATTTAATAACATTCTGTTGCTTAACATTAATTTATTTAAAAACAATCGTTTTAACTGCTTTCTACAAACTAAACGCAAAACTATAAACATATTTAAATTTTTCATTTTCACTAGCGTTGTGACCGCTTTAAAAGAACTACCTCTTTTGGTAACAGTTCCTACTTCATTCATTGTTCATTGAACAAATACTTCAACAGAAGTCGGTAGTCCATTTTAGCGTTCATTCATTTCAATAACTTCATTTAATTGAACAAATACTTCAATTGAAGTTAGTGTTTCCTTTTAGCGTTCATTCATTTCATTTCATTGAACAAATATTCCAATTGAAGTTGGTAGTTCATTTTAGCCTTCATTCATTTCATTAACTTCATTTCATTGAAAAAATACTTCAACTGATATTGGAAGTTCATTTTAGCGTGCATTCATTTCATTGAAAGAACTACTTCAATTTGCAGCAGTACAGTTGCGAATGTGAATTTTATTTTGGGGAGGAACCGATTCCAGTTCTTTCGATTTTCAAAGCGCTACCGACTAGTATGTGTTTTTCGGCGAGGAACCGGTTCCAAAAAGAAATGAACAAATAACCGGATAAATTCAAATATCTCTTTTGCAAGTTCGACTTCAACTGAAGTGTTCACTTCACTTAAAAGGGTTTATTTTAAAGAACTAACAATTCGTGAAGCATTCACAAAACATTGAAGTTTTTCCAACGCCAATTTTCACCATCCACCTGAACACGGGATTTCTCTTCGCTGAAGTGCTTAAAGATCTTTCAAAATCTCGACCACCATTTTTGCGACCTCCCAGTTATTTTGTGCTCCCAAGAATAACATTTCTATAATAATTATTAATACGGAAGTTAGTTGGAAAGTTTGAGTGCATCAGAGGAGATGTGAGCTTCGAAGTTCGCCGACAAATATTCCGCATAACTTCAAAGTTAAAACAAGGCTGTTCAAGGGGGGGGTGGACTACTCTACCCTGAAAAGAAAAATACTTATTTAGTTATTCGTTTTCTACTCATTTTAAAAGATCTACTCAAAAGAATCTTTCTAATGTATATTTTGTCCTATTTTTATCATTGCTTCATTTAATATTATATTTGTGCTGTTTTTTTTCGCATTTCGTATTTTGTATTTCAATGTCATTGAATTTTAGTCCGTTGATTTATAAATAAGGACGTTAATATGAAGAATTCAAACACTGTCAGGTTATTCATTACCTGAGAATATTTACCTCGAAAAAAAATCCCTCTACCAACATGATCACGCGCCGCACAGGTAGCAAAACTTAACGGCATAAAGTTAGCGCAGTGGAGTCATATTGGCTAGCAGAAACCGCAATTCACCGTCCTCCTGTCATATTTCGCATCCATTTCATGGCATTTTAATGGTTTTATTGCACAGAAGCTAAAGTTAGGAACTACTTTTGAGTAACTGTGATGGATTGAGTATGCGACCGGCTTGCAACTGATTCGCATATGTTTTTAAAGCGCGATTTAAAAACATCTTTACAAAATCTATTTAAAACACTCGTCAAGTAAATATTATTTATAATATTTTATATTGTATTTATTTATTTAACAAGATCTTATAAATATCTCTTTTTTGGGAGGAATTCGTCGAAAACTTTGCCGAAAAACCGCAATTACAAAATACAACTCCATTATTGCTCCATATTTTACTACTGTTCAAAGATTCTTTTCTTGTGTAACGACAAATAACAAAACAGGTTTCAAATTCTCCAAAATAGAGCAATAAGAATTATACTTAGGCGAAATAGATACTGTTGGATCCTAAAATCAACAAAGTGATTGGTTCTAACCTGATACCTTTTGTCCAGTTCCTACCTCACTCTTGCCAGTTTGTTCTTTTGCTGCGCATTATTTGTATAGCTATGTAAAGTATGTAAAACAACCGGCGACAACGACCCCCACCACCCGGCAACAAACACAAGATCGGGTCGTCCGGATCGCCAACGTTGGACTCGCCCACTCAACTTTCATCGCCCGGAGCACACAGTTCGTTATCTCTCGCACGACGTCTCAAGGTGAGCAAACTGGCATAAATTTACCCTTTTATCTATCCAAAATACATCGAATCATTCACGAAGTATAATCGTTTTACAGTCCACTCTAATGCATGACGTTCTTCCAAAACTGAAACGCATTCGGCGTTGTCGCAGTTTTCTGGATCGAACAGATACTCAAAAGTAACTAAAATGGCAGAGGAACAAAATTGGTTAACAGTAAAACAGATGCTAACATTAAACACATTGTACATAAAATGAAGAACACTGACAAAATTATCTTCAATATTGATATTTATAAATATAATACAAGGGCATGCAAAGAAATTAGACTACCAGAAGAAAATAAAGCCAACACACAAAAAAGCTTACTATATAAAGAGATGGAATCTTTTAATGCTCAGCCGGAAACCATCAAAATTATGCCTATCAATAAATTCAAAATAGCCTGAAAAAAATATTTAAAATGTATAAAAATCAAAATAATAAGTAGTATATAAGTTGAAATATTATGAAGTTAAGAAGACAACGAAATAATTAGCTACTTGTAAACATGAATGTACAATGTAACTAATATAAATTAAAATAATAAAAAAACAGTTGTTCACCAAATACATTAAGAGATGAATGATATGAAAATATTGTAGATACACGCATAGTGTAAAAAGAAGAAATTAAACATTTATGTACATCTAACATATAGACAAGGTATTATATATCCAAAGGAGTTATATAAGTACAAACTGAAGTAGTGTGACGCACTATATATGATTTAATAACGCAAATAAGGTTAGCAATGAAAAACAAAAAAGATAAGATAAAAGAGTATACAACCTGCATCTCGCCAGAAGAGAAAATGTTAACTTGTTGTTGAAAGTAAAATGTTGAAACCTCACCTGTGAAAAAAAGAAAACCGATTGTTAGATATTATAATAATAAGTTTGATAACATGTCAATGTATCTTATATGGAATAATTAATGTATCTAATATGGAGTTTTACGGTCAGTGTCTGTTGTATCATCTAGCATTGTGTAACAAATATCAACATATTTTATATTATTCTACTTGCAATCACTGTCACCTGCCTCAGAACAGGTTCTTATGACCTAGCGAGGTAGGTAATCTAAAAAAATAATCTAAAAAACAAAAAATTAATAAAAAAAATAGTCATATATATGTATATATGTTCAAAAACAATAAATATTCATCAATAAATCTGGTATAAGCAAGCTACATTATTTTTTATCGTATTTGATGAATTAAATCACTCGGTACCATAGAGTTGGTAGAGTTGTATCTATCCAAGGCAGTGAAGTTAGTTTTTGACTTGTTTTTGATGATTTTAGCCTGACTCGCCGCACCTGGGCGTGGCTAAGACTAAGGCTACGGTATTTGTACATCCATTCATATCACATATCGACATAATGTTTTTGTTTATTCGTATAGTCACTTTTTCTCAGTATTTTTTTCAGCATCTAATCTAAAAAACCGTTTAGTTGTGTCAAGTTTAGTGGTAAAATAAAAAATGTGGGCGGAGTCCCGCGGTGAAACAGTAGCTTAAGATCATCCTTACAGTATATAGCAGCGGTCTATAAAATTTGTTGTCTCTTTCTCTCTCATGGTGTACGACGTAATAACCCGGAGAAATTGATTTATCGCAAGTTTGTGTAGGTTGGGTAAAAATAATTAGCTCTCCCTCCATATATTGTTACTTCAAGCTTGGTACTGTAATTTAAAACCTTGAAATAATTCGTACTTTATTTTATTTTTTTATCATGCTTTGATAATTGTCGTCATTTTAAATAATAATGTTATAATCTTGCCTCACAGAGGGCACGGGATTCCCCGGAACAAGTCAACAGTAAATGAATAAATTGGTGTTATTTAAAACGTGAACAGTAACACAGTAAAACACTATTTTAAAATAATTTGAGCTGATACCAAACACCAAAGAAAAATGTTACATAATATGTCACCGGAAAGGCAAAAGGGATGATGCGCCATTTTGGAAAGCTTAGACCAGAGTACTTAAAGTTTTTTTACAGTGAAGTCTTCAGTACCTGGTTGGATTTTGTTAAAAGTTAACATAATGCTCTCGCTGATTTACCTGAAGTGACAAAAAGCTAAAAGAGTTCCAAACTTGTGTCGCTTGAGTCTAGCCTTCTCTCAAACGGTAATGGTAAAATGGCTGAAGCGCCATAATCAATTCCGCATTTAAATTATTGTTCTAGTGTTTTATTCTTATGTAACGAAGCCCAAAATAATAAACTGCAGGTTATAAAAAATAGGGGAATGAGGACGATTTTGAAATGTAATATTTTTACTAGAGTTAAAATTATGTTACGAAATTTAAATATGATGACACCTAAACAACATTAAACACAAAATACTTTAACGATGATTTACAAGCTTAAAAATAACATGCTCCCTAAATATCTGCTAAATAATATTATATATAATGTAAATATTCACAATTATCCTACGAGAAGTTGTCATGATTTTAGGCTTCCCAAAACGAAACCTGTGTGTACTCAAAACAGCTTGTTTTATAAAGGCCAAACACTTTTTAATAGTCTTCCAAATGCCTTAAAAGAAGTCTCAAGTCTTGGCACTTTTCGTAGGATTTGTGCTGAATATGTTACAAGAAACCTATGATTCTTAAGATTATTAAGATTTTAATTTATATCTGCTGTATAGGAACCTTATATGCTTTGTTCTATAATTGTGAAATGTAAAAATGTTTTTTCTTACTAGATGTGTGAAAAAAATTAAATATTTGCACATATCTAAATAAAAATACAAAAACAAAATAAACAAGTAAAAGTCTTCAGAATCAAACTAGATTCAGAGCTTTTGATGCATAAAAAAAAAAAATAATGAAAACTGCATATTTAACTAATTTTCTTTCAAAATATTGCTTGATATTATTGTGCGGCGTGTGGTTTGGACTCGTAAAAAAGATAGTTTAATTATTTTGAAATTATTTCATGGGAAAGAGCGAGAAGTAACTGCAAAGTAACAGTGACGATTAGCCAGAGAGGGAAAGAAGATAAAATAAAATGCGTACTGTTTACTTTTCAACTAGTTAATTATAAGTTTAAAATGATGCAAATGAATACTAAACTCTACAATCTAAATAAATTACAATATTTTTAATTTAATAATCACAATATTGGACCCGAGGTAAGACCTAAGATTAAGTCTGAGATTAAAGCTAACCGGTAGTTACAGCTGCAATATATCCACGCTAAACCGGGGTGCGGTAGTTAAGGTGATATTGCACAGCAGGGCCTGGTTTATTCGCACCACGTGACGTGGATATCCTTCCCCCTACTCCCACATTCACCCACTGACTTCCACCTATTCTCTCTTACGTAAAATTTCAATCACTTTCACCTACTTCTTTATTTAACAACAAACTTTATTTTTCTTAAAGTAAAATAATCATTAAAAAAATAAATCGAAAATGATTTTATTTTAACCTCACTGTAGAAATGGGTATATATGACTAACTAAGACCCCTTGGATCGTGAGTCTTGGCCTCATGAAATTTACACATCGTTTTCTGTCTGGAGTTTATATGTCAACGAAACTAAGTTGAACCCGCTACCTTATTTCAATCAATTATATACTGTTAAAAAAAAAGGTGTATTTTGAATTTTCGCGGGCTGTGTACATTCGATGATCGTTTTTTTTCTGTTTTGTTGGTACACGTATGTTAATCATATGTTAGCATTGTCAGTTATTTTGGATTAGTGGTTTGTTTTTGACAACTGGAAAGATTAGTCACGTTTTTGTGTGTTCTTCGATTTTTTACTTTTGAAAAAAATCGAAATCGTCGAAATCATCCCCAAATAGGGTATGTTGTGAGGCTGAAGGTAGTGGGGAGGGGTAGGAGATTGGGAAGAGGAAGGTCGGGAAGTACCTGGCTATTCAGATCTGGTCACCAAACACAGCTAAAGCCATTTCAAGCAACGCTTCGATTCTGAATGGTGGTCTTTCACCAGGGCGATACTTAGAGTCTCTACCACTCTGGAACGTGCCGCAAATATGCTTTTATTATTTTTATAAGAATTACATGTGTTATGACACATATTTATTAAATGAAAGTTATTGGCGCATGCCGGGTTTGAACCCGCGACCTTTGGATTCGTAATCGAGCGTCTTACCACTCGACCACGAAGGCCGTCAGAGGCCGTGTTGTGGTCAGTTTTTCTTGTAATCTCGCTAAAACATGTATAAAATCGATAAGATAAAGAGTGAAATAATAAATTCACCTCCCATCTTCAAACAACTTTCCCTCAAACTTAATTCTGATATCCGGAGCGCAGAAACGGGCGAGGGTATATAACGTGCATGTGTTGGTGCGCGGGAGGGAATGCTCGAATGGGAATATTGTTCCCACTAATCGAGGCACGTTCTTCCTTGGGAAAAAACAAAATAAAACTAGACAAATCGACTTTTCAAAGATTTATAAATTGGATTT
This sequence comes from Drusus annulatus, assembly GCA_022651775.1. Taxonomy (NCBI): domain Eukaryota; kingdom Metazoa; phylum Arthropoda; class Insecta; order Trichoptera; family Limnephilidae; genus Drusus; species Drusus annulatus. Next base: position 528,836 of record JAGWCC010000223.1, on the reverse strand, counting down.
GGAGGGATTTATTTAACGTAATGTGGAATAGAGGCTGTTCGGCTTTCGCATCACTGAAAATAAAATATTTTGAAGTTTATTGTTTATTCTTTTTTTTTAAGTTCTCTCTGTAACTAACTAGGCAGGTGTGCTGTAAACAGAAGCATTGGAAATGTGGATTAATATATGCATTCTGAAAATACCCTAGACCAGTCATTCCCAAAGTGGTCTATATCGACTCCCAGGAGTCGATTCTGACCTGCTAGGGGTCCACGTCAGTGAAAAAAAAATGGGGGTGCATGAGACGTAAATGGGGGTCCACGAGAGTGGATTCCATTTAGGCAGGCCGTCACCAAAATGTTGGCTTCCCGCAAACTTTATAGAACTACTTCGTTTTGCGGCAGTTCCAACTTCAATTGAAGTTACAACTGCCGCAATTTCAAAATACTTCAACTGCGTTCAATTTCAAAATACTTCGATTGAAGTTGGTAGTTCCGTTGGTGCGAACTACTTCATTTTGTGCAGTTCATATTTTTCAATTGAAGTCGGACTTAAATGAAGTACTTTATTCTAAGTACTTCAATGGAAGTTCAACTTCAAAAAATACAAAGAACCAAAGGACTACAAAGATTTGGCGAGGAACTGGTTCTTCCTCAGTTTCATCTTTTTGTCGATTTACTGGTACTTTTTTGGGGAGGATATTTTGTCGATCTGCTAGTACTTTTCAATTTCAAATCTCTACCAACTAGTGCTTTTTTTTCGTAGAGGAATTTTTGTTACTTACTTAGGGTTTTTAATCCAGTTAAGATCTTTTCCCTAAGAAAACACTAATGTAAAATTAAACTCAGTCAATTAAATGAAACCATCAGATGGTGATAGTAATAAGGTGTATTGAGCCGCAGTACTAGTTAGATAGTCATTATGAGGGGTATTTGAATAAGCCCCAGCTAGTTAGTAGAAAATTACGAAAGAATCCATAAAATCAAAAAAAAAAAAAAATCGAGGAATTTTTGTTGATTTGCTAGCACTTTTCGATTTGAGATCTCTAGCGACTAGGACTATTTTTTTTAGAGTTCGACTTTAATTGAAGTGTTCACCGCGAAGGGTTCATTTCAAAGAACCAGCAGTTCCTGAAGCGTTCACAAAACTTTTTCCCAACGCTAAAAAAATCAATATAAGTAAAGAAGGGAATCTATACAAAAAAGAAAAAATCGGCAAGTGGTCTACGGGACAAAAAAGTTTGGGAACCTCTGCCCCAGACCGCTAAACAGATAATTCATAGAAGTGTAATCTAAACCGATTTAAAAGAAAACTATTGAAAAATAAAATGTGGATATCCGGAAAGAATGCAAGGCTAATGTGAGCGTAATGAATAAGATCAAGAAAGGGACCCTTAGATGGTTTGGGCATGTAGAGCGCCCTTGAGGTGATTTTCCCACAAAAACGGCGCTATAAAAGTTATCCATTTATTATTGTTATTAATGAACGAAGGAAAGAGTGTGAAAAGAACATATGATGTAAAAGTGAATGGAAGAAGAAGTCGAGGATGCCCGAGAAAGACATGGCACGATCAAGTGAATCAAATACTTGAATCGGGTTGTGTGAAGTCAGAATAACAGAAGAGTGTGTATGAGACGATGTAAGAATGTGAATGAAGCAAGGAGTGTGTGCCAAGACAGACTTATATGGCGTTCCGTCCTCTCTGCCTACCCCTGCGGGAAATGGTGTAGTGGTTAGTTAGTTGGTTTTTAATTGTGTAAGAATTTTTGACTTCTAGGCCAATACATTTTTTTATAGGGAATATAGCACAAGAGTCTCGACTACTCTCAACCGGCTGGAGCCAGTGAGACTATGGCATCCCCAGTTGAGGTATCTTGTGAGGCTGAAAGTAGTGGGGAGGAGAAAGATATGAGCAAGAGGAAGGTTGGGAAATGTACCTGGCTTTTCAGATCTGGTCACCAAACATGGCTAAAACCATTTCAAGCTACGTGTCGATTCTGAATGGTCGTCTTTCACCAGGGCAATACTTATAGTATCTACAGTGCCCTTGAGGTGATTATTCACAAAAACGGCGCTATACAAATTATCCAAATATTACTACTCTGGACCGTGCCGCTTATATATTATTATTATTTTATATGAATTAAATGTGTTTTGACATATGTTGACTAAATAAAATGTATTTGCACACGCCGGCTTTGAACCCGCGGCCTCTGCATTCGTAGTCACGCGTCCTACCACTCGAACACGGAGGCTGAACAAGGTTTTGGGAGAGTCAATGATCTCAGACATATAGAATTGTATTCCTTGAAGTTAACTATCGTAAAGAATGACAAAAATCATTTAGACTGGTATCAAAAACTTCAAGGTCATGAGTTAATAAACGAAGATGAAAATTTGCTATGGTAATAATTGTTTAAGAAAGTAAATTTGGCCAAAACTGTTATAAAAGAAGGTCCGAAGAAAGCGAGCGGGATTAAACAGGCTTAGCCGGCGCTAATCGCCATTCGTCTCCAGTTAGGTTGAATGTATCCTGCGATAGGGCGACTGTACACGTATATCAACGTACAGGTTGATATAGCCCAGACGAAATAACAATCTTCCATGACCTTTAATGATAATACAGCTTTTATTCCAGAAGATATGCAGGAGTAGTGTAATGCAATACGTAGCCTGTTCAAAAGAAAAGGTGAATTTTGAATTTTCGCGGGGCTGTGTACATTCGATTATCGATTTTTTTTTGTCGTTATGTTGGTACACATATGTTTATCATATTTAAGCATTATCAGCCATTTTGGATTGGTGGTTTGTTTTTTGACAACTGGAAAGGTTAGTCACGATTTGTGTGTTCTTCGATTTTTTACTTTGAAAAAAAATGGATCAATTTAAAATATAATATGTCAAGGGTCTTTTAAAAAATTTCGTAGTAAGGAACAGAAAATGGTGATTATCTTCTAATGAATTTAAGGAATGAGAGTTTGAATTTTTTTTCTTGGTTTGAACAGAAATTCCATTGGGATTGTTACGCATCTTGATAATGTATATAATTTTCTGAAAAAGTAGGTCTTGAGTTTGGCTCTGAACTCTGTCGAGTCTTTCATTACTCTCAGATCATGTGGTAGTCCATTCCAGGCTTTAGGACCTGACACTCCTGCAGCGCGCTCTCCGAACTTAGTGTCTGGTGTGCGCTTTGGTTCCTTCAACCTTCCGATAGCCGATGACGTTGCCGATCTAAGGGTTGACTTTCGCGAGTTGGAATCTTCAGGAATACACAGTTCCGATAAGTCTGATATGCCATAACTGTATATTCTTAACCGTACATTATTGCAAATAATAAGATGACATTATTTATTCGGTGTTAACTTGCCCGGGCTGTGGTGATTTAGTTCGCTACTCTGCGAGCCATTTATGGATAAAGCTTGTGGAAGGGATGCGTATTTAGTTTCGCTCTGAAGTCCGATATCTCGCTAAGATCGTATTGCGGCAGTTTATTCCGAGCTTTAGGGCTTAATACGCGTTGTATTGTTGATATCTGCTATGAGTTTGGTTCATTCAACTTTGCGATAGATATTTCAGAGTGGTAGATTATATATTTAAGTATCGCCCTGGTGAAAGACCACCACTCAGAATTGAAACGTCGCTTGAAATGGCTTTAGCCGTGTTTGGTGACCAGATCTAAATAGCCAGGTATTAACCAATCTTCCCTTTCCTGGTATACTTCCCTCCCCTTTACCATCAGCCTCACAACATAAACAAGACGATTGGGAGCAGTTGAGACTCTTGTGCGGTATTCACGTAAAACAAAAAAAAAAGCTTAGGCATAGTTAACTGTCATGTATTTGGTATTTTCAAGAATAGTCCGTTTAGATAAGTAATCCAAAGCCATTCCTTTGTTTGTTTTAATTTATTATTCTTTTACTTAATAAGAATTAACTCAAAAACTTTTTTGCTTATTAATATTATTTTAATTGTTCAAATTAAATCAATAATCTTCAACGCAAATATGAAACAGAAAAAAAATAACGGTCGCGACCGAGACTCGAACTCGGAACCTCTACTCTATCCGGGAGTAACGCTTCTGCCAAGTAAACCACCGAGACCTCATAAGCAACCGGCATTTTCAATCGATCTCGTTCTCTTATTTGACAATTTTTTTATCAAATAAGAGAATGAGATCGAGATATTTTTTATCCGATTTGGCTGCCATCTTTGTATGGTATGCAAATCTCTACCCGAGCATATACGAGGCCTGTTCAAAAGAAAAGGTTAATTTTGAATTTTCGCGGGGTGTGTACATTGAATTATCGATTTATTTTTGTTTCGTTATGTTGGTACACATATTTTTATCATATGTTAGCATTATCAGCCGTTTTGGATTGGTGGTTTGTTTTTGACAACTGGAGAGGTTAGTCACGTTTTTGTGTGTTCTTCGATTTTTTACTTTTGAAAAATTATTACATTATTAAAAATTATCACTTGTGACATTATTACTATCGTAATAAGTGGAAAATGTCGGTTGTGCAATGATGGAGGACTTAGCCAGCAGAGAAGTTGAACCCACGACGCCCGGCTGGGATTCCGAGGTGTTGTCCACTCAGCTACCAACCAGTCAAATTCAGTTACACTGAGCTTTTCAATCTAACGCATTTTAAGAAGATGAATTCAGTAGAAGACCAAATTCTCTTTTTTTAATTTTTTTTTTTTATTTATTACAATATAACATTTGGAAAAACAGATATGTTGAAAAACAATAATATTTTATCACAGTCCTCCTCACTAGGGATTCCTGTTGCGAGGGGGACTGTAGGTTGCTGCGTTGGTGTCGCTGGTAAAAAAAATGGATCAAAGAATAAAATCCATGATTTGTTTTTCCACAACTCCTGAAAATGTTGGAAAGTATCTCACCAAAGTATGTCACCAAACGCGGTTAAAGCCATTTCATGCAACGTTTCGATTCTGAATGGTGGTCTTTCACCAGGGCGATACTTAGAGTACCTACCATTTTGGAACGTGCTACAAATATACTTTTTATTAATACACATAGTGGACTACTAGACAGATTTAACTGATTATTAAAAATATGACTATTCATTTTAATGGCTGTATTTATTTATAGTGCCACTAAATAATTAAATCTATCGCCATGACTATTTTTATGGGGAATATAAGCACCTACATAAATAAATAACATATTTCAATATTAAATTACTAAGAAGTATATTTTTAAGTCCCGATGAAGATTCAGCAGAATCGAAACTACTTGACTTAAGTGGATTAAAACAACGTGTGTTTTTATTTAATTAATATTTCAATATGGTTATATGGTACTTCGTACCTTACGTAGGTAGATGAAATAGCGCGATGGTGTGATGGTGAGATAAGGTTAAAATACTCATCTAGAACGTTACAAAAACAGCAACGTCCGAGGCTTCACATGTCTTCACGTCCGTCATTCCGTCAGTCACGTCTTGAAGTTAGCCAGGGGCGTGATATTCCACCCCCGCCCTAGCCGCCGGCTCCTGGCAGCTGTGAGACAAGGCGGGCGCGAGGGCGGGGCGCGAGGAGGGCGGGAAGTGACCGAATTACGTGTTTATCTTACCCGCTAATCTTCATCTTATTACTGCGCTTATTGGCTACGAGGAGGGTGCTTTTAAACGAATGCGAGGAAAGTTATCTTAATTAGATTCTGATTCATTCTGTTTCCAGTCGTTTTTACCAGATTTTAGTTAATACTCTTCCTTCGACCAATTATTTAACAATAATTGAGGGGCTTAGAAGCAAAAGCAGCAATCTCGTTCATTTTAAATTATTCCTTGGAAAGTTCATTTAACGTTTAATGCACTTTTCTTTTGTGAATATGTTGATAAATTTAGAGATAATTGTTTCAAATTGTTCTTAGTTTAATGTGCACTCACATTTTTGTACACTTCATTCTCCATTTCTTTACAATAATCATTCAAAAGTTGACAATGCTACAGAACCGTTTTTGGAGATTGCTGCCTTTGCTTCTAAGTCCCTCAATTCCTTTTCTTTGTTGTCCTACTCGAGTTGATTTCTGCGACACGGGGAGCTAAGCTGCATTTTGCTGCCACGAATTAGTTGAGAGTGCTAGATTTTATCATCCTGGCAAAAGATCGAGAATCGAAACAAAACTACAAAAAAATTATCTGTCAAAATATCTAATGTTTCCAGTGAATACCTTTATTAAACAGTAATCTTGTAAATTCTTACTGAAATGCTTCGGAGTGTCAGGTCCTAAAGCCCGGAACGGGCTACCACATGATCTGAGAGTAATAAAAGACTCGACAGAGTTCAGAGCCAAACTCGAAACCCATTTTTTCAGAAAATCATATCCATAATCAAGATGTAACAAGCCCAATAGAATTTCTGTTCAAATCAAGAAAACTTTTCAGACTCTCATCCCTTAAATTCATTAGAAGATTTTCACCATTATCTGCTCTTCACTACGAAAAATTAAAAATACCTCCGGTATTTATGGTCTTAAAGTTTTTTTTGTAGAACTCCATTTTAATTTTTAGGTTTTTTATTTTTATTTAAACAATAATTATTTTTTTTTTTTTTAAACAATTTTTGGATGCTGGGTAATTATTTTTTTACGCGTGACAGCTATTTCGCCTTCTGAGAAGAAAAGAAGGCGAAACAGCTGTCACGCGTAAAAATAATTACCCAGCAGAACTTTTAACTAAAAATTGTTTAAAAAATAAAATAATAATAATTAGTGTCTAAATAAAATTAAAAAACCTAAAAATTAAAATACCTCCGATATACAATATTTTAAATTTGTTCTCATGCCCTTAAAATGAAAAAAAATAATAATACAAAATAAATAAAGGATAAAAAAAAAATACATGTAAAAATCAGCAAAATTGTAAGTTTTTATGATGAAGTGATTGTGTCCTGCCAGAAGTGACCTGTCAGGTAAGTATAGTGCTGTATATTTATATAAACTAAAAATTAATATCAAGTAGAAATTAAGATTTGTACAGCGCCCTAGAGGTGATTTTTCACAAAAACAGCGCTTTACAAATTATCCAAATATTACTGTTATTTTTATTATACTGAAATTTTATGTAAAACGAACGAAAATGCATTTGGTGGTTATAAAACTGCCCTTTTCAATGATATTTGGGAATGTTTTTCAAAGAAATAAAAATATTACAATAAAAAACTACCCATAGAAATTCTGCACATAAATCATTTCTAGTATTGCTCGTATTAGAATGCTACAAAGTGGCGTTAAGTATCATTCTTGGGTGCTTTCCCTTAAAGAACAGATTCGTGAATCTTAATACACCCAAACCTTTACATTTTCTATTTTATTTCGTTTTTGTCACCTTCACCCTCTTAACAAAATTATAATTTCAATGCGGTATACTGCACTAGAGTAAAAAACTAACTAACTAACCATCATGCCGTTTCCCCGCAGGGGTAGGCAGAGAGGACGGACTGCCATATACCTCTGTCTTGGCACACACTCCTTGCTTTATTTACATTCATACATCGTCTCACACATACTCTTCTGTTATTCTGACTCTTCACATGACCCGCTTTAAGTATTTGATTGACTTGATCGTGCCATGCCTTTCTCGGCGTCCTCGACTTCTTCTTCCATTCACTTTCGCATCAGATATTCTTTTCACACTTCTTTCTTCGTTCATTCGCTTTACATGCACAAACCATCTAAGCGTCCCTTTCTTGATCCTATTCATTACGCTCACATCAGTCTTGCATTCTTTCCGGATATCCACATTTGTAATACGGTCATACATGGTTTTACCGCACATACGTCTCAAAGATCTCATTTCCACAGCATTCAGTCTACTTTCATCCTTCTTCTGCCAGTTCCATGCCTCACTGCCATACATCGGGGTTGGTATAAGCACTCCATTGTGGACTGCTAGCTTCGCTTCTTCGGACAATTTCTTATTTGCGCCAACAGCGTTTTATCCTCCATTAATGGAGTTTCCTGCATTCACCCTTCTTTCAATATCCTTATCAGCCTTTCCGTCTCTCTAGAACATACTTCCTAAATACACAAACTCATTTACTTGCTCCAAGTATTCATCATTCACAACTATATTGCACGCTGTTTTCGTACTCTCTCTTTCAAACCCCGTGCCTTTGGACTTACTGACATTCACCATCAACTCATTCTGCATACATCTTTGGTTCATCCTAGACACGAGAAACTGTAGATCTTTCATACTGTCAGGAATCAGCACCGCATCATCCGCATACAGTAGGCACCATCCTTTCAGATGCACTAGAGTATCATCTGCCAATCCAGTTAGACTATGGCAATCCTATGTTTCAAGCATCGTTAGTCTAAAGTATGCAAGGATGGGATGCAGTTATCAAAACTCATAATTTAATTCTACCAGTTGGTAGCTCAGTGGAAAAACGCGTCGGATTCCCACCCGGGCGTCGTGTGTTAAATTATTTTCGTAGCTAAGTCCTCCATTATGCACAAGCGACATTTTCAGCTTATTATAATGGCAGTAGCAGTTTTTCAAATATTGTCAGGTTATTCGTAACCCGGGTATGTTTCTCTTTCAAAAAAGGTAATTAATACAATTGAATTTACTACTACCAGTGGTAACATATTGTTATCCTGAATGGTAACCTACCACTAAAGAAAAAATGAGAGTGTTTCACCATTCTTACACATAATCAGGTCAAATGATGATAAAATAATTTAAACATTAATTGCATGTGACTTTAATAATATAATTACTCTAAAAGCCTTTTACTGCTCATTAGTTCGCCCTCATCTAGAATATGCTAGTGTAATTTAATCCCCTTTCTATACCGTTCATATTCATCATATTGAATCCCTACAACATCGCTTCTTACGCGGTATTGCATGGAGATTGGGGCGAGAAAGAGGCGATTATTCATATGATGAAATTGAACAATTATTGAAAATATCTTCGTTAGAAAAGACTTCGATTTAATTTTCATTTACAAAATTATAAATTGTTTTATTGACTCACCTTCTCTGTTGCAACTTATCCAGTTCAACATTCCTCGCCGTAGACTCAGAAACAATGAATTGCTTTTCCTCAATCATCGCAATACTAACTATGGGTATGATTCTCCAATGTCTAGAATGTCAAGACTTTTTAAATCAACCCATGGTCTTGAAATTTTTGGTAGCAGTCTAAATGATTTTTGTCATTCTTTACGACTCTACCAAAGCTTTGACTAGACCATGGCTTGAATGTTCTCTCTTGTGTTTATTTTGCCTTATTTTTTTCATCGCTTCATTTATTTTTAAGTATATGCTATTCCTTTTCTGTTGCTCTTTTTTCCATTTCGTGTTTTGAATGTATTTTTTGTAATTGGACTTTAGACCGTTAATTTATAAATAAATAAATAATAAATTATTGGTTATTTTTATTTTTAGTTTTCAACTTTGGTGCTTTTGGAATCAGGCCGTGGAATTAAAGATATCATCTTCATCAGCCCCTACCTGCTGATTGAAGGTCACCCCCGGGAGTGGCCTGTTCTCGGTAATTACCTTTCGGCTCGCACGCATTTCCACGGTATTTGCGAATCTCCTGGGTTTTGAGGTTTTTGGGCGGTTGTTTGTTGCCTGAAGCCTACTTATTTGGTGTTAGATTTAATTACTTTGTGGTTTTAATATCGTTAATTATTGAATTTGCGTTTAACCTCACAATTTCGGAGTTTTAAAATCGTTAATTATATTAATGATAATATTTGAATAGTTCGTATAGCGCCGTTTTTGGTAGAAAATCACTTTGAGAGCGCTGGAACTTTGTTGTTATTTCTCTTGGAGAAACAATGTATGGAGAGAGAGCTAATTATTTTTACCCAACCTATACAAACTTGCGATAAAACACTTTCTCCGGGTTTTTACGTCATACACCATGAGAGAGAAAGAGACAACAAATATAATACTCCGCTTCTACGTACTGTCACAATGATCTTGGGCTCCTGGGTCGCCGCGGGACTCCGCCCACATTTTTTACTATGCCACTAAACTCGACACAACTAAACAGTTTTTTAGGTTAGATGCTATATTTTTGTTGATATCAATACTGTGAAAAGTGGTTATACGAATAAACAAAAACATAATGTCGATATGTGATATGAATGGATGTATAAGTACCCTGGCCTTGGTCTTAGCCACAACCAGGCCCGCCGAGTCAGGTAAAAATCATTAAAAACTGACTACACTGCCTTGGATTGATACCACTCTACATACTGTAAGTTATTTCTAGACCAAGGATTTTATTTTTGTACTTACCAATAGTTATTCAACTTCTTGACTACCCTAATTTTTATATTACGGACCGCATTCGAAAGCGTAATTTATTCAAATAGGGAAGTGAATCGGCACCACCGTGACTTTTAGGTCCTTGTTCTTTGTGCAGGAAAGAATTTCGCCTAATCAATTTCACCAAATTAAGGATACTTTGAACTTACTTCGGGCACACCGATAGGTCCACAACAGACCTCTTTCAGTTCATCTCTTCAGTGCCAGAGACAGTGGAACACATCGACGGTCCCGACTAACAATGTCAGATGTGCAAAATGATAACACCCTTCTCTTTCTTTCACCTTTTCAAATCCAACGTCCAGATTCTTTTGCAATATCAATCTTACTACAACTTTTTAAAATTATTTTTTTACGTGAATACCGCACAAGAGTCTCAACTGCTCCCAACCGGCTGGAGCCAGTGAGACTATGGCATCCCCAGTTGAGGTATCTTGTGAGGCTGAAGATAGTGGGGAGGGGAAAGAGATGAGAAAGGGTAAGGTTGAGAAGTACCTGGCTATTCAGATCTGGTCACCAAACACGGCCAAAGCCATTTCAAGCAAAGTTTCAATTCTGAATGGTGGTCTTTCACCAGGGCGATACTCAGAGTATCTACCACTCTGGAACGTGCCGCAAATATACTACATTTTATTTTATATCAATTAAATGCGTTTCGACACATGTTAATTGGGCTAAAATTATTTGCTTCGAACCCGCGACCTCTGGATTCGTAGTCGAGCATCTTACCACTCGACCATGCAGGCCGTCAAGAAACCTGAATATCCCACTGAAGTAATTAAGCTTGTACAAATACTTTGTAAAATCTACTCTCATATGAAATAAATTCCTCACAATACATCGCAAATACACAACATAATGCAACACAATTACCTAGTGAATTAAAATTCCCCATTGCTAACAAAAAAAATATTGGCAAAAGCACTTAAATAATATTTTTACAACTTTATAAATCAGCTATGTATCCTTTAAGTAAAACCTTTGTGTGTGTGAATATCTTTGTTAATGAATAATCTTCACTCTAAAGAGTATCTTTTTAATGTATTTACGCGTTTCTTAGCTTATTTTGATATCCCTTTTAAAATTTGTAAGTCTTTGCAAAAATATTATTATTTAATTAATTTTGTCATTTCCAAAATAAGTTTTTTTGATCTGGTAACTAACAATGGCTTCAGCATAACATTTAGAAATTGAATGGTGTTCTTTAAACAGAGCGATGGTAAATGTATTCACTTTGAAACTCTGTTAATAATATTATACCTCTGTAAAACCATAGAGCTAGAGATTCTATTAATTCGTTGGTATGTGATATTTGGGAACTTTTGCGGTACTATTTCTAACCGCAAAGTGTCAAAAACCATTTAAATATATTGCTTTCCAATAATATTAAATTACCATTTAATAACATCAAACCTCCGAGCAGAGGCACTGTCAAACCTGAAAGATGACAAATATCAGCGTAAAATTTGAAAACCGCATAAATTGGCAAAATTCCTCAAAATCCCCGGCAAGTCGAATAACTCCGAAATTAAATCAATTACTTGATACTCGCTGTCTCGCAGTAGTTAATATTAACCACCTGACTGGTGAAACTGTGGAACTGCGGAACTGTGGAATCTGCCGAAAACTGTGGAATTTAATTAAAGACGCCCCAGTCTCTGGCGCCCACCCCCGGGGTGGCACCCGTCTTTTCTTCGAGGCCTTAAGCTGCGCCACCCGCCTCGGGGTGACACCTACACGGTGTCATGTTGGGGGTGAAGTATGGAAGGAGTACACATTTAAACGTAAAAATGATTTGGTAAGCTCGCTGGCCTTGTAGTAAGAATATATATGGAGAGAGAGGTAATTTTTTTTACCCAACCTATACACATATCCGATAAATTGCTTTCTTGGGGTTTTCACGTCAAACACCGTGAGAGAGAAAGAGACAAGAAAAGTTTTCACAAAATATCACACCGCTTTTAGGTATGTAAGCATGTTTTCCGTCTCCCGCGTCTCCGGCGACTCCGCCAACTACGTTTTGTTATGCGACATAATTACCGACTTGATTTGCTTGCACAAAACTATAAATTCAATGATTGACAGCCCTGAACTATTAAACTTGATTTCATTTCGTGTTCCTAGCAAGACTGTTACAAGGCAGTACCTATCGTACTATTGTAGCAATTCTGCTTCAACCTCGCAATTCAACACGCCTATGCGACGAATGCAACAGCTGGGAAACACATACTCCGATGTCGCTGATATATTTAACACGCAATATCTAATATAAGTCTAATTTAGTACAGTTGTTGTCATCTGGCAGAGCTAAACTAAAGGTTGGACCAGTTATTCAATATTATTATTATCTTTTCTTTTACAATATTTATGAATCTGTTATTTATTATAAGTTATTTTCATCAAAAATATTTTGTATCTGCTGTTTAATACTGTTTTTTATTTTTGTTTTACAATATTTGTTTTGCACTAATGAGGTTATTGTTTTAAGAAAAAATAAAAATTTAGCATTTGTGGTGAATAAAAGAATAAATAACTCACCGGTTTTTGAGGTTAGATCCTTTATTTTTGTTGATTACAATACTGTGAAAAAGTGGTTTTACAAATAATCAAAACTTCATGCCGATATGTGGTGTATTTATAAGTATGTCTGGGAAAACCCTAGCCAAGCCTCTTCAGAGTAGTCAGGCAAAAGTCATCAGTACTGACTACACTGCCTCGCAGAGGTACCTCTCTGTGTATATTAATACTCTAATCGCTGGCAGACCGGTAATAACTCATACGTTGTGGTTCACGGTCAAATAGTGAACATTCTTTTGTGGAGAATTTTTTTACGACGATTTTTGTGAATTTATGTTTCTTAAAAAACTATTTGACGGTGAGCTGGTCATGAACCAGATCACTTTGAAATAAAAATCTTTCATGAATTTCAAGCTTAACTTATCTACTTACATAGAGACAAAACATCTCACTTTTTATGTAATTCTTTATTATTAAAATCTTAAGAGAATTCAAAAAGTAACCACTAACATTATACACGAAGAGAGAGTGGTAGATACTCTAAGTATCGCCCTGGTGAAAGACCACCATTCAAAATCGAAACGTTGCTTGATTAAAATGGCTTTAGCCGTGTGTGACCAGATCTGAATAGCCAGGTACTTCCCACCTTCATCTTCCTCATCTCTTTTCCCTCCCCACTACTTTCAGCCTCACAACATACCTGAATTAGGGTTTCTTAAATTTTTATATGAATACCGCACAAGAGTCTCAACTGTTCTCAACCGTCTAGAGCCAGTGAGACTATGGAATCCCCAATAGGGTATGTTGTGAGGCTGAAGGTACTGGAAATGGAAAGGAAATCGGGAAGAGGAAGGTTTAAAGTACACGGCAATTCAGATCTAGTCACCAAACACGGCTAAAGCCATTTTAGGCAACGTTTCAATTCTCAATGGTGGTGTTTCACCAGGGCGATACTTAGAGTATCTACCACTCTGGAACGTGCCGTAAATATACTTTTTTTATATGAATTAAATGTGTTATGACACATATTGATTAAATAAAAGTTATTGGCGCACGCCGGGTTTGAACCCGTGACCTTAGGATTCGTAGTCGAGCATCTTACCACTCGACTTTGGAGGCCATCAAAGGGATGCCATAGTCCCACTGGCTCCACAGTTGGGACTCTTGTGCAGTATTCACTATAAAAAAATAATTATAAATTTGTATGGTGTTATACCACTGAAAAGATAAACCAATAGAAGTATGTAGCGCGTCAGAAGTAAGATAAATTTAACTTTACTTCTGGTGAAATTGATCAAACAGCAGATTTTCAATTTCATTGGCCTATTAGGACCCTAGGAGTCAAAAGAGCTTATGTAAGCTGGTGACACTAGTTTTCTTTCAAATCGGTATTAATCACACTTCTTGGTATTTTCTGTTCAGTGTGTTGAATCATTACCCTTTTACCAGAATCCTCTGTCTTATTTTTTAAGAATACTTTGAAAGCCCTCGGCATCTGTCAGATTATATTAAACATTTCATCAAGTCTCGATGAATTTATGACGAATAATATTTGTTTTCGCTAAATTTTAATCAACCATTGGATAATTCACTGGAACGCCACAGTGCGATGGCCTCTGTGGTCGAGTGGTAAAGACCCTCAACTATGAGACACAAGTTCATTATTAAGTGAGAGAAAATTTGAAGAAATTATAAGAAATTGTCCAAAGAAGCGAAGCTAGCAGTCCACAATGGAGTACTTATACCAACCCTGATGTATGGCAGTGAGGCATGGAACTGACAGAGGAAGGATGAAAGTGGACTGAATGCTGTGGAAATGAGATCTTCGAGACGTATGTGCGGTAAAACCATGTATGATCGTATTAAAAATATGGATATCCGGAAAGAATGCAAGGCTGATGTGAGCGTAATGAATAGGATCAAGAAAGGGACGCTTAGATGGTTTGGAGCAAATGAACGAAGAAAGGAGTTTGAAAACAATATATGATGCGAAAGTGAATGGAAAAAGAAGTCGAGGACGCCTGAGAAAGACATGGCACGATCAAGTAAATCAAATACTTGAATCGGGTCATGTGAACAGTCAGAATAACAGAAAAGTATGTATGAGACGATGTATGAATGTAAATGAAGCAAGGGGTGTGTGTCAAGACAGAGTTATATGGCGGTCCGTCCTCTCTGCCTACCACTGCGGGGAAACGGCGTGATGGTTAGTTAGTTTTTTATTTAGTTAAAATTTGATTTTCAAAAATTCATTCATTAATTTCGTTGACAGATGTAAGGGAAAAATTATCAATTTTATAATCATAGTGTATGTATAATGTTTATTTATTGGTGTCTTTATCTGGATTTTCCCCTCAATTTATATATATTTTTTTTTTTAATAAAAAAGTTAAGCACTTAATGTCTTGACAAATTAAATATGTCAAACCACAATGTGATTGCTTTCTACGAAAACGCTCAATATCTTATATGTTTGTTGCAATCAATTCAGTTATCATCCCCTATATGATCCCCTGAGCTGACACCGGCTTCACGGAGGATATCGCTATTTCCTCCAAAATTAATAACGTCACAAACCTATAGAAAGCGGGGATCCCCCTTTGGCAGCTATTTCATAATATTATTCCTTTAAGGGTTGAAAATCCCCAAAACCTTCAAAGGGGAAGAATTTCAATAACTGAAGACATCTCCAGGTTATTCGGAATTGCGCGGAAATTTAATTAAGGGTCGTAAGTTCGATTTACCTTCGAAAAATACTAAATAAATATACATGAATTTTATAGTAGGAACCATAGAGTGGGTAGAGTAGCATCTATCCAAGGCAGTGAAGTCAGTTTTTGACTTATTTTTGATGATTTTAACTTGACTCGGCGCACCTGGGCGTGGCTAAGATTAAGACTGCGGTATTTATACATCCATTCATATCGCATCTCGACATAATGTTTTTGTTTATTCGTATAGCCACTTTTTCACAGTGTTTTTATCAACAAAAATGTAGCATATAACCTAAAAAACCGTTTAGTTGTGTCAAGTTTAGTGACATAATAAAAAATGTAGGCGGAGTCCCGCCGTGAACCAGGAACTTAAGATCATCCTCACAGTATATGGAAGCGGTCTATAAAATTCGTTGTCTCTTTCTCTCTCACGGTGTACGACGTAAAAACCCGGAGAGAGTGATTTATCGCAAGTTTGAGTAGGTTGGGTAAAAAGAATTAACTCACCCTCCATATATTGTTACTTCAAGGTAGGAACCTACTTGTACTAAATAAATAAATACAAATCTAAAAGTTCCTACCGTGTATTCATAAATAAATAATATTTTTTGTCAATAATCCGTTGTTTTAAATTAATATTATACTTTTTTAAGGGGGTGATGGTTGTGTTCAAATCTGGTTTATGTAAAGCTTTTTAATATTACTCCACGTGAGCTTTTCAAGTTTATCTTACGTGGAAAAGCTGTGCGTGGGGTATTTCTTTGTAGAGGTAGTATGGGTAGTAAACATG
Source organism: Drusus annulatus (assembly GCA_022651775.1). Lineage (NCBI taxonomy): Eukaryota > Metazoa > Arthropoda > Insecta > Trichoptera > Limnephilidae > Drusus > Drusus annulatus. The sequence continues at coordinate 512,515 of JAGWCC010000223.1, read as the reverse complement.
GGTTGTAAAGAGACCCAAGCTGGAGGGATGAAACACAAAAGCCTACAAATCGTTTCGTAGCCGAGCATGCGGCATAATACGTCCCCTGTGTACGAATGTTGGGCACTGGTTTGGCGTGGCTACTCATGTCGATGAAATCAGCAACGCTAATTCCTTTAAGTTAAATTAATTGATATCTTTGTAAAATTTGCACAACAAAACATAACCCTAGAACACAGAAAATAAATAATGCCAAGTATTTTATATTTTCAGTTAACCATTACACTTTATGCGCTGTTTAAACAAAGTAAGTGATTTCAGTTACTTAATGCGAATTTAAGAAATATTTTTTAATTGCATAACCGGATGCGTTCTCCCAAAGACTTTTTATATAACCGTTAAATCGTTACAGATTTATAAGTTCACCGTTAATACATCCGTAGCAGCCTCACTCTTCTTCTCGTAAACGACGCGTGTGACTGAACGAGGGGTGGCAGCGGAGCTCTCAGCGGCATAATAATTTAACTGTTAATAAAATGAAACTAGTAACACACATTTATAGCCTTAGCCTTCCGCATCATTACAATATTTTACGGCCCACAGCAATAAAGTCATAAACACAAACGTTTGGTTGATAAATTGTTCTGGCTTGGTCATTAAAACTCTCGCCAGTTTTATATTAAGTAATGCGATATGAAGACCTCACGTACTTCCACGCGAATAGAAATATTGTTTGTTTTTCAAAGCAGTAAACGGTAATTCACTTTGATGTTATTAGTTTAAATACTGACCTTTAAAAAGAAAAACAACGACAGCACTGATTCATTTTGCAGGTGCCCTTATTCTGGGCAAAGTCTTACAAATATTAAAAACCAGTAGATATTTATAGGTTAAGAATATCTTTTACATTTATACAGACACTAACCCTCCTTTGCACTGAATTGAGTAAGACCAGATGTAAGTAGAACCAGTTATGTTACCTACCTTTGAAAATCTGTACAACCTTTACTTGCTAACATAATGCTAGTTGTCAATTTTAGCTGTTACTAAAATATATATTTTATCAACAAATTCCCATTTATCATAATTTGTTTAACACTGAATTATCACGAAATAAGTTGGGAATAATAATAAATTAAGTTGGGAATCGCGTTAAAAAATATATTTACTGTTTTAAAATACTAAAGAATGTACTTGAACTGAAACAGTTGCGTAGTGTATACTTTGCCTTATGTCAAAGCCATATAGGATATGGAATAGCTGGTTGGGGGGGGGGGGGAGTTGCTATTACCTTGCTAGGTCCTCATATAAAAATACAAAAAGTAATTTTACCAATTATATTTAGAAACCCAACAACGCCACTCTTTCAACTTTTAGGAATCCTCAATATCAGACAGTTATATCTTAAAATAGTGTTAAAAAAATTCACTCTTCAAAATCTTTAATGTATATCACACATAATAAAAACACAAGGGCCAAACAACAAGTAAGACTTTTAGTACCTAAATACAATACAGCTTTTGCACAAAGACACCATATGTACATCGCGCCTCACACTTACAACAAACTCCCACCACAGACTGTAGCCATCACCAATATGTATTCATTTAATCAAAAAATTACTAAATGGCTAATGAGTAAGGACCGCAAGGAAATTGAAGACCTCCTAAAATAGCACTTGAAATACTTCACCATGACAAACTAGAATATTTTATTATTTCTAATTTTGAAACTGTTAATTCGTGGTGGAATTCCATTTTAATGATTTAATAAAACAAATTTGTAACTTTATTCCACTTTTATTATTTTGACTGGACCGGTTTCAGCCTATGACGGCCATCTTCAGACTAGTACAAGTGTAACACTTCCCCTAACACTTCCTTAAAAATAGTATATAAGCCGTACGTTAACAAACACTTGTACTAGTCTGAAGATGGCCGTCATAGGCTGAAACCGGTCCAGTCAAAATAATAAAAGTGGAATAAAGTTACAAATTTGTTTTATTAAATCATTAGAATATTTTGTAATAAATATCATCATTTTTTTTTAAATTATTCTACTTCTACTCACTGTCACTTACCTTAGAACAGGTTCTTATGACCTAGTGAGGTAGGTAATGTAAAAAATAATGTAAGAAACAAAAAGTTAATAAATAAAAAAAAAATAACTATAAATTATCACGAAATTACTATTTTTCACCCATAACCACTGCTGGATTTCAAATAGGTAATTTGTTAGGTTTTCACCTATTTGTTTGTCATTCAGTTCCTACCTATCCCACCTTTTCGCCATTCGATTTTGTATTCAACAATACTGTGATCGAAACAAGTGACAAAGGAAGAAAAAGAGTTTTTGGTGAACAACGTGTTGCTTGTTGGTGCTCTCGCTTCTTTGTCGGTTTTGTTGTTGCTCTCAAAATAATTTAAAAAAAAATGTGGTTTCGTAAATTAACAAGACTTGAGTCAGTGTGGTGTATTCGTATTCACCAATAATTCAAGTATTGAAGAAGATATCAAGAATTCCATACCTTCATCGGTGAGTGAATTGGCTTAGTGAATCCCTAATCCACACACATATTTAATCACACTTCAATTAAGTAGTATTTTATTTAATCGTTTTACGGTACATTATTCAAAATTAATCCGAAGCTGAAAACACATTCGGTATTTCTTCGAATGAAACAACCACAAACAAAATTAAAAGAAATCTAAGAGAATACGACGGACCACAGATCTAAGCCAAAATTGATGTGTAATTTTTTCATCCACATTACTGGTTTAAATGCGTATAAATAATATTCTCACGTGTTTCACAAATAAATCAGTTATTGCGGTAACACTGGCGTAACATCTCGGGATCTAAAGTAAGATTTATTAATTTATTTCTAAACTAACGACTGTTGAGCAGTTACAAAATAAATAAAAAAACACGAAAACGGAAAAAAGATCAACAGAACAGAACAGCACGTACATACCTTAAATGATAATAAAGCAATGACAAAAATTGGTCAACATATACTCGTACATTAGGAAGAAAATTCAAGTTAAAGCCAAGATCAAGTGAAAGTTTTGGTAGAGTCGTAAAGAATGACAAAAATCATTTAGATTGGTAACAAAAATTTCAAGAGTTAAAAAGTCTCGACATTCTGAACGGTGGAGAATGATACCCATAATTAGTAGAGTGATGATTGAGAAATAGCAATTTATTGTTTCTTGGTCTACGGCAAGGAATGTTGAACTGGATGAGTTGCAACAAAGATGGTAAGTCAACAATACACTTGATAATTTTGAAAATGCCAATTAAATCCAAGTCTTTCCTACGCTTTTCTAATGAAGAAATTTTTGATGCTTGTTCTATTTCATCATATAAATATAAACTTCTTTCTCGCCCTGATTCTCATGCCATTCCACTTAGGAAGCTATGTTGTAAGGATATTTCCATTTCTTAATAGTTTACGCAATATGTGAAAATGCTGTTAAAATTTTACCTTTGAGTGGAATTTTATTAATTTCACTCACTTTGCATTAGAAAACTACCGCTATGAAAATAATCTACATTTCTGAGGGGAATATTTATCAATTCATAAGCTACGATAAAGTGCGTCACATGTTACTTCACAAGAGTTTATAATAATATGCAGTCGTTGGCCGTACTCTGAAATGTCTAGACGTGTTATTCTGCCAGCAATATTATTTCATTTTAGTAATTTAGTTATAATATTAAAATTAATTTCTCTCTAATAATAATAATTTTGATAGAAAAGACTGGGAGTAACCCAATAATTAGGAAATTTTATAGAAAATCTGGACATTACAACTAAGATGGGAAAAACTAAAATAAACTGATTAATAATCAGTATTCACCAACCTTGCATTATATAAATACATCGTAAAATCACACTTAGAGAAATACAACTGTAACCCAACTTAAATAAAAATTTATACCAGATGGATATATAAAATAGTAAACTAAAAGTAACTTGTAACTAGTAAAATCATGCAGCAATACTGATAAATATAAGTAGAGTAAAATTATGGTTAACTACCCCTGAAATCACAAAAATAGTATATAAACCATACAAAAAGAACAACCTGTACTAGTTTGAAGATGGCCGTTATAGGCTGAAACCGGTCCAGTCAAAAAATAAAAAAGTGGAATAAAGTTATAAATTGGTTTTATTAAATCATTTATTATATCAGGTAAAAAAACACTCACTGTGAGTATTTTTATACCATCTGTGCAAAAAAAACTACCCTTGATTTAACTTATTTAATTTATTAACGTATTACTTTTAATACAATATCTTCTACAATATTGAAAGGTGTGGGCTTGGGCACAAAAGTGAACAATCTGAAAGTATGTTGCCTATTACATGCTGATGATGCGGTGCTGATTTTTGACAGCTTGGAAGATCTACAGTTTCTTGTGTCTAGAATGAACCAAGTGTGTATGCAAAATGAGTTGATGATGAATGTAAGTAAGTCAAAGTCACGGTGTTTGAAAGAGAGAGTACGAAAACTGCGTGCAATATAGTTGTGAATGATAAATACTTGGGGCAAGTGGATGAGTTTATAAATTTAGAGGGTATGTTTGAGAGAGGCGAAAAGATTTATAAGGATATTGAAAGAAGGGTGAATGCAGAAAACTCCATCAATGAAGGATTGAACGCTGTTGGCGCAAATAAAAAAAAAATGACCAAAGAAGCGAAGCTAGCAGTCCACAATGAAGTGCTTATACCAACCCTGATGTATGGCAGTGAGGCACGGAACTGGCAGAGGAAGGATGAATGTAGACTGAATATTGTAGAAATGAAATCCCCGAGGCGTATGTTCGGTAAAATTATGTGTGACAGTGTTAAAAATATGGATATCCGGAAAGAATTCAAGGTTGATGTAAGCGTAATGGATAGGATCAAGAAAAAGACCCTTAGATGGTTTGGGCATGTAGCGCGAATGAACGAAGAAAGGAGTGCGAAAATAATGTTTAATGCAAAAGTGAATGGAAGAAGAACTTGGGGACGCCCAACGAAGGCATGTAAAATTAAATTAAACAAGAACTGCATTAAAAATAAAATTCTGTACAGTTTAAAATAAGTAATCGATTTTTTTTTTAAACACAAAAACTAGAATATATATTTTTTTAACTGTAACTATTTTTTCCGTTGATGGGGGGAATATAAAAAGTTGAATTTTGAATTTAGAAAGCTCTCAATATTGTACAAGTTTTCAAGAACCATTTTTTTAAGGAAAATAAGAATTATTGGAATGTGAAGCAATAAAAATTACATTTTTTAATCCCTACAATCCAGCCTTAAGCGTTAACGGCGCAGATATATTCATACGAGATACAGCTGTTACAAGCACATATCACGTCACGTCACCTCCGTTTATCAGAGAAGACAGAGCGCCACACATAACGGTCTTGACATTAGATTAAACGCCATCTACTCGCTTGGTCTCAATCATTCTGTTAGTCTCAAACTAAATACATCCCGCGGAGGTAGGATATCGTGGATTTCGCAGTTTAAGCTGCTGACCTCGATTATTGATTGAGCAGCTCCTACCTTCATTCAATTCAATGAGCCTTAGAAATTTCAGAAAAAAAGTTGTTGAAAATTCACGACGCCAGAGCCTAGCGTTGATTTTTTGGTTCCAATCAGCACGTGTTTAAAAACAGAACACAGTTCATAATTAAAAAAAAAAACAACGATAAAAATTTCTTTCAATACTCCATCAAAAATATATCTCATATTCTTAAATTTCGGTTAAAATCATTTAATAGTAAATGGAATATTTTTAATAATTAAATTAATATATCTAATTTATTTATTTATTTGATTATATACGCCCTCATGGGCTTTTACATAACATATGATATAACATATAAAATAATAGTGACATAAAAAATAACACTGATTAGCACCCAAAAACATGATTAAGTCGATAGAAATTAATAATATTATGCAAGTTAACACTAGTTTAGTCCTATCCTAGATATATTTCCAGTAAGCCGCTCTGTTATTCCCATAATCCCCTCAATTACCCATTCTCCTTCCCATTCCAACTCCTAAATATGTATATATATCTCAGCATTTTGTATTTCAGGTTAACTTTAATATTGTCCTGACGATGAAAGGGTACTTTTGAAACCGGTAGACATAATATTGAATAATAAAGTGGTTATAAACAAAGTTTATGTGTTTTATTTCAAAATATATTTACTTTTTTACGCCCGTTAAAAGCTTTTACACAAATAATAATCATTTTCTTAATTTTTTTGCAGTGCGAAAAATATTGTAAAAAAAAATAAAAGTAATACTGAGTAGCAGGTACACAAATATTGTAAATGAAAAGAACAAATAATATTAAATTAAAAACAAATGACATTAAAAAAAATATTGTTAAAGAAAAGAAAAGAAAAAAATAATATTGGAAAACAGGTCCAGAGTTAAATGATTTCAACAATTAGTTTGGCTCTACCAGATGAAAAAAACTGTACTAAGGTATGCTTATAGTATGATATTGACTTGCTAAATATATCAACGACATCGAAGTATTTGTTTCCCAGATGTTAAATTCGTCGTATAGGCGTGTTAAATTGTGAGGTTGAAGCAGAATTGTTACAATAGTATGGTAGGTACTGCCTTGTAACCGTCCTGCCAGGAACAGATTGATAGAGATACCTAACTCTTTCAATTGACTATATCTGTATAACAAGTTGCATCATTGCCCTTAATTCGTTACTTCTTGGCTCCGTACCCAGAGATTTCAGGTTTGAAACGTAAAATTACTTTCTAACGAAATAAGTTTTGTTTAATTTCTCACAAAATTACAGATATTTAAAAAAAAAGACTAACATTCCCGGGTTACAGATAACCTGACAATCTCTGAAAAACTCCTACCCCCATTATAATAAGCGAAAGATGTTGCTTGTGCAATGATGAACGATTTAGCGAGCAGAAGAATAAAAGCAAGTATCTACTCTCAGAATCGCCCTGGTGAAACCAATGCAGGGCGTTACATATGACGTCACTGAAGGCTATAATGTCTTCATGTTGGATATATGGCCGCTTCCACCTGTATAGGGTTTTCTATGGTTTTCCCTATTACCATGGCGAATGCGGTGGAATTCTTAAACATAGGCCATAGCCGAGCACCTTCCCAATCCCCACTCAACACAAACAGACTTATGTATATTTGCCATAGGCTGTACCGTGAAGGAGAGGACGCTCTGATGATCCGGTAATTTCATGCAATTTTTGTGGGGTTTTTAGAAACATATTTATTCCCTACGTAAACTCGTGAATTTAAATTCGATAGTCACGTAAAAGTATTTTTCCACCCACACGAGGTAATAAAGAAAGGCGCATAGCGCCGTTCTATTGGTATAAGGAACAAGAATTAGAGTCAGTTACTTTAAGTGATTCATCACTTACCATAATGATAAATAAGAATCTAGAAAATTGCTTGGAATGGTAATGGCCGTATTAAGTGACAAAATCAAGATCGTACAGCCAGGTTTTTCCCAAAGTTCTTCTAGTATACCTCCTTCCCGTCACCCCTACCTCACAGCATAGCTACCCATATTTTAATGATGCTATAGTCCCACTGGTTTCAGGTAGTTGAAACTCTCGTGCGATATCCACATAAAAAAAGAAAGTTCTACACACAAATTAGAGGCTTCCAACCTCCTTCCAGATCCGTTATAATCACCCTCCTTGTAGCGGCCAAGTCCTAACGGGCTGGCGTTCTAGCGCCTAACGCCTAACGGCCGGCGTAAGCCCCCTAACGGAATAACGGAGTAGCGGGTCGGTCGTTAGGGTAACGATCGTTAGACCCCCGATGAATGGGGAATGTTTTATTTGTGGCAATTTCACGCACTTAAACACTTTTTGCGCGTGAGTTAAATATTTTCCGTGTTATTCGAGTTGGTGCGAAGTGTTGTCATTTTATTTCCGCCGAGTTTGCCAATACTTTTAACAGCGTAAATAAAATACATCGCAGCTAAAATTCTACACAAGTGAGCGCACTAAGGTCGGTGGATTTGAAACTTTTTTTAACATTTGACACTCACAATACAAAGATTAGCGTTATTTTGTTTTTACTTTCGACCAGTCTTTGTTAAGAGCTGATTGTCGGTCTGTTTTAGCTCTTGAACAAATTTTAATCAGTTGAAAAGCATAATAGTTATGTTTTTGTGCTTGTTAACTGATCACAATATGTTAAAAAGTTAAAATGAGGCCAAGAATTGACGATTAACGGAGACCATCAAAATGTTAAAAAACAAAACGGCGCTTATCCTTGAATTGTGAGGATGTCATATGTGACGAATGTTTGAAACACCTCAACCGTAGAGAGAAAACGGAAATTTCCAGAAAACGTAATATTTCCAGCCATTTTTATATGCACGTCCAAAGGAATAATGAAGTGCTCGTGTGATGAAAATATCTCGCCGTTTTCCCTCCCTGAGAAAACAATGTAAGTGCCCATTTCAGATACTTGTTCGCCATACAATGTACTCTGAAACTGGACACGTAATCTGTAGAATGTACTCTTTATCCGTGATAATATCCGCGGACGATGCGGTGTTGATTGCTAACAGTGTGACAGATCTACAGTTTCTCGTGTCTAGGATGAACCAAGTATGTATGCAGAATGAGTTGATGATGAATGTTAGTAAGTCCAAAGTCATGGTGTTTGAAAGAGAGAGAACGAGAACAGCGTGCAATATAGTTGTTAATGATGAATACTTGGAGCAAGTGGATGAGTTTGTTTATTTAGGAAGTACGTTCTAGAGAGACGGAAAAGCTGATAAGGATATTGAAAGAAGGGTGAATACAGGAAACTCCATTAATGGAGGACTGAACGCTGTTGGCGCAAATAAGAAATCGTCAGAAGAATCGAAGCTAGCAGTTCACAATACCGACCCTGATGTACGGCAGTGAGGCATGAAACTGGCAGAGGAAGGATAAAAGTAGACTGAATTCTGTGGAAATGAGATCTTTGAGACGTATGTCCTGGCGAAATTGCCAGGACAGTGATGAATGATCGATTAGTAGCCGAGTGGATAAATGCTTCGGGTTTTCACCTAAGCGTCATTGATTCAATTATTCTGCTTGCTAAGTCGTTGCACTCGCAAAATTTTCTACTGATAATCATGACAGTAACATTTTTTTTTAATTGTCAGGTTATTTGTAATTGATATTGACCCCACAAAATGTAAGCTAATACGTATTTTTTATTATATGGTAAATGTAACAAAGGTAAACAGTGTCGGTAGGCAATAAAAAAATAATTATTAAATTAAATTCTCAGTATAAAATAAATTATATCTTCTCAAATAATCCAACGGATTCATAATCGCCAGAATTCTAACGCTGAACGAACTAACGAACGGATCGGCCGTTATTCGCTTGGCGCCGTAGCCGATCCGTTACGTGTCGATAGAACAGCTATCAATAGGTCCATTGGCCCGATTTACCCAACGGATTGATTGTTTGGCAAAGTTGTTGATTGTGATTACTACCTTAAACATTAAAAGGGGCATTTTGAAGGAGCTCTTCTTAAGTTATTATTCGTTGATGCCTTTGTATTTAGCATTCTACTGCTTACATAAATTAACGATATGTCACCGCTGACTTTAGATGTAAGGGATCTATTGTCATTCATTACCATTCATATCATACAAGATAATTGACAAGTATTATGTAATTTTCAATGACTTATACTCGTATTTGATACTTACTATTTATTCAAATTATTTGTCTAAATAAAGCAAAAAATAAGATATTAAAAACAGCAAAAAATATTTACGTATAACTAAATATTCTACCACGAGTTTCCAGACACCGTATATATTGAATTTACGGAATCATACTACTCGCCCATCTCCAAAAAATATCTTGTTATGTTTTTGAAAGTTAAAAAAAAAACTAAAAATTTTGGCAGTGCGGTGTCAAATTTCCTCCTAGAAGGGACGATAAAATCATATGTATTTCTGTAATTTGCACTATCATCTTCGTCTGCTAATGCGAAACACTCCTTGGGAGACAAAATATTTTCTATTTAGGACGTTAAAATAATAAATACGAACCTAATGTCTACAGCCTTTAGCGTTTCGCACGCCGATTCGGGGAATTATCGGAATATCTCTCCGGTAACGATCGCAAACGTAGAGAGAGAGGTGATGGGTCAATAGAATTTTATTTCGGTACTTGGACCCTCCGGGCGTCTTCCTGAGAATAGAGAGGATAGAGAGGACCAACGAGAGGGAAGGAAAGAACTCGATGGGACGGGAAAAGACAACGGTAAGTAAAAATCATCTCAAAATAAGTTGGATGTGATAAAATGTAACAAAAATTACAACACTGAAACTTTGCACAATACCACATGGTAACTAACATAACTAACTAACTAACCATCACGCCGTTTCCCCGCAGGAATCAGCAGAGAGAACGCACCGCCATTCAACTCTGTCTTGGCACACACTCCTTGCTTCATCACTATTCTCACACATACTCTTCTCTTATTCTGACTCTTGACATGGCTCTACTCAATTACTTGTTTCACTTGATCGCGCCATGTCTTCCTCAGGCATTTCCGGCTTCTTCTACCATTCACTTTCGCTTCATATATTCTTTCCACACTCCTTTCTTCGTTCATTCGCTTTACATTCCCAAACTATCTAATCGTCTCTTACTTGATCCTATTCTTTACGCTTACAGCAGCCTTGCATTATTTCCAGATATTCACATTTTTAACACGGTCATAATATTAATAATAATTGTAATATTTGGAAGATTTGTATAGCGCCGTTTTTTGTGAAAACCACCTCAAAGGCGCTGTACAGATATTATTTTCTATTTTAAGATATTAATTCTTAGTTTATAAAGAAAATACATGGAAAATACATGGTCGTACATGGTTTTACTGCTGAAGTAACAATACGAGATATGGAGGAAGAGCTAATTATTTTTACCCAACCTACACAAACTTGCGATAAATCACTTTCTCCGGGTTTTGACGTCATACGCCATGAGAGAGAAAGAGACAACAACTTTCATAGACCTCTTCTATATACTGTCGCAATGATCTTAAGCTCCTGGTTCACCGCGGGACTCCACCCACATTTTTTATTATGCCACTAAACTTGACACAACTAAACGGTTTTTTAGGTTATGTGCTATATTTTTGTTGATGAAAATGCTGTGAAAAAGTGGCTATACGAATAAATAAAAACATCATGTCAATATGTGGTATGAATGGATGTATAAATACCGTGGCCTTAGTCTTAGCCACGCCCAGGTCCGCCGAGTCAGGTAAAAATCATCAAAAACAAGTCAAAAACTGACTTCACTGTCTTGGATAGATACTACTCAATGTACTCTAAGGTTTTACCGCATATACGCCTCAGATATCTGATTTCTACATGCCTCACTGTCATTCATGAGGGTTGGTATAAGTCCTCCATAAAAAATATATACTTAAATATAATTTTAAAAAGGCCAAATATTTAACAGTAAAAAAAACCTTATTTTAAGTTTAAATGCAGGTTAGAATAACAATATGCAGTTTAAAAATAGTTTATCTAAAAATATCTTTATCTCTTTTCTGAAATTTTTTACAGGGATATGTGTAAATAGTGCAATAATCACAGTAACGCCAGCGTGTCATCACGGTATCCGAAGGAAATTTCTGTGCACGAGTTTTGATTTAGGTACACCTGTTTATTTTCAGGCATAAAACTAGATCTACCAGACCAGGCAATCCTCGTTTCGATAGCGCCATTGTTTTGGCGTAAAGGAAGTTGGGAGGAAATTAGCGAAAGTTTTCCCTAAGCCTTGCTAAGTCGCAGGAGACACCGCTAGGAATTAACAATTTCCCCCACTCACAGAACCTTAAATACCCCTGCTAAATTTTGCCACCCCCATAGGCCATTGGGAGGAGCAGTCCCCTTATTCTGATGGATATTCAATATCATTAAATGGAAACGGTCGGTGATTTTTCTTCTTAAAGTCTCAAGTGATAAGATATTCAGTGTAGGCATTGGGGTGGTTTTAGGAAATTACTAAAATATAATTTCATTATTGGTCTATTATTTAATTAAGTTCAAAACTACGCATAACGCTTCAAAAGGCGAGATCTTTTTGACAGCCTCCATGGTCAGCCAGTGGTAAAACGCTCCAAAGGTCACGGGTTCAAACCCGGCGTGCCCAAGTATTTTTCGTTAATTAATATGTGTCTTAACACATTCAATTCATATAAAATTATATTTGCGACATGTTCCAAAGTCTTCCAACCTAACCTAACTCTTCTTCATATAGACATAGAGTTAGGTTATTTGTAACCGAGGAAGGTATTTATTTCTTCAAAATAAAAAAAAAATACACAACACACTAGTTATATATAAATATAAAAATAACGAGAAGTAAATTCATTTAGAAAGAAAAATCTTAGTTCTATGTGAAATATAAAAAAAATATCTGCTACAATATACTGTACATAACTGGTGATTTGAAAATGTTTTAGTAAATAATTTGATAATTACAATCAACATCAGTTCTTATTCACACTTATACGGAGGTACGCACTCCCAAAGAAAATTATTTTTATTAAATTTTATTTAATGAATAAAATTGTGTAATTAAAAGTTTATATTCGTAAAAAGCATTAACTTTGTGGCTTGCCATATTTATAAATAGAACATATATACTTTGTTTTTAACCACTTTTTTATTTAATATTTTGTCTACCGGTTTCGGAAGTACCCTTCCATCATCAGGACAATATTAAATTAATCTGAAATACAAAATACTGAGATAAATATACATATTTAGGAGTTGGAAGGAGAAGGAGTAATTGATGAAATTATGGGAATAACAGAGCGGTTTATTGGAAAAATATTTAGGATAGGACTATAAGATAAATTAATTTGATTGTTTAAAATATTGCATTTACTGTTTAATGATTTTCTAATTTCTAGTGCTTCTAAGTTATCTAATTTTATCCCTTTATTGCAACGGTGAAGAATTTTAACCCCTGTATCTCAATTAAAATCATGATTAGTAGTAATGAGGTGATTGGCGAACTCTGAAAAATTATTGTTTTTTAAGCATCTTAGATGTTCACTTATTCTAATGTTTACACTGCGAGATGTCTTACCTATATAATATGAAGCACAATTATTACAAGAAATTTTATAAATGCCAGAATGACTTAATTTATTATCTCTATCTTTAGCATTTTTCAATAATATACCTATGCTATTATTTGTATAGAACGTGGGTTTAATGTGGGTAGGCAAATTTCGGGTACTAAGTGAAGAGAAGTTAGATATATATAAGATTCTACGCCATTGGAAGGGATTATTTAAAATATTATTATTATTTTTATATAAAAATGTATTAGTAGTAAGCAGTTTAAGTTTTTATTCAAAATTTTTTTTATCAAGTCTATGGTATAACCATTATTCAAAGCTATTTGTTTAATTTTTTTCTAATTCAATTGAGAAATTAATTGGTGATAGGGGAATCTGTACTAGCCTGTGTATCATTGAGTGATAGGCTGAATGTTTATGTGATACCGGGTGATTTGAAGTATTATGAATGGTAATATCCGTGAATGTTGGTTTACGATAAATGTTAAATTCGATTTTATTATTTATTAAAGATAGTGTTAAATCTAAGAAATTAATTGATGAATTATTACCTATTTCCAAAGTAAATTGTATATTTTTATAGAAAGAATTTATTAAATGAAGGAATTTATTAAGTTGCCGCTCTGTTCAAATTTAAGCACTAGAAATTAGAAAATCATTAAACAGTAAATGCAATATTTTAAACAATCAAATTAATTTATCTTATAGTCCTATCCTAAATATTTTTCCAATAAACCGCTCTGTTATTCCCATAATTTCATCAATTACTCCTTATCCTTCCAACTCCTAAATATGTATATTTATCTCAGTATTTTGTATTTCAGATTAATTTAATATTGTCCTGATGATGGAAGGGTACTTCCGAAACCGGTAGACAAAATATTAAATAAAAAAGTGGTTAAAAACAAAGTATATATGTTCTATTTATAATTAAAAGTTTGTTTATTATAAAGTGTTAATTAATTCATCGTTAAATAGTAAAAAAAAAACAAGTTGTTTCCTCTAACCTTTATTTAAAAATTTAATTACTTACGTAATTTCTTTTCTCGGTGTTTTCCGTTTCAAAATCTGATCGAAACAAATTTTTTTGTAAATTTATTTAGCAATCAACGTTTGAAGATGAAATCTGATTTATCCGACACCACCTTATAATGTTAACTAACTAACTAACCATCACGCCGTTTCCCCGCAGGGGTAGGCAGAGAGAACGGACCGCCATATAACTCTTTCTTGCCACACACTTCTTGCTTCATTCACATTCATACATCGTCTCATACATACTCTTCACATAACCCGATTCAAGTATTTGATTAACTTGACCGTGCCATGTCTTTCTCGGGCGTCCTCGACTTCTTCTTCCATTCACTTTCGCATCAAATATTATTTTCACACTCCTTTCTTCGTTCATTTGCTCTACATGCCCAAACCATCTAAGCGTCCCTTTCTCGATCCTATTCATTACGCTCACATCAGATTTGCATTCTTTCCGGATATCCACATTTTTGATACGGTCATACATGGTTTTACGCACATACGCCTCAAAGATCTCATTTCCACAGCATTCAATCTACTTTCATCCATCCTCTGTCAGTTCCATGCCTCACTGCCATACATCAGGGTTGGTATAAGCACTCCATTATGGACTGCTAGTTTCGCTTCTTTGGGCAATTTCTTATTTGGGCCAACAGCGTTCATTCCTCCATTAATGGAGTTTCCTGCATTCACCCCTCTTTCAATATCCTCATCAGCCTTTCCGTCTCTCTAGAACATACTTCCTTAATACACAAACACATCCACTTGCTCCAAGTATTCATCATTTACATTTATATTGCACGCTGTTCTCGTACTATCTCTTTTAAACATCTAACTTTGGACTTACTTACATTCATCATCAACTCATTTTGCATACATACTTGGTTCATCCTAGACGCGAGAAACTGTAGACCTTCCATACTGTCAGCAATCAGCACCGCATCGTCCGCATACAATAGGCAACATGCTTTCAGGTTGTTCATTTTCACGCCCAAGCCCACACGTTTTAATTCTTGCATACAATTATCCATGTACAACTTAAACAACCACGGTGACATTACACAGCCTTGCTTGCACACATACTTGGTTCATCCTAGACACGAGAAACTACCTGAGGAGTGTTACCTGGGGTATGTAAAACAGGTAGTTCAATTATTAATAACACTGGAAACACACCGAGTGGCTTGCCAGGAGAACAGAAACACGCGAAGGGAAAGGAGAGGGTTTAGCACATGTACCCCGTACAATACATTTCGTACACGGCATTGTGCATG
Source organism: Drusus annulatus (assembly GCA_022651775.1). NCBI lineage: Eukaryota > Metazoa > Arthropoda > Insecta > Trichoptera > Limnephilidae > Drusus > Drusus annulatus. The sequence continues at coordinate 497,076 of JAGWCC010000223.1, read as the reverse complement.
TTGGTGGGTTAGACGACTAGAAGATTGCGTGTTTAGTGCGAATTACTAAAACAGCGAGGTTTTATTGCGCGGCGCAATGGGACCGGCACACGCCATTTCTGTTGGTTTAACATAACCCGTGTCGCGGCCACTGTCCGGCTGCTACATCACACACCTCGCGATGATAACAATAACTAGTTTACTCTTGATACACACGTCAAAGGGGATATAGTGAGTAAATCGTGAAGTAGCGTAATCGGAATAAAATTTTAAAGCTTTTATTACGTATGAGCGAAAATTACCAGTATTGTTTTTGCAGATGCAGAAATTTGGTTCTAGTTTAGTCTTAATACACACGTCAAAAGAGACATAGTGGGCAAATCATGAAGTAGCCGAATCGGAACAAATTTAGAATTTTTTGACGTATGTGCGAAAAATACCAGTATTGTTTTGGCAAACATTAGCGCACCACACGGCGGTCTAACGAATTATGTACAGAAGACGGCTTAGCGTATTAATACTATTAGATCAAACAAAATTATGTCGATTGTGATGTGAGCACGTAACATTCTCAAATTCAAAATTAAACAAAACTTATTTTCAGTACATGAAGTGAATTTATACCGTGTCACGATAGGTAGTCGTGTGATAGTCAGCATATTAATAATAATAATAATGATAATAATAAATGCATAACTTTTATAGCACCGTTTTTGTGGGGAGAAAATAACCTCAAAGGCGTCTTACAAATAAATTTATCTAACCTATAATTTATCACTTAACCTTATAACTAAGAACTTACAGTTAAAATTTATTACTAATGGCTTACACCTAATAATTTTCAACTAGTGACTTAAAATAAGGCCTTAAAGCTAGTAACTAACTACTGAGTATAGCTTATAACCAGTGACTTACATCTAAGATTTCATTATTATTCCTTCATTATTGCTCCACATTTGCATTACTGTTCAACAATTATTTTCTTGTAAAACGACATACATAGCCTGTTCAAAAGAAAATGTGAATTTTGAATTTTTGCGGGCTGTGTACATTCGATTATCAATTTTTGTTGTTTTTGTTATGTTGGTACACATATAGTTTTTAGTTTAGTTTTTAGTTTTTTTTTTTTAAAAGTAAGACAAACATTCCCGGGTTACGAATAACCTGACAATATTTGAAAAACTCCTACTGCCATCATAAAAAGCGGAAGATGTTGCTTGTGCAATGATGGAGGACTTAGCCAGCAGAGGAATTGAACGCACGACGCCCGGATGGGAATCCGACGCGTTCTCCACTCAGCTACCGACCGGTCAATGTTTATCATATGTTAGCATTATCAGCCATTTTGGATTAGTGGTTTGTTTTTGACAACCGAAAAGGTTAGTCACGTTTTTGGGTGTTCTTCGATTTTTTACTTTTGAAAAAAATGGATCAAAGAATGAAATCCGTGAATCTTTTTCCACAACGCCAGGACGCTCATCGTCATTAACATCTTCTCGGCCTTCTGTAAAGCGCTTGTACCACTTAAAAACACTTTTATGAGAGAAAGTAGACTTGCCGAATGCCACAGTCAACATTTTAAGTGCGTTGGAGCACTTTATTCCATTTTTAACGCAAAATTCAATACATATTCTTTGATCCATTTTTTTCAAAAGCAAAACATCGAAGAACACACAAAAACGTGACTGACCTTTCCAGTTGTCAAAAACAAACCACTAATCCAAAATGGCTGATAATGCTAACATATGATGAACATATGTTTACCAACGTAACGAAATAAGAGTAAATCGATAATCGATTGTACACAGCCCGCGAAAATTCAAAATTGACCTTTTCTTTTGAACAGGCCTCGTACACGCGCTCAAATTGAATTTTTTTTCTTAAAATAGAAAAAAATTGGTACTTTTATCTTCCCATTTTAATACTTTATGGAACTGTTATTCTTGATCATAATACATGAAGTTCTGAATAGTTTTTTGCCCCCATCCCTTCGAAGAAAATAAAACCGAATGATTGTCATTGAAGAATGAATGCTGTAGCTATTTAAATTATTATTTTACATTTTTTGTGTTTGAAGAAAAAAAGTTTACGCCGTAAACAAGAACTGAAACAGGAAAAGAAAAGATGTTTTTTTTAAGCCAAATGATTCGTCAACGCCCTAAATAAAAATTTGAGTTGCTAAACGTGATATCTTTAGGAACGTTTGTTTTAAGTGCCAACATATTAACTTTCGTCAATCTAATTTCCTTTTCTTTGATTTGACAAAAATCTTAATAAGAATTCATATGTTTTATCTGAATATTTATACACTTTGCTCCTGGTAAATTGTTTTTAATCTGTTGATGTACACATGCACTGTTATACCCATATCTGAACCTTTTCTCCCGTGATTTATGATAACGATCATGATTTAAGATAGTTTTAATTTGTATACATATTATGTATTATTTTCTCCTTGTTAGTTAATCTTATTAGCATAATTAATTTAGCATGAAGCGCACTTGAGATGAAATATCACAAAACTGCGCTATAAAAGTTCACTGTTATAATAATTATTATTAACGCACATTATTTATAAATACCTTTGTTTTGTTCACTTTGGCATTTTCTGTTGTTACCTAGACTACGAAACGAAGATATTTTTTAGTAATGTATTTATTTGAGGGCCTCCATGGTCGAGTGGTAAGACGCTCAACCACGAATCCAAAGGTGGCGGGTGTTCGCCAACAACTTTTATTTAATTTATATGTGTCATAACACATTTAATTCATATAAAAATAATAAAAAGTATATTTGCGACACGTTTCAGAGTGATAGATACTCCAAGTATCGCCCTGGTGAAAGACCACCATTCAGAATCGAAACGTTGCTTGAAATGAATTTAGCCGTGTTTGGTGACCGGATTTGAATAGCCAGGTATTTCCTAACTTTCCTCTTCCCAATCTCCTTCCCCTCACAACATGCCCTATTTGGAGATGCCATACTCTCACTGGCTTTAGACGGTTGGGAGCAGTTACGACTCTTATGGGGTATTCATATGAAAAAAAAAATTGTTTTGAATCTGTAATATATTTAGTGAATATGAAATGATAACTTTGTAAAATACCACAGATTTAATTTTAATTTTTATGACCGACGGGTTTTACTTAGCCTAAGCATCATCAGGGTACAAAATTAAGGCGAAACCTGTCGGTCATAAAAAAAAAATGATAAAATCTATGGTCTTCTACAAAGTTATTATTTCATTGTCATTAAGTTTGTCCAACCACGAAGTAATATAGCTTTGTTCGTTTTTTTTAAGATAGTCAAACACTCCCGGATTACGAATGAATTGACCTAAAACTTTGTAGATATATTTCTCTTATAAAGGGGAAGCGTTGCATGGGTTAGAGTGAACGGTGATTTTAGGAAGTGGTTTAACATCACAAAAGGTGTAAAGCAAGGCTGTGTAATGTCACCGTGGTTGTTCATTTTGTACATGGATAATTGTATGCAAGAATTAAAACGTGTGGGCTTGGGCGCGAAAATGAACAACCTGAAAGTATGTTGCCTATTGTATGCGGACGATGCGGTGCTGATTGCTGACAGTATGGAAGATCTACAGTTTCTCGTGTCTAGGATGAACCAAGTGTGTATGCAAAATGAGTTGATGATGAATGTGAGTAAGTCCAAAGTCATGGTGTTTGAAAGAGAGAGTACGAGAACAGCGTGCAATATAGTTGTGAATGATGAATACTTGGAGCAAGTGGATGAGTTTGTGTATTTAGGAAGTCTGTTCTAAAGAGACGGAAAGGCTGATAAGGATATTGAAAGAAGGGTGAATGCAGGAAACTCCATTAACGGAGGACTGAACGCTGTTGGCGCCAAAAAGAAATTGTCCAAAAAGTGAAGCTAGCAGTCCACAATGGAGTGCTTTTATACCAACCCTGATGTATGGCAGTGAGACATGAAACTGGCAGAAGAAGGATGAAAGTAAGCTGAATGCTGTGGAAATGAGATCTTCGAGACGTATGTGCGGTAAAACCATGTATGACCATATTAAAGATGTGGATATACGGAAAGAATGCAAGGCTGATGTGAGCGTAATGAATAGGATCAAGAAAGGGACGCTTAGATGGTTTGGGCATGTAGAGCAAATGAACGGAGAAAGGAATGTGAAAAGAATATATGATGCGAAAGTGAATGGAAGAAGAAGTCGAGGACGCCCGAGAAAGACATGGCACGATTAAGTAAATCAAAAACTTGAATTGGGTCATGTGAAGAGTCAGAAAAACAGAAGAGTATGTATGAGACGATGCATAAATGTAAATGAAGCAAGTAGTGCATGCCAAGACAGAGTTATATGGCGGTCCGTCATCTCTGCCTACCCCTGTGGGGAAACGGCGTGATGGTCAGATAGTTAGTTAGTTACTTCCTAACCGTACTCTTCACCATATATTTGACCTTCTAACTTCCTTCGGCTTCATAATATTCTCCCTAAAAAGTCATAAAATACTTCAAGTGTGTATAATTTTGACAATTAGTTCACAGAATACTCTGAGAGAGGATGAAGCCAATTTCCAGCACATTCTCATCAGGCAAAGTACAAATATCCACCGTCATCAAGTCCACATATTGCGAATTATCCGAGTATTTAGCAGCGAGCGAACCAGTGAGGCAACACACGAGTTCAGCGGGTCACAACGCTAGTAAACCTGGCACCGGAAGCAGGCTGTAGCGCGAGCTATACGAGGCTGTACGGCGGGTCGTGTGGAGTAGGCCGCGCCGTGTACGGTGTCGGGTAGTTGCCGCTTCCGCCCGCCATGCCCCCGCGGCGCTGCCGGCTTCCGCTTCCCGTCACGACCATATTTACAACTTGTTGTGTAATTAGCCGAATTAGCGCAATTGGCGCCCAACGTGGGGCTTTATTTCGGATACTAAAATGATAATGAGCGCTACTATTTATTATGAGTCACGGCTTTCGGCCTATTTTAGTTTTGATAAAACGGCAACAGTTACGTGATAATTCGATAACTGGGTCGCTGGCTGAATAGATTTATTTTAGCATAATATAGTTTGTTGGTAATTAGTACCGATATACCAGGGGTGTTAGTTGAAGTTTGCCGGTTTTACTCATAGATGTCGCTAGAGATATGTATACATTTCTTTGATTTCATATGTCATATTTTTTTATGGACATTAACCTTCAAAAATACACAAGTTACATTTTGCCAAAACAATAGGGTCATAGTTGTTTACCTCAGTGAATATGTCGAGTTTCGTTCCAAGTAAATCGCATTTGCGGCATTCGTTGCTTTTCTTATTTCATCAAAAGAAAAAAGCAGTTGAAGCTCATCGGTTGCTTGTAGAAACTTATGGTAAATATGATCCAGTGATTAAAACACGTGAGACATGGTCTCGTCAATTTAAAAGTGGAGATTTCGATTCAACAGACAATGAACATCCTGGTGCAACGAAAAAGTTCGAAGACGAGGAATTGCAGGCGTTGTTGGATGAAGACCCAACCCAATCGCAACAACAATTGGCTCTAACACTTAATGTGACCCGAAGAGCAATTTGCCAACGTTTAAAAGCCATAGGAAAGATCCAAAAGTATGGAAAATGGGTACCACACCAAATGAACGAGAGACAAATCGAAAATCTTGAGAACACTCTCAAAGCATTGAATCGGGAAATATTATCTCACCCACCGTACTTTCCAGACCTTGCTCCGTCCGACTATTACCTTTTCGCATCGATGGGACACTCACTCGCAGAGCAGCGCTTCGCCAATTTTGAAAAAGTCGAAAAATGGCTCGTCGAATGGTTTGTCTCGAAAGAGAATTTATTTTTTAGGAATGGTATCCATGATTTGCCTCAAAGATGGGCAAAATTAATAAAATCCGATGGTCAATACTTTAAATAAAAAAATGTTGAGATTCCCTTGAGAATTAAGCGTTTTCTTTACAGAAAAAACCGGCAAACTTCAACTAACACCCCCGGTAGGTTATTCGAATACAATTCGATGCTGACTACTCAGTAGTAAATTGGTGAAATTACTAACGACTGGATAATTGTAATACAATATGAAAGGTTAACAGAAGCATTGCAAAAGATTACCTTCTGTAACATGCAAAGACAAAAAAACACATTTATGTAGTTCAGAGTATCGAGGTATCCTCACGGTAAAGAAGAGATAAGGAGTTATAATATACATGGAGAGAGAGCTAAATATTTTTACCCAAGCAATACAATTTTGCGATAAATCACTTTCATCAGGCTTTTACGTCGTACACCATGAGAGAGAAAGAGGCAAGAAAAGTCTTCACAAAACAAATACTAACTTTTATTTACAAAAATATAAATTTTTTGTCACCTCACAAAATACTCGCAACACTAGCTCAAGACATACACATCAACAACAAATACCTAAAACATACACATCCTTTGGACAAAAGCATTACAGACACCAGGCTATTAAGCTTTATAATTCTCCTCCTACACAAATCAAAACATCTACACTTGCACAATACAATAAACTTGTTTGGAACTGGTTACAATCCTCCTGATTTATAATTATATACAGTAATAATAATAGTGCTACTTAATAATTTTATGTATTTGTATAATTTTTTTGTATGTTTTAAAGTGGCTCTATTTTGTTTTTATTATATTTTTCTTTCTATTATATTTTCTTTTCTTTTATATATCTTCTTTTATATTTTCTTCTATTTTTTCTTTTTATTTTTAATTTTAATTTAAATTGTTTTTATCTATTGTTTTATCATGTAATTCGAAAAATGTCCGTCACATCAAAGGTGAACTCCTAGCGTGGAGGACAATGAATATAAAATATTGTAAATATACATGAAGTTAAGTGAATAAATAAAAAAGAAATTTTAAAATATTGCAGCAATTCTTAGTATGTAAAAATGTTCTCCGTCCGCGCTAACTTCACATCATCGAGTCGCATAACTTGCGTCAACGAATTTTGAGGTTATTTTCTATATTTGTGTTAGTTAAAAGAACTTGCTGGGCTTACACAAATAAATTAAACATGATGTGATATGCGTGAATGTTCAAATAAGACCAAACAAAAATTATAAAACCTCACTTTTCAGAGGTATTTCAACAGTTTTAAATATATTTTACCGAACTTGAGAATTTTCACGTTTTTAATGATATAAAGAAATGACATCTACAAGAAGTTTCCATCATTATTTCGGCAAACCTTTACTTAATAGTGTTTGTGTGATATTTTGAGTTTATAAATCATTCAAATGGTGTATTGATATTGTTTTGTTTAATGTGTTCAAATATTTTTATTCAAAATGTCTGAATTCCATATGGGCGGTAACTAATAGGCTATCCAACATCCTTTAACATATCTTTGTCTCTTTCTATCGAGTCAGTATAAAATCGCCGATTTAACAACTTTACGTAACCTTTCCACATATTTTTACTCCAAGATAGCGACAGAGAATTGCACATTTTAGAGACAGTAATCTTAGGATACATATTTAATGCAAGAAAATAGTGTCTAGCAGATAAAGTACAACCACGAGTTATTCCAGTTGTTTACAGAGCCACTAATAACAAGATTCATAAATCTGTGATGTTATTCCATGGCCAGATATGTGGCAAGTATAGAAGATAACTAACCGCCGAAGAGGCATCTTTATAATAATTCTTCAGGAAGAAGAAGTGTTGGGAGTCAACATTAAAGATTTTAAGCTTTTCCCGCAAACTAGTCAAATATTTTCATAGTTTTGTCTTTTGACACGGTTATTAGTGAAGCGGAACGAAGACTTTTGATAATTTTACTACAGCCGCAGTACTAATGAAGTGCTGATACCTACCCTGATGCATTGCGGTGAGGCATATAACTGACAGAGGGGGGATTACATTATACGGAGGCTGTAGGCATGAGATCCCTGAGAACTTTTCTTTTTTTTTTTAAAGAAAGTCAAACATTCTCGGGTTACGATTAACCTGACAATATTTGAAAAACTCTTACTACCATCGTAACAAGTGAAAGACGATGCTTGTGCAATGATAGAGGACTTGAAAGCAGAAGAATTGAACCCAGGATGCCCAGGTGGGAGTCCGTCGCGTTTATCCTCTCATCTACCGACCGGTCACCTTAGTGCGGTATTTAAAAAAAAAAAACTATTTTTATAGTGAATACCCCACATGAGTCGTAGCTGCTCCCAACCGTCTAGAACCAGTGAGATATGGCATCCCGATTTGGGATATGTTGTGAGGGACAGGAGATGGGGAAGAAGATGGTTGGGAAGTACCTGGCTATTCAGATCTGGTCACCTAACAGGGCTAAAGCTATTTCAAGCAACGTTTCGATTCTGGATGGTGGTCTTCACCAGGACGATATTAAAAGTATCTAATATAGTATGAATTTACCACGTATGACCGTATTATAAATATGCGAATCCGCAATGAATGCACGGATAATGCTAGCGCTATGAGCAAGATGGCTTACATATTTTGGACGGGTGGAGCGAATTAATGGAGAAAGGAATGCCTGGAGAATATATTACGCGGAAGTGGATGTTGGAATCAGTCGGGGGCGCCCGAGAAAACTACTAAGTAAAACAAATATTTGATCGGATCATTTAAAGAGTCAGAATATCAAAAGCATGTATGAGATAATTTATAAATGTGAACGAAGCAAGCGGCGCTTGCTGAGAGACAGTTGTATGGCAACCTCTACATACATCTTCACTTTGGAAAACACCAAACATAAAATCTACGGCTTAGATATATTATAAATGCACTCCCATATATAATACTGCCACATCGAAATGGCAAGGAGAATACTGTGAAATACCTAAAACAAACAACAACGCATAAATCTTCCCAATGACATATTTGGACCAAGATATCACCTTCGCCGCGTTCCATTGCAGGGAGATACACAAGAATGCACAGAGAGACACTCGGAGAAACACAGAGTTGCATGGAGATGCACAGAGATGCAGTACAGAGATGCATATCGCCCCACTCTATCTCGCGCCATCGTTGCATTTGTTATCCCTGTAGTTTTCCTCGGAGGAGAATGACCCAACATACATTGGAACTGCAGCTGAAACTGTGCTGCATACCCAGAACGTGATGCATACAATTGCATAGGGGTCTGTTGGGTTATTCATGGAAAAGGGTGTTTGGTATATAAAGTTCAGCTCGATACCAGAATACGTTACAACTTTTAAGTAAACATTTTAACGGATTCCGACTCGTATTTGTTTGATGTCAGTGACTAACACATTGACACATACAAGTCGTATATAATCAAGGTGTTTGATTTCGAAAAATTTCAAATAAAAATGTAATGATTTCGAATCGTTCGAAGCCGTGTCGACTCGTGGTTTTTGAGTATCTTAGAGGGCCGACACAAAACTTCGACCTGCATAGTCGAGTGGTAAGACGCTCGACTACGAATCCATAGGTCGCGGGTTCGAACCCGGTGTGGGAAAATTTAATTAAATAATTTAATTAATATGTGCCATAATACATTAAATTGATATAAAATAATATATTGTATATTTGCGGCGCATTCCAGATTGGTAGATACTCCAATTATCGCCCTGGTGAAAGATCGCCATTCAGAATTGAAACGTTGCTTGATCTTGTTCCAACCTTCCCCTTTCTCATCTCCTTCCCTCTCCACAATATCTTCAGCCTCACAAAATACCCCGATCAGAGATGCCATAGTCCTACTGGCTCTGAATGGTTTAGGGAGCAGTTGAGATTCTTGTGAGGTATTCACATTTTGGCATTCAAGATTTTTTTGCAATGTAGGGTAATAATTTGAAGCAACTCAACACATCTTGAAAATGTTTAAACAAAATTAATCTCGTTTGAAAAAAAGGAAAAGTCGTTTTCGGCTACAATAACATCAATGTGTTATATTTTTTTTTTTGTCTTGGCACTTTGACATACTAAAAAGTCATGAGTCGACACTAATACGAAGTAATGCCAAGCCTTATTCCAGAATTATGTAATAAAATACGGTTATTAAAATTCTGACTAAGCAAATGTATCGTTCTATAGGGTTATAAAAAAATTAGGCACCTTGAAAACAAGATTATAACATCACGTCTTTAAAATGCTTTTAGATAATCGATTACTTATCGAATTTCTGAAATTATACAAAGCTTCTTCTATTGAAATTTTTGCGTGGAGTACAAATTATTGATTTGGATTCCGATTGGAAACCATTCAAAACTATATAAGAGCTTTGAAAAGTGTACGAATCTCTTTATTTAACTGCCTGCTATCCAAAGTCATGGTGTTTGAAAGAGAGACCACGAAAACAGCGTGAAATATAGTAGTGAATGATAAATACTTGGAGCAAGTGGATGAGCTCGTGTATTTAGTAAAGTATGTTCTAAAGAGACGGAAAGGCTGATAAGGATATTGAAAGGAGGGCGAATGCAGGAAACTCCATAAATGGAGGACATAATGCTGTTGGCGCAATTAAAAAGAAATTCCAAAGAAGCAAAGCTAGCAGTCTACAATGAAGTGCTTATACCAACCCTGATTGATGGCAATAAGGCATAGAACTGACAGAAGAAAGATGAAAGTAGACTGAATGCTGCTGAAATGAGATCCCTTAAGCGTATGTGCGGTGACACCATTTATGACTGTGTTAAAAGTGTGGATATTCGGAAAAAATGCAAAGGCTGATGTAAGCGTAATTAATAGAGCCAAGAAAGGGACGCTTGTATAGTTTGGGCATGTGGAGCGAATTAACGAAAAAATGGGTGTAAAAAGAATATATGACGCGAAAGTGAATAGTAGAAAAATAAGTCAAGAAGATATGGCGCGATCAGGTGAATTAAATACTTGAGTCTGAATAACAAAAGGGAATGTATGTATGAGATGATGAATGAATGTGAATGAAGCAAGGAGTGTGTGGCAAGACAGAGCTGTATGGCGGTCCGTCCTTTCCGCCTGTCCCTGCGGGTAGCGTTGTGACCGCTTTGAAAGAAATACTTCAAAGAACTACTTCTTTTGGCAACAGTTCCTACTTCATTCATTGTTTATTGAACGAACACTTCAATTGAAGTTAGTAGTTCATTTTAGCGTTCATTTATTTCAGTGAACCAATACTTCAAGTGAAGTTGGTAGTTCATTTTAGCTTTCATTCATTTCATTGAACAAATACTACTTCAATTTGCAGTAGTACAGTTGCGAAGGTGAACTTTTTTTTTTTAATTATTGTACAACAGATATAAACCCAAAAACAGTACAATGAAACAACAAGTAAGCAATTTCATACTGTAAAATTTTTATATTAATAAGTTTTTTGAACTTCTGTAAATTATCTGAAAATATATCAACATATATAGATGATGTATTTAACAGAATTATACCACTTGTCATGCTATGCTGAGCCAAAACATCTGTCCGACCATAGGGTATTCAAATTTCGTCGGTGAAAGGAAGAACTAAAGTAACGTAACATAGTTCCTTTTCGCTTTCAAATATCTACCGACTAGTCATTTTTATTTTGGCAAGGAACCGGTTCCAGTTCTTTTCACTTTCAAATCTCTATCGACTAGTACGTGCTTTTTCGGCGAGAAACCGGTTCCAAAAATAACTGAACAAATAACCGGATAAGTTAAAGTATCTTGTTTGCGAGTTCGTCTTCGAAGGGTTCATTTTAAAGAACTAACAATTCGTGAAGCATTCACAAAACAATGAAGTTTTTCCCAGCGCTACCTGCGGGGAAACGGTGTAATGGTTAGTTAGTTCGTCGCTGCCAGTTTTTCGCGTATTCAAACGAAGCTGCCGCGGTCGATGCAAGTAAGCAGTATCAACTTTGCCGTAGCCAGCGTGAGGAGTGCGGATTTTAAACCTCAACAAAAATAGTCGTATATTTTTTGAAAGTACGTGGCATGTTCATAAGAAAAGGTGAATTTTTAATTTTCGCGGGCTGTGTACATTCGATTATCGATTTTTTGTAGTTGTTGTTATGTTGGTTCACATATGTTTATCATATGTTAGCATTATCAGCCATTTTGGATCGGTGGTTTGTTTTTGACAACTGGAAAGGTTAGTCACGTTTTTGTGTGTTCTTCGACTTTTCACTTTTGAAAAAAATGGATCATAGAATAAAATCCATGATTTGTTTTTCCACAACTCCAAGACGCTCATCGTCATTAACATCTTCTCGGCCTTCTGTAAAGCGCTTGTACCACTTATAAACACTGAGACAAAGCAGACTCGCCGAATGCCACAGTCAATATTTTAAGTGCGTTGGAGCACTTTATTCCATTTTTAACGCAAAGTTTAATACATATTCTTTGATCAATTTTTTTTGAAAAGTAAAAAAACGAACAACACACAAAAAAATGACTAACCTTTCCAGTTGTCAAAAATAAACCACTAATCCAAAATGTCTGATAATGCTAATTAACATATGTGTACAAACATAACAAAAAAAAAATAATCAATAATCGTATGTACACAGCCCGCGAAAATTCAAAATTCACCTTTTCTTTTGAACAGGCCTCGTATTTTCAAGCTTTTCTATCTTTTTCAATGTTAACCCATCCCCAAACACCCTGTTCAGAGGCGCTAGACTACCGATGGAAGTGGAACTCGCCCAGTGGACATTCTCGTAAACAAAGCGGTCGTCTTTCCAGTCCTTCCACGTTCCAGAACTCGGATGGAAACTCAAAGGTGGAACTGCCAGCGTACCGGCGCAAGCAAATACATTTTGTTTACGCTGCGCACATCGCGCAGCAGCCGAGGGCCAGCGAGCGTAGCGGTAAACATGCCGACTCGGGGTCGGCCGGATAATTCCGGAGATGCGATCGAATGGCGAATATATTCTGTGAATGATTTCACGGTGCCCGCAGAAGACATCGCGTATGTGGGTGTGTCGTGGGAGTGTTTGGTTAACCGACGTAAAGTCAAGTCCTTTTTCTCAGGGTAAAATAAATAAAAAATATTTTATAAATTGAAATTCTGTCTTGAAAAGATAGTCAACTTCATGTCTTAAACATTTTTTTTCGTGAATACCGCACAAGAGTCTCGACGTGTTTAAAAAACATCAGGTTTTTAAAAATGTTTTATTCAAAGTTTATACACTTGTCAATTAAAATATAACAATTTAATTTCAAATTGATTGGGTGTAATATATTTATATTTTTTTTTTTGAATAAAACGATGTATTCATACATACACGAAAATATGAACACAATATGGTAAAAACGAAATAAGCAGCTCAAAAACACGACCGATCTAAACTGCAGGCAAATTCAAACTGCGTAAAATACATCGCTAATATTGACGAACGTCACTTGTGTTAGCTAAAAATAGAACGCTGCAAGTCGAAAGTGGCGAGCGTCACTCGAGCTAACAAAAATTGAAACGCATTTAACGCGCGAGCGTGACTCGTTCAAAAGCATGAAGCGGTTAATTGAAAATAACATTTCGGATATTTTTGACACCTTCCAGAGTGGTAGATACTTTGAGTATTACCCTGGTGAAGAAGTCTGTTTAGAATTGAAAAGTTGCTTGAAATGGTTTCGGCCGTGTTCGGTGACTAGATCTGAAGAGCCAGGTACTTCCCAACCTTACTCTTCACTATCTCCTTCCCCACCCCACCATTTTCAGCGTCACAACATACCCCGATTCGGGGTGCCATAGTCTCACTGGCTCTAGACGGTTGACTCTTGCGCGGTATTCACTATAAAAAGTAAAATGAAAATGAGCCCGCGGTGCCTGAATAGGAAACTAACGCTTTAAGCCACCCGGCCACTGACCGATTCCAATAGCTGTTTTTTTATTTTTTTATTTAAAGGTGTTTTTAATTTACTAATAATTATTTTTTGGTTGTTATATTTTTATTTTTTTTATTTATGAATACCGCACAAGAGTCTCAACTGCTCCGAAACGTCTAGAGCCAGTGAGACTATGGCATCCCCAAGTAGGGTATGTTGCAAGGTTGAAGGTAGTGGAGAGGAGAAAGAGATTGGAAAGTGGAAGGTTGGGAAGTACCTGGCTTTTCAGATCTGGTCACCAAACACGGCTAAAGCCATTTCAAGCAACGTTTCGATTCTAATTCCACTCTGGAACGTGCCGCAAATATACTCATTTTTATTTTTATATGAATTAAATGTGATGATACATATTAATCAAATAAAAGTTATTGCCGCACGCCGGGTTTGAATTCGCGACCTTTAAATTCGTAGTCGAGCGTCTTACCACTCGACCATGGAGGCCGTCAGATTCAGCTTTAAAAACGATTTATCACATAAATCGTTTTAAAAGCTCGTGGTTTCAACATCCAAATATGTAAATTCTAGTAATCATTTATTTTAAAACACCTCGCTTAGTCTTTGAGAGCAGCCAAGCATTATTCCAGTAATTTAAGATAGTTTTCAAATATTCTTTCGCTATGAAAAGCGTTTTCATCCGAGTTATTCCAAAAATAATATTATTTTCATTGGAAAGGTTGGTTAAGATGTTAATTAATTTGTCTGCCGACTTTTTTTATTAATTTATAAATTAACGGACTAAAGTCCAACCACAAAAAAGACACTAAACACAAAATGAAAAAAAGCGCAAGAGAGAAGGAATGGCACATACATAATTATAAATGAAGCGATGACAAAAAAAGGACCAAATAAATATAAGAGAGAACATCCAAGCCATGGTCTAGTCAAAGTTTTGGTAGAGTCGTAAAGAATGACGAAAATGATTTAGACTGCTACGAAAAATTTCAAGACCATGGCTTGAGTTAACAAGTCTTGACATTCTGGACATTGAAGAATTATACTTATAATTAGTATTGTGATGATTAAGGAACAGCAATTCATTTTTTCTTTGTCTACGGCAAAGAATGTTGAACTGGATAAGTTGCAACAGAAAAGTTAAGTCAATAAAACAATTAATATTTTTGTACATGAAAATTAAATCAAAGTCTTTTCTGCGCTTTTCTAATGAAGACATTTTCAAAAATTGTTCAATTTCATCATATGAACAATCGTCTCTTTCTCGCCCTTATCTCCGTGCAATACCGCGTAAGAAGCGATGTTGTACGAATTCAATATGATGAATATGAACGGTATAGAAACGAGACCAAACTACACTAGCATATTCTAGATGAGGGCGAACTAATAATTTTCTTAAATAATGATCGAACTATTGACACTGTGTCTAAATATAGACAACTTCTAGACAGTTTCTCTCCAGCTTGGATCGAGAAATCTCTAAGGAGCCAACAAACTACTAACTTAGCCTTTCTAAGAGATGCTAATACAATTATTCAGTTCGTATTGGGAACCTAACTATCCACTATTGCATTTGCTTAATTGTATGTTGGTTCGTGTCATCAATGTCTCGTAGTCTGGATAATAATAGCCAAGAAGCAGGTACCCAGAGAGGTAAACATCCTAACTGTTAATTATGTTTCAATGATAAGTGAATAGATTTCAATAAACAATTACTGCGGATTGTTTAAGACATTTTACTAGATATTAATTGATTACCTTTAACATTTAAAAAAAAATCCAAATAATAATATATATTAAACTAACTAGCTAACCATCATGCCGTTTCACCGCAAGGGTAGGCAGAGAGGACGGACTGCCATACAACTCTGTCTTGGCGCACACTCCTCGCTTCGTTCACATTCATACATTGTCCCATAATAATAATAATAATATTTGAATAATTTGTATAGCATCGTTTTTGTAAAAAATCACCTCAAGGGCGCTGCACAAATCTTAATTTCTACTCAATATTAATTCCTAGTTTATACAAATATACAGCAACATACTTACCTGGCAGGTCACTTCTGGCAGGACACAATCACGATATCATAATAACTTAAAATTTTGCCGATTTTTATATTACTGGTCAACCGGTTTTAGAAACCGGTTGACCAGTATAATAAAATATAGCGGTTAAAATAAAGTATTTAAACATGTTATTAAATATATTTATTTGATAGTGCTATTTTGTATCGTCTGATCGATGTTGATTCCTAACTAGGCAATTTGCTTGTTAACCCTAGAAAGATAATCTTATTAAATATAACGTAAAAGATAATCATACGTCTCAGAGACGTATCGCATGTAATTAGCGTATTTAAAAAAAAGCAGTGTACTTATTTTTAAAAATTAGTACTTTAAATAGTTGTTTATGTGTTAATTGGTGAAATAAAACAATGCTTTACTAAAAATAAAATACATTTTGAAAATTACAAACAAAAATGTAAACTCCCTTCCAAATCAGCAACAACAAAAAAACTTATTTTCCAAAGGAACTTTCAATTAACGTCGAGTCTAAATGGTTGCTTATTTGGCACGTTTTATCTTATATTAAAAATAATAATTTTTATTTATTACTTTAAATCACATAATAATCATATTAAATGCAATCAAAACACACGTCGCGTTTATGGCTACCACACACAGATTTTTTGCACTTTATGCAAGATAACTTTGACATTCTGCGAATTTTAGAAGGACAATATGAACAATACCTCTTCTTTTTTACAGCAGGCTCTTCTTGATCTATCTGATCACTATTTGCAATAAATAACCTGTGGCAGTTATTCCGAACAGTTCTCTTCAAAGTTGGTGCCTCTAACCTTTTTTTCCATCTATGGTGAAGTAAGCTCTGTACTCAATTTCTTCATATAATGTTTACGGCTAAGTGGCTTTTCATTCTTTGATAAAATTTTATGACAATAAATGACATATGAGTTAACAAAACCTATGTTAAGTATGCCGTAAAGTACAGCCATTGGCCATCTGTTTGTCTTTCTAGAGCAAGACATTGACGAACACATTTGGTCGAATGCGTCGACACTTCCCTTTTTCTGGTTATAATACATGATCATCTGAGCTTTTCCAGTTGTTTGATTTATTGTACCGTCCTCATCACAAGATGACAACAAATAAACCATTTTCGATGGTTTTGGTTTATATGATACGAAAGTCAAAGGACCGTCATAACAAAACATTGATGTGCCCACAGCTCGCGATCGAGTATTTTTCATTTGTTCTGGAATCTCTCGCTTGTTCCGCTTCTTCTTGTTTCTTCTTGCTTCCGTTTGTCATATTGATAGTAAGTAACTGAAAATAATAATAAGTGCATTTTAATACATCAGACAGATAGACAGAGTTACTTTTAATACATATAAACGATGTCGACAAATATGTCACAAAAGTTTCATAAAAGATAATCATACGTCTCTCGGACGTACAATATAGTCATTTGTAGTGATTATGGGTACTCACCTTTGCGGCACAGGTATCCCGTGTGAGCTCTGGTCGTCAACTGAGTTGGTTGAAACAGACAACTCTCTGCGGCGTATAGTGAAAAAGAGACAACACTATTTTGTCGCGCTGTACGTCTCGCGGACGTAGATTATCTTTCTAGGGTTAAATTAATCGAAATAAAAGAGTTTAATGTGAAAAAACGTGTTTGGTGTTGTTCGTTGGTTTCTCGCTTGTTCCTCGGTTTGTTGGTGCTCTCCAAGTAATATTAAATTAAATTGGATGTTTTGTTGTGATTCGTTTCATTAACAGTATAACTGTGAAAGACGAATCAAGAACTTCCACTTCAACCACATCGGTGAGTGAATGGTTTCCCCTATATTCCTTTCATTCCAATAATCTTTCTACATCCATAATTAGACACCTTAATCCAGTAGTATAATTTATCGTTTTGCAGTTCACTATTTCCCGTATTCATCTGGTGTTTTTTCGCAGCTTCGGATCCAACAAATACATCAAAGATATATATATCTTTGACCCCCGTCTTAATTTTTCCTTTAAATCACATTTACATTATTTTATCATTCTTATATCGATATATATATTATTTTTGCAGATTTCCATTTCAATTTATTATTTATGTGCAATAATCATTTAACTATTAAAAGGATATATCTACCAGCGGTCTCTAAGACAGCCCAGAACAGCACATTTTGGGATGAGGTAATTATTCAGATTCAGGTCGAGTTAGAACTCAAGATCTTGACTCAACAAAGTTATACTTGTATTCTAAAGACAATGGAACTGCATTACAGATGTTCTCAACAAATTGCCATTTCTTACAAATTTCTTCAGTGCAAGACGTCGACCAAGATGACGAAGGGTTAATATAGTTTTAAAAAGACTCGTTTTGAAAATTCTGTGAGAAAACATTTTGAATAATTTTGACAACAAATAAACAAAAAACAGAAATCTAATGTTATTTTTGTGCACTTAATAAAATTTAGTTGTATTTACTTTATTTGCATGGTTTGGCTTGTAGCAAAAAATATTAATGTAAAATTTTCTCCTCATACTCTTGTTTATAAGTAAGTTTAATATGTTACAGTAAAAAAGAAGAGTTTTTCCGAGTATCTCGAAGCAGAGATTTGTGAGGGTTACCCATTCTGTAAGTAGTATTTTTAATTTACTGGGGATTTCATATTTCACGATCCTTTTGCAAGTAAAAATTACAGCATTTACCATATTAGCTGAATGTTTAACCCAATTCCGAACATGTTCCCGATAAGTTCCTTTATTTCTCATCTTTGCTCTTCCTTACTTATTTATTTTATATTTGCAAAAACAGTTTTACACCAAAACATTGCAAAAAACACCAAAAATGGTAATCACAATTACACAAAGATTAAGGTACAAAGTAGTTTAAAAACAAACAAAAAAATAGTTTTCAAGAAGAACATAATATAGTTAGAACTTAATAGCTAGTTCTTGCTTAAACTTTTTGTAACTCGTGTGAAAAATATCCAAATTTCCTGCAAGGCAGTTAACTAACCTAGTTAGTCTTCCCAGGGGCACCACCATTGGTAAGTTAGTTCTGCGCCTGGGAAGAAACAGAAGCCTGTGTTGGCGGCCTCGCGTGAAATTTTCAAGGACATAAAATCCAATTTCCGCCAGGATGTCAGATATTAATAATACATCGTTCAGGAGCTTATGAGCAAAAAGCAGTTATGCTATATCCCTTTTTACCTCTCTCTATCTCTGTTATTTTAGATTATCTTCATCTCCTGGCGCAATTGCTATGAAATATACAGTTTTTCAGTTGTGAACTACAGATACAATAATATAATAAAATAACAACAATAACATAATATAATGATTGTTCTGCATTTGTTATTGGTAAAACAACTCGTTATGTCAATGTTGATATTTAAATAACCACGGTTTTTTAAATATGGCCAATCATCTCATTGGAAAACATCATACCTTCAATAAAAGCACCGGTGCTCATATTCTCCACAAAAATGTTCATGAAAATAAATAAAATAATTTAGAAGCACTAGAAATTTAATAAAGAAAGTTATCAAAATTAATAGCCATAATCTTAATAATCACTTTAATTTGTCTAGTAGTCCAATATTAGCTTAGAGTATATGAGAGTGGTATTTACCTAAGGCAGTGTAGTCAGTTTTCGATTATTTTTACCTCTCTCGGCGGAGCTGGGCGTGGCTTAGACTAAGGATAGGGTATTTATACATCTATTCTTATCACATATCGACAGATTGTTTTTGTTTATTCGTATAGCCACTTTTTCACAGTATTGAAGTCAACAAAAATGTAGCATCTAACCTAAAAACCGTTTAGCTGTGTCAAGTTTAGTGACATAATAAAAAATGTGGGTGGAGTCTCGTGGTGACCCAGGAGCCCAAAATCATTATGACAGTACATAGAAGCAGAGTATTATATTTGTTGTCTCTTTCTCTCTCACGGTGTACGACGTAAAAACCCGGAGAAAGTGATTTAATAAGATTTAATATTCAAGAATATTAGGGATATTTCCCGTAACTAATAAAATTTCTCATTATTCTTTAATCGCGTTCTCAGTTGACGTTTTGCCTTTTTCATTTCTTACTTTCTGTCTCTTTCTCTCTGCTCTTTTGTTGCTATTGATGTTATTCTATTGTTTTCTCATTGTTCTGTTCTTTTTTTAAATTTTGTTCTCCCTCTGCATGTATTTATAACCGCACATTTTGTATATTTTTCTTAGTTTAATTTTGTGCCCTGATGATGCTTAGGCCAAGCGAAACTAATCGGTCATAAAAAAATAAAATAATATCCGTGGTCTAATATAGTTATTTTTTCATTTCTCTGAAGTAAAATTTAATAAATCAAGTATAAACAACATTATTTCTCAAGCAAATTGTTTTATTATTGCCCTAAAAAGGAATATTTTATTAAGGTTTCAGTTGAAACGCTTTTTTAAGTAAGTACGCAGATGTAAACATTTTATATCTACCCACCACAAATTTTCTAAATAATTCCCCAAAAAAATTCCACAGCTTTGCCTTAAATCACGAATGAATTCTGTCGGTTCCTAGAAATAGTTATTATCTTTACGAAAACGAAAAAATATCCAGCTTTACGTTTCAAGTTTTCTTTGTTATCTAATACTAAACAAAACTGAAACACACATTTCCAGTGAAGCATATATTTCGTTTGAAACATGAATTAAATTGATGTTTAACCTATAGTTTCTGAAATTTACCTGGAGTGGGATAAAGCTTAACAATAATAATGATTATTTTCAAGTTAAAGTGAGTGTGCATTTTAATTGTATAACTGTGATTTGATAAGGGTAAACTCACTTAACAATGAATAACGATCTCTTGGGATACAAAAAAATATCTAAGTTCTTAAACTATAAACATTTAGTTTTTTCTAATTTTGAAACTGTTAATCCTTGGTGGAACTCGATTTTAATGGTTTTAATAATACCAAATTTTTAACTTCGTTCCACTATTTTTTTTATTTAAGACCTGACCGGTTTCACCTTATGACGGGCGTCTTCAGACTGGTCTGGACTTCCAGTCTGAAGATGCCCGTCGTAAAGTGAAACCGATTAGGTCTTAAACAAAAAAAAATAGTGGAATAAATTTAAAAAAGTTGGTATTAATACAATCATAAACGTTTTGTTTCACTCTTAGGGTGAAAATAACAAATTTAAATAAATATTTACAAAAACTCAACCTTCTTTGATAATGTCCAAGAGATGTTCAAATATTTTTATTATCTTTCACTAAATTAATATTCCTAACAAGTGTTAGATTGAAAAGCTCGGTGTAACTGAATTTGACTGGTTGGTAGCTTAGTGGACAAACGCGTCGGATTCCCACCGGGGCGTCGTGGGTTCAACTTCTCTGCTGGCTAAGTCCTCCATAATTGCACAACAACATCTCATTACTATGACAATAATATTGAACTATTGTCAGGTTATTCGTAACCTGGAAATGTTAGTTTTTCTTAAAAGAAAAACAAAAAAACCTCAAGTGACCAGCAAGGGGGTTTCGTTGAAACCTGAGTTGAATATGCGTTGGAGCACTTTATTCTATTTTTAACGCAAAATTTAATACATATTCTTTGATCCATTTTTTTCAAAAGTAAAAAATCGAAGAACACACATAATAATAATAATAATAGCTTTTTATTTCAGCGGAACAGAGCGGTGGGTGCAATACTCTGTCTGCCATATAAGTTAAAATACATATCAGAAACTTAAAACAGTGAAGATAACATAAAAAACAAAATAAAAATAAAATAATGATAGTAATAAAAGTAAAATAAATAGATAAAATAACATAAAATGATAATAATACAAGAGCATTATAATGAAATAAAGAAAATAACTTTTACGGCGGATTGAGGGAAATTCTCCACCTGTGATGTAGGGGCGCACTGTGTAAACGTAACTAACCTTTCCAGTTGTCAAAAACAAACCACTAATCCAAAATGTCTGATAATGCTTACTTATGATAAACATATGTGTACCAACATAAAAACAACTAAAAAAATCGATAATCGAATGTACACAGCCCGCGAAAATTCAAAATTCACCTTTTCTTTTGAACAGGCCATGTACTCCAATTGACGATGCAACAGTTAAGCTAACTTCAGGCAGTTGGGGTTTTTGTATGGTGGTCACATTTTACATTTCACATTTTGATGTTTAAATTTCAACCCTGCAGGCTATCTTGAACAACTCGCATTACCGTACTTGTAAACCAATGTGTATAATAATCGCTCCTCGTGACGTGACCAATACACTAACATTAGTTAATAAATGAACATTAGTAAATAAATGAACATTAGTAAATAAATGAACATTAGTAAATAAATCAACTTCAGAGTACCTCAGCGAGCAACTCGGCAAAATATACTTTTCTACAACAATAATGTCACGACCAACTAGCACATACATGCACCCATTTCTCGCCTACATACACTCGGGAATGAATACACCTCAAATATTGATATCTTTTATATGTATTTGCCAAAATTTAAAAGACTTTTAAACGAAATATTCACTTTTCATTAATGTACTGGAACTATTATTAATTAAAATTTTTTGTATTTTTATTTTTTTTGCTATTCATTTCTCAAAACGTTTTACTGTATTATTTCATGCATATCCTTTTTAAACTGTACTCATGCACTTACTTATGTTATATTACTATGTAAAAGCCCATCAGGGCGTTAATAATAATAAATAAATAAATAATAAATGAAACAGTGAAAAAATGTTTGCCATCATAATGCATTTAATGAAATCTTTAACAGCCCTGCCCTGTTTGTCTAAAGTTAGTTACTAGCCATCAGACATTCTCCATTAGATAATCCGGTTAGCAGAGACTATGGGCGCAGGCGGCACCAGATAGTCACACACTCCAGCGTCTGCGTCTGCGTCTGCTGGATGCTGGATGCTTTAATATCATTGTTAATGGCGAAAGCCTCGCCGGCTTACTTTGCCTATAAATCTAATTTACATTAGGTTATTAGAGGTAATTGAACACCAGGCAGTAATATAAGTTCCATGATTAAGTTTGCTAGATGCTAAAGACAGCCAATCTGAAATTGAACAGATTTGGAATTTTCCTAGCCAAGTCTCTCTTCTATTTCCATTTCAGGGAGGCTGTAATGAACAAGGCTATGAGGGGAGCGCTTAGATGGTTAAGGTACGGAGAAAGGATGGCTTGGAGAATATATGGATGCAAGCGAATGGAAGACGAAGTCGGAAACGCTTCAGGAGTATATTTATATATAGGCTGTTGTATACATAAGTCTACTCAGTATACTCTCTCGGGCCTTGTAGTCTAAATATTATTAAACTGTTTAGATTTTTTTTGTTTGATTTTATGAATTCTTTCGTAATCCTCTACTAAATAGCTGGGTCTTATTCAAATACCCCTCATAATGACTATCTAACTAGTACTGCGGCTCATTAGGACTTATTACTTTCACCATCTGATGGTTTTATTAAATTGACTGAGTTTAATTTTACATAAGTGTTTCTTAGGGAAAAGATCTTAACCGGATAAAAAAACCCTAAGCAAGTTAAATTGTTCCGTATAATTTTATCTTTCATAATGCCCATATCTTTGAAAAATAAATCACTTTGTTTTGTTCACGATTTCTACTTATTATCTTTTTAATAAAAATAAAAATTATGGTTATTTTGTCACTATTTTTGTGTTGATTCTTATTAATTTACGAGTATACTCCATATACGATTGAAATTTTGTTTATTGGTTGAAAAATATTTATTTGAAATAGAATTCTTTAGTGTCCTGAAGATGTCATAAATATAGTCACGAAACTTGTAGGCTTACGTGAACAAAGCAAAGGGATTTATTTATCATAAATATTGTTACATTTACTTGAAAAAATAAAATTCCGCAAAATTATGAAATACTGCATTGATAAAATATAAATATATATATTTATATTTTAATAACGTATTAACTTTATTCTAATATTTATTTAATTTCATCTTTATCTTCTTTTCCCTTTTATTTCTTTTTTCTATTTATTACTTTTTATTATTGTGCACAACCTAAAAAATATCTATAAAATGAAACCTCCGTGTAAATAACCTTGTTTTAATTTTCTTTAATTACATCTTTCATTTCTCCTTTTTATTTATTTTTAATTTATCTTTATTAATATTTACATTTAACATTATATAATTTATGTACACTACGTCTGTTTTAACAAAGGAATATCCCAGTGAGTTAGACAAGGACCAAACCCATGTATTTTTTTATATTTTAGCAAGAATAAATAAATAAATAAATGAAAAAAACTCCGAAAGTTAAACTTTTTTTTACATTAACTCCACACAAGATGCCAAAAGAAAATAATTTCCCTCAGGCCCTATGTCATATTTAGGGATGCTGTAGGGAGGGTTCTTTTGGGGAAAGGAAGGAGTGAACCTGGGTTTGAAGAGGCCCATGTTGTAAGAGGGAGCTAACACAGAGACCGGCGTGCTTTGATGATTAAGACATCGACTAAGAAATCACATAAAAAAAAACATATAAACAAACATTCCCGGTGTACGTATAACCTTAAGACCTTTGAAAAACTCTCACTGCCATCATAATAAGTGATTTTTTTCGCTTGTGCAATGATGGAGGACTTACCTAGGAGAAGGATTGAACCCACGATACCCGGGTGGGAATCCGACGCGTTTGTCTACTCAGCTACTAACCGGTCAAGAAGACTTATTATAACTTTATTCTTAACGAAGGAAGAGTAAGCAAAGAAATGAACACTTACTTTGTTAAAATAATGCAGGTTTCATAAATAAGTCGAGGGTGAAAATACATTTAAGGGTTTTTTTTTTCACCTGGAATAATAAGCTGTTCTCTGGTAGGCTTTATTTCCCGAATCAAAAACATTTTCGTAAAAATGATGCAACCGTAAAACGAACTGGCACCATTACCAAAACAAAGCTGTCTGCCTTTGCTGCGGCAACAAATTGATGCTGGGAACCCCGCTGCCGCAATACAAAATATTCAAATTAATTTATGGCCTAGCGGGGATTCGAGCCCAGATCTGCTCCAAGCCATTAGCGTGCCGGGCGCTATGACACATACGCAGTAAAGTGCCAAACAAATTAATTAAAAATTCCCTATACCGCGTAACTGAACAAGAGTTGAAACAAACAATACGTGCTTAGCGTTGGGTTTATTGCGTATTGGTATACGCTCCAGTGACGATGTATTTAGGATGCGTCATAAAGAAAGAGTAATTTTTATTTACGCCTACTTACTGTCTTAATTGGAAAAGGTACAGCAAGTGCTTACGATGATTCTTCTAGTATATTACAGTTGAAACAAACAATACGTGCTTAGAGTTAAGTGTATTGCGTATTGGTATACGCTCCAGTAGCGATGTATTTACGATCCGTCATAAAGAAAGAGTCTTTTATTTACGCCTACTTACTGTCTTAAGTGGAAAAGGTACAGCAAGTGTTTGCGATGATTCTTCTAGTATATTAGAGTTGAAACAAACAACACGTGCTTAGCGTTGGGTTTATTGCGTATTGGTATGCGCTCCAGTGACGATGTATTTACGATGCATCATAAAGAAAAAGTCCTTTTTTATTTACGCTTACTTACTGTCTTAATTGGAAAAGGTACAGCATGTGTTTACGGTGATTCTTCTAGTATATTAGAGTTGAAACAAACAACACGTGCTTAGCGTTGGGTTTATTGCGTATTGGTATACGCTCCAGTGACGATGTATTTACGATGTTTCATAAAGAAGGAGTCCTTTTTATTTACGCTTACTTACTGTCTTAAGTGGAAAAGGAACAGCATGTGTTTACGATGATTCTTCTAGTATATTAGAGTTGAAACAAACAACACGTGCTTAGCGTTGGGTTTATTGCGTATTGGTATACGCTCCAGTGACGATGTATTTACGATGTTTCATAAAGAAAGAGTCCTTTTTATTTACGCCTACTTACTGTCTTAATTGGAAAAGGTACAGCAAGTGCTTACGATGATTCTTCTAGTATATTAGAGTTGAAACAAACAACACGTGCTTAGCGTTGGGTTTATTGCGTATTGGTATACGCTCCAGTGACGATGTATTTACGATGTTTCATAAAGAAGGAGTCCTTTTTATTTACGCTTACTTACTGTCTTAAGTGGAAAAGGTACAGCAAGTGTTAACGATAATTCTTCTAGTATATTAGAGTTGAAACAAACAATGCGTGCTTGGCGTTGGGTGTATTGGGTATTGGTATACGCTCCAGTGGCGATGTATTTACGATGTTTCATAAAGATGGAGTCCTTTTTATTTACGCTTACTTACTGTCTTAAGTGGAAAAGGTACAGCAAGTGTTAACGATAATTCTTCTAGTATATTAGAGTTGAAACAAACAATGCGTGCTTGGCGTTGGGTGTATTGGGTATTGGTATACGCTCCAGTGGCGATGTATTTACGATGTTTCATAAAGATGGAGTCCTTTTTATTTACGCTTACTTACTGTCTTAAGTGGAAAAGGTACAGCAAGTGTTTACGATAATTCTTCTAGTATATTAGAGTTGAAACAAACAACACGTGCTTAGCGTTGGGTTTATTGCGTAATGGTATACGCTTCAGTGACGATGTATTTACGATGTTTCATAAAGAAGGAGTCCTTTTTATTTACGCTTACTTACTGTCTTAAGTGGAAAAGGTACAGTAAGTGTTTACGATAATTCTTCTGGTATATTAGAGTTGAAACAAACAATGCGTGCTTAGTGTTGGGTGTATTGGGTATTGGTATACGCTCCAGTGGCGATGTATTTACGATGCGTCATAAAGAACGAGTCCTTTTTATTTACGCCTACGTGTTTACAATGATTCTTCTAGTATATTGAAAGTACACTTTCAGCGTGTCTCATTCATGCAGTTCGACCGGGTGCTGTTGAAAATAATATTTTAATCTGTTTCGAAGAAACTGTAATTAGCATCCATGCTCATGCTCGAGAATGTCCCAAATCGTGGAATACTACGAATTACTGGACTTTACTTACTGGAATTACTACATATTATAAATAATGTTTATAGAGTATGTGTTTGGAAAGAATACAAGGCTGACGTAAGCGTAATGAATAGGATCAAGAAAGTGACGCTTAGATAGTTAGGGCACGTAGAGCGATTGAACGAAAAAAGGATTGTGAAAACAAGGGAAAAGTCGGGGACGCCCAAGGAAGACATGACACGTTCGAGTGAATCAAATACTTGAGTCGGGCCATGTGAAGAGTCGGAATAATAGAAGAGTATTTATGAATTTGAATGAAGCAAGGAGTGTGTGCCAAGACAGAGTTTTATGGCCGTCCGTCTTCTCTGCCTACCTCTGCGGGGAAACGGATTAATGGTTAGTTAGTTAGTTGGTGTGTGATAAAAAATAATTCAAAATAAAGATAATATATAAATAAAAATATTTTAATTATTGATATGGCAATCTTAACCGATGTTTAGCATGATGAACATTAACGTTATAAACAATTTTTAAACTATGACAGTGTGATGAAAATTTTGAAGATTAATGGAATGAAACGGTTATCAATGACAATATTTCTAATGATTTATAATCATATATCTGTAGCAGAGTATTTTCCTTCTTTATTCGAGCAAGAAGGCTTCAACTTACGACCGGACACCGTTTTACTGGCATTGTATCTTACCGGACGTGAAATTAGCAGCATCACCACATTCATCTAGAAATCTTAAACGTATACTCCCTTAGTGAAAACAACATCATTTGAAAGGAGTCTCTTGTATCATCTGTTCTATTATAACAGGGTCCGGTTCTCTATGAAACCTGAGTTTTAATACGACTAATATCCTACGAAATTGTTTAGCCTAGACACAGCGGGTCTGGAGATGATCATGTTAGTCCAGTTGCTTAAAGCAATCAACGGGCATTACCCAAGCTTCGACAATAGCTTCATCAATAATGACGAGGGGAAGAATAATTAACATTGGCTACGAAAATGTATATTTTGATTCAATTTTCGATCACTCTGTCCCCGATGTTTTGCCTATCTAGGTCACATCGCTGTTGTGATTCTAATTCGTTTAACAAACTAACCAACTGACCATCACGCCGTTTCTCCGTAAGAGTAGGCAGTGAGAATGGACCGCAATATAACTCTGTCTTGGCACACACTCCTTGCTTTATCAATATTCACACCTCGTCTCATAGTTTGTTCAAAAGAAAAGGTGCATTTCGAATTTTTTCGAAAGTGTTTATTTATTCATCAATATCCATTTTCTCCCCTCCAAAGTAATCCCCCTCAGATATAATAAACTTATGCCAGTGCTTCTCCCAATCCTCGAAACACTTCTGGAATACGCTTTTCGGTATGGCTATCAGCTCGTTCTTCTATTCTGACTTTATCTCATCAATTGTGGCAAAACGCTTTCCTTTCATTGGTCTCTTCAGTTTCGGGAATAGGAAAAAGTCGCAGGGAGCCAAATCTGGTGAATACGGTGGTTGAGGCATGATTACGGTGTTGTTTTTGGCCAAATAATCACGAACAAGCATTGATGTGTGAGCTGGTGCATTATCGTGATGCAAAATCTATGATTTGTTTTTCCACGATTCCGATCGTGTGAGCTGTATTGCTTCACGCAAACGTTGCATAACTTCCTTGTAGTATTCCTTACTAACCGTACGGCCTGTTGGCAAGAACTCATGATGCGCCACGCCATTGTAATCGAAGAAAACAGTGAGCAAAACCTTCACATTTGATCGAACTTGGCGTGCTTTTTTCGGTCTTGTCTCTTCTGGCCGCTTCCATTGGGATGATTAGGCCTTAGTTTTGACGTCATGACCATATACCCACGTTCCATCACCAGTTATGACTCTTTTGAGTAAATCCCTCTTTAAAGCAAAATTTAATACGTATTCTTTGATCCATTTTTTTCAAAAGTAAAAAATCGAAGAACACACAAAAAAGTGACTAAACTTTCCAGTTGTCAAAAACAAACCACTAATCCAAAATAGCTGATAATGCTAACATATTATAAACAAATGTGTACCAACATAACAAAAAAAAAACGATAATCGAATGTACACAGCCAGCGAAAATTCAAAATTCACCTTTTCTCTTGAACAAACCTCTACATACAGATAGGCAGATTGTTTTAAAGTTTTTATTACTCTACTCTATGCGCCTGCAACCGCCTCGGAAAAGTGTAATTTCGGTATGCAAAAATCATTTGTCAGAAAATGCATAAAATATTGCAATTTCACACGCGTTAGAGGACCTAGGGAGAACGTGCATTTACATTTCCAAACTACCCCGGACATACTACCAATCCACTAAACAATCTATACCTACACTTACTCTATTCCGCGTGCACCAACCTACATACTGTAGCTACATACATGTAGTCTCACGGCTCGACTACTGTAACGGTATTTACGCCAGCCTTACTCAATAGCAAACTAATAAACTCCAATCAGTTTTTAATGCTGCAGCAAGGCTTATCACCGGGGTATCTAAATATTCGCATATTTCAGAGCACCTTCGGAACCTTCACTGGCTCAAGTGCACTGAAAGAATCCACTACAAGTTGTGCTGGATGGTGTTTAAATCCATTAACGAAATGGCCCCACTGTACATCACCGAACTATGCGTTCCAGAAAAACATTCTTCTAAGGCAGTCGACTCTTGGATCAGCAACGTCATCGGCTATCGGAAGGCTGATAGAACCCAAACGCAATCCAAATACTAAGTTTGGAGATTGCGCTGCAGGAGTATAAACTCCCTCCGGAACTAAGATGTATAACGAGCCCAACAGAATTTTGGTCCAAACTGAAAACTTACCTTTTCAGACTCTCATATCTTAAAATTCATTATAAGAATCTCAACATAATCTGTCTCTCGACGAATCGCCTTTCGATTTACAAATTTTAAGCAAATCCTGTACTGTACGAAATATTCAGAAAGTACATTTTTTAATTGCTCCCATGCTCTAAATGGGAAAAAAATAGATAATTGTCATTTTAAGTTAATCAGTGTATTTATCTGATAGACTCTGCCAGGTAAGTATGTTCCTGTATATTTTCTAATTAAAACTAGGAATTAGTGTCTAATAATAAAAAATAAGATCTGTACAGCGCCCTTGAGGTCAGTTTTTCATAAAAAACGGGGCTACGCAAATCATCTAAACATGATTATTATTATCATACTCGTTCCCCTATCTGTTCAATGTGATACCGTATTGCATTTAAGGGTTTATTTGGATTTTTGTCAAGTCGAGGGTACCCTTCGTTTGCTCAAACCGCCATATGGTCCGAATGGGTCCTTAGATCAGTTCTTTGATTATTTAAAGATTCTTAACTTCCCCAACTGTCACTGTACAGTGTGACCAAACAGGCTCATACTCCCACTGCAGCTCTGTTTGATGAAGAGATTAGAGGGGAGATAAAACCATAGCGACAGAATACAAAAAGAAAGTTGGAAAGGTTTCCAGCAAAACCCTCGCCTAATCTTCGGACTACACCTGGCAATAACACTCGAAACACGTGGGAGATGGGGCCTTAGAAAGGATTTGATAGTCTTGCCTAACCCAACCTAACCTAATCTAACCTAATCTAACCTAACCATGCCGTGCTGGAGGAGTTTGTCTAGAACAGTCATTCCCAAAGTGGTCTATATCGACCCCCAGGGGTCCTCGCTGCCTACCAATTGGGGAAAAGGCATGACGGTAAATTTTTTGATGAAGTAAGGTCATGCCACGTCTTTCTAAGAAGCAAATGTGTATCACATAATATTTCAGCATCACAACATACCTTCTTTGGAGATGCCAGTCTCACTGGCTCTAGACGGTTGAGAGCAGTTGAGACTCTAGTGCAGTATTCATTTGAAAAAAAAAATTACACACTCTTATTTTCTTATTTCTACGTTCATACGCTTAAGGGTCAGCACCCAAAAATACACACATCGTGGTTTTCTAGTACAAGCAAAACTACAAATTATTTATCTGTCAATTCTATACGGGTAGTTATAAAAATGTCTTAGGTTTCCAGTCAATACAATTCTTAAACAGTAATCTTTTAAATTCTTTATGAAATAAATTCTGGAATATTAGGTAAAACGTTTAAAGATGCCTTTGCTGGTTTTAAAACTGCACCTTTTGCTGATATTTCAGTATTTTTTTCATAGAATTTAAAGGATTACTGTTAAAAAAATTTATTCACTGTAACTAACCACCCATAGAAAATGTACAGATACATCATTTGTGGTATTGCTTGTATTAAAATGCTACAAAGTGACGTTTAGCGTCATTTTGGGTGCTGGCCCTTTACCTATACAATTTAATATGCTCAAACCATTTCAACATCAACATCATGTTTTTTTAAACTAAAACGGAGAATGAAATATTCAAAATAATTATAATAATTTCAGAATTAAAAACAAATAAGAATTTTAATGTATATCACACATAATAAAAATACA
Source organism: Drusus annulatus (assembly GCA_022651775.1). Lineage (NCBI taxonomy): Eukaryota > Metazoa > Arthropoda > Insecta > Trichoptera > Limnephilidae > Drusus > Drusus annulatus. The sequence continues at coordinate 465,842 of JAGWCC010000223.1, read as the reverse complement.
AGGGCCAAACAACAAGAAAGACTTTTAGTACCTAAATACAATACAGCTTTTGCACAAAGACACCATATGTACATCGCGCCTCACACTTACAACAACCTCCCACCACAGACTGTAGCCATCACCAATATGTATTCCTTTAATCAAAACATTACTAAATGGCTGATGAGTAAGGACCGCAAGAAATTCTTCACCATGACAAACTAGAACATTGAGTAACAAATATCATCATTTATAAAAATTATTCTACTTGTACCCACTGTCACCTACCTCAGAACAGGTTTTTATGACCTAGTGAGGTAGGTAATTTTAAAAAATAATGTAAGAAAAAAAAGTAAATAAAAAAAAATATGTACGAGTATCTATGTACGAAGTTGAATAAAACTGAATAATGAATAAATAAATAACTTCTACTCTTTTTTAAAACATATATATTTGTACCACACATACGACCCAGTGATCTGATTTCAGCAGCATTTAGTCTACATTTATCTTTCCTAGACTATTTCACACCTTACTACTACCAAATCTGGGCCACTATAAAATATAGAAACTCCCCCTCGTGGGCTACTAACCGTTCTTCCTTTAACTAATGTAAGTCTATTTACATTAGCAATTGACTGCTGCATTAACTCCTCCATTATTTGAATACGATAACAGCAATAATGAACGTATAATGCTGCAACAACTCGTCATTAAAGTCCATAGAAATTAGTTAATAATTTAACTGACGATAATGGTTTTTATATTAGCATCGTAGCTCAACCGATACTTAGCAAGATCCAAATTATTGTCCCGCATTACACAGGGCGCAATCCGGGATGGCGGGATCCATACGGGATAAGGGAACAATGGAATAAATCCCCATTACTTACGATCCACTGTGCCTTTAAGCCGTCCCGTATTTACGATTGTGTTCGGTGTATTTAAAATACATTATTTATATCTTACGGTTTAATAATGCCGCCCGAACCCGTTAAATTTATCCGCACTAAACCTTCGGCGCAATAATGGTTGTTTATTGCAGTTTGCGAACTAAACAAAACATCTGAATTTCAATGAATGTTTTTCCCATGGAAGTTTTCAAAACTACTGCCAATACGTGCAATCTGTTGAAAGAAAATCATGTCTTTTTTAGTCTTTCGTTCTTTCATTAGATTATAAATAATATTTTTAAATGTGTCATTTTGTCTTTCGCTAGGGCGAATCATACTTGGTTTTATTACCCTTGGAGTAACAATGTATGGAGAGAGAGCTAATTATTTTAACCCAACCTATACAAACTTGCGATAAATCACTTTCTTTGGGTTTTTACGTCGTACACCATGAGAGAGAAAGAGACAAAAAACCCCGAATTATCACACCGCTTTAAAGTATTGCAAGAATGTCCTTCGTGTCTCGCGCCTCCGTTGACTCCGCCCACACGTTTTGATACGCGAAATAAATGAACATAACTCAACGGTTCATTAGGTTACATGCTTTATTTTTGTTTGCAACAATACTGTGAAAAAGTGATTTTAAAAATAAAAATAAAACATTGTGTCGACATGTGCTGTATAAATACCCTAGCCCTTGTCCTAGCCACGCCCAGGTCTGGCCAAGTCGGGCAAACCTTCCAAAAACTGACTACAGCAGCGCTCTCTCTTGTATATTATTGCTCTGAGGTAAGGACCATATGAAATACATCAAGTACAAATACAATGAACTATTATTATTGTTAAAAAGTATATTAGTAATAATTAATTGTTTTTGTAAGCTTAGACGTACAATTAACTAAAATAAAATTAATAGAACACGTTTTGGTATGCAAAATAGATTGAGATAACTCAACGGTCTATTAGGTTACATGTTTTTTTTTTTTTTTAAACATTACTGTGAAAAAGTGGTTATACGGATAAACAAAAACATTATGTTGACATGTGCTATGAATGGATGTATAAATACCCTAGCCCTAGTATTAGCCCCTTAGAGTATACTAGAGGTAGCCCAAGCCAAGGCAGTGTAGTCAGTTTTGGACTTGTTTTTGATGATTTAAACATGACTCGGCGCAAATGGGCGTGGCTAAGACTAAGGCTACGGTATTTATACATCCATTCATATCACATATCGACATAATGTTTTTGTGTATTCGTATAGCCACTTTTTCACAGTATTTTTATCAACAAAAATATAGCATCTAACCTAAAAAACCGTTTAGTTGTGTCAAGTTTAGTGGCAAAACAAAAAATGTGGGCGGAGTCCCGCCGTTAACCAGCGAAGATAGCCAGCTTAAGATCATTGCGACAGTATATAGAAGCGGTCCAAGAAATTTGTTGTCTCTTTCTCTCTCATGGTGTGCGATGTAAAAACTCGGAAAAAGTGATTTATTACAATTTCGGATGGGTTGGGTAAAACAAATTAGCTATCTCTCCAAATATTGTTACTTCAAGATTAGCCCCACCCAGGTTCTATCCGAGTCCGGCAAACTTCGTTTAAATTGACTACAGTTCTCTCTACAGCGCTATCTCTTGTAAATTATTGCTCTGAGCTAAGAGTATTTACCATGGACTTTTTAAAATCCCCAGCGTTAAGCAACGTTCAATTATATTTATGATGCGTTCTTTTGATATTTGGAATAACGTCAACACAATTAATCACTTGTCCATAGCACATAGCTACACGTTTACCACCCCAAATTTTGAACGGAAACAATTTCGCAATTTATTTGAGAATCCCCTTTAAAATCTCCAATACAAATCGAAATTCCACGATTTTCAGTCGCAATAAAATCTTTTCCCCATACAAAGCATAATTTACCATAATCTCTAATCTGGAATTATTGCTTGGAGTAATTAGGCCGGCTTCACAGTTTAACATAAGGATAATATCGTATCACGGCCCGATCGGCCGATTGTAAATCAACCCTTGCTTTACATAGTATCTGTAGGTATATGGGAATTGGCCTGGATATGAAAACTTGGGAAGAAAAGGGAAACAAGTCAATTTATCAATTATGGATACAATATTATTACTTTTCAGAGTTGTACGTTATGTGGCTGAAGAGAGTGAGTAGAGGAGGGGGTTAAGAATCTGGCTTATTTATCGGAATTATGTATTTCTGAAGATTCCAATTCTCGACAGTCAACCCTTAGATCGGCAATGTCACCGGTTATCGGAAGATTGAAGGAACAAAGCGCACACCAGACACTAAGTTCGGAGAGCGCGCTGCAGAAGTGTCAGGTCCTAAAGCCTGGAATGGACTACCACATGATCTGAGAGTAATAAAAGACTTGACAGAGTTCAGAGCCAAAATCAATACCCATTTTTTCAGAAAATCATATCCACAATCAAGATGTAACAAGCCCAACAGAATTTTTGTTCAAACAAAGACAACTTTTCAGACTCTCGTTCCTTAAATTCATTAGAAGATTTTCACCATTATCTTTTCCTAAACACGAAAAATTAAAAAATACCTCCGATATACTATATTTTAAATCACTCTGATGCCCTAAAAAAACATAAATATATGTTAGAATCAGCTAAATCTTAAGTTATTATGATATGGTGATTGTAACCTGCCAGAAGTACCTGCCAGGTAAGTATGTTGCTACATATTTATATAAACTAGGAATTAATATTAAGTAGAAATTAAGATTCGTACAGCGCCCTTGAGGTGATCTTACACAAAAACAGCGCTATACAAATATTATTATTATTATTAGAATGGTTTAAAAGTACCCGACTATTCATATCTGGTCACTAAACACGTTACATTTCATTAAAAGTTTCAGTTTCTCTAGTTTATAAGCATTCAACAATGTAACCATCTTCATGTACATAATCATTGATTGTATTATGTCAATTTATTTTTAGATATAGTTCTTGCAAAAAAAACAGGTTTACTTAACAGTATCAGAGGCCTCCGTGGGCAAGTGGTAAAACGCTCGACTACGAATCAAGAGATCGCGAGTTCGAATTCGGCGTGCGTAAATAAATTAAATTAAATTAATGTGTGTCACGCATTGTCATTTAAATTACACAAAATAATACATAGTACATTTGCGGCACGTTCCAGAGTGGTAGATACTCTAAGTATCGCGCTGGTGAAAGACCACCATTCAGAATCGAAATGTTGCTTGAAATGGCTTCAGCCGTATTTGGTGACCAGATCTGAATAGCCAGGTACTTTCCAACCTTCCTCTTACCCATCGCAATCCCCCCTCCACTACCTCACAACATACCCCGATCGAGGATGTCACAGTCTCACTGGCTTTAGACGGTTAGGAGCAGTTGGGACTCTTGTGCGGTATGAACTATATAAAAGTATACCTCGCGCAATTAATATACACTTCCAACAGTGATGTTATTTCCAAACGTCACTGAGAAACAGCTTTTTGTCTTATTTACGCCTGCGTTATATTTTATTGAGAAAGAGACCACAAGTGTACACGATCATCAAATTAAAATAGTAGAAAAGTTTTACAGTACATCCTTTTGTTAAACTTTTTTTTTCAAATATTATTGGGATATTTTCTTTTTCTGAAGCTTAATAACCAATTTGAAATGAACTGTATGCAAGCAATGCATATGTGAGAGTACTGCGTTCGACTCAACATTCACTGTGATATCTACATCTCCGTCTCACAGGGACATCACCGACTTATTGACTAAAAATATATATTTTCAAAATATTTTTGACACCTTCAACTGCATTGGTTCAACTGCTTTTTTCTGACATTAGGTATTGCGCCTCACAGTCGAGAACTTATGCATATTTATGACCAAACGTACTCGATTCGGCGGAATTGGGGCACACTGTACTAAGCCGGATGTAATTCTTGTTTATAGTTGCAGTGTGGCGGTTTTTACGGCCCGCCCGATACAAATATTCTGTTCTAGGAGGAACACTACGAAATGCATAGAAAATCTAGTATTTATCAATTTATTAGGAATGTAACTTTTGCTTTTATTAACTAAACAAACATTACATTATCTCCGCCATTGGAGAAGAGAGGGAAGGAGATGAGAACGGAAAAGAAAGGTCGTAAAGTACCTGGCTGTTCAGATCTGGTCATTAGATACAACTATAATACTTTGATGGCCCGAGTGTTAAGACACGTGACAACGAATCCACAGGTCACGGGTTCAAACCCGGCGTGCACAAATAAATTTATTTGATTATAATATGTCATGACACATTTAAATCTTATATAATAATATAAAGTATATTTACGGCACGTTCCCGAGTGGTAGATACTTCCAGTATCGCCCTGATGAAAAACCACCATTCAGAATCGAAACGTTGCTTGAAATGGCTTGAGTTGTGTTTGGTGACCAGATCTGAATAGCTAAGTACCTCCCAACCTTCCTCTTCCCCATCTCATTCCCCTCCCCACTACCTTCAGCCTCGCAACATACCCCAATTGGGGATGCCATAGTCCCACTGGCTCTAGACGATATTGCGAGTATAATTTTTTTTATTTTTTTATTATTTAAAAATGCTATATCGTGTAACACAACTGCCGAACCTGTTTAAATCACAAGTCCACCCCGCTGTTGAATTTGGCAGCCACCTCTGGTCTTGAGCCCCAAAATACATTTTTTTTAATGATCGTCTTGCGGAAGTTCGTACTCACAAACTTAAAACTACCTGTTCAATTTATTTATTTATAAGCTACAGGACTAAAGTTCCGTTTACAAAAAAAAAATATAAAACACAAAATGGCAAAAAAGAGCAACAGAGAAAAAATGGCACATACATAATATTGTAATAAAGCGATGACAAAAATAGGACAAAGTAAACATAAGAAAGAACATTCAAATCAAATCAAAGCCAAGGTCAAATCAAGGTTTTGGTTTTTTTGGAGTCGTAAGAAAGGACAAAAATCATTTAGTTTCCTACCAAAAATTTCAAGACCATGGCTTGGATTAACAAATCTCGACATTCTGGACAGTGAAGAATGATACCCATAATTGGTAGAGTGATGATTGAGGAACAGCAATTCATTTTTTCTGAGGGCAAGAAATGTTTAACTGCATGAGTTGCAACAATGCAGGTGAGTCAATTAAATTATAATAAATAATTATAATTAATTCACCTAACATTATTTAATATCCCAGCCTATAAAACCGCTCACGGACAAAAAAGTTTTCAGTACAACGCCACTAAGCAATTCAATTCTCTGCCCAGCACCATCAGAAACATACAAACCAAAAGCTGCTTTAAAAGCAATATCATTACTCACCTTAAAAACCAAGTTTAATTTAGCTCTTAATATGTAGATTCTATATCTTCAAATTTGTCATTTACTTATATATATATTTTTTTTATACTATGTATGTACTATATTTTCGATATTCACATGTTACTATGTAGCTAAAAAACCACTTTTTCAAATTATTCATTTATTAAATTGTTGTTTCTTACATTATTATTTTACATTACCTACCTCACTAGGTCACAAGATCCTGTTCTGAGGTCGGTACAAGTAGAATAATATTTAAAAAAAATGATGAAATTTGTTACACAATGTTAGATGATGCAACAGATACTGACCGTAAAACTCCCTTGATACCATATAAGATACATTGACAGTGGGTAAAGTTACAAGACACTAAATCCTATAATTAAAGACAGTGGATACGATACAAATATACATACATTTTACATCGTAACGATCCTACAATTGTATATGGTGAACACATTGCATTTTATACCTAAATAAAAAATAAACAAAAAAAATGCTAATTTTAAAGTAGTATATAATAATAGTGGACTTAAAAGAATTATTATAGTATTATGGTGCAATATTTATGTAATATCGTGTATTATGTAAGAGGAATGAAATTTTAATTGCCCATCCCAACACAGGCTTATTTATGCCTAGTGAGATGGGCAATATACCAACCAATAAAAAATGTATGTTCAAGTAAAATAAAAAATTATATAAATAATCACTTTGAAAATGCAAAATAAATCAAAGTCTTTCCTACGCTTTTCTAATGAAGAAATTTTCAATGATTGTTCAATTTCATCAAACGAATTATTGCCTCTTTTTAATGAATATTTATAATGGCATTGAAGATGTCAACATTCAAAAGCTTGTGATGTAACTATTTGTTTTCGTTTTAGTTTTTTTCTCCAAAGCACGCGTTGAATCCAAAGCTGCACATTTCGATTGCAATCGGCGATATGCATTTGTCAGCAATACACCCCGCACACAAGGCAGCAACTGCGGCGGTCAGCTGAACTAAAATCGTGCCACAAAACGATGTTCGCCATATTCAATTAGCCGAGAGAACGACACGCGAGTCATAATTGTTTCCCTTCGTAAAAGGCACTTAATGTTGTTATTGGCCGTCTTTTCCTAACTTTAAACGGTCACGCCAATTTTTCAAAAGAGAGTAATAATTTTTTTTTTTTTTACAGTGAAAACCGGACATGAGTCTCAACTGCTCCTAACCGTATAGAGCCAGTGGAACTATGGCATCCCCAATCGGGGTACATTGTGAGGCTGAAAGTAGTGGGGAGGGGAAGGAGATGAGGAAGGGGAACTTTAGTACCTGGCTTTTTTATATGAATACCGCACAAGAGTCTCAATTGCTCCCAACCCTCTAGAGCCAGTGAGGCTATGGCATCCCCAAATGGGTTATGTTGTGAGGCTGAAGGTAGAGGGGAGGGGAAGGGGATAAGGAAGAGGAAGGTTGGGAAGTACCTGGCTATTCAGATCTGGTCACCAAACACAGCTGATAAAGCCATTTCAAGCAAAACAATATACTTTTTTTCCTATGAATACCGCATAAGAGTCGTAACTGCTCCCAACCGTCTAAAGCCAGTGAGAGTATGGGATCCCCAAATAGGGCATGTTGTGAGGCTGAAGATAGTGGTGAGGGGAAGGAGATTGGGAAGAGGAATGTTGGGAAATACCTGGCTATTCAGATCTGGTCACCAAACACGGCTAAAGTAATTTCAAGCAACGTTTCGATTCTGAATGGTGGTCTCTCACCAGGGCGATACTAAGAGTATCTACCATTTCAGAACGTGCCGCAAACATACTTTTTACTATTTTTGTAAGAATTAAATGTGTTATGACACATATTAATCAAATATGAGTTATTGGCGCACGCCGGGTTTGAACCCGCGACCTTTGGATTCGTTGTCGAGCCTCTTACCACTCGACAATGGAGGCCGTCAATCAGGCTATTCCGATCTGTACACCAAACACGGCTAAAGCCATTTCAAGCAACTTTTTGATTCTAAATGGTTGTCTTTCACCAGGGCGATACTGAGAGTATCTAGTTTTAAAATATTTATGAATACACGTGCAAGCTCAGAGCAATAATACACAAGAGAGAGCGCTGTAGAGAGAGCTGTAGTCAGTTTTAACGAGGTTTGCAGGACTCGGCTAGACCTGGGCTTGGCCAGGCCTAGGGTTAGGGTATTTATACATCCATTCATAGCACGTGTCGACATAATGTTGTTGTTTATTCGTATAACCACTTTTTCACAGTATTGTTAAAAAAAAAATACAACATGTTACCTAATAAATCGTTGAGTTACGTCAATTTATTTCGCGTATCAAAACGTGTGGGCGGAGTCAACGGAGACGCGGGACACGAAGAACGTTCTAACAATACTTAAAAGCGGTTTCGGTTTCTTAAATTCGGGAAAATTTGTTCTCTCTTTCTTTCTCATGGTGTACGACGTAAAAACCCGGAGAAAGTGATTTATCTCAAATCTGTATAGGTTGGGTAAACATAATTAACTCTGCTTCCATATATTGTTGCTTCAAGCGTGTAAACGTAGCAGTTTATTTATAAGTATTTTAAAACTGTATGTATTTTTATTAACGGACCTCTTTACTAGAGGTGATATTCGTGCTAAAGTATTGGGCAACATAAAGACAAGGAAAGCCCTAAGGGAAATATATTCCTTCAGAGCCTATGTCACCTTTGAGAAAACTGTGTAAAAGGTATTTTTAGGAAAATTCATTCGAAGTGTTCAAAATTGAAACGTTTTTACTAGCAGCCCTCCTTGCTAGCGGTAAAACTCACGTAGTATTGGGCAATATGTGGTCATTTTTTAAATTTTAACTGCACATGGGAAGTTCCAAGGGAAATAATTTCCTTTAGAGCCTCTGTCACTTTTGGGGATGCTGAGGGGATGGTCTTTTTGAGTAAGGGTAGAAGCGTATCTGAGCGTTAGCGAATGGAAATTATTCCTCAGCCGAGCTGTTGAAAACAAGAACGAGTCGTAAAAGCGACCCGTTCTCATGTGCTGAATGTCAAACGAGCACAAAGGTTGAGGGTGTTTGGCTCATTTCCCGGATATTCACCGGCGGCAAAGAGAACAGTAAGGCAAGTTCCTTGAAGCATCTTTCATTGTAATACCGGTAGAATTTTTGTTTAACTTGAATACCGCACAAGAGTCTAAACTGTTCCCAACCGTCTAGAGCCAGTGAGACTATGGCATCCCCAAAAGGGGTATGTTGTGAGGCTGAAGGTAGTGCGGAGGGGAAGGAGATGAAGAAGGAGAAGGTTGGGAAGAGAACAGTATTCTTGTTTTATGTTATTTATGTTTGCCCTCTAAAGAATTCAATCTTTAGATGGGGAAATCTAGCAAAAAGACCGTCGGCTTCTGCACACAATTTAGTGTTTTTAAGGTATTTTGGGGCTCCAGACTAAAGGTGGCTGCCAAATTCAACAGTGGGGTACACTTGCGCTTTTAATAAGCTCAACAGAATTGTATTATTAAAAAAATCAAGATTTAAGTTATCAATCAATCACCTGAAATACATCTCTGTCACCCTAATACAAACATATATTTTTAGCAATTTCTGTGTTCTATTTTAAAGTACCCACCTATAATGTATTTTAGCAGACATTATTCTAAATATGAAACGGGTGGATTAAATAAAGCAACTGATGTTTTTTCTTGGCAAGTCGAGTTACATCCCATGATTTTTCACGAGTAACAACTAGTAATCAATAATGAACGTTCACAAATATGGTAAACTTAAATTATGAAATATGCCAATAAAAAAACTTCTCCAGGTTTTGAAATCTTTACTCCTTTATTAAAGAAAAATGGGCCAATTCTTTCTCAAAGGGTGTCATCAAGAATATACTCGTACATATACGTAAATCCTGAGTTTTACAAATTTTCACATAATATTTTTTACAATAATTATTAAAATAATGTTAATAATCTTCAACGTAAATATCTAACAAAAAAATAACGATCGCGACCGAGATTCGAACTCAGAGCCTCTACTCTATCCGGAAATATTTCTTCTCCCAATTGAGCCACCGAAACCGATATTTTCGATCAATCTCATTCTTTATTTGAAAATTATTGAAAACATTTCAATTTTTCTTCCGATTTGGCTGCCATCTTTTTGTGGTTTACATAGTTCTACCCGAGCACATATTGTATACCTAGATGATGTCTTGGATAAGAGCTTTAAACTAAAGTATAATTAAACCTTTATGTAAGTGAAGAAAACTAAGCATTTTTAAAATTGATATGAAGGTTTATTTTACAGTATATAATTTCCCGAAGCTAACTGGACCACTTTTATGACGTAATACATTCCGACTCAGTTACATACTTAGGGCAGTGGGTGGGAATTCCACCCAGTAGCATCTTTTCTTGGGGTTTTTAATTCAGTAGGTGATTAAAACAGTATTTAAGATACAGGTGATGTACTTTGAATAAGACAGAACATCATGTTTGTCATTAAAAATAAGATCAAATGATTAATTAATAAAGACAAGCTTCAAATTCTATATAAAACACATGTTTTAAGTACCAACATATTAAATGTCCTTAATCTTATTTCCTTTTCTTTGATTTGACAATTATGTTAATATGAATTCATATGTTTCGTCTGAATTTTTATACCCTTGGCTTCTTGTGTTTTTTTTTTTTTTTAAATCTGTTGATGTACGCTAGTACTGTTATACCCATATCTGAACCTTTTTTCTCTCACGATTTATGATAACGATCATGATTTTAGAGAGTTTTAATTTGTATACAAATTATGTATTATTTTCTCCATGTTAGTTAATCTTACTAGCACAATTAATTTAGTATGGAGTGCACTTGAGGTGAAATATCACAAAACTGCGCCATTTAAGTTCGTTTTTATTATCATATTATTATTCTTATGAGGGTGCTCGAGTATCCTTGCAGTCATCAGAAGGTGTAAGTTTTACTTAAGCGTTTTCCGCTCACATACCACTCTCCATATATCCAACAATTATGTTTAATTTTTCACTATGACTATTGCGGAGAAGTTAGAAAGTTTCAGCCGATTAGACTTACTGGAAGATTAAAAAAATCTATGTTGGAAACTGAAAAAGGTACCCGGATGCCCTTTCAGTCACATAAAGGTTAATATTGTTTTTTATTTTTATTTAATAATCCGTCATAATTACAGTGAGTGCTGATGTTATCAGTGAAGGTCCATATTATGAAGGCTGTATCAAATTTACCCTCTTATTATATACGAGGCCTGTTCAAAAGAAAAGGTCAATTTTGTATATTCGCGGGCTGTGTACATTCGATTATCGATTTTTTGTAGTTGTTGTTATGTTGGTTCACATATGTTTATCATATGTTAGCATTATCAGCCATTTTGGATTAGTGGTTTGTGTTTGACAACTGGAAAGGTAAGTCACGCTTTTGTGTGTTCTTCGATTTTTTACTTTTGAAAAAATGGATCAAAGAACATGCATTAAATTTTGCGTTAAAAACGTAATAAAGTGCTCCAACGCACTTTAAATGTTGACTGTGGCGTTTGGCGAGTCTACTTTGTCTCAAAAAAGTGTTTATAAGTAGTAGAAACGCTTTACAGAAGGCCGAGAAGATGTCAATGACGATGAGCGTCCTGGAGTTATGGAAAAACAAATCATGGATTTTATTCTTTGATCCATTTTTTTCAAAAGTAAAAAAATCGAAGAACACACAAAAGCGTGACTTACCTTTCCAGTTTTCAAAGACAAACCACTTATCCAAAATGGGTGATAATGCTAAGATATGATAAACATATGTGTACCAACATAACAAAACAAAAAAAAATCGATTTCGAAAAAAAAGAACATTCACCTTTTCTTTTGAACAGGCCATGTATACGGTGTTGGGTGCAATAGTGTTACCTATTCCTCGGCCCTATCCGACTGTAGGCAGAGCGTTAGCTGATAACGCCTTACCTAATTAACACCGTTGACTTAGCAATGTACCCGCTGTTTGTGTGTGTTGCATATTCAGTTGAACTGTTTGCCTCTCTCTGTTAACACTGCGGCGGGATGTATAGTTAAATAACACTTGTAAGATGTAACGTACGGTCGCAATCAGTGGTCAGTGTTAACACTGATAGTGCAATAGCGTGAACTATCGGGTTCAAACCCGGCGTGTGCAAATAAAATAAATTTAATTAATATGTGTAATTCATTTAAAATAATATATATAAGTATATTTGCGGCCGCCCTGGTGAAAGACTACCATTCAGAATCGAAACGTTGCCTAAAAATGGCTTTGGCCGCGTTTTGTGACCAGATTTGAACAGCCAGGTACTTCCCAACCTTCTTCCCCTCCATCTCCTTCTCTTTTTCACTTCCTTCAGCCTCACAATTTATTTATTTATTATTTTACTTGAACATATATTTTCATGTTAGTTGATAAATTGCCCATCCCACTAGGCATAAGTTTTTTAGCTACATAATAACATGTTAATTTCGAGAATATAGTACATACATAATTAAAATAATATAAGTAAATGACAAATTTAAAGAAATAGAATCTACGTATTAAGAGCTAAATCAAACTTGATTTTTAAGGTCAGTAATGATATTGCTTTTAAAGGAGCTTTTGGTTTGTATGTTTCTGATGGTGCTGGGCAGAGAATTGAATTGCTTAGTGGCGTTGTACTTAAAACTTTTTCGTCCGTAAGCGGTTTTATAGGCTGGGATATTAAAGAAATTTATGTGTGAATACCTCAAGGTTCTAGAATTTTTTCTTTCTTCAAACATATGGACATTATTGAATTGGTGCAAAGGGATATATTTAGAGTATATTTGATTCAAGCTTAGGACGTCTAGCTCCTTAAAAACAAATGCAGTGCTCGTCTTTAAAGGAACTTTAAGGATAATTTTCAGAAATATTATTTGGATGTTTATTGATTGATTTATATATATTAGAATTAATGTACCCCGATTAGGGATGCCATAGTCTCACTGGCTCTAGACGGTTGGGAGCAGTTGGGATATTTGTGCGGTATTAACTATAACAAATAAAAAAAATAATAAAAAAAAACTGACGTTGCCAGAACCGACGCAATGTCTTAATTATCAGTTTGATCATTCACAAAAATCAACATCTTCTCTACCTGAGCAAATTTATCAAAAGCTCTTTGACTCTGGTCTCTTATTTTTTCCAAATTATAATAAATTTATGTGAAGCACCAAAAGGAACCAAAAACGCACCCCAGACACAAAGTTTGGAGGTCATCCCTTCGTAGTGTTTTGCCCCAAAGCCTAAAATAGACTGCCACCTGATCTGAGAATCATAAAAGAATCGGCAGAATTCAGAGCTTTACTCCGAACTCATCTCTTTAGAAAATCATCTCAACAACTGGATAACAAAATCGTCCAATTTGCATAGCTAGGGTTGCCCGTTGGTATATAAATTTATCTGTAAAATTAGCTATTTTTTTCTATTTTGGTAGAAAGAAATCACTTTGCGGTTTAACATACTTAATGAAAATGAAATAATAATTATGCATAATGTTTTTTTTTTTTACTTTAAATAACCCGTAATGTCAATGTTAGAATCAAAGAACATCTTAAATTTTTGAAAAACCACGGTTTTTCAGAATTCGCCAGTCATCTTATCAATCAAATTCGTACCTTCAATAAAAGCACCGGTACTCATATTCTTCACAAAAATGGTCCTGGCAACAGATTAAAATAATTAGAAGCACTAAAAATCAAGAAAGCCATTAAAATTAATAGTCATATTCTTAATAATCAGTTAATTTTTTCCAGTAGTCCAATATTAGGTACATTTCCTGTAAACTCATAAAATTTCTTATCATTCTTCAATCAACTTCTAAGTTGACGTTTTGCCTCTTTCATTTCATATCGTCTGTCTCTTTCTCTCTATTCCTTAGTTATATTTTAAAATATTATTCCATTGTTTTCTCACTGTTCTCTTATTTAATTTCTTTATCGTGTTCTCCCTTTATATGTATACTGGTATATCACCGCACACTTTGTATGTTTTGTTTAGTTTAATTTTGTACCCTGATGATGCTTAGGCTTAGCGAAACCGGTCCGTCTTAAAAATGTAAATTAAATCTGTGATCTTATATAAAGTCAATATTTCATTTTAGTTATGTACCTGTATAATTTTCAAAATTTAATTTAATATTTTTATTGAGGTTTGCTCTTTTGTGATAGCTGTTTCAGCGTTCACGGCCATTGTCAAACTTTAGTTAGGCTACATAGAAACTATAAAAATCTGTATTATATTATCATATGCACGATTTGTAGCTATACAAGAAGTTTTAAACTCATCCCAAAATACTGTTTATTCAAGTAGTCTGATTAAGCTTTTCTCAGGTAATTTGGGCTTTGTTTTTAGGTATGCTAATAATTTTAGTCGTGATGTGCTTCCGAAGCGATATATACAAAAATCAGGCTATACTAAGTAGCCTTTTTTTTCTTTTGAACCTAAATGGGAAAATATTCAATATTCATGGAATATTTAATTCAAATTCATGAAATTGCTAATGTTACCAATCCCACCCTGGTAACAGATCAACTTTCAGAAATTAAGCATTGTTTAAAATGGCTTAATCTATTTAAAGATCTGAATAGCAAAGCACTTTCCAACCTTGCTCCCCACCCCTTCTCTCTCCCTACGTCCTCCCGTTTTAGAATATTTCTTTAATTAAGGGTGACATGGGCCCAATGCCTCCGGGAAATTAAGGCTCCTGCGCCATTTCCTGTGCATAAAATATTTATCTCTGTGAAAAACGCTTACTGTATTGACTTTTCTTCTCTATAGATACGATAAAGTGAAATTACGCAACTACCTTCGTAATGAATTACCTTTTCCAGAAGCTTTCTCAGAAAAGTTGAACTGAAATAATGTACATTGCACAGCCTACTCCGTTCAAAATTTGAAATTATAAATCCTAGGTCACGTGATGTATACGGGAGGCTCTACGAGCAAGTCTGACGGCGGCGGCGGGAACCGCCGACACAACACAACCACTTCCGCTTCCGCTACGGAGAAACTCTTAGGCGGAAATTCAGGAAAAACAGGTAACTGCCTCCTGCCTACTAGTTAATGGTTGCTGATTGCCAGCTCACGTTTAAAAGCTTTTTAAAATGACATTGATCGAATGAATTGGAACGAATTCACGTGTGCCACTTTGCCCTTTAACACAACTATGGTACATTAAAAAAAATCCGCTAAAAACATTTCTTTGAAAAATGATGCCTCTATGTACTTCATTGCTTACAACAAATAAGTTTGTCATTACCCAACATAGTTTATCAAACAAAGGTATTTTTTTTATAATTATGGTATGTCAATATCATTCAGTACCGATACACGCAACTTTGTCTGTTTTAATAACTCAAATATAACGGTAACGCTGGCGTGTTATCTTGAAATCGCATATCATGTTTTCGAAAATTGTAAAATAACCAATTGAAAACAATTTTAACAATTTATTTGAAACATACACAAATTGGTTACATTGAAAGCCTCATCAAATAACAAAAATCATGTATTATTTCTAATTTTGTAACTGTTAATTCATGGTGGAATTCCATTTTAATGATTAAATAAAAACAAATTTTTAACTTTATTCCACTTTTTTATTTTTTGACTGGACCGGTTTCAGCCTATAACGGCCATCTTCAGACTAGTACAAGTTGTTCTTATTCTATGGCTTATATAAAATAGTAAATAAGCCATAGAATAAAAACAACCTGTACTAGTCTGAAGATGGCCGTTATAGGCTGAAACCGGTCCAGTCAAAAACATAAAAAGTGGAATAAAGTTAAAAATTTGTTTTTATTTAATCATTAAAAATCATTTACTTTGTGTGTGTAAATTCCTTATGTTCAAAATTATTTAAATACGTTGCAGCTGTAACAACACTGCGTATTTACCTGAATTATGACATGGTACATGCAACAATAAAGGTGTTATATATTTAAATATATTTATGTTAATACCGACAAGCATCCCAACCGTCTGGAGCCAGTGGGACTACGGCATCTCCAATCGGGCTATGTTGTTATGTTTAAGGTAGTAGGGAGGGGAAGGGAATGGGGAAGTGGCAGATTGGGAAGTACCTGGGTACTTAAATTTGGTCACCTAACACGGTTAACGCCATTTCAAGCGACGTTTTGAACCTGAATAGTGGTCTTTCACCAGGGCGATACGTAGAGTATCAACCACTCTGGAACGTGCCAAAAATATACTTCATATTTTCATATTTATTAAATGTGTTATGACACTTTTTTTTTTTTTTACATGAATACCGCACAAGAGTCTCAACTGCTCCCAACCGTCTAGAGCCAGTGAGACTATGGCATCCCCAAATTGGGTATGTTGTGAGGCTGAAGGTAGTGGGGAGGGGAAGGAGATCGGAAGACGAAGGTTGGGAAGTACCTGGCTATTCAGATCTGGTCACCAAACACGGCTAAAGCCATTTCAAGCAACGTTTCGATTCTGAATGGTGGTCTTTCACAAAAATGTTTCTTTTCAATTAAATGAGATATGACACATATTAATTAAATAAAAGTTATTGGCGCACGCCGGGTTTGAACCCGCGACCTTTGGATTCGTAGTCGAGCGTCTTACCACTCGACCATGGAGGCCGTCAAATATCATATCAAATAGATTAGATGTATTTGCACACGCCGGGTTTGAACCCGCGAAAGTTGAAATAATAGTTGAGCGTCATAACCACTCGAGCACGGAGGCCTTCAATGTAAAGAAGAACGCGAAAAATAATAAAGCAAAGAATGACACGTTTTTTTGTGGAATAGAAATAAAAATTACGTTACTGGTGTTGATTCGTACTTTATTTCAATTGAGTTTCAATTGGTTTGGGCATGTAGAGCGAAAGAGCGAAGAAATGAGTGTAAGGAAACAATATATGATGCGAAAGTGAATCGAAGAAGAAGTCGGAGACGAACAGAAAAAATATGGCACGATCAAGTGAATCAAATATTTGAATCGGGCCATGTGAACAGTCAGAATAACAGAAGAGTATGCCAAGACAGAGTTGTATGGCGGTCCGTCCTCTCTGCCAACCCCTGCGGAGAACGGCGTGATGGTAAGTTAGTTATTTAATTAAATAAGAATACTCTAAAGTAAGCTGTGCCTTCATGTCATATGGTCATTACCATCGAGCAAACGCTGTAATGCCGTGTTAATAGGCCGTTCATACTTAATTCACAAAACTATTCATCTCGTAACGTTAACACGGTGGTTTAATACTCTCAGGAGTAAGGTGAAAGAGGAGTGCGTCCCTTCAAAGACATCTTCGAAGGGTTGCAACACTAACACACTGTTTTTTTAAAGTGAGAAAGTTGTTAAAAAATAAAAATATTCACAAACGACAACGTATTCAAAAACTAAGCCAGAATACTTTAATACAATAATAAAACGAGCTTTGAGACGTATGTGCGGTAAAACCATGTATGACCGAATTAACACAGTAACAATGTATGAAGGGAGAGCTTATTATTTTTACCCAACCACAAACTTGCGATAAATCACTTTCTCTGGGTTTTTATGTCAAATACCATGAGAAAGAAAGAGACACCAAATATAATACACCGCTTCTATTATGTACTGTCGAGATGATCTTGGGCTCCTGGGTCACCGCGGGACTCCGCCCACATTTTTTACTATGCCACTAAACTTGACCCAACTAAACGGTTTTTTAGATTATATGCTATGTTTTTGTTGACAACAATACTGTGAAAAAGTGGTAATACGAATAAATAAAAACATTATGTCGATATGTGCCATGAATCGATGTACAAACTACTCTACCCTTAGTCTTAGCTACGCCCAGGTCCACCGATCCGGTAAAATCATCAAAAACTGACTACACTGCCTTGGATAGATACCACTCTATATACTCTAAGGGTATGATATAGAAGGCTGTATCCGAAACATCTAATTTCGTGTCACAAAAACGTAAAAATGGTTATTTTACTCCAAAATATCTTTACAGCACCTATTTTCAAAGACGATAACCCTTTTCTTCGCTAAGTTTAGCCTACAGCACGACGTAAAACGTAGAACGTAGCTAGGCGCTCCGCCCACGGCACTACGTTCTGACAGGTGCCGTGAATTAATTACCAGTACGTGCTGGGCAACAATACCCACCGACTACCTGCTTCAGATAAATTATGGAGCAAGAGATGAACAAGATAATGGCTGGAGCCATTTTCATGTATTTAGTACCCTGATATTCTTAGCTCTTCTGCAAGTTCGTGTACTTTGATCACTGCCAGCTAATTATATGACATCGCAGCTAAATTTATATTCTTCGTCATTGAGAATTTAATTGATTCCAAAATCATTTTGATTCTCGGAAGAATACCTCCTCACTGTAGTGACTAAGTTAGTTAATGTGATTAAGTATTTGTGTTCTTGGTTATTTTGGTGACATCCACAGATAAGGAAAGTGACAACTGCCCAAATGATAAGGAAAGGTGCGGCTGAATTTGAAGATAAAATGATAAACTTATCGCGCGTTTAAAGATACGGCGCAGAATAATTTTGATGTATGTGTACAGTTATCACTTAGCGCTGATTCTGTTTATGTTGAGTCAATGAAACAGTTGTGTGGGTGTGTTTGAAGTTAACGGTATTTCCGTGTTTGTTTCTTGTCAAACTTGCTGCGTTCACGTTTTTGTAATATACGCAAGTATGGATCCGCTGGAAGAACAACTAGCGGAGTTGAATTTAGTTATAAAAGAGGTGCGTCACGGTTCCTCCATCCAATATGGCCAGTCCTCGGTGAAAAAAGTGCCACCGGCTGTTCCTCCCAAGCCGAAGAAATCACAATATCAAGTTCCGCAAAGTTACAATGTCGAAGCGGCGTACGAGCTTTCCTACTCTACCAGACTTCAAGGCAGCAGTGAAGCCTCAGGCAGCTGTACGTATTCTAATGCGCCGCCCGTGAAGATGAACTATCAAAACACCGACTACAACAAACCGTACACAGCTCCCGCAAACGCGAGAAGTGGAGATACTGGGTTTTATAGTGATGTTTCGCCTGGAGGCTTCAATCATATCTACAGCAATATGGCTGTCTATGAAAGTAACCCCAATGAAGATTTGCCGCCACCACCTCCTCAGGATATGCAAGTGGGCGGAGGAAGAGGGAGGCAAGAAGCCGGCTACATACAGTGTAACAACGGTAGAGAAGACATGCCGCCCCCTCCACCCCCAGTGAGCTCCAACTACAACGAGTTGCCCCCGCCCTTCGGCTACTACGTTGAGCATGGCACCCACGGGGGCTCGCAAGCTCTCCCCCCCTACGAGCCGTTATTCAAGCCCACCCCCCCTCGACCGCCCAGTCCAAAGTCGTACCCGGACGCGCCCTACGTCCCCCGAGGTGCTGCGACTCAAGCCTCGTCCAAGGAAGCGGAGGTGGACATCCTCACCAGCCTGATGGTGCAATCCATGAGGGAAGACTCGCAAGACGTGGACTTTTACGGCATCTGCGCGAAATGCGGGGAGAAGGTGATCGGCGAGACCTCCGGCTGTACCACCGTGAACAAAGACGAAGTTTATCACACCGCGTGCTTCACTTGCTGCCGCTGCGCAATCAGCCTCCGAGATAGGCCTTTCTACGTCCAGGAAGGGAAAACATACTGCGAGGAAGACTACCTGAATTCGCTGGAGAAATGTTCCGTCTGCGAAAACTCTATCCTGGGCGTAAAGCTGCGCACCATGGGCAAGGCCTACCACCCCGCTTGCCTCACGTGCGTGGTGTGCGGGAAGAGCCTGGACGGGATCCCCTTCACGGTGGACGCTGCCAACCAGATCCACTGCATCGAGGACTTCCACAGGAAGTACGCGCCGCGCTACTGCGTGTGTCGGCAGCCGATCACGCCGGAGCCGGGGCAGAAAGAGACGGTGCGCATAGTGACGCTGGGCCGC
The DNA here is from genome assembly GCA_022651775.1 of Drusus annulatus. NCBI lineage: Eukaryota > Metazoa > Arthropoda > Insecta > Trichoptera > Limnephilidae > Drusus > Drusus annulatus. Next base: position 445,654 of record JAGWCC010000223.1, on the reverse strand, counting down.
AGCTTCCACGTCTCGTGCTACAAGTGCGAGGACTGTGGGTTGGCGCTGTCCAGCGATTCGGAGGGGGAGTGCTGCTACCCCCTGGACGACCACATCCTGTGCAAAAGTTGCAACACTAAGCGGATCCAAGCCCTGACCAGCCGTTTGACGACTAATTCTTAAAACGTTCCTAATTTCAATCCCAACACCAATTTGGGAGAGCGAGCTTTTACCGTAGCAGGCCACACAGCTTGGAATAACCTCCCTTCTAGCGTTGTGACCGCTCTGAAAGAACTAGTTCTTTTGGCAGCAGTTCATACATCATTAATTGAACAAATGTTTAAAGGAACGTGATTTTTTCGGAGTTCTTTTCGTTTGGAAATCTCTACTGACTAGTTCGTTTTATGTTGGTGAGGAACCAGCTCCAGTTCTTTTCAATTTGAAATCTCCACCCACTAGTACGTTTTATTTTGGCAAAAAACCGGTTCCAGTTCTTTTTAATTTAAAATATCAACCGACTAGTCCCTGTTTGTCGGTGAGGAACCAGTTCCAGTTATTTTCACTTTCAAAGTTCCAAAAAAAACTGAACAAATAGCCGGATAAATTCAAATCTCACTTTTGCGATTTCGACTTGAATTGTAGTGTTCACTGCGAAGGGTTCAATTTAAAGAACTAGCAATTCGTGCAGCATTTACAAAACATTGAAGTTTTTCCCAACGCTACTCCCTTCACACTTGCGAAAGATTGATGGCTCAACTGAGTTCAGAGCAAAACTAAAGACTCACCTTTTTAAATAGTCATACCCACAATAGCGTCATTTTCCTTGACTAGAGTTTTGACCACTCAGTCCTAGTGCTATACATAGTTCATATATATATATATATAGTTAAATATTACTTACTTCACTTCTTTTTTTTCTACCCAAGGTCCGACAGCACGGGCAACAACCAATATAAATATGTGCTAATTTTAATATGTTAGTTGTAAGTAACTAGTTATAAGTATTAAGCATAAGTTAGTATTAAGTCTTAGTTGTAATATAATGTTAATTATGCTGTAAAGCGCCCTTGAGGTGATATCTCTGTCACGAAAACGGCGCTATATAAATCAGCCAATTATTATTATTATTAATGATCGTCATACTTTATAAACGAAAATTTTACTCTATTCCGTTTTTTGTTATTTCAATATTATCGTTTTTGTTAGATTTAGTTTAATATTTTTTAAGGCTCGTGAAACTGGCTTGCAGCATTTTAAATATGGCTTATGAATACGAGGCCTGTTCAAAGAAAAGGTGAATTTTGAATTTTTGCGGGCTATGTACATTCGATTATCGATTTTTTAGAATGTACACAGCCCGCGAAAATTCAAAATTCACCTTTTCTTTTGAACAGGCCATGTATGTATATTTCGTAATTCAATATTTCCAAGCATGGTACCGTTATTCACATTACATCAATAAACATATTTAATTGTGGATTGTGTATTTTTTGATAGCTTAACGAATAACATTATGCTCCTTGCTCATATCAGTACCGGTTAGTGGTAAAGTGGTCCAAAGCGTCGGTTCGCACAGAAGTGTTGCATTTAAAAACAGTAGTGGAAGTTTGATTTTCATCAGATTATTCTTAATCTTTTTACAATGCTAAAGGAAAATTGTTCGCTTATCTTTTTATGACTTAAATTAACTTAAAGTAATTTTATATCGACAGATATCATATTTTCTCTAGTATGTAGCTTACCAAAGAACGGGGGAACTGATTAGCACACATGAAAAAAAGCCGTGCGAATTTCGTGATGCCATAGCTCATGGTCGAAATGCAGCTTTTTTATGGTGAATATCGTATAATTTAATAAAACAACTAGTAAAATCATGCAGCAATACTGATAAATACAATTAAAGTATAATCATGGTTTACTACCCCTGACATCCCAAAAATAGTATATAAGCCATAGAATAAGAATAACCTGCACTAGTCTGAAGATGGCCGTTATAGGCTGAAACCGGTCCAGTCAAAAAATAAAAAAAGTGGAATAAAGTTATAAATTTGTTTTATTAAATCATTAAAATGGAATTCCACCATGAATTAACAGTTACAAAATTAGAAATAATGAATATCGTATATTATATATTTGTATATTTTCTTCTATTTTTGTCATTGCTTCATTGCATTTTTCCTTTTTTCCGATCTTGTATTTTATATTTTTTTTGTAATAGGACTTTAGTCCGTTAGCTTTTAAATAAATATGTAGTTTTAAATTTGTAAGTACGAACGTCCGCGAGACCATCAATTTTTTTAAATGGTATTTTGGAGCTCCAGACCAGAGGTGGCTGCCAAATTAAATTAAAACAGCTTCAGCAGTTGTGTTACATGATAAAGCATTTTTTTTTTTTTTTTTAATATATTAATCGTAGTTAATACCGCACAAGAGTCTTAACTGCTCCCAACCGTCTAGAGCTAGTGGAACTATGATATCCCTAATTGGGGTATGTTGTGAGGCTGAATGTATTGGGTAGGGGAAGGAGATGGGGAAGTGAAAGGTTGAGAAGTAAAGTAGCTTCATGTAATCAGTCTGATATGAAGGATGAGTAATTAATCAGTGATTATTGATTCATAGAAAATGATTCAATGGATAGTTTAAAATAAATTAAATGACATACAAGGCTCTATTACGTTCTGCCTACCTAGGGGTAGGCAGAGAGGACGGACCAAATAACTCTGTCTTGGCACACACTCCTTGCTTCATTTACATTCATAGATCGTCTCATACATACTCTTCTGTTATTCTGACTCTTCACACGACCCGGTTTACTTATTTGATTTACTTGATCGTGCCATGTCTTTCTCGGGCTTCCTCGACTTCTTCTTCCATTCACTTTCGCATCATATATTCTTTTCACACTCCTTTCTTCGTTCATTCGCTCAGCATGCGTCCCTTTCTCGATCCTATTCATTACGCTCACATCAGCCTTGCATTCTTTCCGGATATCCACATTTTAAATACGACCATACATGGTTGTTCTGCCTAAGAAACTAATACATCGGTTATATATGAAATACATATCCCATATTCCCCAGTTCGCAGAGCAGTGTGGTGGGGAACAGATTAGGATGCGGGTCACGTAGGGCAAATTTAGGAGCAAAAATATATCGCGGGTGCGTGGCTTCCTGGGTATACGATGCTGTTTGATTTATCTCACCCAGTACCGGCTAAAAACATACGAGGAGTCACACACACACCCTCGAGCAGCCATTTACATACTCATTGTTACCTTAGGTATTTGTCTTAACGCCTGGAATAGACTGCCACATGATCTCAGCGTGATAAAGTATAAATGATTTAATAAAACATATTAATAACTTTATTCTACTTTTTTTTATTTTTTGACTGGACCGGTTTCAGCCTATAACGGCCATCTTCAGACAAGTACAGGTTTTTCTTATTCTATGGCTTAAATACTATTTTTGGGATGTCAGGGGTAGTAAACCATGATTTTACTTTAATTATATTTATCAATATTGCTGGACGATTTTACTAGTTACAAGTTACTTTTAGTTTACTATTTTATATATCTATCTTGTATGAGTTATAGGCTGAAACTGGTTCAGTCAAAAAAGAAAAAAGTGGATTCAAGTTATAATATTTGTTTTATTAAATCATTAAAATGGAATTCCACCATGAATTAACAGTTACGAAATTAGAAATGATGATAAAATATTCTTCAGAGTTCAGAGGTGAACTTAAATTTAATCTTTTCAGAAAATAGTATCCATAAACAATAAAATAGCCGAATGACCCTAATTTACAAAATAGGCTAGACCGCGAGCATCTAACCATACCAGGGAAATAGTATTTCATGCAAAGGTCGGAAATTTTTTGATAAACCGCTAAACGAAAAGCCTGAAGCTTTTTTTACAGCCCGTGATATTATGATTTAAAAAAAGTAATTCTAGCCTTACTTTTAGGTATTCGATAATTTCCGCCAAAGTTTAAAATGAAAATGATATAATGACTTTGTATAAGGCCAATTACACAAAGCTATATTATAGTAGATATAAAAATTGTAAGTCGTAATTTTTTTTTTTTTACGTGAATACCGCACAAGAGTCTTACCTGCTTCCAACCGTCTAGAGCCAGTGGGACTATGGCATCCCCAAATAGGGTATGTTGTAAGGCTGAAATATTCTGTGATACACATTTGCTTCTTAGAAAGACGTGGCACGACCTTACTTCATCAAAAAATTAACCATCAAGCCTTTTCCCCAATTTTGTACTCTGATGATGCTTAGGCTAAGCGAAACCGGTCGGTCATGAAAATTTAAATTAAATATGTGGTATTTTACAAAGTAATTATTTCAATTTGCCTCAATATATTACAGATTTAAAACAATATTTTTTAATTTTTTTTTATATAAATACCGCACAAGAGTCTCAACTGCTCCCAACCATCTAGAGCCAGTGAGAGACAATGGCATCCCCAATAGGGACATGTTGTGAGGCTGAAGGTATTATCGAAATGAAGGAGATAGAGAAGAGGAAGGTTGGGAAGTACCTGGCTATTCAGATCTGGTCACCAAACACGGCTAAAGCCATATCAAGCAACGTTTCGATTCTAAATGGTAGTTTTTCACCAGAGCGATACCAAGTATCTACCACTCTGGAACGTGCCGCAAATAAACTTATTTTTATTTTTATATGAATTAAATGAGTTATGACACATATTAATTAATTAAAAATAATTGGCGCACGCCAGGTTTGAACCCGCGACCTTTGGATTCGTAGTCGAGCGTCTTACCACTCGACCATGGAGGCTGTCAGATTCAGCTTTAAAAACGATTTATCACATAAATCGTTTTTAAAGCTTGTGGTATCACCATCCAAACATGTAAATACCAGTAATCATTTATTTTAAAACACCTCGCTTAGCCTTTGAGAAAAGCCAAGCATTTTTCTAGTTATTTAAGAGTTTTAAATTTTCTTTAGCTAAGAAAAGCGTTTTCATCCGAGTTATTCAAAAAATAATATTACCATCATTGGAAAGGTTGGTTCAGTTGTTAATTAATTTGTCTGACAATTTTTTTATTTATAAATTAACGGATTAAAGTCCAATTACAAAGAAGATATTTAACACGGAATGAAAAAAAGAGAAAGAATAGCGCATACGTAATAATAAATGAAACGATAACAAAACTAGGACAAAATAAACATAAGAGAGAACATTCAAGCCATGGTCTAGTCAAAGTTTTGGTAGAGTCGTAAAGAATGACAAAAATAATTTAGACTGCTACCAAAAATTTCAAGACCATGGCTTGAGTTAACAAGTGTTGACTTTCTAGACATTGGAGAACGATACCCATTCTTAGTATAGTGATGATTGAGGAACAGCAATTCATTGTTTTTGAGTCCACGGCAAGGAATGTTGAACTGGATAAGTTGCAACAGAGAAGGTGAGTCAATAAAACAATCAATAATTTTGTAAATGAAAATTAAATCAAAGTCTTAAATTAAATCATAATTAGTATGGTGATGATTGAGAAACAGCAATTCACTGTTTCTGAGTCTACGAAAGTTGTAAAATACTTTGCCGTATTGATACTAGGCACTCGGCACTCCCGACGTGTGCCGTAGGTTTGTATTGTGCGAGCAGGTAGATTCCGTTTCCAATATAGCCGGCTGCATAAACAACCCTTAGCTGAGGGAGGGATGTAATATATTTTGGGTCACCGCCACTCCACTCGCAAGCCACCTGACATAAACAATCTCAGTATCAGACGAAGTATCAGCCTTCAGTATGCTGCCAGCAGAGAAAAGCTACATATATTAATTTATAAACTAACTATCAGACTAACCACCACGCCGTATCGCCGCATACAGCTTTTTCTTGGCACACACTATTTGCTTTACGCCGTTTGTATTTTTGGAATCGTTCAATTATAATACTTATATATTAATGTTTTAAGTACCAAACTTAGAGTATATAGAGTGGTATCTATCCAAGGCAGTGTAGTCAGTTATGGATGATTTTTACCTGACTCTTTGCGTGACTAAGACAAAGGTTAGGGTATTTATACATCCATTCATAGCACATATCTACATAATGTTTTTGTTTTTTAGTATAACCATTTTTTCACAGTAATGTTTTCAACAAAAATATAGCAAATAACCTAAAAAACCGTTTGGTTGTGTCAAGTTTAGTGGTGTAGTAAAAAATGTGGGCGGAGTCCCGCGGTGACCCAAGAGCCCAAGATCATTGTGACAGTACATATAAGCGGTGTATTATTTTTGTTGTCTCTTTCTCTCTCGTGGTGTACGACATAAAAACCTGGAGAAAGTGATTTATCGCAAGTTTGTATCGGTTGGGTAAAAATAATTAGCTCTCTCTCCACACATTGTTACTCCAAGGTACCAACATATTAACTGTCCTCAGTCTTAGTTCATTTTCTTTGATTTAAAATATATGTTAATATGAATTCATACGTTTAATCTGGATTTTTAAACGCTTAGCTTTTGGTAAATTGTTTTTTTTTATCTGTTGATGTACACATGCACTGTAATACCCGTGGAGAAATAAAGGAGAGAGAGCTAATCATTTTTACCCAACCTATACAAACTTGCGATAAATCACTTTCTCTGGGTTTTTACGTCGTACACCATGAGAGAGAAAGAGACAACAATATGCACACACCGCTTTTATGTAATGTAAGAACGATCTTGATCTCCCGCGTCTCCGGGGACTCCGCCCACATGTTTTCATATGCGACTAAACTCGACACAACTAAACGGTTTTCTATGTTATTTGCTATATTTTTGTTGATGACAATACTGTGAACAAGTGGTTATACGAATAAACAAAAACATTATGTCCACATGTGCTATGAAAGGATGTATAAATACCTAAACCCTAGTCCTAGTCACACCCAGGTCTACCGAGTCCGGTAAAAATCATCAAAAACTGACTACACTGCCTTGGATAGGTACCACTCTATGTACTCTAAGGTTATACCCATATCTGAACCATTTTCTCTCATGATTTATGATAACGATCATGATTTTAGATAGTTTTAATTTGTAACTAAATAATAATCACGCTGTTTCCCCGCACGGGTAAGCAGAAATGACGGATCGCCATACAACTCTGTCTTGGCACACACTTCTTGCTTCATTCACATTCACACAGTGTCTCGTACACACTCTTCTGTTATTCTGACTCTTTAAATGAAACGATTCAAGTATTTGATTTAGTTGATCGTTCCACGTCTTTCTCGGGCGTCCTCGACTTCTTCTTCCATTCCTTTGCATACATATTATTTGTAATTTTCTCCTTGTTAGTTAGTCTTATTAGCAGAATTAATTTAGTATGAAGCGCATTTGAGGGGAAATATCACAAAACTGGCTTTATAAGCTAACTGTAACTATATTTATATTAATATTATAAATGCATCCTCTTATACGTATTTTTTTTATTATTCTGAATCTTAACATTACCTGATTTTTATATTCGATCCACTTGATCGTGCCATGTCTTCCTAGGGCTCCCACGACTTTTACCATTAAATCCCGCGTAATTTTTTCTCCTCACACCCCTTTCTTTATTCATCCGCTCTACATGCCCAAACCATCAAAGCGCCCCTCTCTAATTTTTTTTATAGTCAATTCGGCAGAAGAATTCCAACTGCTCTCAACCACCTAAAGCCAGTGAAACTATGGCATCCCCAATTGGGGTATGTTATGAGGCTGAAGGTAGTGGGAAAAGAAGGAGATGGGGAAGAGTAAGGTTGAGAAGTACCTGGTTATTCAGATTTGGTCACCAAGCACGGCTTAAGTCATTTTAAGGAAAATTTTGCTTCTGAATGGTGGCCTTTCACCAGGGCGATACTGAGAGTATCTAGCACAATTTGGGCACGTTAGGTTCTGAACATGTAAACCTTGGATCCTAAGTCAAAGATTTTATTCGTCAGGCCACAGAGGTCATTAGTTTTACGATAGTAAGAATAAAATTTGGGTTATCATTTTGTTCTATTAAAAATGAAAACAATAATATTATTTTCACTTACCACCATTGGCTAGAACTTTCGGCCAGGCCATCAGAAAAGAACAAATGAAGCTCAAGTGGATGAAATAAAAAGTCTGGAACGCCCCAAGAAGACACGGAAAGGTCGATTTATTGAAGTATTTAAGTTTCGAGGGTACTTAACAAAATGATTTAGAAATAAATAAAGGAGTGTGTGTTGCGTATAAAACTGAAGGTAGAGAAGAGGGGAAGGAAATGGGGAAGAGAAAGGTTGAGAATTATCTGGCTATTCAGATCTGGTCACTAACCAACTAACTAACTAACTAACTAACCACCACGCCGTTTCCCCGCAGGGGTAGGCAGAGAAGACGGACCGCCATATAACTCTGTCTTGGCACACACTTCTTGCTTCATTCACATTCATACAGTGTTTCGTACACACTCTTCTGTTATTCTGACTCTTTAAATGAAACGATTCAAGTATTTGATTTACTTGATCGTTCCACGTCTTTCTCAGGCGTCCACGACTTCTTCTTTCATTCCTTTGTGTACATATTTTATATTCTTTTCTCCTTGTTAGTTAGTCGTATTAGCAGAATTAATTCAGTATGAAGCGCCCTTGGGGTGAAATATCACAAAACTGCGCAAATTAGGCTTTTCGAGGTTACTTTACAAAATGAAATATGACTATGAATTAAGAAAGGCGTGTGTGTTGTGTATAAAACTGAAGGTAGAAAGGAGGGGAAGAAAAAGGTTGAGAAGTACCTGGCTATTCAGATCTGGTCGCCAAACACGATTTAAACCATTTCAAGCAACCCTTCTATCCTTATATACTTATAGTATCAATGTATAACCGACGTGGTACGACATGAAGGTCACGACAAACTGTAAATTGTAGAATAGCGTTAAACCCTTAACGTAGATAAATATGAAGCTTTGCATAAGATACAAAAATATTGGCAAACGCGATATTCAAAATTCTATTTAAATTCTATGAATAATTTCATTCGTTATTTTCGTGGGAATACAAAAATAATAAATAATAATTCACGCGTGCCATGTATCAAAGGCAAAAATGTGAAAGAGGAAAATTTTAACACCTGATCTCCTATGAAAAATGTTATATCTCCCCTTCCCCCCTCGAAGCTGAAAGGGGTTGAATTCATTCAAGGAATATTTTAGCAAAGGTTATTCGTAACAATGTTTCACTAAAAGTTTTTACGTCTTTTTTTACCTCTCGTTTTGATTACACAATATGTTAATGATAAAGTTTTATTCCGAAAGGTATGCAGGAGTAGTGAAATGCAATACCTTCCATAATTGACATCAATACATAGTTATTATAATATAAACAAATAAAAATGAATAGAAATTCATGAGAAAAATAAATAAAATAAAATAAATAAATAATATAAGTATAAAATATTAATGGAGAATATGAGGCCTCATTTCTGCAAAATGCCATCAAAAAGGAGTCAATCCTGGCAGCGTTAAGATTGAGGGGGCCAATAATTTACTCCAATGCGCTTCTATGCTTGAGTTCGGGATCTGACGGGATTCCATGATGAGGTCATTTCTGGAGTCGTTAATTCTTTCCCGCATTCCTGCTACCCTGGTTCTCATAAGGGCTGCAAATGCGGGAACTCGCCCCTCGGTGAACATACCGGAAGCACTGCAGTTCCTAGGAAGACTGAACATCACGCGGTAGGCGTTGTTGTACTGGACCCGAAGCCTTTCCATGCTACTCTTCTTAAAATTGGTCCAGAGCTCGCACGTGTATAGGGTAGTACAGAACGCCAGGAAGAGTGTCCTTTTCACTGGTGGACTACAGAGCCGAAATCCTCTACTGAGCATGTTTGATTTCACACTGAGTGCTCGCCTTTGCCTGTCGATGTCGTCGTCATCCATTAGCTTGCTGGTGATGATGTGACCTAGATATTTGGTTTCTTCTACCTCCCTTAGAACCTCACCGTTCAAGAATGCTGGAGGAATGTTTTTCGGACCCTGCCCGTATTTGATAAACTATAGTTCATATATGAATAGAGCTTTAGTAAAACGATTAAATTATTTCACAGTCACAGACTAACTAACTAACTAACCATCACGCCGTTTCCCCATATGAGTAGGCAGAGAGGACGGACCGCCATATAACTCTGTCTTGGCACACACTCCTTGCTTCATTCACATTCATACACCGCCTCATACATACTTTTCTTTCCAAGTCATAGCATTTCATAAAATGTTTTTGTCTCTTAAAAGGTTTTTGTTTTATTTGTGCAAATCTAATGAACCGATTAGCTTAAATATATAGTTTCGTTATTAAATAAAATCACAACTTTGTCGATAATTTTAAACTACATTAAAAAAAAACCAAGCTTATTTTTAAAAAATATCTATCTTTGCATCTGGGTATGATAATGCTTGAATAATTCGAAATGTAATAACTTACTAACCAACGAGCCGTTTCCCCGCAGGGGTAAAAAGAGGGGATAGACCGAAACACAACTCTGTCTTGGTCTTGGCACACACTCCTTGGTTTTCTTAACATGACCCGACTTAGGTATTTGATTCACATTCCATGTCCTCTTCGAATGTCCCCTAACTCTTCTACAATGAAAATTAGCGTCGTATATTTTACTACACTCATAGTCATAGATGTTTTACAACAAATACGCCTCAGGTACGCCTCTTTCTACAGCATTCAGTAATATTATATTAATTAGGTAATCATCTAGCCTTTAGTATTTTTAATGTGTGTGATTTAGTTTGAATTGAATTAATTAACGATATGATAATACGGGCTGTACTTTTCAACTAACAAAGGTCCTGCTTTTTAATATTCTTGTAACTGTATTTCTTTGTCAATTTTTTATTCACGGTTTTTTATCATTTTTACGAGTATATGAATACCGCACAAGAGGCTAAACTGATCCCAACCGTCTAAAGCCAGTGAGACTATGGCATCCCCAAATAGAGTATGATGTGAGCAGTGGCGGCTCGTGAGTTTTTAGTGTGCTAGAGTGCTAAGATTGAAAAATACGATATGGTTAGTGTTGTTGTAGCCGAAAACGATTTTTCTTTTTCTTCAAGATTTTATGTAGCACGGATATCTGAAAAATCTTCATACAAAAAGTTGAAATTTCGAAAAAAAAAAAAATGTTTTCGGCTGCAACCACATTAATGATGATGTTTTTTTTCAATCTTACCACTCTAACACACTCAAAAGTCACGAGCTGCCACTGGTTGTGAGGCTGAAGGTAGTGGGGGATAAAGGAGATTGGGAAGAGGAAGGTTGGGAAGTACATGGATATTCAGATCTGGTCACCAAACACGGCTAAAGCCATTTCAAGCAACGTTTTGATTCTGAATGGTGGTCTTTCACCAAGGTGATACTTAGAGTATCTACCACTATCTACGGAATTTAAATAAATTGTGTACACTACTCATAATTTGGCAAGATAAGAAATAGAGTCATTAGTATAAATGATAGATCCATTTTCCATGTAAGTTGTTGATTTCAAGATATTTACAGATTTCCTGCATATGTATTTAGAATGATTGATATTGTCAGTATCGCCCTGGTTAAAGACCCCCATTCAGAAACGAAAGAGTATTAACAGTGCTTAGCGAATAGATCTTCATATTCAGGTAGTTTTATATCTTCCTCTTTCCACCCCCTTTAGCCTAACAAAATACCCCGATTGGGGACGTTATAATCCCACTTGAATCACTTTTTTGTTATTTAATTAATACTTAATATTACTCCCAAGAAAATGGACTGTATAAATATTTAGTATTATATAACCTCAATGAATCTATGGTGGTAGCGAAACCGGGTCGGCTTTAGTATAAATCAAAGTAGGGCTATACCTACAAAGTAAAATATCATATAACATTTCCTTTAAAAGCAATATCATTACTCACCTTAAAAACCAAGTTTAATTTAGCTCTTAATATGTAGGTTCTATATCTTCAAATTTATCATTTACTTATATTAGTTTTATTTTTATTATGTATGTACTATATTTTCGATATAAACATGTTACTATGTAGCTAAAAAAACACTTTTGCAAATAGCCATCCCAACACAGACTTATTTATGCCTAGTGGGATGGGCAATTTACCAAGCAGTAAAAAAATGTATGTTCAAGTAAAATAATAAATAAACAAATAAAATATATATTTTTTTATATTTTCAATAGTAATATCACAACAATGTTTTTTTTTCAAATTTTAAAGATAATTTTCATTCAAAATATTATAATACATTACATTCGATATATGTACCACTTCTAACGTTCAATAATTGCTATTCAAACATTATAACATGCTATTTGTTATAATTGCATGCACAGTATTATATAATAAGTGGGTTATTTACATTATAATCATCGATTCCAAAGTTACTAGAATGACCCTTAAAAAAAATGAGATATTATCTTTAAACAATAATTATTATTATATTAAATTTAAAAAAAAAAATTGTCAAAAGTTCTGCTAGGTAATTATTTTTACGCGTGACAACTGTTTCGCCTACTGAGGGTATTTGACAGACAGACAGACAGTTTGATAATGCCCTCAGAAGGCGAAACAGCTGTCACGCGTAAAACCAATTACCTAGCAGAACTTTTGAATACATTTTTTTTTTGTTTTTAATTTAAAATAATAAGAATTATTGTTTAAATAAAATTAACTTTAAAACCATAAATACATAAATGACAAATTGTCATAATTCTTAATTTCGGCGACATACATGACATCAAAACGTTACCAAAGCGCTAGTATTATTTCTAAAAGAAAAAAGAAAAAACACTAACATTAAAACTAATATCACAAGGCCTTACACAGAAAAATGACGAAGTTCTCACCAAACAATGGGCAAAAATCCCATATATTGGCGAATTATCCACTAAAATCTCGAGAATTACAAATAATGATAAATATAGAACAGCCTTTTACAATGTAAATTCCTTAGGAAAAATTTTGATCAACAATAAAGACAAGAGAGAAAAACTAGATAACTCAGGGGTTTATCAAGTTAATTGCTCTAATTGCCCGTCACAGTACATAGGCCAAACGGGTAGAGCGTTCAAAACACGCATAAAAGAACATTTCACCAATTGGGTTAACGATAAAGGTGAACTTTCGAACGTTGCATTGCACCTACTAGATAACAAACACTCGTTTGACAAAGACAGAGATGTTAAAAATTAGACAGACTAGAATCAATGGAAATAACCCGTCTAACTAATAAAGTTGACCCACAATTTGTCATGAATAAACAACTAGAATCATTTGCAAAGTCGCCGCTATTATACCCATTATAATTTTATCATCCGATCCAATGTAATAATGTATATTCCTAACTAAAAACATATCATAATGTAAATGCACTTAAAAAATCCCAAACAATCAATAGGTAATAACAATAAATGTAAGTTATTACCAAAGTGCATAGCACTCAAAAATTCCTTGATACCGAGAAATTATAATAATAGAAGTAATCTACTCTAACAGTGCATAATGAATATAATCATAAAACTAATATACCATAATGCTGGGAGTAACCCAATAATTAGAAAATTATGTTGTACATCTGGACATCACAATTGAGATGGGAAAACCTAAAGTAAACTCATTAGCAATCAGTATTCACCAACCTTTCATTATATAAATACATTGTCAATTCATATTTATAGAAATGCAACTGTAACCCATCTTAAATATTAAATAAAATAAATAAATATTCCAGATAGATATATAAAATAATAATACCAATAAATTAAAAGTAACTTTTACCCTGTAACTATTAAAATCATGCAACAATACTGATGAATATAATTAAAGTAAAATCATTGTTTACTACCCCTAACATCCCCAAAAATAGTATATAAGCCGTAGGTTAACAAACACTTGTACTAGTCTGAAGATGGCCGTCATAGGCTGAAACCGGTCCAGTCAAAATAATAAAAGTGGAATAAAGTTACAAATTTGTTTTATTAAATCATTAAAGCGCTAGTATTTTTTGGATATTTTATCATTTTTCATGATTTCCTAAAACGGGAAAATCTTCTTTTGAAAATTATGTTTGTAGAATCGACGGTTGTCATTCAGTGTGATTTTTTTTAACCTTCCTGAATCATAATCCTAATCGACCGGTCGGTAGCTGAGTGGACAAACGCGTCGGATTCCCACCCGGGCGTCGTGCATTCAATTCCTCTGCTGGCCATGTCCTACATCATTGAACAAACAACATCTTTCGTTTCTTATGTTGGAAGTAGGAGTTTTTCAAACATTGTCAGGTTATTCATAACCCGGGAATGTTTGTTTTTCTTTTTAAAGAAAAATAATAAAACAATAATCTTCGAAAATTTCCTTTCATTCCCAAAATGACACGCCAGTGCTACCATCATATTTGACAGTCTCGGTAGTCAAGTGGGTAAGACGCTCGACTACGAATGGAAAGGTCACGGGTTCTTATAACGGCGCGCGCAACTAATTTTTGTTTATTGAAACATGTTATTTAACATTAAATTCATATAAAATACTATTTAGTAGATACTCTAAGTATCGCCCTGGCGAAAGACCACCATTTTGAATCGGGTCGTTGCTTGAAATGGCTTTAGCTGTATTTGCGCCCTTGGGGTGATTTTTCACAAAAATAGCGTTATACAAATCGTCCAAATAATGTTATTATTATTTTGGCGACGAGATCTGAATAGCCAAGAACTTCAAAACCCTCCCGTTCCCATCTCCTTCCTCTACCCACTATGTTAACCCTGACAACATACCCCAATTGGGGATGCCATAGCCACACTGGTTCCAGACTTTTGGGAGCAGTTGGGACTCTTAAGCGGTTTTCACTACATATATTTATTATTTACACAATTCTTCGTTGAAATGCGTTTATTTGTTTTTTAGTAATTTTCCTTAAGAAAAAAAAACACATAAAATTACACATTTAAATATAACAAACCTATTACATTTTTAGCACCCTTTGGATAACATATCCGTCACATTTCATAAAAAACCTTTGTGGAGGGCTTCCACGAAGGTTCTTGTAACGAAAATAATCATTTAAATTTTTTCGTGACATGTTGAAAAATTAAAGGTTAGCTGTATATATTTTTTTCGAATAGCAAAATTTAAGGCTTGTGTTATCTAAAACTACTGAAATATTAAACATTAAAAAGCTACGCATAGTCGATAGCCATCTTGGGTACGCGACGGTTAAGGTCATAATATTAGTATTCAAACCTTTCTAGTATTATCTTTCCCAATGCTCAAAAGTCGCGAAGTGTGGATTTCCACGCTAGATATGTTTTTAATTGGACGGTGAAAAAGGACGTGTTCGTTCAGTAATTATTAATGAAGCCTCGATTAGCAGAGGGTAAACGTTCCTATATCAGATTACATGCTGAAAGGCTGCTAATTATTAACAATTTTAACTGATTGCCGCATATAACCCATATCAATTTACTATTAATAATGATACAAATTATCAATTTATTCACTTTGAATAAATAATTAAAACGTATTTTGAATATTTTGCATTTAATAATAATTTTTTTCACGTTGTGCCGCGACCTACAAAATTAATGGAAAACAAACATTTTTTTTAATATATTTTTTTTATAGTGAATACCGCACAAGAGTCCCAGCTGCTCCCAACTGTCTAGAGCCAGAGAGACTTTGGCATCCCAAGTCAGATTACATTGTGAGGTTGAAGGTAGTGAGAAGAAGAAGGATATGGAAATAGAGGTTGGGAAGTACCTTGCTATTTATATCTGTCATCAAAGCCGGCTAAAGTCATTTCAAGCAACGTTTCGATTCTGAAGGGTGGTCTTTCACCAGGGCGATGCTTAAGAGTATCTACTACTCTGGAATGTGCCACAAATAAACAATCAAATCAAATATTTAATTTGAATTAATGTGTTATAACACATATTAATTAAATGAAAGTTGTCAGGGCACGCCAGGTTTGAACCGGCGTGCGCCAATTAATTGCGTGGGTTACCTATCTGCAGATCTCCAAACGCATTCATCTTTGTTTATGACACAATTACACTGTCAAGACAGTATTTCAATAAAGAAATCAAATAGGTCCCTTTTTTGTTTCAACCCTAAAAACGAGGCTACCTTCCTAGGTTTTCATAAATTTCAAACACTGCTTAGTAATATTAATATCAGTGAACTTATGCAGCGCAGTTTTGTGATATTTCACCTCAAATGCGCTTCCCACTAAATTAATTATGCTTATAAGATTACCTAACAAGAAGAAAATAATATATAAATATATCATGTATTAAAACTATCTAAAATCATGGCACTCATCTTAATCATGAGATAAAAGGTTCGGA
Organism: Drusus annulatus; assembly: GCA_022651775.1. Lineage (NCBI taxonomy): Eukaryota > Metazoa > Arthropoda > Insecta > Trichoptera > Limnephilidae > Drusus > Drusus annulatus. The sequence goes on along the minus strand of JAGWCC010000223.1, from coordinate 429,301 downwards.
TATGGGTATAACGGTGCATGTGTACATTAAAAGATTTAAAAAAAAATACTAGAAGCTAAGGGTACAAAATCCAGATAAAACCTATGAATTCACTTTTGAATCAAAGAAAAGGAAATTAGATTGGGGACAGTTAACATGTCGGTACTTAAAAACATTATTATTGAAGTAATAAAAGAATTCGATTCTACCTCACACCAACCACCCCGTATCATTTACGCCTTAAAACAGCGAAATACAACATCGACTGCCTAAAATGCAAAAATTTGCCAGTCTTACTTATTTTCCATCTATCTTCCTAATTAACTAACTAATCATCACGCCGTTTCCCCGCAGGGGTAGGCAGAGAGGACGGACTGCCATATAACTCTATCCTGGCACACACTCCTTGCTTCATACACATTGATACATACTCTTCTGTCATTTTGACTCTTCACATGACCCGATTCAAGTTTTTTGATTTACTTGATCGTGCCATGTCTTTCACGGGCGTCCTCGACTTCTTCTTATGATAATAATAATAATAATAAGTGAATAACTTTTATAGCGTCGTTTTTGTGGAAAAATCACATCAGGGGCGCTTTAGAAATTAATTTATCTAACCTATAATTTATCACTTAAGCTTATAACTAATAACTAACAGTTAAGATTTATTACTAATGGCTTACACCTAATATTTTCAACTAGTGACTTACAATAAGGACTTATAGCTTCTAACTTACTATTGAGTATAACTTATAACTAGTGACTTACACATAAGATTTCATTATTTTTACTTCATTACCTTTTTATTATCTTCCATTCACTTTCGCATCATACATTCTTTTCACACTCCTTTCTCCGTTTATTCGCTCTACATGCCTAAACCATCTAAGCGTCCCTTTCTCGATCCTATTTATTACGATCACATCAGCCTTGCATTCTTTCCGGATATCCACATTTTTAATACGGTCGTACACGGTTTTATTGCACATACGTCTCAAAGATCTCATTTCCACAGCATTCAGTCTACTTTCGTCCTTCCTCTGCCAGTTCCATGCCTCACTGCCATACATCAGGGTCGGTATAAGTACTCCATTGTGGACTGCTAGGTTCGCTTCTTTGGACAATTTATTTATCTTCTTAAATGTTTTAAAGTTTTTTTTTACGCGGGCTACCTATCCGCAGATTTTAAAACGAGTTCATCTATATTTTTGATTCACTCACATTGTCAAGAGAATATTTCAATGAAGAAATTAACCACCATACCATTTTTGGTTCTCTCAAAAAACAAGGCTACCTTCCAGGTAGTCGTAAATTTAAAACACTGTTTAAGACAGAACCTTGATACGATTTCATATTAAAATCAAATTTAATAATTCAAAACTTTCGGCGATAAAAATTTTCCCAGTAAAGGGAGATTATTAAAAGAAAATCAGCCGATCCTTTGAAAAACCCACGCAAAAACTTGTATTCACTTTTTAGTTCAAAATTTAATTAGCTTTTTAATTGAAAAACCTGGTTGTACCAGAGGCGTATTAATTTTACTTCTTTAAAATGTGTAATTCATTATGAAAAACCACTACATAGACCGTGTCTCAAAATGATCATTCTGTAAAATATGTTCAATCCAGTTGCTGGTACCAACAGTATATGCCATGTTTCGATTTTTTTATGGCACTTCTACTATTTGTAACTAACTAACTAACCATCACGCCGTTTCCAGCAGGGGTAGGCAGAAAGGTCGAACCGCCATACAACTCCGTCTTGGCACACACTTCTTGTTTAATTCACAAACATACATCGTCTCATACATACTCTTCTGTTATTCTGGCTCTTTACATGACCCAATTCAAATATTTGATTTATTTGATCGTGCCATTTCTTTCGCGGGCGTCCTCGACTTCTTCTTCCATTCACTTTCGCATCATATATTCTTTTCACATTCCTTTCTGCGTTTATTTGCTCTAAATGCCCAAACCATCTAAGCGTTCCCTTCTTGATCCAATTAATTACGCTTACATCAGACTTGCATTCTTTCTGGATATCCAGATTTATACGGTCATACATGGTATTACCGGCACATACGTCTCAAGGATCTCATTTCCACAGCATTCAGTCTACTTTTATCCTTCCTCTGCCAGTCTTATGCCTCACTGCCATACGTAAGGGTTGGTGTAAGCGCCCCATTGTGGACTGTTAGCTTCTGTTCTTTGGACAATTTCTTATTTGTGCCAACAGCGTTCAGTCCTCCATCAATGGAGTTTCCTGCATTCACCCTTTTTTCAATATCCTTATCAGCCTTTCCGTCTCCCTAGAACATACTTTCTAAATACAAAAACTTACCCACTCACTCCAAGTATTCTTCATTCATAACTTTATAATTATAATAATAATAATTGGCTGATTTATATAGCGCCGTTTTCGTGACAGAGATATCACCTCAAGGGCGCTTTACATCATAATTAACATAATATTACAACTAAGGCTCAATATTAACTTATGCCTTATTCTTATAACTAGTGACTTACAACTAACATATTAAAATTAGCACATATTTAAATTGGTTGTTGCCCGTGCTGTCGGACCTAGGGTAGAAAAAAAGTGAAGTAAGTAATATTATATATATATAGACTATGTATAGCACTCGGACTTAAGTCATCAAAACCCTAGTTAAGGAAATATACGTTATTGTGGGTATGATAATTTAAAAAGAAATATTTTTTAATATATTTTTTAAAACATTACACGCTGTTTGCGTACTCTCTCTTTCAAACATTAGATACCACAATGCACAAATGAAACAATAAAAAATAAATAAAAATACGTAAAACTGAAAATTACTATTTTTACAGTGTGCCCTTCTTTAAATTATGAACACACAGTGATAATCGAATCATTCTGAATATGAACGCGTAAAACATAACACATCCGATCAAAATAAAGTCCCTCTTTGAAGAAAGTTCCATTTCGGTATAATTATTATTCTGGGTAGAATTTGGATTACAAAGAAACTAATAATAATTCGTTAATTCACAAAGAGAGGTGAGGGTATTTTACTCTTATATGTGCCATGTAGGGTGGGAGAGAGATTTGGATGTCAGAGGGAAGATGGATGTTCATAGAAAAGAAAGACTTAGTTAAAATTTAAATAGAAAAAACAAAACGGCATTACCAACCACCACTTCTTGCGAAAATATTCCCCTTTCTTAACAGAAGTCTTGGTGAAATATATTACTTGGTCGCACGTCAGGTGAAAATGATCTGTTTCTTGTACTGGTATTTCGATCGTATGTGCTCCATAGAACTGATATTATTAATTTAATTGTTATATTTTTTTTAATTTATTTTTTTCCTACAAAGTTAACAATAGTAATAAAATGTACATAATCATAACTTAACTGTCCTTATAAAAGTCAAAACTTCGTCCAAAGAAAATCTCCGTAAAACTTGAAGCAATTGTAATATTTAAAATAAATATATCATATTTATGGGAGAAAAACGAAGAGTTTTATGGTAGATTCACAGCAACGTCCGGATCCGCTCAGTGACGATATTGTTCCGCATGAGAGTTTATTGATATGGTATGAATATCAATCAAGAAGTATGTGCCAAGACAAAGTTGTGTGGCAGTATATCCTTCTGCCCACCCTTGTGATATTTGACTACTTAATTAGTTAAATAATTATTTTGATGTGTAAAAGTACTTTCATCGCAGATTTATTTTTTTTTTTAATCATTTTTTTATCACTAAATAAAATTTGTAATAATTAATAATTAATAAAAATATTATTTAGTGATAGAAAAATGGTTTTTAATAAAAAAAATCTGCGATTTCAGTATTTTTACACTTCCAAATAATTATTTAACTAACTAAGTAGTTAAATATCACAAGAGTGGGCAAAATGATATACTGCTACACAACTTTGTCATGGCACATTCTCCTTGATTGATATTCATACCATATCAATAAGCTCTTATGCGGAACAGTATCGTCACTAAGCGGATCCGGACGTTGGTGTGAATCCTGCTTTACAGTTGGTGCGATAGCTCAGTGATTAGAACAGACGTCCAGTTAGTGAACGTCAACAGATTCATCTCCCAGTTGTAGCAACAACATTTTTCTAATGGATATTATTTAACATGCCCAATTCCTACGATCAACTAGAAAATAAATAAATCTGATAGTATTAATACGCCAAGTCGTCTTCTGTACATGATTCGTTGTGGGGCGTTAACGTCTGCTAAAACTATACTGGTAATTTTCGCTTATACGTAAAAAAGCCTGAAATTTTATTCCGACTACGCTACTTCGCGATTCGCTCAAAATGTGCTTTTCGACGAGTTGTAGAGTTGGTGCGATAGCTCAGTGATTAGAACAGACGTCCAGTTAGTGAACGTCAACAGATTCATCTCCCAGTTGTAGCAACAACATTTTTCTAATTCATATTAACTTCTCGGTATCAAGGAATTTTTAAGTGCTATGTATGCACTTGGGTAATAACTTACGTTTATTGTTATTACCTTTGTATTGCAGGTAATCTTTATGATTTGTTTTTTGTAATTGCTTTCACAATGGTTCGGTTAATTTTCAAATGTTTATTTATTTTTTTAATAAATAAATTAGATTCAATTTGTTTATACGCATGCATGCATCCTCCCTTGTGTGTTACTTCCTCGGAGAGGAATAAACAACAAAGCTTCAAATTCAGAGTAATTGAATTATTTTCCAAACTAAAGCACGAGAACACACTTCCATACAGTCTACATAAAAACCTTCACTCGAATTCTAAACTTCGCGTTATACGTGTGTTATCATTGTGCTTTTGAAAGTGTTGGTGTGGAAAAGCCTTGCATGGTTTTTGTTCGTTTTGAAACAGGCGATATTTTGTTGGAGCTTTGGAATTAACATGCTTTTTGCCAACAGTTTTGTTTGGTAGTATGAACTCAAAGCGCATTTTTTTCGCTGTTAAAATATGGCAAAGACCTTATGTGGTGATCAAATCTAAATGCTCATTTTCTTCCCAATCTTACCCTTTCACATTTTCTTCTCACTCTTTTCTACCTCACAATTTACTCCAATTGAGAATTATATTATTATTTTACTTTTTTTTACGTGAATACCGCACAAGAGTCTCAACTGCTGCCAACCGTCTAGAGCCAGTGAGACTATGACATCCCCGATAGGGATATGTTGTGAGGCTGAAGGTAGTTGGATGAGGAAGGAGATGAGGAAGGGGAAGATTGGGAAGTACCTGGCTATTCAGATCTGGTCACCAAACACGGCTAAAGCCATATTAAGCAAAGTTTCGAATCACGATTCTGAATGGTCGTCTTTCACCAGGGCGTTACTTGGAGTATCTACCACTATGAAACGTGCCGCAAATAAACTATATTTTAGTTTATCATTTTAATTAAATAAAAATACTTACAAACGCCGGGTTCGAACCCGCGACCTCTGGATTCGTAGTCGAGCATCTTACCACTCGACTATGCAGGCCGCCAAATACTGGCTCCAGGCAGAATGAAATTTTGTACGGTGTTCAAAGAATAAAATATTATTTTGAAAAAACTGATAAACCATCGAGGGTCTCTTTCTTAACCTTGTCCGCGACCTTTCGATTCGTAGTCGGGTGTCTTACCACTCGACCACGGAGGCCGTCGAGTTTTAATATTATTTATTTGCTATTTTTTCTGTGTTGCTCTTTTTTCTCATTTCGTTTTTTGTATTATTTTGTAATTGGACTTTAGTCCGTTAGTTTACTCACGAATAATTAAATTTTAAACAAAGGTAACTTTGTTTTGACACCACTTTATAAGATACATATACCAACCGGTTTCGGCTCTACCTGAACCTTCTTCAGGGTTGAACAAATATGTATTCAATTAAAACAGAATTATAATACTTGGAGAAAACATAAAAATAAAACGGGCACATCAACTTAGGTGGGGGTTAAGTACGGGAGATGTGGTAGGAGTGGGGTAGGGGGGGTGGAAGATAAATCTAGTTGCTTATAAGGTAAGTTACTTTTATTTATTTTTAGGTTTTTTTTTTTATTTTAAGGCCTTCTAAATTACTTTTGCGTTGACCTATCCCATTTTTATGGAGTACATCTATTCCAGAAGATTTGTGAAAAGAGTGGTCCGTATCAATTATGATAGATGCAAAGCGAATTCAGAGTAACCCACTCCATTCAGGCACTTGAGATGTTCAGTCACCCTTGTACTGACATTTCTTGCAGTTAACCTACATAGAATGTTGAGCAATCGTTACATCGAAGTTTATTTATTTATTTATTTATTTATTTATTTATAAATTAACGGACTAAAGTCCAATTACAAAAATACATATAAAACACGAAATATAAAAAAGAGTAACAGAGAAGAAATAGCATATAAATTGAGATAAATGAAGCGATGACAAAAATAAGGCAAAATAAACATAAGAGAGAACATTCAAGCCATGGTCTTAGTCAAAGTTTTGGTAGAGTCGTAAAGAATGACGAAAATCATTTAGGCTGCTACCAAAAATTTCAAGACCATGGCTTGAGTTAACAAGTCTTGACATTCTGGACATTGGAGAATTATACCCGTAATTAGTATTGTGATGATTGAGGAACAGCAATTCATTGTTTCTGAGTCTACGGCAAGGAATGTTGAACTGGATAAGTTGCAACAGAGAAGGTGAGTCAATAAAACAATTAATAATTTTGTAAATGAAAATTAAATCGAAGTCTTTCCTGCGCTTTTCTAATGAAGACATTTTCAATAATTGTTCAATTTCATCATATGAATAATCGCCTCTTTCTCGCCCCAATCTCCATGCAATACCGCGTAAGAAGCGATGTTGTACGGATTCAATATGATGAATATGAACGGTATAGAAAGGGGACCAAATTACACTAGCATATTCTAAATGAGGGCGAACTAATGAGCAGTAAAGGGTTTTTAGAGTCTTTATATTCTTAAAGTCACATGCAATTCTATTGATGAAGCCAAGAAGTTTTAATGATTTATTAACTACATTATTAATGTGATCACGAAAAGAAAAGATTATAGTCTATAGTGACACCAAGATCTTTTATAGATCTGACGGTAGATAAGGAGACACTATTTAATTTATAATTGAAGAGGATCGGTTTAAGAGTTCTATGAAATGACATAATTTTACATTTATCAATGTTTAATTTTAGGCAGTTAGTTTCACACCATTCATTAAATGAATCAATATCACTTTGGAGAAGAATACAGTCATGAAAAGATTTTATTATTTTAAGGATCTTATTGTCATCTGCAAAAAGCCAAAAACGCGAGGAAGAAAATACTTTGGCAATGTCGTTAATAAATATGTTAAAAAGGAGAGGAGCTAGATGGGCACCTTGGGGGTACTCCAGACGTTACTTTAATATTAATAGATTCAAAGTTATTAATTTTGACTCTTTGTTGTCTATCATTTAAATAAGATTTGAAGAAAGATAATAAAGGATTTCTAATACCGATAGCATGAAGTTTGGCGATAAGAATTGAGTGATTAACTTTATCAAAGGCTTTAGAAAAATCAGTGTAGAGAACATCTGCCTGAGAGTTAACTTCCAGAGCGTTAACAATGGTATTAGTGAAGGAAAGTAAATTTGTTGTGGTAGACTTAGCAGATCTAAATCCATGCTGTTCCTCAATCAGAACATTTTTTAAATACGGGGGTAATTTTTCTTTGTAATGATGGACTCAAATATTTTTGGAATGTGGGATATAATCGAAATTGGTCTGTAGTTTTCAATGTTGGACTTGTTACCAGACTTAAAAATAGGCCTAATATATGAAATTTTCCATGAGTCAGGAAATGAGCCAGATGAAAGTGATAGGTTAAATAAGATAGAAAGTGGCTTAGATAAGATGTATTTACATTCTTTCAATACAATTTCAGGAATTCCATCAGGGCCAGTGCTATTCTTACTAGATAGATTTTTTTTAACGAATTAAATACATCTAAAAGTGAGATTTGGCAATTATTCATGTCAACATTTTCTGTATAGTTGTATGAAGGGGTGGTGCACGATATATTAGAATAAACAGAGGAGAAGTGTTTGGCAAAGAGGTTAGCTATGTCAAGTCCGTTTGTGGCATGAGATTCATTATAATACATACTTGAAGGGATATCATTTTCAGTCCGTTTTTGTGCTACAAATTGCCAAAATTGTTTTGGGTTTAGTTGTAATTTTGACTCAGTGACTTCTATGAAGGATTTGTAGCACTTAGCTGATTCAACTTTAGACAATTCCCTAAGATTACTAAATTTTTGGTAATGCCTTAAGTTGCCTGAATCTTTAAACAATTTGTGAGCTTTCTTTTTTTCAAATATCAGCTGCTTCAGCTTCATACTGAACCATTTAGGAAACTTAGGTTTGGAGTAGATTCCCCGTGGAACAAATAAATTTACAGCATCCGTTAAACATTTGTTAAATTTAAGTACAGCATCATTAATATTAGAATTGAAAAATAGAGATGACCAATCAAACTGGGCAAGATATCTATTCATGCTGACATAGTCGCCATCATTAAATTTGTTGTAATAAGAAATACATGGATTTAAAGAATCAATTTTGAAAAAGTTTGTAACTTTTATAGATAGAGATGGATGGTATTTATCGATTGGTAACAATGAGTCCGAAGCTTCATATACAGAGACACTAGGCATACTTGTAAAAAATCAAATCGAGACACGAACCCAGAGAATTTATTATTGAATTTACTTGGAACATATTCATATAGGCGAAGAAATTCACAATTGTAGTAGCTTGCAAGGAAAGAGTACCACTAGCAGTTTTCACACCTAGGTTGTCATTTGTCCACAATAGTTTAGGTAAATTATAATCTCCACAAATAAATGTGGAATCGGAATTTTTAGACACGCGTTCCACTAATTCAGTATGTGACTTATACACTTCCAAAGGAGAAGAGGGGGGAATATAGACACAACCAAGTAAAAGTTTTTGCTACCAAGAAGAACACATATGAATAATTGATCAGAAACATTATTGGAGGATTCAATAATATGACAAGAGTATTTTTTGTTAACACATATCATGACTCCACCTCCTCTAGACTTGTTTGAAGAAGAGGAGCGGTTACTACGAAAAATGTTGTAATCAAAAAATTCTAGTTCAGCCGATGCAACATTATCGGACAACCATGTTTCACTAAGAAATATAAAATCGTATTGGCATACATTGATGTTACATCTAATGGTTTTTAATTTTGTATTTAAACCACGTACATTTTGATAATAAGAAGAGAAATCATTATACACGAGACGACGTTTTTTCGTTCAATCTAAAAAATTTACACGAGATAGTTCGCGTCGCTCGGCAGCTTGGCGGGCGGGGCAGTCTTTCGATCCAGTGTTGTGGGAGGCCGGTTTCGGAAGAAAGTGCACGTGGCACATACTGGGGTTTTATCCTTTTTAGGGCACGCATCGCGGTTGTGTCCAACTTTAGCACAGTGAGGACAGGTGGCTGATTCTGCTTGACATTTCGAAGCTATGTGCCCATACAACTGGCAATGGCCGCATTTAAGGCTATCGACCCAGTCTCTGACACGGTGCAGTTGCCAGTCTACTGCCAGCTTGGAGCTCGATATTAAAGAATGCCTTACAGATGGAGGCACTCTAAATATATGTATGCAGTTTCCAGTGCGCGGGCCAGACTTGTGGGAAAATGATATTTCGGCTTTAAGATTGTCCAATGTGAGACCGGTGTCATTTAAAGATTGGTGATGGATGGCATTAATAATCACATCAGCTGGGGTATTTTACGGCAAATCGTGGATAGCAATGCGGGGAAGGCGATTTGGGGGGACCGTTGCTTTGAGGCCAGCTTCAGCTAAACCTGAAGCATTAGCTAGTTTACGCGCCTCAGCTGAAGTGCTAGGGTGTATTAACACCCCACCACTTTTCAATCCTCGCATTCCAGTTACCCGAATGCCCAGTGTTGTGGGATTAATCGCGGTCTTCAATTTTTTTTATGGTAGCTTCTGAAGTTGCCTGGATGTTGCCGGACGGAAAAACCAGAACTGACGGTCTAGAAGGGCCAGGAGCAGCATTATTTCTAGTTATTGGTGGCAAGCAGGGATATTGTGAGGCTCTGGAGTCAGAAGAGGGGCAGCTACAGTATTCCAGGCACGGCTTAGAGCACTTGGTTGCTGACTGGAGCTGTGTTTCGTGGTGAACACTGATAGGGCTCCTTCTAGCTTGCCCATTTCAAGTGCGATCATATTCGATATAGAGAGAACACTAATCAGCTCCTTTTGAATTCTAATTTGCTGTTCCTTAGTAGCTCTGCATGATGGATCAGAAATGATTGCCATCGCAGCTTGGACCCTTTCAGATAGCTGTTTGACATAGTCAGCAGTATCACAGTTCGACACACTTTTTAGCTCATTTTCAGGAATGATAGTGGACACTTGGACTGGATCGGTATTTGATGGAAGAACATCATTATCATCTTCATCATCAGAAATTCGATCAAAAAGAGTACGATTTGATTGTCCAGGGGGTGTACGCTTCATTTTTGCAGATTATGGTTAGTTAAAAATTAGGAATAATATTTTAAATAAAAGTAGTTTTAAATTTTACCAAAAGGCAAAAAAAAAAAACAAAAAAAAATAGTTCCAGATGGATTCGAACTTACGCTCGGGGAGTCTAATATTATAATATGCCGGAATGGGCGAGTTGACCGCGCGGCCAAATACAGCTCTGACGTAGTTGAGAATCAAATAATATATAAGATGAATTTATGTCAAAAACAATTGACAGTTCGGTTTTGATTATGTTTAATTTGTCACTTTAAATTATATTTAAGGGGTAATTACATGAATATGAATACTTTTTTATGCATTCGGATTTATCCATAAATTTCCGCACTTTATTTGAATGTATTTTTGTACTTTTAAAAATTATTATTGTGCACTGCAAAACAGTACCGTTTGACAGATCGTGATGTTTACTTTTCAAAACACTATTTGGATGTAATAATGTAGCAGTAATATGTAATTATTTCACTGATCTATCCGACACACTCACAATAATAATAAAAACTTAAAAGGCACTTAGAATATTTGTTAAAACCATCAAATTTCATTTGATTTTACGCACCGTGAGTAAACACAACATAGTATTGTTATAGTGAGACATGAACCTTTATAAATACCTGAATGGCTTAGGTTGTCTTCTGTACCAAAACAAAGTTACTTTTATTTCAAATTTAATTGTGTCTTACCACAAAGTGAGTGCTTCATGTCAAAGTTGAATAAATAACTAACTGCATAAGATTTTTTTTCAATATTTCCTCTGTTTCTTTTTCACCTGGAATGCAATTAAGCAATTCCACCCAACACCACCGTAGATAAAATTAAAACCCACTCCCATTTGAGTAATTCCTGTATTTCGCGACCACACACTCCTTTGTCCGCGCAAAGCAACAGAACGCTAGTATCACCCCGGAGTGCAAGGGTGCATTCCTCGCAACCCCTTCTTTCCTTCAGCCGCACCTTCTGATGCCACCGCCGCCGACCTAATTGCGTTTGGAACGAGTCTTTGTTAGAGCGAGCCCGGGAACGTCGACCCCCTAAGTGAAATGAGTAAAGTGCATAGAAACTCGCTGCCAATTGTTTGTTGAGTATTTTGTACCAACCTAACAAACAGGTATTGTTGTACTTCGAAACAATCGTTCATTTGTTATTTGTTAAGGCTAGCGTTGTGACCGCTTTGAAATAACTGTTTAAAAGAACTACTTCTTTTGGCAACAGTTCCTATTTCATTCATTGTTCATTGAACAAATACTTCAATTGAAGTTAATAGTTCATTTTAGCGTTCATTCATTTCAATAACTTCGTTTCATTGAATAAATACTTCAAGTGAAGTTGGTACTTCATTTAAGCGTTCATTCATTTCATAAACTTCGTTTTATTGAACAAGTACTTCGGATGAAGTTGATTTAAGCGTTCATTCATTATATTAACTTCATTTCATTGAACAAATACTTTAATAAAAGTTGGACAACAAATAAGTACTTCAATTAGCAGCAAAGTAGCAGCGAGGAACCAGTTCCAGTTCAAAGTTCTACCGACCAGTACTTTTTACTTTTGCAAAAGTTCGGTTCCAGTTCTTTTCGTTTTGAAATCTCTACCGACTAGTACGTGCTTTTTCGGCGAGAAACCGGTTCCAAAAAGAACTGAACAAATAACCGATTAAATTCAAATCTCTGTTTTACGAGTTTGACTTCAATTGAAGTGTTCACAGTGAAGGGTTCATTTTAAAGAACTAGCAATTCGTGAAGCATTCACAAAACATTGAAGTTTTTCCCAACGCTAGTTAAGGCCCTTGTAGCTTTACGTGGGATTATTTTGAATAGGCTTTGATTAGCGTCGGGAAAACTTCAATGCTTTGTGACTGCTTCACGAATTGCCAGTTCCTCGCCAAAAAAAATACGTCCTAGTCCTCAAATCACCTGGCTATTTAGATCTGGTCACCAAACACGGTTGAAGCCATTTCAACGGCCTCCATGGTCGAGTGGTAAGACGCTCGACTACAAATTCAAAGGTCGCGGGTTCAAACCCGGCGTGCGCCAATAACTTTTATTTAAATAATATGTGTCATAACACATTTAATTAATATTAAAATAATTAAAAGTATATTAGCGGCACGTTCCAGAGTGGTAGATACTCTAAGTATTGACCTGGTGAAAGACCACCATTCAGAATCGAAACGTTGCTTCAAATGGCTTTAGCCGTGTTTGGTAACCAGATCTGAATAGCCAGGTACTTCCTAACCTTCTTCTTTCCCATCTCCTTCCCCTCCCTACCTCCTTTAGCCTCACAAAATATCGTATTTGGGATGCCATAGTCTCGCTGGCCCTAGACGGTTGGGAGCGGTTGAGACTCTTACGCGTTATTCATATAAACAAAATAATAAAAAAAACCAACGTCTCGATTCCTAATGGTAGCATTTTACCAGGGCGGCACTTCGAGTATTTATCGTTCTGGTACGTGCCGAAAATATTATTTGAATATTATTTTATTTGAATTAAATGGGAAATTTATAAAATAAAAAATATTTACGCACGCGGAGATTTGAACCCGCCACCTTAAGATTCGTAGTCGAGCTGCTTAACCGCTTGACCGCGGAGGACGTCTATCTGTGAGATGTATGATCAGGCAAAATATATCGCTATCCGAATCGAGGGACGTAGTGAAACGGGTTCAGGAAGGCTCTGAGGGTAGTGATTTGTTAATGCGGGTTTTTAAGAAGCTTGGAAAGGCTTCTGTGAATATTTCAAATACAGTAAGAATATAAAAACGGTTTTTCTCCAATATGAACACCCATGTGTGAAGTTAATTATTCCTTAGGCAAAAGCGTATTTGAGGTTGGCTATCGCCAAAATAATCTTAACTCTGCAAGCTACAACCCGAAATAACACTGATTTCATTTTATCGATTTTTAATCGATGTTTCTTATTAAAAAAAGCATTTATCGTATCTCACACCAACTGAACCCAACCGCGATGTGTTGTATCCTCCCGCGAGGTTTATCTGTTTACCCCGAGGCGAATTAGTACTCCGAACTAGCGTTAACTAGCGCCGCCAGGTAATCTCCAGTTAGAGACGTGGTTTAATTCTACAAAACCATTAAGACTTTGCCAAAAACTCAAGTCTTCTAACCCTTCAGTGGGCGTATGGGGTAAATAACACCCTCAAAGCAATAATATACGAGGCCTGGTCAAAAGAAAGGGTGAATTTTATTTTTCGCGGGCTGTATACATTCGATTATCGTTTTTTTCTGTTATGTTGGTACACATATGTGTATCATATGTTAGCATTATCAGCCATTTTGGATTAGTGGTTTGTTTTTGACCACTGGAAAGGTTAGTCATGTTTTTGTGTGTTCATCGATTTTTTACTTTTGAAAAAAATGGATCAAAGAATAAAATCCATTATTTGTTTTTTCACAACTCCAGGACGCAAAATGGATCAAAGAATAAAATTCATTATTTGTTTTCCCACAACTCCAGGACGCTCATCGTCATTAACATCTTCTGTAAAGCGCTTATACCACTTTTAAACACTTTTTTGAGACAAAGTAGACTCGCCGAATTCCACAGTCAACATTTTAAGTGCGTTGGAGCACTTTATTCCATTTTTAACGCAAAATTTAATACATATTCTTTGATGCATTTTTTTTTCAAAAGTAAAAAATTGAAGAACACACAAAAACGTGACTAACCTTTCCAGTTGTCAAAAAAAAACACTAATCTAAAATGGCTGATAATGCTCAAATATGATAACTCAGAAACAATGGCAGCAATCTATAATAAAAGCTCTGTAGCATTTAAAAACAATTTAAATTAATCCACTTTTATTTTCGTCATCATTAGGCCCATTAGTGGGAAACAGACGAATAAGAAAAGTCCATGATTATTGATGGAAATAATGATACGAGCGAAAATAGAAGTGTTGACTTGCTTTCTTATAAATAATGTACAATTAAATATGACAATCATATCGTTATAAAAAAAACATGAAAAGTTCTAAGCAATAACTAATAAAAACTAAAAAAATCATATGCAAGAAAGAAGAAAATAGGTTAAATAATTGAAGAAAACATATGTATCTACATAAAAAAGAGTTCAATACAATGATTTATTGGTACACTGTGTCAATACACATAGCAAACTATCATCGTTAACCTGATATATGTAAAGAAAAACAATATTATTAAAATAATGATTAATTCCAGAAGGTATGCAGGCGTAGTGCAAAGCACAACATCCCATAATTAACAATAATACAAAAAAATACCTAATAAAAATAAAAGTGGATTAAAACAACATGTGTTTTCATTAAATTAATCACGCCAATCCACAAAAAGTTTGCCATGGTGATATTTTAAAACAACAAATGTTGTGTTCATGAAACTAGAAACAATTTGAAACAATAATCTCTAAATGTATCAACACCATTATTATAATTTCAAGATTAGTTGGAATTCTTTAAATAAACCACAAAGAGTATTGACAGTGAAAACTGTCAAGCAATGTACATGGGGTATTTCAACCCCTCACGGTGAGTAAAGTGTTTTGGCTCGCGCTCACCCGATAATGGTTAAGACGGCTTAAAACTCAGTATAAACTTGATTGGGCTAAGGGACGTGGAAGAAATAAGCAAGGGAGGTGTCGGGCGTCGGGCGTCGGCGTCGGCGTCGAGAACTAACTAACTGAGCCGAATTAGAACCGGACTAGGAAATATGGGTAGGGTTTCACCGACTGTTTTTATCACACAAGGATTAACGGGGTTATTGGTACCCAGCTGAAGATAAAAGACAAAAAATGCAAAATTACTTTTTGATACTTATAAAACTAAGCAATGCAAATAATCCTCTTGCCAAAAGAAGAGTTGAATTAGGATTCAGTCGTGTTATTCAACTATCCAACTAAACATCCCGCCGTTTCTCCGCAGGGGTAGGCAGAGAAGACGGATCCTATATTACTCTGTCTTGGCATACACTCCTTGCTTCATTTACATTCATACATCGTCTCATACATACTCTTCTGTTTTTTTGACTTCTGATAACCCGATTTAAGTATTTGATTTACTTGATCGTGCCATGTCTTTCTCGGGCGTCCTCGACTTCTTCTTCCGTTCACTTTTGCATCATATATCCTTTTCACACTCCTTTGTTCGTTCATTCGTACTTCATGCCCAAACCATCTAAGCATCCCTTTCTTGATCCTATTCATTACGCTCACATCAGCTGTGCATTCTTTCCGGATATCCATATTTTTAATACATAAAATGTTTGCAAATACATTCACACGTTTTAAATACATTTGAGAGATTTTTTAAATAGCAACGCTAATAGACAGAACGAAATACGAGGCCTGTTCAAAAGAAAAGGTGAATTTTGAATCCATTTTTTTTCAAAAGTAAAAAATCGAAGGTCTCACAAAAACGTGACTAACCTTTCGAGTTGACAAAAACAAACCACTTATCGAAAATGGCTGATAATGCTAACATATGATAAGCAAATGTGTACCAACATAACAAAAATAAAACGATAATCGAATGTACACAGCCCGCGAAAATTTAAAATCCACCTTTTCTTTTGAACAGGCCATGTATAAATATATGATTATCATATTCGTATTACATCAATCTTCTATTCTCTCTCTATCTAAATAAAATGTTTACTAACACATTTACATGTTTTAAATACATTTGTGAGATTTTTCAAATAGCATCGCTAATAGACGGAATGTAATATTCACACCGCGGACTTCTGATGGGAACGCTTTGCTTGTTTTACCTGTATTTCAATAAAAGGCCTTCCTGAGATCATCAAGCCCACGCTCAGCATTCATACACGATTCATATTCGCCGCATGGGAAGGTAGTCGAGGTAATAATTAGAGCCTGCTAATTACGCTATTAGCTAGAAGAACAGCCTCGTTGTGTTGTCTGAATCCTCGCAGTGGGGTGGCTGGAGGGGCGTTTGGGTTGGGCAGATTGCGGATGGGGGGCAACCCAGCCCCCGCCGAACAAAGCATTTGATTCATCGCGTCGCCGCCGCTCGAAACTAAAGTTTTTAAGTCTGCGAACAATGGGTACCCTGAGGCCCGTTGGACCCCCGCAGAGAAATAACCACCACATTTTACTTCACTATATCATATTAGATTGTACAGTCAACTGTAGACTCTCCATTTACTGAGAGAGATATCAAACACAACGGTGAGTTTTCGTTTATTTCAAGTGCTCCGAGAATGTAGGTCTGGGACACATACATTTAGGAAAGAACCTTACAGGGGTGGGCAGAGAAGACGGGCCGCTATACAACTGAACTTAAAGAAATTGGATTTATTTTAAATTTAACGAAACTTTTGTGTAACTATTTGAACGGAAGAGAAAAACAATTCGTATCTTAAGGTACATACTACTCCGACGAATATATCCTACAAACCCTGGTGTGCCACAAGGATCCAATTTGGGACTCTTATTATTTTTAATCTTCATAAATAACATTTGAAATAATATTAAATTCGCTCGTTTTTTTTTATTTTTGCTGATGAAATTAAATTATTTATTCGAATAAGATCATTGGAAGAATGTAGGCATCTTCAGGAAGATATTAATACAATTATTGACTGGAGTATTGCCAATAAACTCAGTTTTAAATTCCGAAAATTAAAATAAAGGTAAAGAAATCAGACAACCGAGAAATAATGTATCCAATACTCCAAAAAAATTGTTTTATAAAGGGATGAAATGTTATATTGCACTGCCGGAAACCATCAAATTTATACTAATTAACAAATAAAAAATAGTTTGTAAGGACTTTAAAATAACAATATATGTAGGGAGTGCTAGTTATTTTTACCCAACTTATAAACATTTGGCATAAATTAATTTCTCCGGGTTTTTACGTCGTACACCATGAGAACGAAAGAGACAGCAAAATTTCCCAAATTAAAACACCGCTTTAAAGTATTGTAAGAATGTTCTTCGCGTTCCGCGTCTTCGTTGACTCCACCCACACGTTTTGATATTTGAAATAAATTAACATAACTCAACGGCTTATTATGTTACATGCTATATATTTTTTTTACAACAATACTGTGTAAAAGTAGTTAAACGAATAAACAAATATATTATGTCAAAATGTGCTATGAATGAATTTATAAATACTCAAACCCTAGTCCTAGCCACTCTATGAAATTTAAGTTTCAAAAAATTGAAAACGCTGCCTTGAACGGATGGGGGACCAAATCCATGGCATACTCTAATGTTTTCACTCTAATAAGCAGTGAAGAGTGTCCTTTACATACATGGCCTGTTTAAAAGAAAAGGTGAATTTTTAATTTACGCGGGCTGTGTACATTCGATTATCGATTGTTTGTTGTTGTTATATTGGTACACAAATTACATCATGGCATTATCTAGCCTATTTTGATTAGTGGTTTGTTTTTTGATAACTGGAAAGGTTAGTCACGTTTTCATACATAGTTCTTAAAAAGAAAAGGTTTTTAATTTACGCGGGCTGTGCTCATTCGATTATCGATTGTTTGTTGTTGTTATTTTGGTACTCATATGTTTATCATATGTTAGCATTATCAGCCATTTTGGATTAGTGGTTTGTTTTTGATAACTGGAAAGGTTAGTCACGTTTTCGTGTGTTCTTCAATTTTTTACTTTTGAAAAAAATGGATCAAATAAAAATAAATAAAATTCATGATTTGTTTTTCCACAATTCCAGGACGCTCACCGTCATAAACATCCTCTTGGCCTTCTGTAAAGCGCTTATACCACTTATAAACACTTTTTTGAGACGAAGTAGACTTTCCAAATGCCACAGTCATCATTTTAGGTGCGTTGGAGCACTTTATTTCATTTTTAACGCAAAATTTAATAAATATTCTTTGATCCATTTTTTTCCAAAGGAAAAAATCTAAGAACAAACCAAAACATGACTAACCTTTCCAGTTGTCAAAAACAAACCACTAATCCAAAATGGCTGATAATGCTAACATATGATAAACATATGTGTACCAACATAAAAAAATCGATAATCAAATGTACACAGGCCGCAAAAATTCAAAATTTACCTTTTCTTTTGAACAGGCCTCGTAGTCTTGCTCTACTACCTACAACTTCCTATTCTACGTCTTTTTGAGAGATACGCGTGTACGCAAATCCCAAAATAACTAAAACTAAATTATTTTATGAAGATATTTCAAATACCCTTAACCCGATCAGATCAGCGTTGTAAATCTGTCTCCCCACAAGTCCACAACGATTCAACAGATTGTTTTTAATCCGCTCAGAACTCTTTCGCAGCTGGCGCAATTACGTAATTACTTGCGTAAAACATTTTGGATCTTTCAAACGTCTCGGTTAAGCCGTCCCCCGACCGCAGTAAACCGAGAGCCTACTGTATTGTTTTATAAATTATGATATAACAAGAGATAATCCGTATTTCGTGGGTGTTCGCGTGATACTCGCTTGTTTGTTTTCTGCTTGTTAGGATTTGACCTGAAAGGGGATATTCCTGCTACAGCAAACTCAACTTAATCAAGGATTTTTGATAACATAATGAAAATCTCAATGGCAGAGCGATACCTTCTTGGAGTAACAATGCATGGAGAGAGAGCTAGTTATTTTTACCCAACCTATACAAACTTGCGATAAATTACTTTCCGGGTTTTTAAGTCGTACACCATGAGAGAGAAAGAGACAACAAATATAATACATCGCTTCTATGTACTGTCACGATGGTCTTGGGCTCCTGGGTCACCGCGGGACTCCGCCCACATTTTTTATGCCACCAAACTTTATGCCACCAAACTTGACACAAGTAAACGGTTTTATAAGATATATGCTACATTTTTGTTGATGAAAATACTGTGAAAAAGTTGTTATACGAATAAACAAAATCATTATGTGATATGTGATATGAATGGATGTATAAATACCGTAGCCTTAGTATTAGCCACGCCCAAGTCTGCCGAGTCCGGTAAAAATTATCAAAAACTGACTACACTGCCTTGGATAGGTACCACTCTATATACTCTAAGGATACGCTCCTCTGCTTTGTATCCAGTGGTAGTCAAGTTTCTTTTTATATATTTTTTTTATAATGAATACCGCACAAGAGCCCCATTTGCTCCCAACCGTCTAGGGTTGGTCGAACTATGGCATCCCCAATTGGGGTATGTTGTGAGGCCGTAGGTAGTAGGCAGAAGAAGGAGATGAGGAAGAGAAAAGTTGGGAAGTACCTGGCTATTCAGAACTGGTCACAAAACACGGCTAGTGCCATTTTTAAGCAACGTTTCGATTCTGAATGGTGGTCTTTCACCAGGGCGATACTTAGAGTATCTACCAGTCTGGAACGTGCCGCAAATATACTTTTTATTATTTTTACATGAATTAAATGTATTATGATACATATTAATTGAATAAAAGTTATTGGCGCGCGACCTTCTATATATATATATTATATATATATATATATACCTTTATATATATATATATATATATATATCATTAAGGTCTGAGAGGTTCGAACCGTAACATTAAGACGCAGAGTTCACTGTTTCATCTACAACGCTACTTATGATTAAATAGTTTAAAAAAAAAACACTATTTCGGCAAATTAAAGTTGTTAATTTTTTAAATACCGACACGAAGATAATCATTGTGATTCGAACAGTTTTTTTTAAATGCTTAAAATTTTATTTTCTTACCCCCAGGCAACCAGTATTCTTCCCGTGCAACCGCGACCCGCTTTGCCCTGGGTACTTATAATAATAATATGACGTAGTACAGCAAAGTTTTGGGCGAATTCCTAAGGGCGTAAATCACCAGAGGTGTTGGGCGGAATCTGTCATCGAACTGAGGAATTTGTACAGACGTTCCGCAAGGTCCAGAAAATGGTTCCCAGATTAATTATTTTATTGAATTCACTGGTTTTAGCGGCGAAAAAATAAAGAAAAAAATTTATTCCCTCGAAGTTTATTTATTTCTATTCGAAATAATCATTTAAGGTGATACGTACTTTAAAAAAATTACACACTTCAAAATGATTTATTATACTGAAAGTAGAAATACAAGCGTGGCAAAAAAGTTAATATGGTCGCTTATGTGGTTTGCACGTGTACAATAGATGTATGGAAAAAGAGGTGCCGCAATTAAATGCAATATGACTCACAAATTAACGCGTTGGTTAGTTGGGACCGTTTCTAAAGGCAAGGCACAGCCTCCATGGTCGAGTGGTAAGACGCTCGACTACGAATCCAAAGGTCGAGGGTTCAAACCCGGTGTGCGCCAATATTTTTTATTTAATTAAAATGTGTCATAACACATTTAATTCATGTAAAAAAAATAGTAAAAAAAGTATATTTGCGGCACGTTCCAGAGTGGTAGATACTCTAAGTATCGCCCTGATGAAAGACCACGATTTAGAATCGAAACGTTGCTTGGTGACCAGATCTGAATAGCCAGGTACTTCCCAACCTTCCTCTTCCCAATCTCCTTCCCCTCACGACATACCCTATTTGGTGATGCCATAGTCTCACTGGCTTTAGACTGTTGGGAGCAGTTGAGACTCTTGTGTGGTATTCAAAAAAGGCACGATCAGTTGAAGTGCTGTAAAAACCAGATTACATGTATAAAAAGGAGATGCATGAAGTGTTTTGAGTGCAGACATAGATGTGTATCGTCCAGCTGTTCTACCTAACCGTGCAAAGAAACGAACGAACCGTTCATATGACTATTACATTTTTCAGTAACAGGGATGCAGAATGGGCTACCTGTACTTGTAATTCCTTCATTAATAAAACAAATTCCTTACTTCAGTCCTTGCTTGAACCCTCCGCAAACCATCGCCCGACCGAGTAACGATATAGTTTTCCAGTCTCTACTAAATACGGCCTCTTAAAAGCTCTTGCGAGGTGTCTCATTTGAACATTTAAGGAGGCACGGCATTATTAATGCATGCTAACCGTTACATCTGCCCTAATGATGGACACTGCGAAGCCGTCTGAAACGTTGGCTAAAGGAGGACCGGCTCAACGCGGATTAAAACCCTAAAATCTAATCTCTATATTTACCAGGACTTGTTTAAAATTCTAATGGAACATATTAAATTAATATCCCATTTAACTACCTTTGGACAAATATAGTGAGGAAGGTAACGTTAATTCATTATATTAGAGGCCTGTTCAAAAGAAAAGGTGAATTTTGAATTTTTGCGGGCTGTGTACATTCGACCATCGATTTTTTTTTGTTATGTTGGTACACATATGTTTATCATATGTTGGCATTATCAGCCATTTTGGATTAGGGGTTTGTTTTTGATAACTGGAAAGGTTAGTGACGTTTTTGTGTGTTTTTCGATTTTTTACTTTTGAAAAAAATGAATCAAAGAATAAATTCCATGATTTGTTTTTCCACAACTCCAGAACGCTCATCGTCATAACCATCTTCTCGGCCTTCTGTTAAGTGTTTATAGTGGTACAAGCGCTTTACAGAACGCCGAGAAGATGTTAATGACGATGAGCGTCCTGGAGTTGTGGAAAAACAAATCATGGATTTTATTGTTTGATCCATTTTTTCAAAAGTAAAAAATTGAAGAACACACAAAAACGTGACTAACCTTTCCAGTTGTCAAAAAACAAACCACTAATCCAAAATGGTTGATAATGCTAACATATGATAAACATATGTGTACCAACACAACAACAACAACAAAAAATCGATAATCGAATGAACACAGCCCGCGAAAATTCAAACTCACCTTTTCTTTTGAAGAGGCTATGTACAACGATAATAATCAACTACGGGTTGCTGGCAATGAAACGAAAAGAAAATCCACATATAACAAGATATAATATCATTTTATATTGGTGGTTTTATTTTTTGCGCTCGTAATAATCTACCGAAGTAAATTCACAAAGTAGGAGATGGTTTAACGATGTAACAATAATCAACTTACAACAAACGACTTGCCCCCTGCGAGCTTTCATCTCGCGGGGCGGGTGGGGAGGGGAGAGCCAGTAGAAGACGTGGCGCGAAGAGGAGAAGTGAAAGGGGAGGCACGCACGGGGAGGAGAAGAATACCGATCCATTAAACACACAAAACGCACCCAGACTAGGCCCGCCACACAGCCTCCCTCCCTCGGTGTCTCGGGGTATTTTGCAGATGTTTTTAAATTGGGGGACGTTCACATAATATAATTTATTTTAAATATTTTAATAATATCAATAATCTTAAACACAAATATGAAACAGAAAGGCCACAAAATAAAAAGAGAATGGGCACAACAGACTCAAACTCGTAACCTCTATTATCCGGGAGTAATGCCTTAACCATTTCAGCCATTGGGACCTTATTAAAAAGTGGCATTTTAATCGATCTCATATACTCGTAGGTAGAGTGGTCTCAAGAATACCGCACAAGAGTATCAACTGCTCCCAACCGCCTAGAGCCAGTGAGACTATGGCATCCCCAAATAAGGTATGTTGTGAGGCTGAAGGTAGTAGGGAGTGGAAGGAGATTATGAAGAGGAAGGTTGGGAAGTACCTGGCTATTCAGATCTGGTCACCAAACACGGCCATTTCAAGCAACGTTTCGATTCTGAATGGTGGTTTTTCACCAGGGAGTATCTACCACTCTGGAACGTGCCGCAAATATACTTTTTATTATTTTATAGGTTGGGTAAAAATAATTGGCTCCCCCTCCATACATTGTTACTCTAAGGTAATAATAGATAAATTTATTCATTTGATTTAATTTAAAAAAACATATTCAAAAAGGCTTGGTAGTTAAACAGTAGAGCCACTTTGATTGCACCAACAAAAATGAGCGGGTAATTCTTTGTCCTCGCCACAAGCCTTACACTTTGACGATCGCAATTTCCTGTAAAAAAACGTGGAAAAGAATCCTTTTAGGAAATACGGGACGGGTTTTGTCGCTCCATTCCAAGTCTTCCCGTATTTATTGTATAGGGCTGTAATTCATACGAACACACAAACGTGGAACAAAAAATAAATAAAATGTATTGGGCTTAGGGCGGTTTCGTAGAGAGAATGTAGGTCGGAGGTTTGTTTGCATCATAATGCAGAAATTTATAGGTAGACTGGAGAAAATAATAGGTTTCGCGTGTTGTGTATATAACCTAAGTGTTTGCGTTCGTTCAATGTGTTTATTTCAGCTGTTGTCTTTGTTTACAATAAACCGTCGTATGGATCATTCTGTTTTTGTGGAAGACATCAATAATGTTTGTGTGATCTGAAGCAATGAATAACTCCCGAAAGGCAAACGTTTTGGTATCGACCTTGGAGAAACAATGTATGGAGAGAGAGCTTATTACTTTTACCCAACTTATACAGACTTGCGATAAATCACGTTCTCCGAGTTTTTACTTCGTACACCATGAGAGAGAAAGAGACAACAAATATAATACTCCGCTTCTACGTACTGTCACAGTGATATTGGGCTCCTGGGTCACCGCGTGACTCCACCCACATTTTTTATTATTTATTTATTTATTTATGAATTAACCGACTAAAGTCCAATTACAAAAATACATATAAAACACGAAATAGAAAAAAAGAGTAACAGAGAAGGAATAGCATATACATTAAAATAAATGAAGCGATGACAAAAATAGGGCAAAATAAACATAGTAGAGAACATTCAAGCCATGGTCTAGTCAAAAGTTTTGGTAGAGTCGTAAAGAGTGACGAAAATCATTTAGACTGCTATCAAAAATTTCAAAACCATGGCTTGAGTTAACAAGTCTGGACATTCTGAATATACTTATAATAAGTATTGTGATGATTGAGTTTGACACAACTAAACGGTTTTTTAGGTCAGATGCTATATTTTTGTTGATTTCAATACTATGAAAAAGTGGTTATACGAATAAACCAAAACACTATGTCGATATGTGATATTAATAGATGTATAAATACCCTAGCCTTGGTTTTAACCACGCCCAGGTAAAAATCATCAAAAACGGACTACACTGCCTTGGATAGATACCACTCTATATACTCTAAGGTATCGAGAAAGTTGTGAAGGTAATTCAATTTTTGTTGGTACACGCAATTGTTTTGGGTTACGTTTTTTATTTAGTGCCCTCTCCTATTGGAGGTCGACCATCATCGGACCAATCTTCTCCCTTTGGATTGAACAATATCCACTTCAAAAAAAAAAGGCGAGACCCTATTTTGGTTCCCATAGGTGGTTATTATGTGCTTTGCTTTTCTTTGTAGCTAATCTTATGCATTTCGCAATTCTCGTCCCTTTTCACGAATTATTTTGCATCCAGTCATTGTTTATGTTTCGTTCATTGTAATACATAGTTTGTTTAACTGTGATAAAGTAAAACTTCTTTGACATATCAGTGATATCACTTACTTCTGCATGTTATTTGCAAAGTATATATATTTATTTATAAATTAACGGACTAAAGTCCAATTACAAAAAAGACATATAAAACACGAAATGGAGCAGGCAGTTTAGATTCCTAGGGAGTATTTGCGTGAGAAAAAAAATATACTAATGAATGAAGGTTTGAAATCCTCTGTTCATCTTAGTGTGAATCTTTTTTCTAAGATGTACAAGCAACAACATCAGTAATTGTTCAAATATTTTGATGAGATGGTATTGTAAAACGCGCCCTGGCGGACATCCTTGACGGTCTATTGAAAAGATTAAACTGATGAAAGCATCTCAACAGAACACTTATCTCAATGGAAGTGGCTATGGAACTCATAGTCAACAGATTTATCTCAATTCAAAAAAAAACTTGGGTAATCAATCATCAATAAACACTTGCTGCCAGCTGAGTTGTACCTAGCCTCCTGCTCCCTGTTTAGGTTGCTCGTCTGGCAAAAATACTGTTTAAATCGATGCATCCAACTCAATGCGACAACTCAAGTCTGTCAAAAAAATCTTCCGATAGAAACAACTAAACTACTGATCAATTCGTATTTAGTCTCACGGCTCGACTACCGTAACGGTATTTACGCCATCTTTTCTAAATATCAAAATAATTAACTCCAATCAGTTTTTAATGCTGCAGCAAGGCTTATCACTGGGGTATCTAAATATTCGCATATTTCAGAGCACCTTTGGAACCTTTACTGGCTCAAGTGCACTGAAAGAATCCAGTACAAGTTGTGCTGGATGGTGTTTAAATCCCTTAACAAAATGGCCCCACTGTACATCACCGAACTATGTGTTCTGGAAAACATTATTCTAAAGCAGTCGACTCTTAGATCAGCAACGTCATCGGCTATCGGAAGGCTGATAGAACCCAAACGCAATCCAAATACTAAGCTTGGAGATCGCGCTTTTGGAGTTTCGGGGCCGAAAGCTTGGAATAAACTCCCTCCGGAACTAAGATGTATAACGAGCCCAACAGAATTTCGTTCCACACTGAAAACTTACATATCTTTTCAGACTCCATATCCTTAAATTCATCAAAAGAATCTCAACATAATCTGTCTCTCGACGAATCACTTTTAGATATGCAAATTCTATTCTTTTAATTTTGTTTCCATGCCCTAAATCGTAAAAAAAAATCAAAACTATAATTATAAGTTAGTAAGTGAGTTTTTTTGATCGGACCTGTCAGGTAAGTATGTTTAACTAGGAATTAATATGTAATGGTAGAAAATAAGATCTGTACAGCGCCCTTGTGGTGATTTTTCACAAAAACGGCGTTCTACAAATAATCCAAATATTATCATTATTATAATTATTTATCCAACGAGGTTATTTATGGGTTACGAAAACAACGTGGACCCAACACAGATCCCTGTGTGACGCCTCCTTCATTTGGGCGTTAGAGAAATAGATGTCTATTTGAATGGTTCCTACCTGTCGCTCATGTCGCCTTCCTTCCTGGCCACGCCGCGGCCCTCGCTGAACACATAGATCCGCTGCTCGCCGCGATACCACTTGAGAGAGTGCACCTCCCCGCACTTGGCGCGGTCCACCTCGCAGCGGAGCGCCCCGGCGCCACCCACCATCGCCGTCACGTGGGCTGCAAGGAAACAAACGAACATCGTTAATCCTTCATTCGTAACTAGATATATACACATCCGTTGAAAAGCGCCACTGAACAAAAAATCTGGAAAGTTGTAATCTACAGGCACCGATTTGAAAAAAAAACTAATGTAAGAATGTTAAAAAAGCAAGGAGTGTGTGCCAAGACAGAGTTGTACGGTAGCCCGTCCTCTCTGCTTACTCTTGCGGGGAAACGGCGTGATGGTTGGTCAGTTAGTTATATAATTGATCACGAATTTGTCGCTTTTGTATGGAAATGAAGTACAGATACTATTTGTTTATTTATAAACTAACGGACTATTATCCAATAACAAAAAACATAATACGAAATAGAAACAAAGAACAACAGAAAAATAGCACAACATACATAATATTATAATGAAGCAATGACAAAAATAGGATAAAATATACATTAAAAACAATATTCGAATCAAAACCAAGGTCAAGTCAAGGTTTTGGTCTAAAGTCCAATTACAAAAAAGACATATAAAACACGAAATGGAAAAAAGAGCAACAGAGAAGGAATAGCACATACATTATATTAAACGAAGAGATGACAAAAATAGGACAAAATAAACATAAGAGAGAACATTCAAGCCATGGTCAAGTCGAAGTATTGATAGAATCGTAAAGAATGACAAAAATCATTTAGACTGCTACCAAAAATATCAAGACTATGGCTTCAGTTAATAAGTCTCGACATTTTGGAGAGTGGAGAATGATACCCATAACTAGTAAAGTGATGATTGAGGAAGTCTACGATAACTTTACTGTAAACAGATCATGTTTGCTCAATTAAAAAAATAATAACGCCACTAACCATATTTTCTGGGATATAAAATTTTTGTGGCGGAGGTGCAGAACATGAAACTTACATTCTGGAAACACTTAAAGAAAATCATCGAAGAAATATCTCAACAACGGTTTGTATGAGATCGGTAGAAACTTTAAAATATTAATTGGTGTAATGCATGAACGAAGACTGAGGTTTGAGGGCAACTTTATTTCATCGCTAGGCCGTAGCGTCCTAAGTATGTTAGTAATTGTATACGACGTTTTGCCTCTCTCATTTCATATTGTCTCTCTTTCTATCTGTACCTTTTTTTATAATTTTAAATGTTGTTCGATTGTTTGTTCACTTATTTTTTTTATATTGTGTTCTCCCTCTGTATGTATATATAACAGCACATTTTGTATTTTTGGTTTAGTTTAATTTTAACCCTGAAAATGCTTAGGCTAATTGAAACCAGTCGGTCCTAAAAATTAAAACAAAATTGTGATCTTATGCAAATTTATAATTTTATTTTCATTATGCATGCTAAACCACAAAGTGATTGATTTCTGCGATAAAACACGATGCAAATATAATTGCAATGCCGTGAAAATTTTGAATTTGTGTAAATAAAATTTTGTTACTCGTGTATAGTAAAAGTATTTCGCAGTTGTTTCAAAGATTCTCGCGGCGATATTTCATAGAAATGACAATGTAAATAATAAACACATTATAATATAGAGGCCTGTTTAAAATAAAAGGTGAATTATGAATTTTCGCGTGAATTTTGAATTTTCGCGTGAATTTTGAATTTTCGCGTGAATTTTGTGTACATTCGACTATCGATTTTTTTTTGTTATGTTGGTACACATATGTTTTTCATACTCGTATATTTGTATATTTTTTCACTGTGTAGTTTTTTGTTTAATTTAATGTTGTACCCTGATGATGCCTAGGCCAAGCGAAACCAATCAGTCATAAAAAAAATCTGTTGTCTTATGCAAAGTTATTATTTCATTTTCATTAAATATGTCAAACCACAACGTGATTGCTTTCTGCGAAAATATATAAATATGCCAACATAAAGTCTATTTTGAGTAATGGTTATAAATTTCCCTCATACCCCGGAATAGAATACATTATCGTTGTAACCGCTTTAAAAGAACTACTTCTTTTGGCAACAGTTCCTACTTCATTCATTGTTCACTGAACAACTACTTCAATTGAAGTTGGTAGTTCATTTAAGCGTTTATTAATTTCATTAACTTCATTTCATTGAACAAATACTTCAATGGAAGTTAGATTTTAAAGAACTACTTCAATTTGCAGCGGTACAGTTGTGAAGGTGAATTTCAAAGCCTATAAAGAAGTTTTTCAAATGAAGTACGGCTTCAAAGTACTCCGATGTAATGAAACGTAATGAACCGGTTCTAATTCTTCTCAATCTGAAATCCCTACCGACTAGTATTTTTTATTTTGGCAAGGAACCAGTTTTAGTTCTTTTCATTTTCAAAGCACTATAGACTAGTACGTGTTTTTTTCGGCGAGGAACCGGTTCCAAAAAAAAACTGAACAAACAATAACCGGATAAATTCAAATCTCGTTTTTGCGAGTTCGACTTCAATTGAAGTATTTACTGCGAAGAGTTCATTTTAGAGAACTAGCAGTTCGTGAAGCATTCATAAAACGTTTAAATTTTTCCCAACGCTAGAATACACAATTATTTTACCCTACAAATAACATTGCAAATGAAATAACCAACAAGTGCAATTCTCTAGGAGGAGCGCACACAAAATCACAAACACTTCTATTACCATGTCAACTCGCCCCGGCCACCTAATTCGAAATTTAAATATTTGCTCTCCCCTTTCAACTCAGTACTATACAAGTCTGTTCCCTCTTCGACCTAATCACATCGTAACACTCCCCTATTGAAGGTGCATTCATTCGACCAGTCGCGACGGAGAATCGAACGAATCGAGCGCTGGCTGCTTGTGGAGGGCCTTTGTTCAACAAATCCAATATTTGTTCAACGCGGCTGCTCAGGCAACCAATTGTCCGTTGATTCTAGTTGAGTGACTAGAACTTGAGTTTACGAAAAAAGCACATTTTTTGTTGAAATGCTGCCAGTCTTTAATACTGATTTTCTTACTTAATTATTGATTGATGAAAATAATGACTAGCTTCCAACCTTAGAGTATATAGAGTGGTATCTACCCAAGGCATTGTAGTCAGTTTTTGATGATTTTTACCTGACTCGGCTGACCTGGGCGTGCCTAAGACCAAGGCTAGGGTATTTATACATCCATTCATATCACATATCGACCAGTGGGAGCTCGTGAATTTTAGTGTTCTAAAGTGCTAAGATTGAAAAATACGACATTGTTAGTGTTGTTGTAGCCGAAAATGATTTTTATATATTTTTTTAAATTTTTTGGATGAAGATTTTCAGGATTTTTCAGTTTGGGTGGTGCACTGCACGGAATTCTGAAAAATCTTCATACACAAAGTTGAAATTTCGAAAAAAGAAAAAAATGTTTTCGGCTACAACAACATCAATGATATAATGTTTTTTTTTTAATTCATATAATCACTTTTTCATAGTATTTTTATCAACAAAAATATAGCATCTAACCTAAAAAACCGTTTAGCTGCGTCAAGTTTAGTGGCATAGTAAAAAATCTGGGCGGAGTCCCGCGGTGACCCAGGAGCCCAAGATCATTGTGTATTATATTTGTTGTCTCTTTATCTCTCATGGTGTACGACGTAAAAGCCCGGAGAAAGTGATTTATCGCAAGTTTGTATCGGTTGGGTAAAAATAATTAGCTCTACGTTCCAGAGTGGTAGATGCTCTAAGTATCGCCCTGGTGAAAGACCAGCATTCAGAATTGAAACGTTGCTTGAAATGGCTTCGGCCGTGTTTAGTGACCAGATCTGAATAGCCAGGTACTTCCCAACCTTCCCCTTCCTCATCTCCCTTCTCTCCCCACTACCTTCAGCCTCACAACATACCCCTGTTTGGGGATGCCATAGTCTCACTGGCTGTAGACGGTTGGGATCAGTTGAGACTCTTGTGCGGTATTCACGTAAAAAAAAAATAATAATAATTTGTCTCTACTAAATGAAAAAAAAATTGTATTGAGGTATACTAATATTGTGATATTGACGTACTAAATATATCTATGGTATAACATCGGAGTATATGTTTTTGTAATGGCTTGCATCTAAAGTTACTTTTTTTTTTACTAACCGCTGTTAGTTACTCATTTTCAGTAATCTCAATAACTAGTTCTATGAATTAATAAAAAAAATAATAGTCCTGGCCCTTTTGCCATAGTTCTTAACTGCAATATCTAAAAGTTTTTCGAAAACCCAATTAAAAAAAACTGTTTTAAGATACTGTGCTTGTGTTTGTAATAGTATCTAATATAAAACACGATTTCCGTGGAAATTCTCATTGAAAATTTTTTCAAACAGTAAAAACTAAAAAAAACTAACCATCACGCCGTTTCTCCGCAGGAGAGGCAGAGAGGACGAACCGCCGTACAACTCTGTGTTGGCACACACTCTTTGCTTCATTATCACTTTCATACATCGTCTCATACATACTCTTCTGTTATTCTGATTCTTCACATGACCCGATTCAAGTGTTTGATTTACTTGATCGTGCCGTATCTTTCTCGGGCGTCCTCGACTTCTTCTTCCATTCACTTTCGCATCATATATAGTACATTCATATGATTAGTAATAAAAATAAAGACAAACATTCTTTGGTTTCGAATAACCTGACAATATTTGAAAAAGTCCTATTGCTATCGTAATAATCGGAAAATGTTGCTTGTGCAATGATGGAGAACTTAGCAGCAGAGGAATTTAATCCACATCGCCCGGGTGGGAATTTGACACGTTCGTCCACTCAGCTATTGACCGGTCTTAATTAATAATACGTATTTTCTTATAAAACCCCTAAATTAATATTTCTTAGCATTAATTCTTTACATACTTTCTTAACTTCATTTTATATTTTCCTCTAATTTTATTTTTTATTTTATTTTTATTTATTTATTGTTTTTATATATGAATACCGCACAAGAGTCTCAACTGCTCCCAACTGTCTAGAGCAAGTGAGACAATGGCATCCCCAAATAGGGCATGTTGTGAGGCTGAAGGTAGTGAGGAGGGGAAGGAGATGTGGAAGAGGAAGGTTGGGAAGTGCCTGGCTATTCAGATCTTGTCATCAAACATGGTTTAATATCATTTTGCGATTCATCAAATATCTTTAAAGCAACTAATAAACAGCATCTCCAGTGTATATTTTCGAAATAATAGGTCCTTGAATTCATGACAATCTATTATGATACGTATTGCATTAAAAAACCTTTTTTTCACATTTTTACCACGGGTGTTTCCCGAAATTTTTCGCTGGAGAAATCATTTGATCAAAAATGTAAGTGGACTTCTTTAAAATATGGTGAAAATGAATAATTATGTAAGAGCAGAAGAAATTGTTAATATACAATTGAATGATATTATACCTTTTATTATTTCTTATAAAAATTTAAAAGTATCCAACTCACAACATTTCTAAAAATGACATGGAATAATAAAAACCTTAAATCTATCGGTGTATGTTTTAGTTAATTTAAAAAAATATATATTTATCCAAAAAACGTTGATGAAGTTATTCAAAGTTCAAGTTACTCAAAATTTCATTCACTTAAAAACCCACCAATGAATTTATATTCATTACTCGTCCAATTATATAAACAACTCTCTCATTAAAACCCCAAAACCTCCAAACAACAAGTGTTCGAGTAATTATAATCCAGTGCGCCGTGTAGCGGGTCACGTGACGCGAGCTCTGACGTCGCCGCAGAGGATTAGCCAACGGGAGCGCGTCTACTAGAGCGGCCAATCAGAGCGCGCGTTCTCAGCGGCCAATGGCAGCCGAGATGGATGGCGTCACAGGCCACCCGCTTAGAGCGACGTGCGGTTGAACGAATACACGGATATTGACGATGTTTTAACTCGCAGTGTTTGGCATTGCCAATTACGGAGTGAGTAAATTGGGAAATTGCTTGATAGAAACCGACGCTTCCATACCTCTAAGAGATAACTGGGGTTGAAACCATCAATTAAAAAAAAACGTGTTGAAACAAAGTTCACAGTCTTTGAACGTCAAAAAAATGATGAAGCACAATTTTTTCAAGTCTAATTGGCCGTGAGACCATTGTTAGATTCTTAATTATGTTCCATAGACTACGTTGAGTTGAACCTTACTAACTAACAAACTAACCATCACGCCAATTCCCTCGCAGGGGTAAGCAGAGAGGACGGACCACCATATACCTCTGCCCTGGCATCGCTCCTGGCTTCATTCACATGCATACATCGTCTCATACATACTTTTCTGTTGGACCTCAGAGCAATAATATATATGAAGGATAACTAACTAACTAACCATCAAGCCGTTTCTCCGCAGGGGTAGGCAGAGAGGACGGACCACCATATAACTCTGTCTTGGCACACACCCCTTGCTTCGTTCGCCTTCATACATCGTCTCATACATACTATTCTGTTATTCTGACTCTTCACATTACCCGATTAAAATACTTGATCTACTTGATCGTGCCATGTCTTTCACGGGCGTCCTCGACTTCTTCTTCCATTCACTTTTGGATCATATATTCATTTTACACTCCTTTCTTCGTTCATTTGCTCTACATGCCCAAACAATTTAAGCGTCCCTTTCTCGATCAGCCTTGCATTCTTTCCTGATATCCACATTTTTAATACGGTCATACATTGTTTTACCGCACATACGTCTCAAAGATCTCATTTCCACAGCATTCAGTCTACTTTTATGCTTCCTCTTCCAGTTCCACGCCTCACTGCCATACATCAGGGTTAGTATAAGCACTCCTTTGTGGACTGCTAGCTTCGCTTCTTTGGACAATTTCTCATTAGCGCCAACAGCGTTCAGTCCTCCATGATTGGAGTTTCCTGCATTCATCGTTCTTTCAATATCCTTACTAGCCTTTCTTAAAAATAAAAAAATAAATAGAAGTAGTTTCTAATGTCAGAAATATTGCGCACTCAATCCATAGTGTGTTTTTAAGGTACATCCTCTCACCTTTAAATCACATTAGTGTTGTTATTTAAAGCAATTCAAATGAATGCAAAACCTTTCTTTGTTTCTTAATGAATTGATCTGAATATCACATATATCAATTTAAACATAAAAATAATTGTAGGGCAAAAAAGAAAACGTTCCTTTTCACTGGAAAAATTAGCGAAATTGGTGGTAAATTTGAAATTTAAAACAGTTTTCAGTATCTACACCAGAAAAATACATAATATCCAAGAAAGTTGGGCAGCTATCGTGCAAAATAACCATTAACTGTACTCTCTACTACAAGGTAAAGGTACTCACGGACAACTGATGGAAACCCGAGGTCAGCATAACGGCTAAGATTGAGAGGGGACGCTTAGATCGTTTGGTCGCAGAAGCGCTTATCGGATGAAAAGCCCGTAAGCCAGATTGATGGTGGAAACCGTCGGAGCCACAAAGGAGGAAAAAAATAATGGAGGATCATTAAAAGACCAAAAAGTAGTTGAAACGTTCCCGGGAAGCTAGTTTCAGTAGACATGAGCTATTCTTTTCACAAAATTAATGTTCAAAGAATTTAATTAAATACCATTATACGCTTAGAGTATACATGGCCTGTTCAAAAGAAAAGGTGAATTTTGAATTTTTGTAGGCTGTGTACATTCGACTGTCGATTTTTTTTGTTATGTTGGTACACGTATGTTTATTATATGTTAGCATTATCAGCCATTTTGGATTAGTGGTTTGTTTTTGACAAAAACGTGACTGAAAAGGTGAGTCACGTTTTTGTGTGTTCTTCGATTTTTTACTTTAAAAAAAATGGATCAAAGAATAAAATCCACGATTTGTTTTTTTTACAACTCCATGACGCTCATCGTCATTAACATCTTCTCGGCCTTCTGTAAAGCGCTTGTACCACTTATAAACACTTTTTTGAGACAATGTAGACCTGCCGAATGCCACAGTCAACATTTAAAGTGCGTTGGAGCATTTTATTCCATTTTTAACGCAAAATTTAATACATATTCTTTGATCCATTTTTTTTAAGTAAAAAATCGATGAACACACAAAAACGTGATTAACCTTTCCAGTTGTCAAAAATAAACCACTAATCCAAAATGGCTGATAATGCTAACATATGATAAACATATGTGTACCAACCTAACAACAAAAAAAACGATAATCGAATGTAGACAGCCCGCGAAAATTCAAAATTCACCTTTTCTTTTGGACAGGCCTCGTATAGAGTTGTATCGATCCAAGGCAGTGTAGTCAGTTTTTGATGATTTTTACCTGACTCGGTGGACCTGGGCGTGGCTAAGACCAAAGCTAGGGTATTTATACATCCATTCATATCGCATATCGACACAATGTTTTTGTTAATTCGTATGAATTTAAAAATATTTCTACATTGAAAATCCTGTTCTCTTCATTAGTTCGAAGTCAAGTCGAATATATTTCTTCTGTCTGGTCCCCTCACTTGTAACTAGATTCAGTGCAGTTGAATATATCTACTTTTTCAGCGAAAAAATTACCCACTGTATGCAATCTAGGTACAAGCGAGTATTTAAATGATTCAGTCCTGATATCATTGTTACATTTAAAAATAATTTTGGATCGAGTGGATCTGTTAGGTACATGGAAGGTAATTAAGCTAAGTAAATCAGGGCTGTCTATAATGCCATTATGAATTTAAAAATTAAGATCAAATCGGAAATAAGCTTTCTGTCTGAGAGTGTAATTTCAATTCATTATTAACTAATTGTAGTTTATGGTTTATATAGGTAGACCAAGTTTGTAGTTAATGTATCTTTTAAATGTATGCTGCAATTTTTCTAAGAAATCAGAGTAGATTTTAAAGTGTAGGGACCAAATAGAAGAATTATATTTGACTTGATATCGAACTAACGAAGAGTTAGTGGTCTACGTATTTGATGATGAGTCAAGAGGTGACGGGTTCAATTTACGGTACTCCTTCTTTAGATTCCTCTCAGTTATTAGCAACCTTCAACTAACAGGTTATAGCCCGGAACAACTTTATGGAACTGCATTTGTACTAGTCTTTCCCTGAATTATTAATTTATTGATAAACTAACGGACTGAAAAGTCCAATTACGAAAAAATACAAAAAATTGGGAAAAAAGAGCGACGAAGAAAGAATAGCGCATTCATAATATTATGAAGAAACAATGACAAACATTGGACGAAAAATAGATAAAAAAGAATATTCAGATCAAAACCAAGGTCAATTCAAAGTTTTGGTAGAGTCGCAAAGAATGACAAAAATCATTTAGACTGCTACCAAAAATGTCAAGACCATGGCTTGAGTTAACAAGTCTCAACATTCTTGAGAGGGGAGAATGATATCCATTTTTAGTAGAGTGATGATCGAGGAACAGCAATTCATTGTTTCTGAATCTATGACAAGGAATTTTGAACTGGATGAGTTGCAACAGAGAAGGTCAATAATACAAATAACAATTTTGAAAATGCAAATTGATTCAAAGTCTTTCCTTCGCTTTTCAATGATTGTTTTGTTATTAATAGGGTACTCGTGTTTACATCCTCATAATATGACTAAAATATTATGGTTTTCTTCTGTCTATAGTTGGAACAAGTTTGATAATTCTTTACGATTCCACGAAGATCTTTTGAATGTGTATCCCTATCCGGCCAGGGTAATTTGAGGATACCTCTGTATACCCATTTGTCAAAATCATCTTTCTTCCATATTTATTATTGGAATAATGTTAAGGTTTCCATGCCGTACAGGAGAAACGGACAAAGTATTTTTCACAAAAGCTCAATGTACCCGACGTGATCAGGTACACAAGTAAACTGTAATAGGGGGGGCGGTCCCGATCTGCGAAGTGCTCCAAGTGGTCGTCTCGTTGTAAGGGAGTCGACTAGGGTTGACTTGTAGGGGCTGGTTCTGCTCTCAAATGAAGATGCTGCGGCGTGGTCCGGAGAAAGTTGTAGTCAGGCGGTCCAGGGGGGCAGGCGATGGTCAGAAGAAAAGGCAGGAGTCAAGTTGTAGGCGATGTCAAGCGGAGAGAAGTCAAGGTAGGTAGATGATGCTGGCGGAGGATGCTGGTGATCTGCCTTTTCTCCCATTATTGCGCAATATTTCATTGCCTTGGGAGCGCACAGCCGAGGCGTATGAGCGATGTATGAGAGGATTTAGCATCCTCTTTCGCTCTCTCCCCGGCCGGCTGGCAATTTTGTGGGACAGATTTAATTAATCTATCCCCTTCTCCTAAGCATCACCTTTAACCTCAACTTCTCCACACTCTTCCATCATTTTTATTAAGGTAAGAATAAACATTTTAAAACACAAGTACAAAAAGGGTGCCCGTTTTTTGGGCTAAAAATCTTAATTACTAACTTAGCCTAACATTTACATATATGAAATTACATTGTTTTTGTAGCTGGGAGTCAGGCCTTTACGACGGTATAATTTATTGGGTCGTGTGATTGACCTGGCTCCCGTTATAAGGTCAGACAGATTGATTTCTCTCGCCTCGGTCCGCGCTGAGACTTTCAAAGCTCGGTCGTGAGGATCCGCTCTAGGCCGCTCGCGTTTGCGTTATTCGCAGCCTGGGTCTAGGGGATTTTAGCCTCAAGGCCAACCTCTTGTCTCATTTGCGGCCGAGCGAGCCGAGAGAAACATACATAAAATTATAGAATTTACAATTTGTATTGAGAAATCTTAGATCTAACTTATTTCCTACATTAGCGCCGCTGTCAGGGCATTCGCGTCCGACACACTCAACTTCTTTGTCAATGCTTGGTTTAGTGTCATCCCAACAAAGTTGTTATTTCCGCACTACGAAAAAAAACCTCCGCAGAAAGCAGCAACTTATAAAAACTTATCTCAATACGTGAGACCGCAAGTGGCTAGAAGCATTACATGGAGATGTTGCAAGTGTCAATGAATAACAAGCAGCTGGCTTAATATGTGCTAGATGCTGGGCACGCAGTCCGTGCTACATGCGCTTTGCATAATGCAGTCCACGTGGCATTGGCTTGCATTACTAACGCCCACGTGTCGGCAATGTGAGTTCGGAGGTAATATCGATGAAAAAGAGGCTGTGTGATCTTGATCTTATAAAAGACCAAGTGGTATTGCATGGAGATTGGGGCGAGGAACGAGGGGACTATTCATATGATGAAATTGAACAATTATCGAAAATGTCTTCATTAGAAAAGCGTAGGTAGGACTTTGATTTAATTTTCATTTACAAAATGATAGATTGTTTTATTGACCCACCTTCTCTGTTGCAACTTATCCAGTTCAACATTCCTTGCCGTAGACTCAGAAACAATGAATTGCTGTTCCTCAATCATCGCAATACTAATTATTGGTATAATTTTCCAATGTCCAGAATGTCAAGACTTGTTAACTCAAGCCATGGTTTTGAGTTTTTTGGTAGCAGTCTAAATGATTTTTGACATTCTTTACGACTCTACCAAAACTTTGACTAGACCATGGTTTGAATGTTATAATATTTCTACATTGTAAATCCTGTGCTTTTCATTAGTTCGAAGTCAAGTCGAATATAATTCTTCTGTCTGGTCCCCTCACTTTAAAATCCACTCTGATTCCATTGAAAAATTGCAACATAAATTTCTAAGATAAATTAAATACAAACTCGGTCTATCTATTGAAACCATAAATTATAATTATTTAATGAAATAATTAAAAATACTAACACTCTCAGACAGGAGGCTCGTTTCCGACTTTTTTTTTCTCTCTTATGTTTATTTTATCCTATTTTTGTCATCGCTTAATTTATTATTACGTATGTTCTATTCCTTCTCTGTTGCTCTTTTTTTCATTTCGTGTTTTATGTTTATTTTGTAATTGGACTTTAATCCGTTAATTTACAAATAAAAAATATCTTTGATAATGTTAAAAATGTGACGAACTTTCCACCAGGACGACATAAAAAAAATACTTTTCTAAAAAAGCCTTTATGTTACACGTATTGCAAAATCTGTGTTTATTTTGTAGGACCTTATTTTCTATTGTATGCTGATAATGCGGTGCTTATTTCTGACAGTAAGAAAGATCTACAGTTTTTCGTGTCTAGGATAAACCAAATATGTATGCAAAATGAGTTCATGATGAATGTAAGTAAGTCATGGTGTTTGAAAAAGAGAGTACGAGAATAGCGTGCAATATAGTTGTGAATGATGAATACTTGGCGCCCTTGAGGTGATTTTCCCACGAGATCGGCGATGGAAAACGAGAGATGGAAAGGCTGTTAAAGATTTTGAAAGAAGGGTGAATGCAGGAAACTCAATTATTGGAAGACTGAACACTGTTGGCGATAATAAAATACTGTGCAAAGAAGCAAAGCTAGTAGTCCACAATGGAGTGCTTATACCAACCCTGATGTATGGCAGTGTGGCCTGAAACTCATGGAATCTCGTGGATTCAAGGACTGAATGCTGTGGAAATGAGATCCCTGAGGCGTATGTGCGATAAAACCATGTACGACAATGTTTAAAATGTGGATATCCAGAAAGAATGCAAGGTTGATGTGAGCGTAATGAATAGGATCAAGAAAAAGACACCTAGATGGTTTGGGCATGTAGAGCAAATGAACAAAGAAAAGAGTTTGAAAATAATATAATGCAAAAGTGAATAGAAGAAGTCGGAGGCGCCCGAGGAAGACATGGCACGATCAAGTGAATCAAATAATTGAATCGGCTTATTAGAAGACTCACAGTAACAAAATAGTATGTATGAATGTTTGTGTTCAACATCACAAAAGTCTACAGACAAATTCCGTGAAATTGCTCACTAGAAAAGGGCTGGAGGTAACATACATCCCTTTAATAACCTTAAACCCTTTCAAAACTTTTTAACGAGCATTTACACATTTTATTTCTCACTTACCGGCATTCTGCTTTTAACGGCGGGCGAGAGAACGAGAAGAGGGGATAGAATGACGTCATGCGAGGACAGCCGGGGAGCGAATGCAATAATAATTAAACCCACGAACGTTAAAACGAAAGTGGACTCAAATTGTTTTACCTTCTCGTACCCAAGATGGTAACCGACGTTTCCTAGCTTTTTAATATTGGATATTCCCGTAAGCTTTTGACCCTTGAATTTCAGCTCCACCTTAAAATTTAATTATAGCTAATTCAATAATAATTAATTTTATAATATGTGACAAATAATCTATTTGGTTGGAATTAACCATAGAGTTGGTAAAGTAGTATCTGTCCAAGGCAGTGAAGTCAGTTTTGGACTTGTTTTTGATGATTTTAACCTGACTCGGCGCACCTGGGCGTGGCTAAGACTAAGGCTACATCATTTATACATCCATTCATATCACATATCGACAAAATGTTTTTGTGTATTCGTAAAGCCACTTTTTTGCAGTATTTTTATCAACAAAAATATAGCATATAACCTAAGAAACCGTTTCGTTGTGTCAAGTTTAGTGGCATAATAAAAAATGTGGGCGGAGTCCCGCCGTGAACCAGGACCTTAAGATCATCCTAACGATACGTTCAAGTGGTCCAAAAAATTTCTCGTCTCTTTTTCTCTCATGGTGTACGACGTAAAAACTCGGAGAAAGTGATTTATTATGATTTCGGATGTGTTGGGTAAAACAAATTAGCTATCCCTCTATAAGATTCTTACTCCGAAGAATTAACTTTAAAGTGTTTTGCTTATTATTTTAATATTAATTATTAATATAATATCAAAAATCTTCGACGTAAATATGAAACAGAAAAATAACGGTCGTGACTGAGACTTGAACTCGGAACCTCTATTTTATCCGGGAGAAACGTTTCTACCAATCGAGCCATCGAGACTTTATAAGAAACCGGCATTTTTAATCCATCTTATTCTTCATTTAAAAATTATTATTATCATTTTTTCTACTGATTTTTGAACACATATTATATACCTCGACGGTGTCTTGGATATACCATCCATTTTTATTTATGGAAGATCTTCGACTTCTTACAAAGTCGACACCGTGAAGTTGAAATACGTGCTTGGGTAGAGTTTACTATACCATACAAAGATGGCAGCTAAAGAAGAAGAAAAATAGAAGAAACAAAAAAATTAATAATTTAATAAGAAAATGAAAAAGAGATCGATTAAAGATACTTGTTTCTAATAAGGTCTCGGTAGCTAAATTTGCAGAAGCATTAATCACAGATAGAGGGGAGGGTTTTAGTTCAAGTCTCTATTATTTTTGGGCGTAATCTATTCAAAAAAATCAAAACACTGGCGAGTTCTTGATCAGGGTAGGCAGTAGAAGAAATAGCGGATTAATTGATAATAGAAATAGGTACCAACAGATGTCACTGTTTGCTATTGCATTTGTCCTGTTAAAGCACTGCCTAGATATTACTGAAGATACTTACACAAACAAGCCGCACACAGCACACAACATACATGCATACATATTTTGTGTAGTCTAGTGAACATGAAATACTCTACTCTGACGCGAGCGGCGTTTGGGCATATGCAATTCCTGCTTTTGACACGTTATAGTAGGACGATTAGTGTGGCGCTCGGGGCGGTGCGATTAAATGAATTTCAGGTGTATTTTTGAAATTGCAAGTTTTTTATTATTATTATTATTATTTTTTTTTATATGAATACCGCACAAGAGTCTCAACTGCTCCCAACCGTCTAGAGCAAGTGAGACTATGGCATCCCCAAGTAGGGTATGTTGTGAGGCTGAAGGTACTGGGGGAGGGAAGGAGATTGGGAAGGGGAAGGTTGGGAAGTACCTGGCTGTTCAGATCTGGTCACCAAACACGGCTATAGCCATTTCAAGTAATAATTGAATTTTATTTAATCCAATACAATTATTTTTTAATGCGATTACGGCAGGGTAGGCAGTGTTTGTGTACCTATGTGGAGTTCACGCCTCTGAATCAGGTACTCGTAAATGTAGGTGAGTGAAATACGACAGACTTAATGAAATTCATGAGATGCCATGTATTTAACAGATAAATGGATTTAATAGCTTTTTTTCCAAAACTTCTCTGGAGGAGGGCGGAAAAATAAATTGAACATTACGGAGGCATTAGCGTGTTGTTTTGGGAACGGAAGAGATTTTGAAAAAATTGATAAAGATAAGGTATTTTAAATGGGTTACCTGTGTCAGGAGTTCGGTTCTAGTTAGCGTTGGGACCGCTTTGAAAGAACTACTTCAAAGAACTACTTCTTTTGGCAACAGTACCTACTTCGTTAATTGTTCATTGAACAAATATTCAATTGAAGTAGGTAGTTCATTTTAACGTTCATTCATTTTCTTAACATCATTTCACTGAGCAAATACTTCAATTGAAGTTGGTAGTTCATTTTAGCGTTCATTCATTTCATTACTTTGGTTTCATTGAACAAATACTTCAATTGAAGTTGGCAGTTCATTTTAACGTTCATTCATTTTATTAACTTCATTTCATGAGCAAATACTTCAATTGAGGTTGATAGTTCATTTTAGCGTTCATTAATTTCATTACCTTCATTTCATTGAACAAATACTTCAGTTGAAGTTGGTAGTTCATTTTAGCGTTCATTTATTACATTCATTGCTTTCTCGGCGAGGAACCGGTTCCAAAAATAACTGAACAAATAACCGGATAAATTCAAATCTCTTCTTTGCGAGTTCGACTTCAATTAAAGTGTTCACCCTGAAGGGTTGATTTTAAAGAACTAACAATCCGTGTAGAATTCACAAAACATTGAAGTTTTTCCCAACGCTAGTCCTAGTGCTTTGACAATTTAATAATTATAGTAAAAAAATAATTATAATTGGCTGATTTATATAGCGCCGTTTTTGTGACAGAGATATCACCTCAAGGGCGCTTTACATCATAATTAACATTATATTACAACTAAGACTTAATATTCACTTATGCTTAATACTTAAAACTAGTGACTTACAACTAACATATTAAAATTAGCACATATTTATAATGGGTGTTGCCCGTGCTGTCGGACCTAGGGTAGAAAAAAGTGGAGTAATTAATATTTAACCATATATATTAACTAT
The DNA here is from genome assembly GCA_022651775.1 of Drusus annulatus. Classification (NCBI taxonomy): domain Eukaryota; kingdom Metazoa; phylum Arthropoda; class Insecta; order Trichoptera; family Limnephilidae; genus Drusus; species Drusus annulatus. Next base: position 386,784 of record JAGWCC010000223.1, on the reverse strand, counting down.
GTATAGCACTCGGATCGAGTGATCAAAACTCTAGTTAAGGAAATTGACTTTTTGTGGGTATGATAATTTAAAAAGATGAGTCTTTAGTTTTGCTCTGAATTCAATTGAGCTGTCAATCTTTCGTAAATGTGAAGGGAGGTTATTCCAAGCTGTGGGGCCTGCTGGCTGCTACGGCAAAAGCTCGCTCTCCCAAATTGGTGTTGGGATTGCGTTTAGGTACTGTGAGTCTACCTATGGCCGTTGAAGATGCTGATCGAAGAGTAACTTGTCTCGTATTAGTATCGGTTGGAACGCACAGTTCGGACAAGTAAGGCGGCGTCATGCTATGTTTCGCCCTTAGAGTAACAATATCTAGAGACCTAACTTTGCGAAATTTTGTCCGCACTTTTTGACCAAGCAATGACCAAAGGGTGTGGCCTAAACTCGGAGTAAAATCACTAACAGGGTTGTCACAAATTAAGTAAATTAGGTATTTTGTTGTGAGTAGGTAGTTGTAAATCATTAAAAAGAATGAATGTTGTATATTTTTTTGTTTATTCAAATATACATTAATCAATAAGATTATTAAAATCTTATTTATAGATAAAAATATAAACGAATTAAATTATTAGTACAGAACATTTTATGAAGTTCATTTTATAATATGTATTATAAAATGAACTTCAGTTCCATCAACAAAATAGTTTACAAACAAAAAGTAAAATAAAAAAAAATGTACGGTGATAACAGATGTTAAATCATTTTCTTAACCTTGGAGTAAGAATATATGGAGAGAGATCAATTTTTTTTTACCTATATAAATTTGCGATAAATCACTTTCTCTGCGTTTTTACGTCGTACACCATGAGAGAGAAAGAGACACAAAAAAATTCACAAAACATGACACCGCTTTTAAGTATTGTAGGGATGTTTTCCGTCCCGCGTTATTTTGTAAGGAAATTTCGAATGCAGATAATAATAACAGTGAACTTATATGGCACAGTTTTGTGATATTTCACGTCAAGTGCGCTTCATACTTAATTAATTAAGCTAATAATTCTAACTAACAAGGAGAAAATAATATATAATATGTATACAAAATTAAAACTATCTAGATGCATATCGTTATCATAAATCATCAGAGAACAGGTTCAGAAATGGGTACAATAGTGCATGTGCACATCAATAGATTTAAAAAAAAACAATTAACTAGAAGCTAAGGGTATAAAAATCCAGATGAAACGTATGAATTCATATTAACATATTTGTTAAATCAAAGAAAAGAAATTAGATTTTTCTCGTCTTTTTTTCATCCTTTGGAAATCTAAAAATAATTAAATAAATAATAATATTCCAATTTTGGCATAGCCCTGAATCTGGGTACGCAACCGAAATTATAAATATAACTAAGAGATAAACACTATTCTGTCTTTATCTGTTTGCCAACAATTTAGCGTTAGTATCGTGAGAAAGAAAGAGACCGGGATACTTTCAGAAGCCGTACAATATGGGGATTCCCCCTTGTAATGGTTTCTTATGTGACAGCTAGTAAATATCTCTAAGTTAAAAATATTACGAATCCACTAAAACTCATTTCAAACGGAAGTTTATTATATTGGAACGAATAGTCCAAAGATTAATTACATATTGGTGTAAGTTACTAGTTGTTTTGTAGGTTAGAATGTTAAATATTTGAGATCTAACTAAAAAAGACGATTTTTATGGTACATACGTGTGAAAACTGTTTGTTTTTGGTCCTTTTGTACTTCGATTGAAGCAACCAAGTATAGCACATATGGCCATGATGTTTTGCTAGATATCGGACAAAAAAAAACTCAAGTTTTTAACTATTTACGCACTTTTGACAGTCCGTTCGCCTGACACTCCCAACGTGAATGAAGTTCGTACAGATCAAATATCGCGGACATGGTATTTAGCCCGCTCCAAATCGTGTATTGGTTTCAACAATTGTTTGTCTCTTTTTCTCATATGCGTATAGAACCGAGCATAAAGAGAGAGCTATATTTTGCGAGTTTGTCAACGATTTGTCACAAATTAGTACGGTCTCTTTATATTGTTACTCTAAGGTTTCGCCTTAAAAATCATCCACATAGTTTGAATTGGATCCGTTCAGGACATTTAAGCCAGAGAAGGTTCTTAAGATGTTGAGATTTATGGGAATATTTGGAAACGCCAGTTATCAGCCTTGCTGCAGCATTTTAAACTGACTAAAGTCTGTCAGTATGTATTTCGGAGAGATTTGCATTTATGCCTTATGAGAACGTTCGTCTTAAAACTGGAAAAACTTTGGCCACTCATTTGAACTTGATTCACAATAGTATGGTCAATAAAAAAGTACACGTCGTTGGTAAATTCAGATGAATAAGTTTAAAGTATTATTTCTTCTGTCACAAAAGTACTTAATACTCACGTCTTGACCCTTGAAAACTGATTAAATACCCTCCCTTGCATGTTCATTAGATCAAACATTAAATTCCAACTGATTTAGGTAAAATTAATACAAGAGTTTTTGTTAAAACCACTTCATCGGAATCATTTTTCCCCTTTGACCCTTCCCAGGCCGTAACACTCAAGGCTGTAGGGTGTTTGATGGTGAGAGGGTGACTCTAACCTTCTACCCCAACCCTTAACCGTCTTGCACTGGAAATAATGTAAACCACATTGCAGAAACAAAACAACCCCTGGAGAAAGATACAGGCTGTGTAAGTTGAAAATAAATTGCGTGGAATTTAATTCGGGTTTTTACACTGCCCCTTTTGGAAAATGAGGAAATTTGACAACGCCACAGGATAAAATTATTATTTAGTGAAACGCCAAAGTTCTGCGTAGATTGCCTTATATATACAAACAACCGGTTTTGACACAATCATGACACGTTGGCACGTTCCAGAGTGGAAGATACTCTGAGTATCGCCCTGGTGAAAGACCACCATTCAGAATCGAAACGTTGCTTGAAATGGCTTTAGCCGTGTGTGGTGACTAGATCGAAATAGCCAAGTACTTCCCAGCATTTCTCTTCCCCATTTATTTCTTCCCCCTACTACTTTCAGCCTCATAACATAACCCGATTGGGGATGCCATAGTCTCACTGGCTCTAGACGGTTGGGACTCTTGTGCGGTATTAACAGTAAAAAAGATAGTTACAAGTAAGTCGCTGCTATTAAAATAAGCTTAATTTATTAATTTGGCACATAGACATGCCAAAAATACACTTATGTAGGTTAATCAAACTATTAGCGAAACACCTAGCTATATATAACTACTATGTTCTAAAATTTTGGTAGAAATTATATATCAATTACACGATAAATCTGTGAGCGAAAGGACGAACGGAATGAGTGAAAAAAATGCAGGTTTTCAAGAGGGCAAAAACAAAATTTTGAAATTTTGTTTTTTAAATGTAATTATGTCATATTTCATAAGTTATTTTTCAAAATATAATCGCACGCTATCTTATTTTCTGACTCATCTCATTTTTCCTTGCTAGATATGTATCCAAGGAACAGTTCTGCATACTTAACTCAAAACTTACTCACCTCTTGGCTAACATGATTCCCTGATCCTTGAAAAACTGTATGCTAGAAATAATTAATTTTGACGGCCTCCATGGTCGAGTGGTAGAACGCTCGACTATGAATCCAAAGGTTGAATCAACATGTGTCATAACACATTTTATTCATATAAAAATAATACATAGAGTGTTTGAGCACGTTCCAGAGTGGTAGATACTCAGCTTTAAATATCGCCCTTGTGAAAGACCACCATTCAGAATCAAAACGTTGCTTGAAATGGCCTTAGCCGTGTATGGTGACAAAATCTGAATGGCCAGGTACTTCCCAACCTTCCTCTTCCCCATATCTTCCCCTTCCTTACTACCTTCAGCCTCACAACATACCCTAATTGGGGATGCCGTTGTCTCACTGGCTCTAGATTCCGTTCTTTCTTTTGTACATAGAAGTAGTTCTCTCCCGGATAATAAATTTGATCACCTCTTAGCTAACATAATCTCCTGATACTTGAACAATTGTATCCTAGGATTATACGTTAAATATATCACTTTGTTACACCTAAGCTTCCCCTTACTTTCCAATTATTCTTATCTCCTTCTCTTCGTACTTTTTCTTCTTAGAATCTCCCCTCTACTTTCTTCCTCTAGATCGTCCGGCTCGGTCACGGTCAAGCGAGGCTGTTATCACATATTCCTTGTAATGTCTTCGACCCCCGCACGTGAGAGAGAAACGAATTAGACCCATTTAATATCAACCCCTGAGTAGCTTGCGAAGTGCTAGCTACCCCCTACCTTCTCCTGCGCTCCTGGAATATAATTCTTTTCTCGCTTTCAAGAAGGTTTTCAATTTCAGGGTTTATTTCGGAGAACGTTACCTGGTGCAGTGAGGTTATTTATTTGAAGTGCATTAAATTGTCGTCTTTATCGGAATGATGTAAGGTTCATGAATTATTAACATTATTTATTTGAAGTGTCTAAGCCTTGTTTCTGAAAGGTGTGAATGATAAAGAATAAGGATATTGAAAGAATGAGATAATTGAGAAGAAGGGTGAATGCAGGAAACTCCATTAATAAGGATTTAACCTAGAACTAACCAAGTAAATATGTAATGTAAGTAAGTCCAGTCATTGTTTTTAAAGAGAGACTGTGTGAACAGCATGAAATATAGTTGTGAATGGTGAATACTCGGAGCAAGTGGATGAGTTTGTGTATTTAGGAAGTATGTTCTAGAGAAACGAAAAGGCTGATAAGGATATTGAAAGTAGGGGGAATGCAGGAAACTTCGTTAATGAGGATTGAACCAAGAACTAACCAATACTAACCAATTTGTAGAATGAGTTGATGATGAATGTAAGTAAGTCCAAAGTCAAGGTGTTTTAAAGAGAGAGAGTTCGAGAACAGCGTGAAATATAGTTGTGAATGATGAATACTTGGAGCAAGTGGATGAGTTTGTGTATTTAGAAAGCATTTTTACAAGAGACAGAAAGGCTGATAAGGATATTGAAAGAAGGGTGAATGCAGGAAACTCCATTAATGGAGAACTGGACGCTGTTGGCGGATATTAGCAACTGTCCAAAGAAACGAAACTAGCAGTCCGCAATGGAGTGCTTATACCAATCCTGATGTATCAACCCAGACTCGATGGTTAGTTAGTTAGTAACAAGTATTTGTAAAACATGTATTAATATGTGCGTTTGGCTAACCATTAAATTTCGAGGATCGATTTCTAAACAGCACATTCCGAGTCCCAACCACTTCCAACCGTCTGGAGCCTGTGAGCTTGAAGGTTGTCTGGAGGGGAAGGAGATGGTAAAGTGGAAGGTTTGGGAAGGAATAAAAAACTTCCTCACAAATCAAATTAAACATTTTTGGTGAAGGTATTTAAGTATTTAAATCACCAAATTTCCTACAAATATTCATGTAATGGATTAGATGAATTATATTATGCACCAAAGAGAATACACTTTTAGCACCAGAATGCAATAATAATGGGAGAAGTATTTTGCTCCCCAACAAAATCTCTTCCGATATCGACTTATTTCATGTCAGTGAGGAGAGATTTAGAAGTGAAATCCTATTGATTCTTGAAAGAGTTTCTCCTCATTGACCTGATCATTACCACTGCCTGAAATTTAATTTTTTTGAAATTTCATTTTTCTTGTGTATCTACATGGTACTATAATTTGTAATTATTTTGTAAAAATTTAAATTTATTTCTTATATGCATTAAATTCAAAAGTTTGTCATGTATAAGAAATTTAATAAAATTTATTATTATTATAATTTGAAAGGGAATAGAAGAAGAAGTCAAGGATGCCCCAGGAGAGATACGTGGTTTGATCAAGTGGGTGTGATAGAAACATATTTATCAGACAATTTATTCATGAATGCAAACGAAGCAATGAATACGTGGGAAGACTACGTTTTCGCCTACTTCTGCGTAAATAGTTTGAATGTGTTCTCAGAAGAGGCCCGTATACGGCATCCACTTAAAAAGAGTTGCGAAGGTTTTTCAGCTTTGCGAAAGCTCATTTCAGCGATCCTAACAAACTATTTCGGGTGTGTAAATAGGTAACTTTGCATAAGAGTGGTTCGAATTTGCCGAGTCGGGGAGTTATGAAAAATATCACAGTAACGCGTACAATTTTAAACTTTTTACTATTTTTGAATAGTGAATACCGCACAAGAGTCCCAACTGCTCCCAACCGCCTAGAGCCAGTAACACTATGGCAGCCCTAATTGGGGTATGTTGTGGGGCCGAAAGTAGTGAAGAGTGGAAAGAAATGGGAAAAAGATAATAAAGGATGTGATGATTTTTTATTCATTTATTAACTTTTTGTTTCCTACATAATTTTTATTACATAACCTACCTGACTTGGTCATTAGAACCTGTTCTGAGGTAGGTGACAGTGAGTACAAGTAGAATAATATAAAAACATGTTGATATTTGTAACACAATGCGAGATAATACAACAGATACTGACCGAAAAACTCTCTTGATAAGATTTTTTTTTACGTGAATACCGCACAAGAGTCTCAACTGCTCCCAACCGTCTAGAGCCAGTGAGACTATGGCATCCCCAATTGCAGTATGTTGTGAGGCTGAAGGTAGTGGTGAAGGGAAGGAGATGAGAAAGGGGAAGGTTGGAAAGTACCTGGCTATTCCGATCTGGTCACCAAACACGGCTAAAGTCATTCCAAGCAACGTTTCGATTCTGAATGGTAATCTTTCACCGGGGCGATGCTTAGAGGATTTACCACTCTGGAACGTGCCGCAAATATTCTATTCGTTATTTTATATGAATTAAATCAGTGACGATTAATTTTATTTTTTAAAACACTATGCAAGATAATTTTACTGTAATATATGACATTTTGTCAAAAAAAGATATGTTGAAAAAATAATATTTTATACACAGTCCTCCTCCCTAGGGATTCCTGTTCTGAGGCGGACTGTAGGTTGCTGCGTTGGTGTACCTATGATTACTTCATAATCTTTATAATTTCCTCGTATTCACGGTTAGTTATCCACATTTTTATGTTGTTCTTGAAAATTTGCATCTTAGTGGCATCTCTAATAGAATTTGGGAGGGAATTAAATAAAAGGTTTTTACGCACGCTGGGTTGAATCCGCGACCTCCGTAGACCATTCGTAGTCGAGTGTCTTTCCACTTGACTACGGAAGCCGTCGACATGTTGAAACGAAACCTTAACTAGGTTTTGTACAAAGTTGCCAATTCGCACATCCAATGTAATTTATCGAGACCGTTGATTTGAAAAGATGCTAAGAAATATTCACAGGTACATTATATAAAGACGCACTAGAATATTTTATTTTTTATTATGTTTTTATTAAATAAAGTAGAAAATAAATTAAATTCATATGCAAAATAAGAACTGACCCTCTTTAAAAATCAGCGTCTTAAGCGGATACAAGGCAAGGTTTCAAAATAATTCTAGACTTGCAAATAATCAAAGATTTTCCGTAAAAGAAATTTAAAAAAAATGATGATTCTATATATGACGCCATCTATTTTTGCAATTGTGTTAGAATATTCCTTTGCTCACATCATTAATTAATGGTCAGCACCCAAAAATACGCACTTTTTTTCTTTCTAATACATTCAATAAATGCTTCAAATTATTTACCTGTTCATTTTATACGGGTAGTTAGGGAAATGTCTAAATTTTACTGTGATTACTTTTTTTTACAGTAATCTTATAAATTCTATATGAAACGCATACTTAAACTTTAGATAAAACGTTAGAAAATGGCTGCACTGGTTTTCAAACTGCACTTTACACTGAAATTTTACTATGATTTTTGTTGAATTTTAAAGAGTAAAAATTATTTTTTTTATTCACTAGAAACCTCAGACATTTTCTTAACTGCCCATCTAGAATTAACAAATAAATCATATGCAGAATTGCTTTTATTAAAAAACCACATAGAGTGACGTTTAACGCCATTTTTGGTAATGAGCCTTATGTTTATTTAATATTAATTTGAATACTATTTTAGCAATCAATATCACGATGAAGCTTAAAGCTTCAACGGGTAAATTTATTTCAAATAGACTTTTCTGTTGGCCGGCGCTATCGGTCACTTCAATCGGCACCACCCAGCATCCGGGCAGAGCTAGAACATATGTTATCCCCCGCCGCACTCGAACGGGTCGCTCGATAAGTCATCAGGCTAAAATGAATATGGTTAAAACATTTTTCAAGCGCCCTCTGCCAATGAAAGTCGAGAGCCAAACGCGCTGCAAGGGACGTTAAGTGACAACCGCGTATGTCCAGCTTCATCGTCGCAGAGATAAACCGGTGGAGGTGTGTGTGTGGGCGTGTCCGTGTGCCCAAGTAACTACATTTTCCACACTCACGCAGAAATTGATAACAAAACTTTTAAATATGGACATTTTTCTTTAACAAGTCTTCTTTATTTATTTAATGATCGCTTAAGTGGGCTTTTATATATGAAGAGTATAGGAAAAAAGGAAACAATCTTCTCCATCTGAAATTATTTCTTAAAGAGTTAATAAAGCATTTTACACACTTTTCTTTCATAAATGTGTTAACATATTTAAAGATTATTGTTTCAAATTGTTCCTTGTTCAATTTACACACAGATGTTTATTTATAAATTAACTGACTAAAGTCCAATTACAAAAAATACCTATAAAACACGAAATAGAAAAAAGAGCAACAGAGAAGGAATAGCACATACGTAATAATAAATGAAGCGATGACAAAAATAAGGCAAAATACACATGAGATAGAACAATCAAGCCATGGTCTAGTTAAAGTTTTGGGAGAGTCGTAAAGAATGACAAAAATCATTAAGACTGCTACCGAAAATTTCAAGACCATGGCTTGAGTTAACAAATCTCGACATTCTGGACATTGGAGAATTATATCCATAATTAGTATTGTGATAATTGAGGAACAGAAATTCGAATGTTGAACTGAAATGTTAATGCACAAAGACTCTGTTATTTATAATAATCAATCAAATGTTGACAATGCTACAAAACCGTTTTTGTAGATTGCATCCTTTGTTTCTAAGACCCTCATATAAAGGTATATTTAACTTTTAATTATTTGCCCTTTACTTACAGTAAAAATGAGTAGTAAACAGAAGAACTCCATACGTTGTATTTGTTGGCTTACATTAAATTAATATTGATTGAATATATTTGATATTATAGCCTTATTGTATCTACACCAGCCACCTCTGCGTACGTATTACCAAATAATGCAATCTAGGCACAAGTTAGTATCGGAAAAATTCAGTCTTGATATTATTGTTACAACTAAATATAATTTTGGATCGAATACTTCTTGTCGGTATATGAAAAGCTACTGTATAGAGTCGTATGTAAATTAGCTGCATCTTTGTTTCTGTTTTTTTATAAGAACACCGCTTAAGAGGTCTAACGCCCTAAACCAGTGAGGCTATGACATTCCCAATTAGGGCGTGTTGTAAAGTTTAAGAGAGTGTCAGTGGAAGGAGATAGGAAAAAGGAAGGTTGAAAGGTACCTAGATATTCAGATCTCGTCACTGAACAACGGTTAAAGCTATTTTAAGCAAAGGTTTGATTCGGAATAGTGTTATTTCAGCAAGGCAATACTGAGAATGTAAACCATTACCAATTATTTTATTTGCTAATATGTAATAACAGATATATTTTAGTGTCTGTACCCATGATATTTGAATCCGAAGCCTTGGAATTCAACCGCTCAGCCACGATGGGCGTTCTTGAACAGATAATCAATTTTATTAATCTGTCTGGGGCCTAGAAGTCAAAAGGTCTTATGCAAATTAGAGACGTTAGTTTTCTTACTAATCAATATTGAACACATTTCTAGAGGATAGCTATTCAGTGTGCGTCTAGTGCAAAAAATGTAGCTTGTATAGGGTGGCCAGTGAACGACTGGACCCTTGTAACGTTACGGGACTCGGGACACCCGGTAGAATATATTAAGCTGGGGATTGTGGCACCCGATACCTTATACTACCTACTTATAAGTTATAGCCTACTTGTATCATATTACCCCACTTTGGGTTAGAGCGGAAGTTTTCATGGTTGGCTTATTTATTCTTGAGTTGATGCATAACATCGAAGCTGCTTAGTTAAAATAAAAATATATATTTTTTATATTACTACTCAAATAAACTACTCAATTTGTTAGGTTCTTACCCTCATGTTTTTCACCTAAGCCCCTACGTGCCAAACCATTTCGCCGTATTGTATCACCGTATCGCAGTTTTGAACAAAGCGGCGATTATTCGAAACAATTTTATATCGAACGGAGGATTTTTTTTGTAAAAAAACGTGGTTTCTCGTTTGTTTCGGTAATTTGTTAGTTTGATGTTGGATCTTCTAAAAACATCAAATAAATGTGGTGTTTCGTGAATAAGATGCCTTAAATAAGTGTGGTTTTTCGTAAATTTTTCGGTGGTAAAATAACGCAAAAAGAGTCAAGAACTTCAAATACATCGGTGAGTGAATGGTTTTCCATTTTTCCTTGATTGCAAAATTCGTTCCACATCCATAATTAGACATTTCCATCAAGTAAAAAAATTAATTATTTACAGCCCACTATTTGCTTAACTCATCTGAAGCTGGAAACACATTCGGGGTTTCAGATCCAATAATGTTCATTTCATAAACGTATTATTACGTCAATACGTTGCTTGTAGTAGTCACTGAACAGAAAATCCCTAGAAGTGTGAGCTGCAACAATTTTGAAAAAGAAACGGTTGTCGCCAATTCACAAAAGATTTTTCGACTCTAGACCCCAAACAGTCCAATGATATTGATTACCAGTTCGAGAATAAAATTCGACATTTAAAATGTTCATATTAGTTTCATCCACAGTGAGCCTGAAGTAACAATATATGGAAGGAGAGCTAATTATTTTTACCCAACCTACACAAACTTACGATAAATCACTTTCTCCGGGTTTATCCTCCATACACCATGAGAGAGAAAGAGACAACAAATTTCATAGACCGCTTCTATATACTGTAAGGATGAACTTAAGCTCCTGGTTCACGGCGGGACTCCGCCCACATTTTTTATTATGCCACTAAACTTGACACAACTTAACGGTTTTTTAGGTTATATGCTATATTTTTGTTGATAAAAATACTGTGAAAAAGTGGCTACACGAATAAACAAAAACATTATGTCGATACGTGCTATGAATGGATGTACAAATACCGTAGCCATGGTCTTAGCCACGAGCAGGTGCGCCGAGTCAGGTTAAAATCATCAAAAACTTACTTCACTACCTTGAATAGATACTACTCTACCAACTCTATGACAGTGAGGAACTATTGACCATACAGACACGCCTGTGAAGCACCTCTTTCGGCTTATATAAATATAACCTGCTCTGCTGTTGAATTTGAATCGAGTTATCAGGCCAATATTACCATGGCATTATTAGTTTTGTAATTCACCTGACAGTGAACGTCAACATATTGTTTAATGCGTAATGCAATTCGGAAAATAATATTGCTCGCAAAATAACGCCACTTTATTTCGCAAAGGATATGCACAGCACGATAATTAAGTTGTCAGACTGTCACTCTCACTGTGGTTGGCTGAAATAACAAACTGGATTAACACGTGTTCGTAGCCAAGACGACATTTTACTTTGCTAACTTTCTTTAATCTAATCTTCGTAAGGTTACAAAAACAACAACAAAAAATTGTAAACTTTACATAAACCAAATATTTTTTTACTAATCTCGAAAACTTACTTTCGTTACCAAAATGACACGGCGGCCTTACAAAAATATTTGAATAATTTACACATTTCCCTGTGGAAATTTTTAACTACCTGATACAAAGCCTGATAACCAGTTAGGCATGGAATTGGAAACGAAAGTGATTTCCAATAAGACTCAGTATTTCAAATTAAGAATTCAGAAAATAATACAAGATAGGAATGAACGAATAAAGAAGTGTCAGAAGAATATATGACCCACTAGTGATTGAAAAAGAAGTAGAAAAGGACTGAGAAGGACAACACGATCAAGTGCTTTTCTAATATCCATAAATGGCTCTGGTTCAAAATTAAATGTGATTGTGCTTTTTTTTACATGAATGTCGCACAAGGGTCTCAACTTCTCTCAACCGTCTAGAGCCACTGAGACTTTGGCATCCCCAATAAAGGGAATGTTGTGAGGCTGAAGGTAGTAGGAAGAGGGAGGAGATGAGGAAGGAGATGAGGAAAGGGAAGGTCGGGAAGTACCTGGCTATTCAGATCTGGTCACCAAACACGGCTAAAGCCAATTCAAGCAACGTTTCAATTCTGAATGGTGGTCTTCCACCAGGGCGATACTTACCACTATCTATTGAGTATTTACCACTCTGTGTTGATGTTCTTAAAAATTTTCGCGAAAAAAAGTGTGTTTCCGATTATTAACTGTTCTAAAAAGACTTCGACACACTCATAACTGGTGTATTGTCAATGATGTGTACTTGATGGACCGACTGTTCCCGAACGCGAGCGATGTTTTCAACAAATGTTTTTTTTTTTACTGAGAGAGGCGGCCTTTTTTGTCAATTCAATACAATTATCATTACAATATTTTTTATTTGTTCGTTAAATCTAACCTGCGCATATAACCTGTTAGATATGTTGTGGCGCTTCCGCAGCTGCCTGACGTGTTTTAGTCTTTCTTGTTATTTTTCGCCAAATAAGTAGGATATTTCACAAATCACTTCTTAAAATTCCTGTACTGTATGACAAATTCAAAAGTCCATTCTTTTAATTTCGCTCCCATGCCATAAATAAAAAAAAATAAAATAAAAATAATTATAATAATTAAAATAATAATCATAATTTTAAGTTAATAATTGTGTCTATCTGATGGGACCTGCCAGGTAAGTATGTTCCTGTATATTTTCTTATCTAAACTAGGAATTAATATGTAATGATAGAAAGTAAGATCTGTACAGCGCCCTTGAGGTGATTTTTCACAAAAACGGCGCTATACAAATCGTCCAAATATTATTATTATTATTATTAAAATTTAAACTTCAAACGTCACTTGAAATCGCATTTGAAGGACTTTTTCTACGTCACTAATAATACTACCCTACAGAGTTTCTTTAATAAGAGATCTGGGAAACAATTTTGATTCTTAATTCACATTTAATGTACACATCAACGACATTAAATGTAAATCATTCAAATTGATGGGATTTATTCACAGAATATGTAAATGTAAATGTTTGATGTGTAAAAATACTTACATAACAGATTTTTTTTTTAAAACCATATTTTTATCACTAAATAATATTTTTAATTTTTAGGTTTTTTACTTTTATTTAAACAATAATTATTATTATTTTAATTTTTAAAAAACAGTTTTTAGTTAAAAGCTCTGCGATGTAATTATTTTTACGCGTGACAGCTGTTTCGCCTTCTGAGGGCATTATCAAACTGTCTCTCAAACCCTCAGAAGGCGAAACGGCTGTCACGGGTAAAATAATTACATCGCAGAGCTTTTTAACTAAAAACTGTTTTTTAAAAATTAAAATAATAATAATTATTGTATAAATAAAAAGTAAAAACCTAAAAATTAAAATGGAGTTCTACAAAATAAACTTTAAAACTATAAATAAATATTTTTAATAATTATTAATCATTAAAAATATTATTTAGTGATAAGAAAAATGGTTTTTAATAGAAAAAAAATCTGCCATGTAAGTATTTTTACACATTGAAACAATTATTTAACTAACTAAGTGGTTAAATATCACAAGGGTAGGCAGAAGGATATACTGCCACACAACTTTGTATTGACACATACTCCTTGATTGATATTCATACCATATCAATAAGCTCTCATGCGGAACAATATCGTCACTGAGCGGATCCGGACGTTGGTGTGAATCCAACTTTAATCGCAATTATTGGAAATTGATTTTTATCAACGATTTACCAAATGGATACAAATCGTCAAATAGCTATTTGATAGTAATCTGTCTAAGTAAATCATTATGTTGACGCGAATCACAACCGTATTCAGACGGGTTTGACTTTACAGTACTTCCTCAACCGTAGTGAAGGGCCCGGCCGAATAATTAAGGGAAAGGAACCTGCACAAGACAAGAGAGTAATCTTTAACGGTGCCAGCATAACACACCAGTACCGCTCCCACTTCATACCTCTCCTCGAGGATCGAGGCAAGACGCTTGTATAGGCTGCTTTCTGGTAGCCCTTAAAGATCTGGGGTGAATAATGCTGTTTAATATAACACACTTAAATTAGGGATGCGATTTGATGGGGGAGGTTTATTTTGTATTGCCTGCGGGGAAATGAGCGAGATTTGCATATTATATTTATAAGCACTCACCCAAAAAGCATAATATTGGAAATTTGTGAAAAAATATTAAATTAAGCTTCAAAACCATCGAATAGGGACAATTTGTAGTTAATTTATGTTAAGATATATGTAAAAGAGAGAGTACGAGAACAGCGCGCAATATAGTTGTGAATGATGAATACTTGGAGCAAGTGGATGAGTTTGTGTATTTAGGAAGTATGTTCTAGAGAGACGGAAAGGCTGATAAGAATATTGAAAGAAGGGTGAATTTAGGAAACTTCATTAATGGAGGACTGAACGCTGTTGGGGTACATAAAACATTGTCCAAAGAAGCGAAGCTAGCAGTCCACACTGGAGTGCTTATACCAACCCTGATGTATGGCAGTGAGGCATGGAACTGGCAGAGGAAGACTGAAAGTAGACTGAATGCTGTGGAAATGAGATCTTTGAGACGTATGTGCGGTAAAACCATGTATGACCGTATTAAAAATTTGGATATCCGGAAAGAATGCAAATCTGATGTGAGCGTAATGAACAGGATCAACAAAGGGACCCATAGATAGTTTGGGCATGTTGAGCGAATTTACAAAGAAAGGAGTTTGAAAATAATATATGATGAAAATGTTAATGGTAGAAGAAGTAGGGAACACCAGATAAAGTCATGGCACGATCAAGTGAATTAAAGTAGTATATAAAAACAGTGGAGTTAAATTAATTATTATAGAATGATGTTGCAATATTTATATAATATCGTGTTACTATGTAAAAGAAATGTATTTTTTAGGAACGGGCATTTTATGAATGGAAGAAGAAGTCGAGGACGCCCGAGAAAGACATGGCACGATCAAGTCAATCAAATACTTGAATCGGGCCATGCGAAGAGTCAGTCAATAGAAGAGTTTGTATAAAACTCTGTATGAATATGAATGAGGCAAGGAGTGTGTGCCAAGACAGAGTTGTATGGCGGTTCTTCCTCTCTGCCTACCCCTGCGGAGAAACGGCGTAATGGTTAGTTAGCTAGTTCGTTACTTTTCGAATGCAGTTTATCATCTGTTTTCATTTTTATGTTTTAATATATTGATGTTATACTCCTTATATGCATTATTGTTATCCATAATGTTTCGGGCTTAAAGTTATTTAAATAATGTTTTGTTTCCAGTGCATATATATTTCATTTTTAATGGTCGTATTAATATTTATCAAATGCATTCAAAATAAAACCACAGCAAATAAAAAAATAGCAGTAAATTTATTCCACAACTATTTAATTGAACAATTTCAATGAAACAGAATCCCGCAGAGGTAATTTATTAGATTTATCATTATTTAAAATTATTCCTTTGTTGCTTGATAACCTGTTTATAACAGTGAGTGGATAGCGTTCTTTACAGTGGCGCTTTATAATATCACCACAAAAGAGCTTAAAGCACTATAGGTAACAGTACGCTAATTGTATTTAAACCATTAATATACGACCATGTTTTTCACCTTCACTTCAAGTTTTAAGCTGAGTTATTGCAAGGCAGTATAATGTATCACCCGAACCTACTGCCTTGAGGAAAAACGATTGCTCGCTTCAGATAACCTGATTATTCTAGAAAATTAATTAACTTTGATTTATTTGCAGTAACCTTCGGAAATACCTGCTAGAGCAAAATACTCAACTGAGGAGGTGAGACAATTTCTCTGTACCCAGGGGTCACGGGATCAAAAACAACAGTGTATATTTGTTCAAATCTTGTGCTTAATGACATAAATAAATAAACTTTTTTTTTTAATAAATTTTCAAACAATTTCAAGGATAAAGATGAAAGACTAAGTCACTCGATTGATTAATTGGATTGTAATGATTGTTTTGCATTTTATATTGGTAAAACAACCCGAAATGTCATTGTCAGAATCAAAGAATATGTTTAAAAAAACCACGGTTTTACAGAATTCGCCAATCATTTTATTGAAAAATGTCATTCCTTCAATAAAAGCACCAGTGCTCATATTCTCCATAAAAATGGCCATGGCAGCAGATTTAATAATTAAGAAGCACTGAAAACAAAGAAAGCTTTTAAAATTAATTGTCATTTTTTTTTAAATATGAATACCGCACAACTGCTCTCAACCATCTAGAGTCAGTGAGACTATGGCATCCCGAAATAGGGTATTTTGTGGGCTGAAAGTGGGGAGAAAAAAAATAAAGGGAAGAGGAAGGTTGGGAATTACCTGGCTATTCAGATCTGGTCACCAAACACGGCTAATGCCATTTCAAGCAACGTTTCGATTCTGAATGGCGGTCTTTCACCAGGGCGATACTTAGAGTAGCTACCACTCTGGAACGTGCCGCAAATACACTTTTTTTAAATATTTTTCATATGAATTAAATGTGTAATGACACAATTTAATCAAATAAGAGTTATTGGCGCACGCCGGGTTTGAACCCGCGACCTTTGGATTCATAGTCGAGCGTTGTACCACTCGACCATGGAGGCCGTCAACTTCATATTGTTAACTTCAATGTCATATTCATAATAATCAGTTAAATTTGTCCAGCAGTCCAATATTAGGTATATTTCTTGTAAATTATGTAATTCTCATTTTTCTTGTACCACCTTCTCAGTTGACGTTTTGCCTTTTTATGTCATATTATCTGTCTCTTTCTCTCCTTTCCTTTGTTATAATTAAAATGGGGTTGTTTTCTTATTGTTCTCTTATTTTGTTTTTTATAGTGTGTCTCCCTCGTATGTACGACTATATATAACTACACAATGCGTTTTTTTCTGCGTAATTTGGTTTACGTACCCTGATGATGCTTAGCCTAAGCGAAACCGGTCTTATACAACGTAATTATTTCATTTTCATGAAATAAAACAACCTCTGGAAGCCTTCGTCTGGTCTATACATAAAGTCTAATGATGATGATGATTTGCTGAAATATAAGATTCATGACTCATTAAACCACTCAAACACATTTCGGTTACAAAATTAAAAAGTTTTTGTATTAAAACGAGTGTTCGGATGAACGTTTTCTTTGTATCTCCCTAGAAAGCCATTAAAAGTATAATATTCCATAAACACCTAGGAAACACAGCCTCGACCAATAAAGTTGGTCACCTCGGCTGGCAATAAGCTACAAGCTACAGCCTTCGCAGGCAACTTATGAATAATAAGTTTGAATGAATAATATTTTAGAGAGCACACGTTCCTTAGGAAAGTGGTTAGTGGTGGTCATATAAATGTATATAATGTACGTCTGTGTGTGTGTGGATTTTCGTCTTCAAGAGGCGCCATCTATGCAAGTAGGTTTTAATAAAGTAGCACTAATATTTCCAGATTACGAATAACCTCACAATATTTCAATTTCTCCTATTTCCATCGTTATGGAATTGATAGTCACCTGGCTTTGCTTTGAATTTATTTCATAGTTATTAAAATTAGAAATAACTTGAAAGCTCTAAAAGTAATATTTTTTTTTAATATTTAAACAATATCAATAATTTTAAACACAAATATGAAACAAAAAAGCCAGAAGTTAAAAAAACAATGGTCACAACCGAGACTCGAACTCGGATCCTCTACTCTATTCAGGAGTAAAGCCTTAACCAATTCGGCCATTGGGACCTTATTAGAAGGTGGCATTTTAATCGATCTTATATTTTTATTGAAATATGAATATTTATTATTAATTTCTTCCGATTTTTGGCAGCCATCTTTGTATTGGATCCAAAGCTCAACCCGAGTTCATTGAATACGAGTACATAGATGGCGTCTTGGATAAATATCCATTTTTTATCCATGAAAATATGAGATTAATTATAATGCCACTATTATTTACTTATTGGCTATAGAGGACATTGAAAGAAGGGTGAATGCAGGAAACTCCATTAATGGAGGACTGAACGCTGTTGACGCAAATAAGAAATTGTCCAAAGAAGCAAAGCTGGCAGTCCACAATGGAGTGCTTATACGAACCCTAATGTATGGCAGTGAGGAATGGAACTGGCAGAGGAAGGATGAAAGTAGACTTAATGCTGTGGAAATGAGATCTTTGAGACGTATGTGCGATAAAACCATGTATGACCGTATTAAAAATGTGGATATCCGGAAATAATGCAAGGCTGTTGTGAGCGTAATGAATATGATCAAGAAAGGGACGCTTAGATGGTTTGAGCATGTAGAGCGAATGAACGAAGAAAGGAGTGTGAAAATAATATATAATGTGAAAGTGAATGGAAGAAGAAGTCGATGACGCCCGAGAAAGATATGGCACGATCAAGTAAATCAAATACTTGAATCGGGTCATGTGAAGAGTCAGAATGACATAAGAGTATGTATGAGACGATGTATGCATGTAAATAAAGCAAAGAGTGTGTGAAAAAGAGTCTCAACTGCTCCCAACCGTCTAGAGCCAGTGAGACTATGGCATCCCCAAATAGGGTATGCTGTGAGGCTGAAGGTAGTGGGGAGGGGAAGGAGATGGGGAAGAGGAAGGTTGGGAAGTACCTGGCTATTCAGATCTGGTCACCAACACGGCTAAAGCCATTTCAAGCAACTTTTCGATTCTGAATGGTGGTCTTTCACCAGGTCGATACTTAGAGTATCTACCACTCTGTCCTGTCTTATCCTAGATAAAGTTCCAGTAAGCCGCTCGGTTTTTCCAATAATCCCTTAAATTACCCCTTCTCCTTCCCATTCCAACTCCCAAATATGTATATACATCTCAGCATTTTGTATTTTAGGTTAATTTTAATATTGTCCTGATGATGGAAGGGTACTTCTGAAACCGTCAGACGTAATATTAAACAATATAGTGGTTATAAACAAAGTATATGTGTTTTATTTATAAATATGGCAAGCCACAAAATAAATTCTTTTTACGAATGAAATAAAATTTGAGTTAAATATCATTAGGCTATTACTAGTTATATAGAACGCCGCTAGATGTCAGTTAGTACATTTGGTTCTGTAACACGAGTTTTATTTTAATGCAAAAACGAGCAATATCACCACAAGTTAACGCTATCCGAGGTTCGCTCTCCAAGCCACCGGTATTTATTTAGGAAGGGTAAGGTACCTCGCTAATACGTAAACTCTTCCTGCACAACTACATGTGTACACGACGCGGTGGGTAGAACGGTAGTTACGCCATATGCCCGCTTAGTGACCCGTACAAATATTATTCAGAAGTGTTATGGATGACACCTTCAGCCCGAGGCGAATTAGAATTTAAATATTTAAGCTTTCATAAAACATCAACACAATTTTCTTCGCCAGGGGTCTGAGTATTTAAATGACAGCACTCCGTTGTATGTGCTACCGCATGGGAGGCCAAAATGCCAGGATCCAGTGAAACTATAAATATAAGATTAAAAAGGATTTAATGATTATTTATTTATTTATTTATTAACTTTTTGTTTCCTTCATTATCTTCTTCACTAGGTCATTAAAACCTGTTCTGAGGTAAGTGACAGTGAGTACAAGTAGAATAATTTAAAAAATGATGATATTTGTTACACAATGTTCTAGTTTGTCATGGCGAAGAATTACAAGTGCTATTTTAGGAGGTCTTCAA
This sequence comes from Drusus annulatus, assembly GCA_022651775.1. NCBI lineage: Eukaryota > Metazoa > Arthropoda > Insecta > Trichoptera > Limnephilidae > Drusus > Drusus annulatus. The sequence goes on along the minus strand of JAGWCC010000223.1, from coordinate 366,864 downwards.
TTTCCTTACGGTCCTTACTCATTATCCATTTGATTAGCCAATTATTCTATAACTTTGGATATATTTTTATTGTTTGGTCCCCTTTCTATACCGTTCATATTCATCATATTGGATCCGTACAACATCGCTTCTTACGCAAAATTGCATGGAAATTATTAATTTTTTTTTTACGTGAATACCGCACAAGAGTCTCAACTGCTCCCAACCGTCTAGAACCAGTGAGATTATGGCATCCCCAGTTGGGGTATGTTGTGAGGCTTAAGATAGTGGTGAAGGGAAGGAGATGAGGCAAGGAAAGGTAAGGAAGTACCTGGATTTTCAGATCTGGTCACCAAACACGGCTAAAGCCATTTCAAGCAACGTTTCAATTCTGAATGGTGGTCTTTCACCAGAGCGATACTTAGAGTATCTACTACTCTGGAACGTGCTGCAAATATACTATATTTTAATTTATATCAATTAAATGTGTTATGACACATGTTTATTAAATACATTTTATTCGAACCTGTGACCTTTGGATTTGTAGTCGAGCGTATTACCACTCGACCGTGCAGGCCGTCGATACCATATAAGATACATTGACAGTAGGTGAAGTTGCAGGGCACTAAATCCTATAATTAAAGACAGTGGATACGATACAAATATACATACATTTTACATCGTCACAAACCTATAACCCAAGCCATCAAAAATATTGGTAGCAGTCTAAATGATTTTTGTCATTCTTTACGACTCTACCAAAACCTTGACTTTACCATGGCTTTGATTTGAATGTTCTTTCTTATGTATATTTTTGTCATTGTTTCATTACAATAAAATGTATGTGCTGTTTTTTCTATGTTGCTCTCTTTCCCCATTTCGTATTTATTTTGTATTTGGACAATAGTTCGTTAGTTTATAATTAAATACACAAATTATTTGAAGATAATGCTTCACTTGTAATTTAAGTTTTCAAAAAAAAAAATATTTAATTCACATTTAACCATTGTCATGAACTTTAGGCCAGCCAACTTGTACCTCATAGTGTCCAACGTCCCGTTGCCGTAGCATTGGCTAGTAAAACATGTGAACGAATCGGAAATGAAAATATTACTGAACAAAATAAACACTTACTGAACAATTTATTATAAAAAGTGACATGTGCATAATTTAAATGTATGAAAAGGAAAAACTAACTTTTCCCCCAACATGTCATTGTTTTATTTTTGAAACTTAATATTTCACATGTATTACTAATATATGTACATATTTATTATTATAAATATGTACAAAGGAAGAATGTAATGAGTAAAAAAAAAACAAGTTTTGAGTTGAGTATGCAGAATTGTTCTTTAGATACATATCTAGTAAGGAAAAATGAGATAAGTCAGAACATAAAATAAAGTGCTATTATTTTTTGTAAAAGCACATGTGACATATGGCATGACAACATAAAAAAAAAATTCTAAATTTTGTTTCTAATTTTTCTTTGAAAATCTTTTAAAAATTCTAAATTTTGTTTTGGCTCTCCTGAGCATCTGCGTATATTGACACATTCCATTATTTCTTGCTCACACAATATTTACTATAAATGTTTTATTTTGTTAATACGTACGAGGGTAAATATTTCAAAATACAGAAAAAAAGGCAAATGATTTTATCAAATAATCTTTTTGAATACCCACCCACCTTATAAAGTTCCTGCCTTAATGTATTTAAGTTGAAAATTTTCTATATTTGAAATGGAGCTAATATTTTTTCTTGGTGAGTAAAGTTACATCCGTAAATACAAAAAAAATCACCATCTCCGGAAAGGCAAAAAGACCGAAGCGCCATTTTGCAAAATTTACAACAGTTTAAAAAATATATATTTTACAATAATACTCATAGGTCTTCTGGTTGTATTTTGAAAAAAAAAAGTTAAATCAGGTAACTCGATGCTCTCACTGAGTTACCTGAAAAGACAAAATGCTGAAAAAGTCCCAAACCTCTGTCGCTTGCGTCAGGCCTTTTCCCAAATGGTAAATAAATTTAAGATGACTGAAAGGCCACAAGTCTTTAGAATCAAACGAGAGTCAGACAGAGCCTTCGATGCAGGAAAAGTAACTGATCAAAACTGCATATTTAAAAAAAAATGACCAAAAGAGAAAAGCTTAAGCCTTTTTGTCTTTGGAGGCACAATATATATGTTTATCAAATTGAGAACATAATATCGTCATTAGCGCGAAAAATATAAACCTCCCATGTGTCAAAAACGTAATTGTTCAGGAGGAAAATAAAAACTGTTTTATGAGATACCAAAAATACGCTTTGTAGTTTTAAATGCAATAGTGTAATTTAACCAATAAAAACATCGAAACTTGAAGTAAAAATAGAAACTCATTTTTGTACAGTTGACCATGGGGAGGTATTTTCCCGCAAACGGCGAAATGCTAAATTATTTTTTTATTTATTTTCGCCCGTTATAGGCTTTTACAAACATGTAAACATTTATTTTTTAAACAATAACCATGAGGTTATAGTGCAAAAAAATGTGTAAAATAAAATAAAAAGAGTATTTAATAGCAGATGCAAAAATTCCTAATAATATTCAATAAACAACAGGTTCAAAAATATTGTAAAAGAAAAGAAAAAAATAGTATTAAGTAACAGGTCCAACTATTAGTTTAGCTCTGCTATATGACAACAACTGTACTAAATTAAACTTATAGTTTGATATTGACGTGTTAAATATATCAACGACATCGAAGTATGTGTTTTCCAGCTGTTGCATTCGTCGCATAAGCGTGTTGAATTGCGAGGTTGAAGCAGAATTGCTACAACAGTACGGTAGGTACTGCCTTGACCGTCTTGCTAGGAACATGACACGAAATAAAGTTTAATAAATCAGGGCTGTCAATATTATTGAATTTATAATTTTGTATAAGCAAATCAAGTCGATAATTATTCTCCTTACAGACAATCTCAATAAATTAAGGTGACAAAGAAGATAATCATAATTGATTCGATTCCCTTTATATGCCAATTCTGAAGTAAATAGTTTATTTTGAACTCTTTCTATTGTAAGGGAATGAATAGCATAACTTGGTGCCCACACTGTTGAGTTGTATTCAATTTGTCATTTTTTTTAAAATTTTATTCAAATTATGGATAGTGATAAACTATTTTTAAGTCGTGCTAGATTGCGTAGAGGTCTAAATTTCACCTCAAGTTCCATCAATAAAAAAGCTTCCGCCGAGGGTAACCTTCACCCGAGCCTGGCACTAGCCAAGTTTCAATCGGGGAAAACGACCGTCATGGCAATCATTGCCCTCTCGAGTATCCTAAACTCTTAAAAGTCGAACAAACAACCCTGGAACTGTTGGGGTTAAGCACGTGGTCCCGAGTGCTCCGGTGAAATTTATTGTGCTCGCGTCATAAAAAGGTTAAATGCTTAAAATGGTAATGCCCCCCTCTCGTGTGCTCGACCGCCCCTCGCGTGGGCACCTTCGAGCGCAGGCACCATAGAGTTGGTAGAGTAGTATCTGTCCAAGGCAGTGAAGTCAGTTTTTGACTTGTTTTTGACGATTTGAACCTGACTCGGCGAACCTGGCCGTGGCTAAGACTAAGGCTACGGTATTTTTACATCCATTCATACCACATATCGACATAATGTTTTTGTTTATTCGTATAGCCACTTTTCACAGTATTTTTATCAACAAAATATAGCATATAACCTAAACAACCGTTTAGTTGTGTAAAGTTTAGTGGCATAGTAAAAAATGTGGGCGGAGTCCGCCGTGAACCAGGACCTTACAGTATATAGAAGCGGAGTATTATATCTGCTGTCTCTTTGTCTCTCATGATGTACGACGTAAAAACCCGGAGAAAGTGATTTATCGCAAGTTTGTGTAGGTTGGGTAAAAATAATTAGCTCTCTCTCCATACATTGTTACTTCAAGGCAGGAACGAATGACGGGGATATTTTACTAGGGACATATTAATTAATATAATTATCTTTTTCCTGAAATTAATAATAAAACATTTTTTTATGTGAATGCCGCATAAGTCCCGACTATGCAAAGCAAGTGAAAATGACACATCCTCATCCGGTGTATGTTTCGAGGTTGAAAGGAGTGGGGAGGGGTAGAAGATTGAGAAGTGGGATGTTGGGAGGTTGCTTTTTGTTGTTGTTGTAAAAAGCCCGGATACAAACAATTTGATGGCCTCCATGGTCGAGTGGTAAGACCCTCGACTACGAATCCAAAGGTCGCGGGTTCAAACCCGGCGTGCGCCAATAACTTTTATTAAATTAATATGTGTCATTACACATTTAATTCATATAAAAATTTAAAAAAAGCATATTTGCGGCACGCTCCAGAGTGGTAGAAACTCTAAGTATCGCCCTGGTGAAAGACCGCCATTCAAAATCGAAACGTTGCTTGACATGGCTTTAACCGTGTTTGGTGACCAGATCTGAATGGCCAGATATTTCCCGACCTTCCTCTTTTCAATCTCCTTACTACCTTTAGCCTCACAACGTACCCTATTTAGGGATGCCATAGTCTCACTGGCTCTAGACGGTTGGGAGCAGTTAAGACTCTTGTGCGGTATTTATTGAAAACAAATTAAAAAATACAGACATTAATAAATAATCAATTATAAACATGAAATATTGAGGATTCGCATTCATCGTAACTATTTCTCATAGATTACGCACTTATGAGCAGCAATAGGAATAAATGTATTATACACATAAATGTGATGGTAAGCGTTGTTTATGCAATAAGAAGGAAATCTCATGTCACTGTCATGCCCTTTAGAGAATTTAAGGCCTTATATTTCTAGTTAAGATGAGGAATGAAGCAAGGGGTAAAGCCTTAAAGCAATAATATACAAGAGGTATAGCTGTAGATCAATCTGTAGTCAGTTTTTACTAGCTTTTACTTTGAAGAAACTGACTCAGTTGGAAAAGGGCGTGGCTAAAACTGGGGCTACGGTATTTGTATATCCATTCACAGCACATGTCGACATAATGTTTTTGTTTATTCGTATAACCACTTTCTCACAGTATTTTTATCAATAAAAATATAGCATATGAGCAAATAAACCGTTTAGTTGTGTCAAGTTTAGTGCCATAATAAAAAATGTGGGCGGAGTCCCGCGGTGTCCCAGTAGCTTAAGATCATTGCGTCACTACGTAAAAGCGGGGAATTAAATTTGCTGTCTCTTTCTGTCTTATGGTGTACGATGTAAAAACCCGGAGAAAGTGTTTTTTCGCAAGTTTGTGTAGGTTGGGTAAAAATAATTAGCTATCCTTCCATATATTGTTACTTCAAGGGTAAAGCCGAGTACAGTACCTGCATTAAAATGCATTTAAGGAAGAACTGAATTTTTCTGTAAATTTAAATTACTATAATAATGAATCAAAAAAAATATCAAGATCTTTGAAAGTTCGATTAAATAATTCACCCATTCTTCTAATATATGCCTCTGATACCAGAATTTGTTCGCATTCGGCCAATGTGGAATAAGCCGTTAGACCTAGTTGCTCTAGGTGCTACTTTAATATGTATTAGTTCAAGCAAATTAGGGCAGTCAATTTATTATTGCAGACTTTATATAGTGTCATGTGGCCAAGGGTTCAAGTTGTATTCAGATACGGTCATCGAGCAAGACTGACGCTATCTCAAAAAAGGTTTTAATTCTTAAAAGTGGTCTTTCAGCAGAGCAATACTTATATTTCTGCCACTTTTATGTGTGAGAAATTTAGTTATCATTTAACTGTTTTCTTGACTTTGAATAAATTCAAAGGTTACGTAATTAGGACCCAACTATACAAATAAGTTAATACGCACATATACATATTTTTAAAATTAAACATTATTTCCACTTTCTTCCGATATACGAGTATATATATTATTCGAATACCGCACAAGAGTCTGAACTGCTCCCAACCGTCTAGAGCCAGTGAGACTATGGCATCCCCAAATAGGGTATATTGTGAGGCTGGAGGTAGTGGGGAGGAAAGGAATATTGGGAAGAGGAAGGTTGCGAAGTACCTGGCTATTTAGATATGGTCACCAAACACGGCTAAAGCCATTTCGAGCAACCTTTCGATTCTGAATGGTGGTCTTTCACCAGGGCGATACGAGTATCTACCACTCTGGAACATGCCGCAAATATACTTTATATTATTTTTATATGCATTAAATGTGTTATCAATTAAATGAAAGTTACTGGCGCACGCCGGGTTTGAACCCGCGAACTTTGGATTCGTAGTCGAGCGTCTTACCACTCGACTATGGAGGCCGTCGTATAGGAGATTCTCTCGAGATGCTTTTTTTATATGTCAATATGAAAACCTAGTTGTTATGTTCCTCTTAAAAAACTTTTGAAAAGCTTAATATCCCTTTTTAAATAAAATCACCCTTTAAAGCTTTGCGCTTCATCGAACTTTTGATTGCTGGAAGAGTTTTAACAATCTTCAAAGAATATGAAAATAGAAAAATAAAGATAAAATAAAGAAAAAATAAAGAGAAAATAAAAATATAAGGTTGTGACAGAGATATATATCTACCCACGTAAGTACACAGAGTTTTCCTGGTAATATTTGAAGAGTGGGTAAAACAACTACCCAAAAAATTAATTATTTTTCTTAACCTCCAAACGGCTTTTAAAAAAACTGTATGTTCGTGCCTATCTAGGAAAAACTACGAAATATCATTAAAAACCGTTTAATTTTTTCCGGTTTCTGGCTTGAATCTCAATATTATCATTGCAACAACAATTCCGAAATTACCAGAAACGCAATTTCCAAAAAAAACCTGTATTTTTTACTTTCTTTTCGGAATCGGATTTCACTCCGGCAGGTTTACCGCCAGGGGCGATTCGTAATTGAAAACCAGCGGAGTGAAGTACGCCAGATTGGGTCGTTAACCATTCAAACTGACATAACACGATCCCGAGAGAAGATTGATGGAAGGTAAAAGGAGAAAAATGCGGCACCTAGGCTATGCAACCTTGGAAGACATGGGTATACATACCTTTGCGAAACACTGTAGTCAGGACGGTTGACTTTATACTGCCTTGATAGAAAGAGACAAATATATTTTAAGGGATGTTGAATTATTGGTTACCGCCTACATGGAATTCGGACATTTTTAGTAAACATATTTGAACACATTAAATAAAAACAATATCAATACACTATTAAAATGATTTATAAAGTCAAAATAGTACCCAAAAACTAATAACAAAAGGTTTGCCTTAACAATTATGGAAACTTTTTGTTGATTTTTTTTTTCTTTATATCATTAAAAATGTGAAAATTCTAAGGTTCTTGCTGAAAGAGAGTTGTTTTCCAACCTACCTCTTCCTCATTTTCTTTCCCTCGCCGCTCCCTAACATACCCTTAATCGGGGGTGCCATATTCCTACTTCCGGCAGTTAATCTTAGTATAGTCTCTGGTCTTCCACTAAGGGTACATATTACTTTATATTTTGTTTATCTTCTCAGTTGACGTTTTGTTTAGTTTTCTCTCTTATTTTATATTTGACCGCCTACATGGTCGAGTGGTATGACGCTCGACTACGAATCCAGAGGTCGCGGGTTCGAACCCGGCGTGCGCAAATAAATTTTATTTTATTAATATGTGTTATAACACACTTAATGGATTTAAAATATAAGTATATTTGCGGCACATTCTGGAGTGGTAGATACTCTAAGTATCGCCCTGGCAAAAGATGACCATTCAGAATTGAAACGTTGCTTGAAATGGCGTTAGTCGTGTTGTGTGACCAGATCTGAAAAGCCAGGCACTTTAAAACCTTCCCCTTTCTTATCTCCTTCCCCTCCCTACCTTCAGCCTCACAACTACCCCTATCGGGAATGCCATAGTCTCACTGGCTCTAGACGGTTGGGAGCAGTTGAGACTCTTTTTCGGTATTCACGAAAAAAAAAACTGTCTCTTTCTCTTTTTTTTTATAATTTAAATGTTATCCTTATGTTTTCTCATTGCTCTCTTATTTTATTTTTTATTGTGTTTTCCCTCTGTATGTCCGACTATAACCACACACTATATTTTGTTTGTTTAGCTTAATTTTGTATCCTGATGATGCTTAGGCTAAGTAAAAGGGGTCGGTCATAAAAAATATGAAAAATATGTGGTCTTTTACAAAGTTATTATTTATTTTTCATTACATGATACTAAGCTCAGTTTCGTCAGCAAGAAAACGGTAGCCAATCTAGTAACGCTTATGCCAATGCAACAGCAATCCTTTGAACCTCGTTTTTTCATTTTTTTTTCTCAACCTAATTCTTCCGTCTTCTTCCCTCTCCCAGCCCCTAAGTGCCACGTGGGGGGAGGGGGTGATAGGGGGATTTATGGAAGCCTCCAACGAGGAAAACACTTGAAATAATATTAAATACCGAAACAACGTGAATTAGAAATACACACTTAAAAGAAAAAGATACGAGCGCGAGTGAGAAGGGCATGTTTTACCTTACATTGCGGTCGCTCAGTTTTGAATGGTGAAATCCGCCAGCTTTGAAGCCTCTAGAATGTCTGTGGTAATTCACATCTCTATCTCGTAGACTTTCTGAGTATGCAGTACCTCACTGCAATTGGTTTTAGCCGAAAGGCATATTCATTTAATTGCTACAAAACGCACAATTTATTCGGTACAACATTTAAAAAGATCGCGCGTCAAAAAAAAAAAGTCTAAATGGTAATTGAAAATAACTTACTGACCATCACGCCGTTTACCCGCAGGGGTAGGCAGATATAACGGACCACCATACAACTCTTTTTTTACTCTGGAACGTGCCGTAAATATATTTTATTTTATTTTATATCAATTAAGTTTGTTGTGACAATATCAATTAAATAAAAAATATTTGCGCACGTCGGGTTCGAACCCGTGACCTCTGGATTTGTAGTTGAGCATCTTACCACTCGAATATGCAGGCTATGTAAGTTATAATATTTTCGTGGAAAGCAACCACTAGTTTGACATATTTAAAGAAATAAAAATTGATGTTTTTCCTCTTTTAATTCATGCTATCCGTCTCTTTCTCTTCGTTCTATTGTTATAATTTAAATGTGATTCTATTGTTTTCTCATTGTTCTGTTTTTTTTTTTGTTTGCTATTTTATTATTTCAATTTAATAATGTTCCCTGATGATGCTTAGGCTAAGCGAAACCGGTCGGTAATATATTTTTTTAATAATATGCGTGGTCTTATACAAAGCGATTTTTTCATTTATTCTTATAAAATTATTATTAAGTGAAAAATAATGTAAACTATAATTAGATATAAATAGAAAATATATACTTTGTTTTTAACCACTTTTTTATTTAATATTTTGTCTACCGGTTTCGGAAGTACCCTTCCATCATCATTAGCAAGCCACAAAGTTAATGCTTTTTACGAATATATATAATTAGATACTTTGCAAACATTGATGTACAAGTAAAAACTAACTAACCATCTCGCCGTTTCCCCGCAGGGGTAGGCAGAGAGGACGGACCGCCATATAACTCTGTCTTGGCATACACGCCTTGCTTCATTCACGTTCATACATCGTCTCATACATACTCTTCTGTTATTCTGACTCTTCACATGAACCGATTCAAGTATTTGATATACTTGAGCATGCCATGCCTTTCTCGGGCGTCCTCGATTTCTTCTTTCATTCATGTACAAGTAACTAAAATAAAACGAAAACTAAAACACACCTACAACAACTGAAGGGATGCATTGATAGCAGTGCATTGTAGGCGCATCTGTGTGGCCGAAATAAGTTCAAGCGCCCTTGAGGTGATTTTCCCACGAAAACGACGCTATAAAAGTTATCCATTTATTAATATTATTAATTTACTTATGGGTAGGTGAAATTGATCAAACATTTCCATGGTTAAAATTTATTTCTTAAACAATTCATCAGTTTCATCAACATTGGTTTTCTTTCAAATCGATCTATCTTCTGTTGATTTTCTGATCAGTGATTAGAAAACACCTCCCTCGGTTTATTAGTGTAATCAACTTACTAGGTATCGCAGGGTAACTCATTTTCAAAAGATTTAAAAATATAACAGAACTAATTTTTAATATTGAAAGAGTAAGTGGAGGTCGGTACAGAGACGTTGTATTTATTTTATATTTAAACAAGAATAAATGAAAAGAAACTTGAAAGGGTTTTCCCTTATAACTTTTAAGCTTCAAACAATATTTTACAAACAATCGAAAGCGGCGCACAATTCAATCGAACGTTTACAGATATTTCGTACTTAGAACTCAAAAATCTTGCTTAAAGGGAACAACACGCAATCAGTATCAGGTCTTGAGACTAGGTTCTGGATCTCTGACTAACTACTCAAAGACCTCACTGAAAAGGAACAACGTGCAATCAGGTATCAGGCCTTGAGACTACTTTCTGGCTCTCTGCTGTTTTAAGGACTAACAGCGTCTTATAGGCCGGCGGGTAGCGGCTTTCAGCACGTAGTGGGAGTAATAGGTGAAATTCCTAGAATTGCGTCGGCGATTGCCCAATTGGAGTCCGGACCTAGATCTACACAGCTTGATATTGTTTTAGGCGGGAGCGAGAAAGTATTCGGAGCCGCGCGCCTTGTCGCGTTACAAAAATAGTTTCCTCAGATCTCTTGCTATATCTTATTCCGTAAATTTCTCGGTTTATTTGCTAGAAGCTGCGGGGAAAACATGCGAAAAATTCCCAGCGATTTTACGCGAAACTCGCGAGAGGCTAAAAGTATTACGGACTTCAACACATTTTACAACTTTTTAATCTGCGCCCGCAAGCAGCGATCTTCAACCAAAACGCTAAAAAAAACAAGGGCTAAGTCTAAGATAATAATAAATTTACTGCCGTAATATTGCAGAGAGTTTTTATTTGTGCATTTATTTTTTATGTTTTAAGTTTTACGTTTTATATTTGTTATGGCTTCGTCAGCAGTGTGAAGGGTAAACTAGGTTCACATTTATAAGAAAACTATTAAAATAAAACCAAAAACAAACTTCTAAATAATAATAATAATGAAGTTTTATTTTATTTGTTTGGGAGATCAACAGCTTACATACTTACTAGGTAAAATATTATATGGGTAGTATTAATATGGCCACTTCAGTGTTTGTATACACAGGTGAACTGATACTGTAAGTGAATCTTCGAATGAATTAAACGTGTGATGACACATATTGATTAAATTAAAGTTATTTGCGCACGCCGGGCTTGAGCCCGCGACCTTTGGATTCGTAGTCGAGCGTCTTACCGCTCGACCATGGAGGCCGTCGTCAAGTGGTTACTTGTCTAAATACCTAAGCTAACTAACTAACCATCACGTCGTTTCGCCGCAGGGGTTGGCAGAGAGGACGAACCGCCATATAACTCTGTCTTGGTTGGGAGCAGTTGAGACTCTTGTGCGGTATTCATATTAAAAAAAATAAAAATATTAAGCCTGTAATCTCAAAAAGTTATCATTATTATTTGATCACTTTCTGTTCTTCAGTTGACGTTTTGTCTCTTTCAGTTCATATTATCTATCTCCTTTTCCCTGTTCCTTTGTTATAATTCAAATGTTTTTATTATTTTTCTCATTGTTCTGTTATTTTATTTTATATTTTGTTCTTCATCTGTATGTATATATAGCCGCACACTTTGTATTTTCTGTTTACTATAATTTTGCATCCTGATGATGCTTACGCTAAGCGAAACCGATCGGTAATAAAACATTAAAATAATATCTGTGGTCTTTTATACAAAGCTATTTTTTTTAATGTCAAACCACAAAGTTGTTGCTTTCTACGAAAATATCAAAATCTTGTGTTTGTCATAACGTTTGTGGCATGCGATAATTCCAACTAGATATTCAGACCCAAACCAAAGCGTAATTATATTCCTTTGGACGAATCATTCTGGGAAATTCCCTGAAAGTACTTAAATGCTTCTGTCTCGTAAAGTTTCGTTTTCCAGCCAGAAGGGGCCACCCACCGTAGCGTAAAATCTGTTTAATTTCCCCTAAGTAGACTTAGACCAGCTTACGAGAATTCCCTTTTGAGTTGCGTTTGGAGATACCTCTCTTTGGCTGATTCTTTCTTTCGCTTTCATCTCTATAAATAATATATCGGAGCCTGTTTTTATAAGATGATTTAATATAGAGACAGAAATAGAGGGTAAGTAGGCTGATTACGTCTCAACTTCCCTTAAAAGGTATTTATTTTATTTATTGATATAAAAACTGTAGCCTTCACAAAATAGGAGCTTACTAATAGCATTGAATCAATCAGAAAAAAAATACGTCAGTTGGAAATACATTGTGTTCAGTAAAATACAACTTATTTAGGGAGCCACCTCTTGGGTGGAGCTCCAACATACATGAAATATCTGCTTGATTATAAGCAAAAAAGACAGTTAACATGTTAATCAGATTGTTCATTCATATGTTGTTAGCTGAGCGATTGCCATCTCTATTGTACACGTATTTACTGAGTCTGTACTATAGGTATTTTAATGGAACCTGCTTAAAGAAGCTAGCCGCATTTATCCCCTATAGGCCATTGCGCGTGCGTTTGAATCGTTCAAAGTTGATGTCGGCTTCATGAAAACGGTTATTTTTTCTGTAAGTCGTCTCGTACGTTAAACCATCTACCGGCAACTGTGTTTTCTCCTGTATTTAATCCGAGCCTCTTCAAAGATCGCAATAAAAAATCCCTTCCCGCAGCCTCTTCCTTGACCTGCCTTGCTTGGTTGCCCAGTCGGGTATATAGGATGGCAATATAGTTCCTTTGTCTAAACACAGGGGTACTTTTGTGAGGTGCCATTTTAAAATAGAAGATTTTAATAATAGCAGGGAATCAATCAGGAAAAAATACTTTTAGTATCCCCGTGGTAAAAGACCATCATTCAGAATTAAAACGTTGCTTGAAATGGCTTTAGCCATGTTTTGCGACCAGGTACTTCCCAACCTTCTCCTGCTTACCTTAACTCCTCCCCTCCCACTACCTTCAGCCTCACAAAATATCCCAATTGGAGTTGCCATAGTCCCACTGGGTCCAGACGGTTGGAAGCAGTTGAGACATTTGTGTTCACAAAAAAATGCTAATGCGCTTACAGTTTTAATTGTAAAACTGTAAGTTACTCTGTTGTGTGTATATACATACCCTGTTCAAAATAAAAGGTGAATTTTTAATTTTCGCGGGCTGTGTACATTCGATTATTGTTTTTTTTTTTGTTATGTTGGTACACATATGTTTATCATAAGTTAGCATTATCAGCCATTTTGGATTAGCGGCTTATTTTTGACAACTGGAAAGGTTAGTCACGTTTTTGTGTGTTCTTCGACTTTTTACTTTTATAAAAAAAGTATCAAAGAATAAAATCCATGATTTGTTTTTCCACAACTCCAGGACGCTCATCGTCATTAAAATCTTCTCGGCCTACTGTAAAGCGCTTGTACCACTTATAAACACTTTTTCGAGACAAAGTAGACTCGCCGAATGCCACAGTCAATATTTTAAGTGCGTTGGAGCACTTTATTCAATTTTTAACGCAAAATTTAATACATATTCTTTTATCAATTTTTTTCCAAAGTAAAAAATCTAAGAACACACAAAAACGTGACTTACCTTTCCAGTTGTCAAAAACAAACCACTGATCCAAAATGGCTGATAATGCTTACATATGATAAACATATGTGTGCTAACGTTACAAAAAAAACGATAGTAGAATGTGCACAGCCCGCGAAAATTCAAAATTCACCTTTTCTTTTGAACAGGCCTCGTATATATTTTATCCACAGTCATTAATATATGTTTAAATCCAATTAGAATTTATTTTTCCTATGAAAGCGTTATTGCTTGAGCATTTATTTTTGAATTCAACAAACAGCTTTGTGAACAAATTGGTATTCCTTACTCAAACTAACATCTGCAGTGTAGTGCAGTTTCGGCTGAGGTCATTTTTGTCGCAGATGTTCCATCTCTTGTCGTACGACCACAGCTTCTCTGATGACTGAATCCGGATAGCCAGATGCACTAACTAACTGTATGGTTTTCACGCAGTGCTTTGTAACTAAACTTAGAATTATTCAACCAAAAATAATCATATGATATTCTCCAGTAGTCACAATATATTTATCTTTACACGAGATATCAACACTTGCATTTCTAGCTGAAAAATTATTGAAGATAAATTTGGTTTTTATTTTTTTTTATTAATAATAATAATAATATTTAAAGAATAAATTTAATAAACGAATATAATAAATCAAGAAAAAAATTATATATTACGTATACAAATTAACACTACCTTAAATCATGATCGTTATCATAAATCATGAGAGAAAAAGGTTCAGATATGGGCATAACAGTGCATGTGTACATCAACATATTGAAAAAACAATTCTCTGGAAACTAAGAATCTAAAAATCCAGAGGAAACGTATGGATTCATATTTAAAAAAAAATGTTAAGGCAAAGAGAAGGAAATTATATTAAAGACATTTAACATGTTAGTACTTAAAAATATTAATATTAAAGTATCGTCTGTTAAAAAATTAAGCAGTGTAAATAACTAACTAACTAACTAACCATCAAACCGTTTCCCCGAAGGGATAGGCAGAGAGAACGGACCGCCTTATAACTCTGTTTTGACACACACTCCTTCCTTCATTTACATTCATACATCGTCTCATACATGCTCTTCTGTTATTCTGACTCTTCACATTACCCGATTCAAGTATTTTATTTACTTGATCGTGCCATGTATTTCTCGGACGTCATTGACTTTTTCTTCCATTCACTTTCGCATAATATATTCTTTTCACACTCCTTTCTTCGTTCATTCGCTCTACATGCCCAAACTATCTAAGCGTCCCTTTCTTGATCCTATTCATTACGCTCACATCAGTCTTGCATTCTTTCCGGATATAGACATTTTTAATACGGTCATACATGGTTTTACCGCACATATATCTCAAAGATCTCATTTCCACCCTAGTAACCCTAGTCTTAGCCACGCCCAGGTCCAACCGAGTCAATAAAACCTAGTAAAAACTGACTTCAGATCGATCTACAGCGTTACCTCTTGTTTATAATTGCTCTAAGTTGCAGTGTAATTAAAAAAAATCTTATCACACACATTGGCATTGCATTTTGGCACTTATTTTTGTAATTTGTTTAACAATAATAAATAATAAATGGATAACTTTTATAGCGCCGCTTTTGTGGAAAAATCACCTCAAGGGCGCTTTACAAATTAATTTATCTAACCTATAATTTATCACTTTAGCTTATAACTAATATCTTATAGTTAAGATTTATTACTAATGGCTTACAACTAATATTTTCAACTAGTGACTTACAATAAGGACTTATAGCTAGTAACTTACTGCTGAGTATGACTTATAACCAGTGACTTACACATGAGAATTCATTAGTATTACTTCATTACCTCTTCATTATTGCTCCACATTTGCATTACTGTTCAACGATGCTTTTTTTGTATAACGACATATCATAGAACAAGTTTAAAATTCTCCAAAAAAGAGCAATGAGAATAATAACTAGCCGAAAAAGATATTCAAAGTAGTAAAAATGTCAGACGAACTAAAATTGGCTAAAAGTGAAACAGATGCTTACATTAAAACATTAATATTTACACATACAATAAAAGTAAAAATCAAACGTATAACCAACTAATTACCAAATTATTTACAACGTGGATATTCACAGACACAGTACAAGGAAATGCAAAGATATCAGACTACCAGAAAGAATACATCCAATAAACAAAAACAGTTTACTCTATAAAGAGATGAATTTTTACAATGCGCTGCCGGAAACCATGAAAATTATACTAAGTGACAAATTAAAAATAGCCTTCAAGAACCATATAAAGTACATTAGTATGTTATATCAAGTAGTATATAACATTAGTTGTGACATCGTCTCTAGAAATGGCGTGAAACTCCTAGGTGTTTATCTAAATGCAGATCTCTCACTCAGATCCCAGATAAACAAAACCGTAAGCGCAGGTCTCTTTGACCTGCGTCAAATCAAATCCAGATGTTGGTAAGCTCATACGTTGCGTCACAACTCGATCACACTGACAGACTTCAGTCAGTCTTGAACGCCGCAGCAAGGCCGACAACCGGCGTTTCCAAGTTCTCCCATATGCCGCAACATCTTAAGAACCTTCACAGGCCTAAATGCCTTAAACAGATTCAATTAGATATAGTAAACGACCTCAAGCGACGCGCGACAGTTTAGTACTAAATCGGCTTAAAAACAGATCACACCAACTAGCGTATTCTTTGCAAGCCACTTTGAGAGCGCTACCATATATTTGTGACGCCATTGATTTCAGCACTTTATTTCACACGTACAATCTATAATGAAAGCGCACAAAATAATATAAAATACAGCGGAACATTTCTAATAATATCATTGCACCAAATAACAAAGCTTTCCGGAACAAATCTGGCAAATGAAATTCTGCTCAGATATCGTGGCGGTTTTTATCTTACTAGCACTCCTTTCATTCTTGTCGGCAAGTAGCACTTTACCATTGATATGTTTCTTTTCTCTCCTTCCTCCTGCCCTCTTCTTCTCCCCTTCTTCCATTCCACCCCACCCTCCTCGCCGTTCTTCTTTAAACACTAGCAGGGCTGCAGTTGCAATCTTGTAATTTTAAATGAAGATTGGGACCTTAGAGTAAATAGAGTGGTATCTATCCAAGGCAGTGTAGTCGGTTCTTGATGATTTTTACCAGACTCTGCAGACCTGGGCGTGTCTAAGACTAAGGCTAGGGTATTTATACATCCATTCATATAACATATGGACATAACGTTTTTGTTTATTCGTACAACCACTTTTTCACAGTATTGATATCAACAAAAATATAGCATCTAACCTAAAAAATCGTTTGGTTGTGTCAAGTTCATCATTGAGGCAGTACATAGAAGCGGAGTATTATATTTGTTGTCTCTTTCTCTCTCATGGTGTATGGCGTAAAACCCGGAGAAAGTGATTTATCGCAAGTTTGTATCGGTTGGGTAAAAATAATTAGCTTTTTTGCCATACACTGTTTCTCTAAGATTGAGACTTAGTTGCTTAAAGCGAGAGAAAAGCTTTGAACTGTTTGCTTATTTATTTAAAAAATAATTTGTAAATTAAGTGTTCTTGAATAATAAAAATGTCTTTGGTGATGCTATGGAAAGTGTTAGTGGTGAGAAGCTGAGTCTTGAAGAGATCAAAGATCAGCGTAAAATTGGCACATTATACAAAAATCGTGAACTAAACGAACAAGTCGTTAAGATGTCAAATCTCATGTAGGAAAATTAACAGTTATGTAACAGCGTTTCGTACGCATTTGAAGTGCCTCTTGGCTGTCCAGAAATCATTCGTGCACCTTTCTTAACATTAAAAATCATATAGTCTAGGTAATTATATAGAAATAAACAGATCATTTTTTTTAATAAAAATCTACTATCTTCAGAGCAAAGCTGACAGAAATCCTAAATTATGTAGAAAAAAATTTCGTAGTTTTTAAAAATTAAATAATGCGTTTTTTTGTGATTTTATCTTTTAGTTAGAAAGTGAAAGATAATTGAATTAATTTAAGCATGAATTTACAAATTATTTCATGCTTTAGAAAAGACGTTGCCATCCCTACCTAAGAAGCACCCTACAACCCGCACCCGAAGGCTGTATTCCTCCCACGTGCACTCTTCCTTGCCCACCGGCGCACGTGCAAATCTGGGCTCCATGTGCAATACCCTATATGCTGTACACTCTGTATAGTGTAGCGTACACCTGCACCCGGTACCAATCTACCCTTACTGCACAGTTACTAGATCCACTGAACAGATCATCTACAGAAGTGTGTTTTTACTGATTTGAAAAAAAAAATCCTTCGCCAATTTTTTTTATTTAAAAAGAAAGACAAACATTCCCAGGTTGCGAATAACCTGCAAATATTTGTAAAACTAGTACTGCCAACAAAATAAGTGGAATATATTGTTTGTTAAATGATGGAGAACTTAGCTAGCAGAGGAATTGAATACACAACGCCCGGGTGGGAATCTAAAAATTACACAAGTCCTTTTGAATGCTACGCCCCAAATAAGCCAACGCGATCGATTATCGGCTTAGGAAAAAAAAATCGGTATTTTAAAATGTTTGAACAATTTTACCGGAGGTGAGAAAAAAGTGTGCTACCTTCGGGCACATAAACATGCTGTTGGATTTCAAAGAGATAATTTGTTAGTTTCTTACCTTCTTGTTTTTCATTCAGTTCCTACATATCCAACCATTTCACTTTATTCGATTTCCGTACTCAACAACACCGAGTTTGAAAACAAGTGACAAGCGAAACAGAAGAGAGTTATGTGAAAAAACGTGTTCGTTCGTTGGTGCCTCGCTTGGTCGTTCGGTTTGTCGTTGCTCTTCAAATAATATTCAATATAGTGTGTTTTTTGGTGTGGTGTTTGTTAATAATACAATGTGAAAGAA
The DNA here is from genome assembly GCA_022651775.1 of Drusus annulatus. NCBI lineage: Eukaryota > Metazoa > Arthropoda > Insecta > Trichoptera > Limnephilidae > Drusus > Drusus annulatus. Next base: position 348,377 of record JAGWCC010000223.1, on the reverse strand, counting down.
TAACCAAAAACTTCAACTTCATCGGTGAGTGAATTGATTTTACTCTTCATTCATTCCATAATCTCTCCACATTCATAATTAGACACTTTCCATCTAGTAGGATAGTTAATCGTTTTACAGTCCACTATCTTCCAAATTATTTGAAGCTGAAAACACATTCGATGTTTTATCGCAGCTTCGGATCCAGCAAATGCCCACGACACAATTCTATTGGATTATCACTTCGGTGCCCCTACTGCATAGATACTAGGTCCTCAAGCGTGTTTCCGGCACGATGTACAAGTACAGCAATATGTGGAAATGCAGATTGGCGTTAAAGACAAATTTTCTATTACTGTATCGGGTGTTGAATTTTGAAAGAGTTTATTGAAAGTTCTTTAGTGATATCTACCACATGAGACTTCCAACTACCCGAAGCCAGGGAAATTTTGTAAGACCATGGGAAAAGGGGTTTTAGAAGGAAAAAGAGATATTTAGTTTTTCTTATATGATGCCCGATCATGCAAGAAACATCACTTAAATTGTATTTCACTCAGAGTAGCTTCTTTGTGAGTTACCCGTTGCATAACCACATAACTCTGTCTATAACTTGTTATCCTAGCTTATGAGATATTTAGTTGGTGGGCGAAAAAATGTTAAATAAAAAACCTGCCTTTCAGAAAAAATCATTGTAACAAGTGGTGTACCCTTGAAGTAACAATATATGGAGGGATAGCTAATTTGTTTTACCCAACCCATCCGAAATTGTAATAAATCACTTTTTCCGAGTTTTTACATCGAACACCATGAGAGAGAAAGAGACAACAAATTTCTTGGACCGCTTCTATATACTGTCGCAATGATCTTAAGTTGGCTATCTTCGCTGGTTAACGGCGGGACTCCGCCCACATTTTTTATTATGCCACTAAACTTGACACAAATAAACGGTTTTTTAGGTTAGATGCTATATTTTTGTTGATAAAAATACTATGAAAAAGTGGCTTTACGAATACACAAAAACACGACATAATGAATGTGATATGAATGGATGTATAAATACCGTAGCCTTAGTCTTAGCCACGCCTAGATGGGCCGAGTCATGTTAAAATCATCAAAAACAAGTCCAAAACTGACTTCACTGCCTTGGCTTGGGCTACCTCTGGTATACTCTAAGGGTGTACCACAGGGCTCATACTTTGGTCATCTTGTTTTTAGTTCCATAAATGACTAGTGAAAATACATCATAATTTACTTGTTATTCTTATTGCTATTAACTTACAATCATTCAGAATTATTCATTTTATAAATGATAAAAATTTTATTTTAATAAAATATCAATAAATTGTCAATTTGAAATGATAATAAACTTATTTTGAATATCTCTTAATGTAAAATTGACAGGTTTTTACCATTAGTTAATATCTTTCCCTTAACTATGTTGTAATAAATTATAATTACAACATTCGTAACAATTTTCTTGAAACCTAATTCCTTTAACATTATGTTAAATACTTAGCTATCACATTTAAATCAAATATTTTATTTGTAAACCATACAAAAGAAATCTTAAACAAGGACCGAAACATTATAAGTTTTATGAAAGAGTTATAAAAAAAATACAATATTGTCAAGTGTATCAAATTGCTTTTGTAAGAATCTAACTAGACTACAATATTCTCTTGCTTGGAACCACATAACAATATCCATGTACCATATATAGAAACAGTACTTTTTTTACACTATAGAATGGGTATTCAAGCTAATAAGTTACGCTATTACTATTAACTATTTGGTAATTGATTTGAAGATGCTTAAATTGGCAGCCACAATAATTTCACTCACTTGCTATTTCTGTACCAAATTTTAAATGATGCATTTAATAGTTCAGAATTGTTTTCAATTGTGAATTTATAAATGAATGTGAAAAACTAGAAAGGATATTTTTCAATACAGTTATTCTGCAACTAACAATTGTATAATTGTGTCCTAGTCATTGTCTAGATTGCTATTGCGGGAAAATAATTATGTCACGTCTGACATTTTGCCTCTTTCATTTCATATTATCTGCCTCTTTCTCTCTGGTCTTTAATAATAATAACAGTGAACTCATATAGCGCCGTTCTGTGATAGTTCACCTCAAGTGCGCTTCATACTAAATTAATTTTGCTAATAAGATTAACTAACAAGGAGAAAATAATACATAATATGTATACAAATTAAAACTATCTAAAATCATGACAGTTATCATAAATCATAAGAGAAAAAGGTTCAGATATGGGTATAACAGTTTATGTGTACGTCAACAGATTAAAAATAACAATTTACCAGAAGCTAAGGCTATAAAAATTCAGATGAAACGTATGAATTCATATTAACAGATTTGTCACATATAAAAAGGAAATAAGATTGAGGACAGTTAATATGTTGGAACTTAAAACATTAATATTCAAGTATTATAAGTAAACGATTCTAAAAATGCAAACAGAGTAAATATAACAAGCAACCAAAGAAAAATAAATATTTTATGACAATGAGTATATGGTTTTCAGTAGATAGTGAGGATATTGAGTTATAATGATAGAAGTAAGGAGAAAACCGAAACAAAGCAAATTAGGGACGTTTTATTTTTTTTTTAATAATAAGTTACGTTATGTATGTAGGATTTTTAAACAAGTTGGTTTTTAAGACCCGTTTGAACTCTGCTAGGTTCTGTGTGTTGGCGGGTTTTGTGGGAAGCTTATTCCAGATGACTGGACCAGATACATTAAAAGCGCGATCATAGTAAACAGGTTTATTTGATTGAGATGGTTCAATTAATCGAACAGCAGTATCTACGTCTGCTGACCTCAAAGTAAGCTGTCTACCATTTAAGGCTTGTCGGACACACAGTTCCGATATATAAGCTGGTGCCATTCCCTGCAGTACCTTAAAGATCGTAAGGCAAGTAATTCTTTTGTTTTCTCACTGTTCTCTTGTTTTCTTTTACATTGTGTTCTCCCTCTGTATGTATATAATCGTATAACTGCACACATTGTATTTTTTGTTTATTTTCATTTTGTACTCCAATGATGTTTAAGCTAAGCAAAACCGGTGGGTTATAAAAATTTAAATAAGATCTGTGATCTTATACAAAGTTATTTTTTAATTTTCATTAAAATTACTTATTTTTATTGCATATTGTTGTGTATTTTGTTTCGTATTTCATTAGTTGATCAATATTATTGGTTCATACATGTTTTTGGAAGATACCAACGAACCGAAAAAATAAATAACAAACATTCCTGTTCAATTTCCTCCACGGTGAAAAACATTTCGCTACCATGCATTTTCCGTAAAATTCAGCCATTACAAAATTGGCAAATGGGCTGAAAGAGCTTAAAAAATGCTGAAGCCGAAGCAGCCTCTCACAACAAAGTTTGCTGCATTTTGTTGCAGAATGGTTTACAGAACATTTGCCTAACCTATGGAACTGGATTTTGACTAGAAAAATCCCAACCTTTAGTAGAGATTCTTTGTTACGTTAGAGTCTCCTCTGGAAAAAGAAGATTTAAAAATTCCAATTTATTTGTTTTTTTTTTTTTTGTTAATGTTTACCGTTTTACACAATATTGAGATAAATGGTAGGAACACAAATATGAAATAAATAACAATAGCTTAATTTAATAAATGACAACAAAAAAGAAAACAATTTACAATGAAATAATTATAAGCAATCAAAATGATTATATTAATCATTTTTTCCCAATACGATTATAAGGAAAAAAGAACATCAGATAATAGACCACTTTATTTATAAATTAACGGACCAAAGTCCAATTACAAAAAAGACATAAAACACGAAATGGAAAAAGGGCAACAGATAAGGAATAGCATATACATAATAATAAATGAAGCGATGACAAAAATAGGAAAAAATAACACTTAACAAGAGTAGGTGGGTGGTAAACATAGTTTTTTTTGTGGTGGACTGTCCGACAAATCTGGCTAGTATTATTTTTATCACAAGTGCGATTAGTTTATGTCAGTTTCGTGTTTCAGAAAAAACCTTTTTTTTTAGGTTTAACATTCATTTAACAGCCTCACACAATAAAATTAACATTTAGTAGGCAATGGATTGCTATAATATTTTTTTTCGTAAACTCATTAAATTCATCATTATTCTTTTATCGCCTTCACAGTTGACGTTATGTCTCTTTCAATTCATGTTACCTGTCTCTTTCTCTATGTTTTTTTTTTTTTTAGAATTAAATGTTATTCTTTTGTTTTCTCATTGTTTTGTTATTTTATTATACATTTTGTTATCCCTCTATATGTAACCATGTAACCCTTAAATTATATAGATTGGTATCTACCCAAGGAAGTGAAGTCAGTTTTTGATGATTTTTACCTGACTCGGCGGACCTGGGCGTGGCTAGGGTATTTATACAACCATTCATATCACATATCGACATAACGTTTTTGTTTATTCGTAAAACCACTTTTTCACAGTATTGATATCAACAAGAATATAGCATCTAACCTAAAAAACCGTTTAGTTGTGTCAAGTGTAGCGCCTTTGAGGTGATTTTTCACAAAAACGGCGCTATACAAATTATCCTAATATTATTACTGTAGTAAAAAATGAGGGCGGAGTCCCGCGGTGACCTAGAAGCCCAAGATCATTGTGACAGTACATTGAAGCGGAGTATTATATTTGTTGTCTCTTTCTCTCTCATGGTGTGCGACGTAAAAATCCGGTGAAAGTGATTTATTGCAAGTTCGTATCGGTTTTGTAAAAATAATTAGCTCTCTCTCCATACATTGTTTCGCACACTTAATATTTTTTTGTTTAGTTTAGATGTGTACCCTGATGATGCTTGAGCTAAGCGAAACCGGTCGGTCACAAATATTAAAATGATATCCGCGGTCTTACACAGATTTATTATTAAAATTTCTTTCACTTCCTCCCAGAGATTCTGGGATACAGGCGTATATAGATCTTACTCGGTGTCAGGAAAGATGATACATTTGTGGAAATGATTCACTGAGGCGTAGCCCTAAGCCAACTTAATCCTAAATTGAATTCTCCTGAATACTCAAATGCCTAGGCGTAAAGCCTGAGTGGCCGCTTTAGTCGAGCGCTTAGCGGAGCGGAGCGTGCGGCGTGCACCATTAACACATGTCAAATGACACGCAAGTATCCAGAGTGGCAGACGCTGAAGCCGTGGACATAGCGTTTTTGCTTGTGCTCAGCGGGGCGTGCACCTCTAGGTTCAAACCAATTTGTGTTTTGACAGCGTTTGAAGTAGTCTCAGTATATAAATATATATATATATATATATAGAAAGAGAGAGATGCATGTTTTTACCCAATCAATCAGATAATTTGTTAGGCTAGGTAAGGTTAGGTTCTTACCTTCATGTTTTTTTATCCAGTTCCTACCTATCCACCCATTTCGTTATGTGATTTCTTTATTCAATAACACTGTGTTCGAAAAAAATTGGCAATCGAAACAGAAGAGTTTTTGGTATAAAAAAAACGCGTTTCGTGTTATTCGTCGGTGTCTCGCTTGGTCGTCGGTTCGTTGTTCTTCAATTAATATAATATGAATTGTGGTTTTTGTTGTGACTCGTGTTCGTTAATAATACAATGTGTGAGAAAAATCAAGAACTTCCAGTTCAAATACATCGGTGAGTGAATGGTTTCCCATTTTCCCTTCATCCCAATAATCTTTCTACATCCATAATGACACTTCCATCAAGTAATATAGCTTATCGTTTTGCAGTTCACTGTTTTCTAAAAGCATCTGAATCTAAACATCCAATCGGTGCTTTATCACAGCTTCGGATTCAACAGTTTTAATAATTAAATTAAATTAGCACGCCTCAGATATTAAGCATTCACGTTGTTTAGAGTTCGAACCTACCAGCTTAAGGCGTAGGTAGATAGGCAGCAGGCAGTAGGCAGCAGGCAGATATATGAGTGCTTCTAAGGACCGAGAGCAAAGGCTGATTGAATAGTCATCAGCTTACGGCTTAGTGGATCCTAAAGGCTGTGTTGTTTTGATTGATTCTGTTTAGAGGCTGTATATAATGCGTAATTGTCATCAGACCTCCTCAAACTTAAACTGTCTGAACTTTCTCTTATATCATAAACTATTTATCTTTGTAGTAAGTTTCTTTGTACTAGAAGCTCATTTTTATTGCTTTTCTTATCGGAGCTTAGCAAGCATCGAGACCTCGAAGTAATAATATATGGAGGAAGAGCTAATTATTTTTACCCAACCAACACAAACTTGCGAAAAATACTTTCTCCGGGTATTCACGGCGTACACCATGAGAGAGAAAGAGACAACAAATTTCATAGACCGCTTCTATATACTGTCGCAATGATATTAAGGTCCTGGTTCACTGGCGGGATTCCGCCCACATTTTTAATTATGCCACTAAACTTGACACAACTAAACGGTTTTTTAGGTTAGATGCTATATTTTTGTTGTTAAAAATACTGTGAATAAGTAGCTATACGAATAAACGAAAACATTATGTAGATATGTGCTAAGGATGGATGTATAAATACCGTATCATCGAAAACAAGTCCAAAACTGAGTTCACTGCATTGGATAGATACTACTCTACCAACTCTATGATCGAGACAATATAAAGCCTGCATTAACAAAACCTTTAATATTATTTGAAAAAACTGATAATATGCAGTAAAAAAAAGCTCGATTTCAGGAAATAATGCAAGGCTGATGTAAGCGTAGTGAATAGGATTACGAAAGGGACGCTTAGGTGGTATAGGCATGTAGAGTGAATGCACGAAGAAAAGGAGCGTCTGGAGAATAAATTAACCAAAAGTGAATGGTAGTAAGTCGGGGACGCCCGAAAAAGGCGTTGCACGATCAAGTGAATCAAACACTCGAGTCCGGGCCATGTCAATGGTCAGAAGAGTGTGTATGAGACGGTGTATGCATGTGAATGAAACAAGAAGTGTGGGTCAAAACAAAGTGGCGATACGGTGCGTCGGTTAGTTAGGAAGATAACTTTAAAGACGTGTCACAATTCATTACAAAATTGCCATGAAGTCATTTCATCACAATAATTACACTTTGATGGTTATTGAATTAAAGTGATATTTATATATATTTACGTAGTTTATTTTTTTTTGAAAGACAATTATTCTCGGGTTGCGAATAACCTGGCAATATTTGAAAAAATCCTACTGCCATCATAAGAAGCGGAAGATGTTGCTTGTGTAATAATGGAGGACTTAGCCAGCAGAGGAATTGAACGCACGACGCCCGGGTGGGAATCCGGCGCTTTTGTCCACTCAGCTACCGACCGGTCATTCTTCACGGAATGGAAGGAGAATAGCTATTTACTACCCGGTGTCATCCTAATTTAAAATAAAAAATGTTGTATCTGGTTTTCTCACTAAACAAGGAAAACATGGATTTAATAATACGGCGTCTAATACCCCTGGATGTTTGAAGTTCTTGTATGATGTGCCACATTTCAAAAATATCTATCTTCTCGATGAATTGCTTGCACTTGTCACATTTTCATCCCTCGCAGAAGATACAGACGATTCTTACTCTCGAATTCAACAGCAGGTTGTAAATATTACATAACAGTCATTGCTTCACTACTAAAATTAACCGAGCTTTTTACATTTAAATGGTTCTCCGCTGCAAGGTAAGCCGTTAACACTGACGTTCCTGACGCCTGTGGTGATTAAATTCGTTGATTTTCCTTTAAAAAAAAACTTTTGCTTCTAACATTACATCTTACAGAGAATTGCATGGAGGTTAGAGGAATTGAACAAACATTCAAAATATCGTCATTACAATAGCGCAGGAAAGACTTTGATTTAATTTGCAATTTTCAGAATTATTAATTGTATTATTGACTCACCTTCTTTGTTGCAACTCATCCAGTTCAACATTCCTTGGCGTAGACTTAGAAACAATGAATTGCTTTTCCTCAATCATCGCTCTACCAATTATGGCTATCATTCTACACCGTAGAGTAACAATATATGGAGAGAGAGCTAATTATTTTTACCCAACCTATACAAACTTGGGATAAATCACTTTATCCGGCTTTTTATGTTGTACACCACGAGAGAGAAAGAGACAACAAAAAAATCAAAATATATCACACGGCTTTTAGGTATGGAACAATGTTCTTCGTCTCCCGCGTATACGGAGACTCCGCCCACACGTTTTGAAATGTGACCAAACTGAATAAAACTCAACAGTTTTTTTAGGATATATGCTATATTTTTGCTTCTAACAATACTGTGAAAAATTGGTTTTACAAATGAACAAAAACATTATGTCGACATGTGCTATGAATAGATGTATAAATACCCCAGCCCTAGTCCTAGCCACGCCCAGGTCTAGCCGAGTCAAGCAAAAATCATCAATACTGACTACAGATAGTATAGAAGCGCTCTCTCCTGTTTAGTATGGGTATCACTCACTACTGTCCAGAATGTCGAGACTTGTTAACTCGAGCCGTGGTTTTAAAAAAATTTGGTAGCAGTCTTTATGATTTTTGTCATTCTGGACGACTCTACCAAAACTTTGACTTGTCCTTGGCTTTGACTTGAATTTTGCTTATAATGTGTATTTTTGTCATTGCTTTATCAACATATCATGTAGATATGTGCGGTTCTTTCTCTGTTGCTCTTTTTTCCAATTCATTTGATGTATTTTTTTTGTAATTGGACAAAGGTTTCTTCGTATATGAATAAATAAATGGGGACGTTCATGTCTTTGTATGGATCTATGCTTAGAGTACAAAGTGAAGTATCTATCCAAGGCAGTGAAGTCAGATTTTGATGAATTTAACCTGACTTGGCGCAACTGGGCGTGGCTAAGACTAAGGCTACGGTATTTGTACATCCATTCATATCACATATCGACCTAATTTTTTTGTTTATTCATATAGCCACTTTTTCATCGTATTTTTATCAACAAAAAATAGCGTCTAACCTAAAAAACCGTTTAGTTGTGTCAAGTTTAGTGGCATAGTGGGCCGAGTCCCGCGGTGAACCAGGAGCTTAATATCATCCTTACAGTATATAGAAGCGGTCTATGAAATTTGTTGTCTGTTTCTCTCTCACGGTGTACGACGTAAAAACCCGGAGAAAGTGATTTATCGCAAGTTTGTGAAGGTCGGGTAAAAATAATTAGCTCTCTCTCCATACATTGTTATTCCAAGGTTGCAACTCATCCAGTTCAACATTCCTTGCCATAGACTTAGATACAATGAATCGCTGTTCCTCAATCATCACTCTACTAACTATAGATATCATTCTCCACTGTCCAGAATGTCGAGACTTGTTAACTCAAGCCGTGGTCTTTAAATTTTTGGTAGCAGTCTAAATAATTTTTGTCATTCTTTACGACTCTACCAAAACTTTGACTTGACCATGGCTTTGATTTAGATTTAGATGTATGTTCTGTTGTATTTTTGTCATTGCTTCATTAAATATTATGTTTGTGCTGTTTTTTCTCCGTTGCTCTTTTTCCCCACTGTCTGAAAAGGGCACTGGTGTTAAACGGGCATTGTGAGGGTTTTTGGGGGTGATGTTCTTTTTTCTTTTGGAACCTCGGGAAAAAATGAAGACAGAAACAATGAACTGCTGTTCCTCAATCATCAGTCTTTTAATTATGGGTATCGTCCTCCACTATCTAGAATGTCGAGACTTGTTAACTCAAGCCGTGGTCTTGGCATTTTTGGATGCAGTCTAAATGATTTTTGTCATTCTTGACGACTCTACCAAAACCTGGACTTGGCCTTGGCTTTGATTTGAATGTTATTTCTAATGTATATTTTTGTCATTGCTTCATCAACATATTATGAAGATATGTGCAGTTCTTTCTCTGTTCATTCCATTTCGTTTGGTGTATTTTTTAAATTGGACAATGATCCCTTCGTATATAAATAAATAACTAAGGACGTTCGTGTTTTTGTATAGATCTATGTATTTCCCCCGTACAGCACTTTGAGAATCACCCTGATCGGGTAAACATTAGAACGTGCTACGGGGTACAGGGCTGCGGTACAATGCTCGCAGCATCAATAATAACAATAATTGAATCTCGCTTCATTAATCTCATCTGATCAAACAGTCTAATTGGCGTAATGGATTTGAGAAACGATGAGACGACGCGGTGGTGCGGAAGTAATTTGTAACATTGTAATGAGTTCTCTCTGCTCTGATTATGTTTCCTGGTACATATCACATCTCTCTGCGTAGCTTGAAGTAGCTTCGGTTCGATAAATTAATTAGGTATAAATTTTCAATGAATTCATTCAAAAACGTATTACGTAAAAACATAACAAAATCTTTTTTTCTTCTCGGATCAAATAAAATTAAACCGATAAAAATCTTAGAACCGCTACACGGCCTGAAAGGTGAATTTTGAATTTTCGCGGGCTGTCTACATTCAATTATCGATTTTTTTTTTTGTTATGTTAGTACACATATTTTATCATATGTTAGCATTATCAGCCATTTTGGTTAGTGGTTTGTTTTTGACAAATGGAAAGGTTAGTCACGTTTTTTGTGTGTTCTTCGATTTTTTACTTTTGAAACAAATGGATCACAAAATAAAATCCATGATTCGTTTTTCAACTCCAGGACGCTCATCGTCATTAACATCTTCTCGGCCTTCTGTAAAGCGCTTGTACCACTTATAAACATTTACACAAGGCCGATAAGATGCTAATGACGATGAGCGTTCTGGAGTTGTGGAAAAACAAATCATGGAATTTATTCTTTGATTCATTTTTTTTAAAAGTAAAAAATCGAAGAACAGACAAAAACGTGACTAACCTTTCCAGTTGTCAAAAACAACCACTGATCCAAAATGGCTGATAATGCTAACATATGATAAACATATGTGGGCAAACATAACAACAACAAAAAAACGATAATCGAATGTAGACAGCCCGCGAAAATTCAAATTTCACCTTTTCTTTTGAACAGGCCTCGTATGTAGTCACAATTACCTACAACATTGTTTAATATCTTAATTTCTTTGGTCATTACATTATTGCTATTAAAACCGTGTTTAAGATTACTAAAACGGTGTTTTCTGCAGCGAGACAGTAGCCTTAAAATTTCCTTCCTCCACCCTTCCAGAAATGAGTTTGGTAAAAATTAAACTCTTTGAAAATTATAAATAAAAAAACGTAATTTGGTTTTACAATATCATTTAGTAGATTAATAAATAATTAACGTCAGGTGGAAAAACCGTGCTTATTATAACGGTATCTCGTTGAAAGGAGCTCCAAAAATCTAACTTTATCAATATTTTCTGTTTCGAAACAGGTCGTTTTTACAACTCGTATTAGTACTCAACAGTTGGGATATAGAATTATTTGCCTATTCTTGTGTATAAACCTTCTTATGTTTTACTCCTTCGTAACCTTTTAGTAACAATGTATGGAGAGAGATCTAATTATTTTTACCCAACCTATACAAAATTGCGAGAGATCACTTTCTCTGGGTTTTTACGTCGTACACCATGAGAGAGAAATGGACAGCAAATAAAATACACCGCTTCTTTCTACTGTCACAATGATTTTGGGCTCCTGGCTCGCCACGGGACTCCATTTTTTTTATTATTCCGCTAAACTTGACTCAACTAAACGGTTTTTTAGGTTATATGCTGTATTTTTGTTGATAAAAATACTTTAAAAAAGTGGTTATATGAATAAATAAAAACATTTTGTCGATATGTGCTATGAATGGATGTATAAATACCCTAACCTTTGTCTTAGCCACGCCCAGGTCCGCCGAGTCCGGTAAAAATCAGTAAAAACTGACTACACTGCCTTGAATGGATACCACTCTATATACTCGTAAGTTGGTAACTGAAAAATCCCGAAGATGACATAGTGTCTGGAAGAGACCCTAGCGTCAAAATGGAAAAAAATAAAAAAAAAACTTAATGTTTTATTAATGATAATAATAATAACCTCTTGATTGGTGCAAGAATAAAGGATAAACGCAAAATCCGAACTAATGGTCGAGATGATTTAATCTCAACTTAAATATTAACTTAAATAAAGTTTCGAACGGTTTGCGAATCCCTTTCTCAGAATCAATTGAATCGATTCTACTTAACTGCTTTAAAACTTTATCCGTGTGATTGCATCAATGCTTTCAGGAAGTTTACCTCTCAAAATTACTGCCAAGCGTCAAAACTGTTTTGAGATTATATAAAAGTCGAAGAAATTACGGCGGTTTTAATAAAATACACTAAAGATTCCTTTTATGAAGGAATGAATTGAAGAATAATACATTATTAGAGCACAATACGATTTTAGACAATAATAATAATAACAGTGAACTTATGTAGCACAGTTTTGTGATATTTCACCTCAAGTGCGCTTCATCCTAAATTAATTATGCTAATAAGATTAACTTACAAGGAGAAAATAATACATAATATGTATACAAATTAAAGCTATCTAAAATCATGATCGTAATCATAAATCATGAGAGAAAAGGGTTAAGATATGGGTATTACAGTGCATGTGTACATCAACAGATTAAAAGAACAAGTTCATGTTTGAAAGAGAGACAGGTGACGGGCCTGCGCAATCGTACACGTAAAAAAATTACAATGTGTAAATGCATTTGTTTTGAGACCCCAAATAATATTTATTGTATTGCATGGAGATTAGGGTGAGAAAGAGGCAATTGTTCATATGATTAAATTGAACAATTATTGAAAATGTCTTCATTAGAAAAGCGCAGGAAAGACTTTGATTTAATTTTTATTTACAAAATTATTAATCGTTTTATTGACTCACCTTCTCCGTTGCAACTTATCCAGTTCAACATTCCTCGCCGCAGACTCAGAAATAGTGAATTGCTGTTCCTTAATCATCACTAAACTAATTATGGGTATAATTTTCTAATTTCCAGAATGTCAAGACTTGTTAACTCAAGCCATGGTCTTGAAATTTTTGGTAGCAGTCAAAATCATTTTTATCATTCTTTACGACTCTACCAAAACTTTGACTAGACCGTGGCTTGAATGTTCTCTCTTATGTTTATTTTGCCCTATTTTTGTCATCGCTTCATTTATTTTTATGTATATACTATTCTTTTTCTGTTGCTCTTTTTTCCATTAAGTGTTATTTATGTATTTTTTGCAATTGGACTTTAGTCCGTTAATTTATAAATAAATATGACGAAACGGTAAATGTGAGAAATGAACGCATTCTCAGTTTGTTCAATCGCCAGTAACTATTTAACACCGTTGTTCGGCTCGAGTGTTCTTTCTCCTTAAAGGAACTGCATACAAAGGCTGCACCACTAACCCGCCGCCGGGAAGGATGGTACAGATGAGATTATAGATACTTCTCGTACCACCTTCGCTGGTTCGTGACTTAAAATCCAACTCTTTAAGGGGGAAAAGTTTCAATTAAATTATTTGAAAGCAAGTCGGAGTTAGTTGCGACATTTTCATTTGCGAAGTGGTGCAGAAAGGATAAGAAAAATGCTCGGTTCTTAAAATAAGGAGTTAAGTGTTTGTGTTAAACTATCAACTAACACCTATACTACTCCTTACTTCTACCTCTAGTTCCGAGAGAATTATGACAACCTACTTTACTACTGATTTTAATAATACCAATTTTTAAACTTTGTTCCATTATTTTTTTGTATTTGACCTAAACGGTTTCACCTTGTGACGGGCATCTTCAAACTGGTACAATTCTAAGTAAATCTATTGAATATAATATATTATTTATGTCCGGGATGGAAGCTTATTGAGTCTCATAGTGAACTTCTGCGACTTTGGGTTTTGTTTTATTTATCAGAGGCTGCTTTATAATTACATTTAAAAATACAATCAGGAAGTTTTATTATTTTCTGAGAGACGGGATATATGGTGATTTGTTAGATGCGTCTCTGTGTGTGTGTGTGTTTTTTTTTATTATATAATGTCTACAGTTGCTAGCTTAATTTTTAAGAGTTAGCTATTTTTTTAATTTGCTCCTTGATTTTCGAGTGCCTTACCACTCGACCATGGAGGCCGTCGATCGTATTATTATTAGACTAAAGTAGTTTGTCAGCTTAATTTCATCATATCTTTCATTAAGTCCTCATCCATATCCATACGTTGTCGCATACTTCATCTTCTGTTATCCTGATGCGTAACTTGAAAGAGTCAAGTATCAGCTTGACTTTGTCACGTCTTCCTGTGAGGTGCCCAATTATCCGTTCCAAACCATTTAAACGTTTTAATTTTTTTTTTTTTGTATATTACAGAATGTGTGTGTCATATCAAGAGACATGTCATTTAGTACAACCATACCCGTGTCATGCTGTGCTGAGCCAACACGTCTGTTCTGCCATGCGGAATACACAGCAGATCGTAATGTCGCCCCTGGCAGTAGTTGTTTGGCACAAACAACTTAAAGCATTCCAGGAGGTATGGATTTTTAATCAAATTATCTAATATTTTGTACGCTGTAACTGCAAGGGACCACTTCTTCTCCACTTCGACTGGAGACTTTGATAAAGCGTATCGGAGAGAAAATCTTTATGATGTATAAATTTTAGGTACTCGCCGTAAATTATCATTAACAAATACTATCATTTATTACGTTTCCGCTATCTAACCAATTAGTCATACATGTTTGTACAGTGACTATCATAAGGATCAAATATAGAACGAATCCATAAAAAACTAAAGCAAACATCAAAACATCGAGATTTGATTGGAATATTTAGTAAGTCATCAATTCCTCCTCCGCCTCGTTAGACCTTTACCTCTCGCTTAAATTAAAGTGATATGGGAAATGAATAAGCCCGGTTATCCTAACCAAATATTGGGTACGGATATCCTCCAGAACTGTAATATTATCAAAGGCCGGGACCCCCTCCCAATCCCTCAGAGGTCTGTTATTTCAACAACACTCACTTATTTATACGGAACAATCCACTACAAAGATGGCGAGAGTATTTGTGGATTGAAGGTGACCGGTGGCGGAGTCACGGAGGGGCACGGAGGCTGTGCCCCGGGGCCAGGAGTCAGGGGACTTTGCTGAGATTTGAAATATGAAAATACAATAAAGGGTTAGGAATTTATTTCTGTCCCTTGTTTTTAGGAATGACATTTTATTAGACCGTGAGAGAGTACTAGATGAACAATTTAATCCAGTGGTTTGACGGGCTTGTTGCCGGTTCACTGATTGAATGAGAAAAGTGTGCACGCGCCTATACTAACTGAGTGCTTCAACGCTCATGTTTGAAAAGGGTTAACCAAGTTAACCTAGTACTTGAAAAAATACGAAATTATAGTTCATCTAAAAAAGTTTTTAGTTTGTTAGAACAGAAATTATTAGATGTAGAATTTTATGCGATAATTAAATGGTGTGGGCTTGGGCGTCAAAAATGAACAATCTGAAAGTATGTTGCCTATTGTATGCGGACGATGCGGTGCTGATTTTGACAGTATGGAAGATCTACAGTTTCTCGTGTCTAGGATGAACCTAGTTTGTATCCAAAATGAGTTGATGATGAATGTAAGTAAGTCCAAAGTCATGGTGTTTGAAAGAGAGAGTACGAGAACAGCGTGCAATACAGTTGTGAATGATGAATACTTGGAGCAAGTGGATGAGTTTGTGTATTTAGGAAGTATGTTCTAGAGAGACGGAAAAGCTGATAAGGATATTGAAAGAAGGGTGAATGCAGGAAACTCCATTAACGGAGGACTGAACGCTGTTGGCGCAAATAAAAAATTGTCCAAACAAGCGAAACTAGCAGTACGCAATGAAGTGCTTATACCAACCCCGATGTATGGCAGTGAGGCGTGGAACTGGCAGAAAAAGGATGAAAGTAGACTGAATGCTGTGGAAATTAGATCTTTAGACGTATGTGCGGTAAAACCATGTATGACCGTATTAAAAATGTGGATATCCGAGAAGAATGCAAGGCTGATGTGAGCGTAATGAATTCCTATTCAAGAAAGAGACGCTAAGATGGTTTGGTCATGTAGAGCGAATGAACGAAGAAAGGAGTGTGAAAAGAATATATGATGCGAAAGTGAATGGAAGAAGAAGTCGAGGATGCCGAGAAAAGACATGGCACGATCAAGTAAATCAAATACTTGAATCGGGTCATGTGAAGACTCAGAATAACAGAAGAGCATGTATGAGACGACGTATGCGTGTGAATGAAGCAAGGAGTGTATGCCAAGACAGAGTTATATGGCGGTCCGTCCTCTCTGCCTACCCCTGCAGGGAAACGGTGTGATGTTTAGTTAGTTAGTTTGTTTTGGGATTGTGCATCCGCTGTTTTCCTGTGAATGGCTTTAGAGATAAGTAATGGTCGAAAGTCAAGAAGAAATGACGCGGTTTTTGAAAGTGACCCAAAAAGCAGCTGCTTTAAAGGCGAAGACGGAGGGGGTTTCAGCATCTATCGTGACTAAAGACGAAAAATGGGTTCATTACACTAACCCCTAGCGCAGATAGTCATGCTAATTTCTCAGCTATGCTTCCAGGTTGACGGCCAAATCAAATATTTACGGCCCCAAGGTCATGCTCTTTTTTTTGCGTAGTGTATTATGAGCTGTCAAAACCGACTGAAACAATAAAAAATTATTTTTCTACAAATTAACGGACTAAAGTCCAATTACAAAAAAATACGTATAAAACACGAAATGGAAAAAAGAGCAACAGAGAAGGAATAGCATACACATAAAAATAAATGAAGCGATGACAAAAATAAGGCAAAATAAACATAAGAGAGAACATTCAAGCCATGGTCTAGTCAAAGTTTTAGTAGAGTCGTAAAGAATGACAAAAATTATTTAGACTGCTGCCAAAAATTTTAAGACCATGGCTTGAGTTAACAAGTCTTGACATTCTGGACATTGGAGAATTATACCCATAATTAGTATTGTGATGATTGAAGAACAGCAATTTATTGTTTCTGAGTCTACGGCAAGGAATGTTGAACTGGATTAGTTGCAACAGAGAAGGTGAGTTAATAAAACAAGTAATAAGTTTGTAAATGAAAATTAAATCAAAGTCTTTCCTGCGCTTTTCTAATGAAGACATTTTCAATAATTGTTCAATTTCATCATATGAATAATCGCCTCTTTCTCGCCCTAATCTCCGTGCAATACCGCGTAAGAAGCAAAACAGATGATTGTTATCAAACGCAATTAATGCGTTTGAGCCGAGCATTGAAAGAAAAACGGCCGCAATACAACGAGAGGCATGATGAAGTGGTTTTGCAGCACGACAATGCTCGACCCCATGTTCCAAAAGCGGTCAAGACATACTGGGAAACGTCGGAATGGGAATTTCTCCCTCGCTCGCCGTATTTTTCAGAAGTTGTTCCCTCTGAATATCATTTGTTTCGATCAATGGCAAATGACTTGGCTGACCACAAAGCTGAAACATTGGATCGCTTCAAAAGAATATTTTGACTGATAAATGTATGACCAGTATTCTGCGATTTTTGAAAAAACGGCGGGTGCAAAGTTGTACACCTAATTGATATGAAATGATTTATAAAACAATTAAATATTCTGTTGGTTGTAAATACAAGACATCAGCATGAATTTATTAAAAAAACTTAACTGGGTGACTATTTTTTACCTGAAACAAGGATAAATATAATTTTTAGTTTCAGATCAAAGGTTTCACAAAATCAATTTGTCATTTGACGATAAACAAGATATTGGGTAAAAAATAAACCACATTGGGAATGCGTAATAATGTTGACCACCTATCGACTAAATCATAGGTCAAATACTTACCATATCTCCAATGCTGGGGGAAGTTTTAGAACTAGAATGGTTAATAAAAAGCCTACACTATTTGCTTTCTTTAGGTTGCTATCCATATTTTGCTTCCTACCACTCATCTAGGTAACGTTTCTTTTATATTAAGACGTTTGATCGAAAAATACTTTTAAAATACCAACAATGATATCTTTTGGACCAGTTCGAATCGTAGACAGACGATCTTACCAACAGTTTTAAATCACTTTTAACATCTACCACCAGAACGATTGCGTTCTCTAAACAACAAGCTTGAGCTTTTGTGAGCTTTTTCGTCATTAATGATTGAAACAACAGAAAAAATAAACAAAAAATAAAAATAATAAGTTTGCGACCGAGAATCGAACTCGGAACCTCTACTTTATTCGGGAGTTACGTCTCTGCCAATTGAGCTACCAAAACCTT
Source organism: Drusus annulatus (assembly GCA_022651775.1). NCBI lineage: Eukaryota > Metazoa > Arthropoda > Insecta > Trichoptera > Limnephilidae > Drusus > Drusus annulatus. The sequence continues at coordinate 330,184 of JAGWCC010000223.1, read as the reverse complement.
TTTAGAAAATGGCAATTTCATACATCTCATACTTCGGCATGTTCAAAAGAAAAGGTAATTTTGAATTTTCGCGGGCTGTGTACATTCGATTATCGATTTTTTGTTGTTGTTATGTTGGTACACATATGTTTATCATATGTTAGTATTATCAGCCATTTTGGATTACTGGTTTGTTTTCGACAACTGGAAAGGTTAGTCACGTTTTTGTGTGGTCTTCGATTTTTTTATTTGAAATAAATGGATCAAAGAATATGTATTAAATTTTGCATTTTTAGAATTAAAGTGCTCCAACACACTTAAAATGTTGACTGTGGCATTCGGCGAGTCTAATTTGTCTCAAAAAAGTGTTTATAAGTGGTACAAGCGCTTTGCAGAAGGCCGAGAAGATGTTAATGACGACGAGCGTCCTGGAGTTGTGGAAAAAACAGCACGCGAAAATTCAAAATTCACCTTTTCTTTTGAACAGGCTGTACACTGTCTACTTCTAGGGAATACACTTCAATGCCGAGTACACAGAGATGTTGAGGACCGTCTCTACATCTACGGCACCCTGAATTAGGTTAGTCATCTCACTGATTGCTTTTGAGGCTTTCCCGCACTCGAAGCTCAGACCGACCGATGAACTTAACAGATACGGAGAATGACAGAGCTTGCCATTGTGTTATTCATTGAACTGCCCGAGTCTGCTTTGATTGGCCCGAATAGAGCAATGTATAGTTTAATCAAATTAATAAGGATTGACCGATGATACGTAACTGTTATTACTGATCCAATAGTGGGTACACGCTTATACATTGCTGATGGTAAACAGTACAAGGGTGTCCGAAACGATTTCTCAAAGAAGATGAAGTGCATCACAGCTAAAAAAATAGCATTTAAAAGTCATTTCTCGTTTAAAAAACGAATGAAATGAACAAACTAACTAACTTTTTCTTTTTTTTTGGTTTTTAATTTTATTTAAAGAATAATAATTATTATTTTAAATTTAAAAAAACAATTTTTAGTTAAAAGCTCTTCTATCTAATTATTTTTACGCGTGACAGCTGTTTCGCCTTCTGAGGGCATTATCAAACTGCCCTCAGAAGGCGAAACAGCTGTCCAATTAAGTAGAAAACCGAAACAAAGAAATTCTTTGTACTATATTATCATTTTAATAAAACAATAAAAATCCTTTATGAAATCATGACGCGACAAAACGTCTCTTTGTCTATCGCAGATGAAATAAGCAAATAATAATAACAGCGAACAGACGAGCAACCCAAACAGGAAGCAGGAGGCTGGGTACAGCTCGGCTGGCAGCAAGTGTTTATGGTTGATTGATCACCCAAGTTTTTTTTTTGAATTGAGATAAATCTGTTAACTATGGGTTCCATAGCCACTTCCATTGAGAAAAGTGTTCTGTTGAGATGCCTTCATTAGTATAATCTTTTCTTCCTTCAATGGACCGTCAAGGATGTCCGCCAGGGCACGTTTTACAATCTATTTTCATCAAAATATTTTAAAAAAATATTGATGTTGCTGCTTGTACAACTTTAAAAAAAGATTCACAAGAAGACAGAAACTGGAATTTAAAAATCACACTCATTTATATATTTTTTTGTTACGCGAATACCGTCTAGAATCTAAAACTGCCCAGAATCAATCGGGCTTTGGCACGCTAACTTAATTTTGGATATCTTCGCCGGAATGGCAAAAAGGCTGGAGCGCTATTTTGAGAAGCTTAAACCAGAGCACTTTGAAGTTTTTTTGTTTCACAGTAAAATTCGTAAGTCTTCAGTATTTGGTTGGATTTTGAAAATAAAAATCAACTCAGGTAACTCAATGCTCTCACTTGTGTTACCTCAAGTGAAAAAAATCTTTAAAAAAGTCCAGGAATCGTGTCACTTGAGTCAAGCCTTCTTCCAAATGGTAAATATGTTTTAGATGGCTGAAGGGCCACAAAAGTCTTCAGAATCAAACGAGAGTCCGAAAATACGATGCAGATCTCAGAACCTAATTAAAACTGCATGCTTAACTCATTTTTGACTGAAGTGTCGCTTGAGCCCTTTTGCCTTTCCAGCGACGATATGTTGTAACGCTAAAAAAAAGTGTTAAAATTTAAAAGAGAAAATTTTACCCTAACCTTACTTTTGTAAACTAGAAATGGGATTTTAAAACATAAGTTTCACGAAATCAAAGATTAATCATGTTGATTAAACTAACAGCCTCATTTTCAACACTTTCCTAATGAATACTAGAACAGTTAGTGGACGATGGGTTCAAAGCCTCGAGGTTCTACAGTTTTATCCTCTTCCATCCTCCATCATTGCACATAAATCAATATTATGTGCTTGAAGTAACAATATATGGAGGGAGAGCTAATTATTTTTACCCAACCTACACAAACTTTTAAGATAAATCACTTTCTCCGGGTTTTTACGACGTACCCATGAGAGAGAAAGAGACAATACATTCGATAGACCGCTCTTATATACTGTAAGGATGATCTTAAGCACCTGGTTCACCACATTTTATATTTTTGTAGTCTTTAACCACGGCGATACTGGAAGTATCTCGAAGTAACAATATATGGAGGGAGAGCTAGTACACCAACCTACACAAACTTGCGGTAAATCACTTTTCCGGGTTTTACGTCGTACACCGTGAGAGAGAAAGAGACAACAAATTTCATAGACCGCTTCTATATACTGTCGCAATGATTTTGGCTCACCGTGGAACTCCGCCCACATTCCACTAAACGGCGCAACTAAACGGTTTTTTAGGTTATATGCTATATTTTTGTTGATACAAATACTGTGAAAAAGTGGCTATACGAATAAACAAAAACATTATGTCGATGTGTGATATGAATGGATGTACAAATACCGTAGCCTTAGTCTTAGCCACGCCTAGGTGCGCCGAGTCAGGTTAAAATCATCAAAAACAAGTCAAAAACTGACTTCACTGCCTTGGATAGATACTACTCTACCAACTCTATGATTATGTGCTATAATAATGGTATAAGAAGAATTAAAATTCCATTTGGATATTTGTACCATGGGGATATAGGCCTTTTTTCTTTTTTATTTAAGCATTAAAAAATCAAAATATTTATTTTATTCCCATAAGGAATAAAATACATTGTGAAACCGTCTTTAGTAGTAGATCGGTGATTTCAAGGCCGTCCGCTATAATTAATCAAGTGTCGGGAATACCTTCCCAAACTCAACCCTATCTCCTTCTCATTCCTTTTACTCCCTCGTTCTCACAAAGGGCTGGGAACCGTTTCAAAAAACACTTTAATTAATTTAAAGTGTCAAAAATATTAATAACGGCGCGCTGGAAAAAGTGCCAATTTTTATAACGTGATAAAAATATACTTGGATTTTCGTTGAAAATTAAGTGAGGTTTTCCATAGTTTATAATGTATTTAAAGACACGCGACGCGACTAAAGGACTTTTAAGCTTTCAAAAGAGAGCTTCTACAAAGGTTTCTGCTGTGATATTTTAGTTAAAACTAATATTTTTTTCAAATAATCTAATTTTGTTTAAATTTAATAAAAAAGTGTTTATTTAGGTCTGCTAGTTTGCTTAGTGCTTTTAGTATACGGGTATTTCAGCGTTCGAAACTTTTTTCAAGACGTGGATAGGCCATAAACAAGTCAATTTATTTGCAGGAATCTTATTATTCTAACCTCTTTCTGGATCTCTTTATTATAAAAGATACCTAACATTCTTATTTGTTTTTCCCTATTTTATAAATACTTGCTATTTGCTCATTTTTTTCGATTATTTGTTATTATATTTTGTTTATAGTGAATTTATTTATTTATTTCCGGAAAATTAACAGCAAATTAACATTCATTTGTAAATATACAAAAATAAAATAACAAATCATGCCAATTACAAACTTTCCTCTGCTGATTACAAATTCTTTAAATAAAGTGTGACAATGTATGCATGTATTCTTTGATCCATTATTTTCAAAAGTAAAAAAATCGAAGAACACACAAAAACGTGACTTACCTTTCCAGTTATCAAAAACAAACCACTAATCCAAAATGGCTGATAATGCTAACAAATGATAAACATATGTGTACCAACATAACAAAAAAAATCGATAATCGAATGTACACAGCCCGCGAAAATTTAAAATTCACCTTTACTTTTGAACAGGCCTCGTAAGTCTGATTGTGTTGTGTGAGGAGGAGGAGGTGCTAGGCTATGGCCTATTTTTAGAAATTTCATTGCATTTGCCATGATTAAAGGGAAAATCATAGAAAACCCTAAACAGGTGGAAGCGGCCGTATGTCAATAATGATTATGGCCTTCAGTGACGTCATATTTGACACCCTGCGTTGTGTGGTGTGAGTGGATGTTTGTTTTTATGTAAATAAATAATTATGGGAATATATTATTAGACATACTAATATAACAGGGATGGATAGGTAACGGGAAATACCTGTCGGTATTGTTATTATTTTTATTTTTTTTAATGTTTTACAGACTGTATATGTCCATTAACAAAACACAAAAAAGTACCATAAAAGTAAATTAAGAGATATATTTGACATGTCTCTTGAAATCTTCTAGGTTTACATTGAAGATATCAAGAGGCATGTCATTTAGTAGTACCATACCCCGTGTCATGCTGTGCTGAGCCAACACGTCTTTCTGCCATGTGGAATACACTGCAGATCATGGTGTTGCCCGTGGCAGTGGTTGTTTGGCGCAAACAACTTATAGCATTATGGAATTAGGAAAATGACCTATCTTGCCCATGCCCGGTATATGTCAAATTGAATTTAGATCTAACAAAATGTGTTTCGGCATCCTGTGTTTGTATCTGAATGTAAAGTGCTAGATGAATCGTATTGACCGAATGATTTAATAACTGTGTTAGTGTTGTTTTTGAATGAACTGTAAAAGCGCTCGGTCAGCTTGTGTGTGTGTGTTCGTACAATACTTCTTTTTCTGCGTGTAATCTCTTGAGATTTGTTCTGAGTCTAGTATTTAACGATACAGAAAAGAGGGTAAAAAAAGAAAATATAAACAAAAATAACAATATACAACGAAAGCTAATTAAAATGAAAAGATATCCCGAAAAAATAAAATTAATAGAGCTGTAAAGGTTACAAAATTGGAAGGTAGCGTAATGAAGTTGATTATTTGTTTATAAATTAACGGACTAAAGTCGAATTACAAAAAAGAGCAACAGAGAAGGAATAGCATATACATATTAATAAATGAAGCTATGACAAAAACAAGGCAAAATAATCATAAGAGAGAACATTTAAACCATGGTCTAGTCAAAGTTTTGGTAGAGTCGTAACGAATGAAAAAAATCATTTAGACTGCTACCAAAAATTTAAAGACCATGGCTTAAGTTAAAAAGTCTTGACATTATACCCATAATTAGTATTGTGATGATTGAGGAACAGCAATTCATTGTTTCCGAGTCTACGGCAAGGAATGTTGAACTGTATAAGTTGCAACAGAGAAGGTGAGTCTATAAAACAATTAATAATTTTGTAAATGAAAAAAATTCAAGTCTTTCCTGCGCTCTTTTAATGAAGACTATTTTTTCAATGATTGTCCAATTTCACCATATAAATAATCGCCTCTTTTCTCCCTAATCTCCACGCAATACCGCGTAAGAAACGATGTTGTACGGATTCAATATGATGAATATGAACGGTATAGAAAGGGGACCAAATTACACTAGCATATTCTAGATGAGGGCGAACTAATGAGCAGTAATATGTTTTTCAGGGTCTTTATATTCTTAAAATCACATGGAAGTCTATTGGCGAAGCCAGAAAGTTTTAGTGATTTATTAGCTAAATTATTAATGTGATCACGAAAGTTATGTAAAGGTTTACATTTTACTAGCAAATTGTCAGATGAATCTGTCCTACCTCAATCTAGTATTAGGCAATTAGCTATTTTTGGACCGAAAGATGACCATTCACACAGTTTTAGATATGAAGGGATCTTACTACGCATTTTCGGGCTTAGATCTGAGAAATTGTTTTATTTTCCGTTAAACCAACACCACTTTTTAGAGCCTGAAGTGGAAAATTAAAAGTTTCAGCTGCGAACATGTTCCCGCATAAATTTATTCCATCAATAGACACCTTTTCCATGAAGCACGAGCAATAAATAACATAATTAGAATGGCCTCCACCTTGTCTATTTTAATATGGCCCCAATAGACCTTTATTTAGCCGGGGCGGGGTTCAATCATGGTTCCGGTCTTCGGGATTAAGGTTCCGGGTTTCAGGTTCCGGTTGCCGGGTTCCGGGTAACGTGATAAGCTCACGTGCCGGGAGAAAAACAGCTTCCCGGAACACTTGAGGGGATGGAAATTAGACTACCCTAATATTATATCCGCGCTTGTTTATCATTGTATGTTATGATAGTTATATCCGCAAGAAGAAATCAGTCGATTCAATTAAAACTTTGATCGAATGAAGAACATATTGTATGTGTGCAAATCTACCCTTTGATATCTACGCCTCATTCTGAAGAATGAATACAAATATTGATCTAATAAGATGAAAATCTAAGGAAAAATTAACGAAAGACTTGGCAGAGGTAGACACTGCACTTCGTAGCTTCAAAATCTACGTAACTGAAACAGCTCTGTATTACACAGTTTGCATTTTTAGAATCGTTTACTTATAATACCTTAATATTAATGTTTTAAGTACCAACATATAAACTGTCCTCAATCTAATTTCCTTTATTTCATTTGACAAATATGTTAATATGAATTCATGCATCTCATCTGAATTCTTATACCCTTAGCTTCTGGTAAATTGTTTTATTAATCTGTTGATGTACACATGCACTGTTTTACCCTTGGAGAAACAATGTATGGAGTGAGAGCTAATTATTTTTACCCAACCGATACAAACTTGCGATAAATCACTTTCTCCGGGTTTTTACGTCGTACACCATGAGATAGAAAGAGACAACAGATATAATACTCCGCTTCTATGTACTGTCACAATGATCTTGGGCTCCTGGGTCACCACGGGACTCCGCCCACATTTTGTATTATGCCACTAAACTTGATCCAACTTAACGGTTTTTTAGGTTAAATGCTATATTTGAAAAAAGTGGTTATACGAAAAAACAAAAACTTTTTGTCGATATTTGAATGGATGTATAATTACCCTAGCCTTAGTCTTAGCCACGCCCATGTCCACCGAGTCAGGTAAAAACCATCGAAAACTGACTACACTGCCTTGGGTAGATACCACTCTATATACCCTAAGGTTATACGCATATCTGAACGTTTATCTCTCGTGATTTATGATAACGATCATGATTTTAGTTAGTTTTAATTTGTATTTTAATGGATCTTTCCCATGGCTTTCAAACGTTGGCAAATTGCTTCATGGGTCACATTAAGTGTTTGGGCCAATTGTTGTTGCGATTGGGTTGGGTCTTCATCCAATAACGCCTGCAATTCCTCGTCTTCGAACTTTTTCGTTGCACCAGGATGTTCATGGTCTGTTAAATCGAAATCTCCACTTTTAAATTGACGAAACCATGTCTCACATGTTCTAATCACTGGGGAATGTTCACCATAAGTTTCTACCAGCAACCGATGAGCTTCAACTGCTTTTTTCTTTTGATGAAATAAGAAAAGCAACGAATGCCGCAAATGCGATTTACTTGGAACGAAACTCGACATATTCACTGAGGTAAACAACTATGACACTATTATTTTGGCAGAATGTAACTTGTGTATTTTTGAAGGTTTATGTCCATAAAAAAATATGACATGGATGCTAAATCATAGAAATGTATACATACCTCTAGCGACATCTATGAGCAAAACCAGCAAACTTCAACTAACACCCCTGGTATAAAGGTGTAGGTACATTTATATATTTTAGCAAGAGATCTATACATTGTAAACAGTATGTATATCTATTACAGAAACATTATTTAAATATAAATATAGACCATTATCCGTATTTGCTTAATACATATAAACTTAGTTTTTGCATATTTGTATACAGTTATTACTTTTGTTTTCTCGTAATCTGCCTCACTAGGCAAGCCTGTGTTGAGGCAGTAATTTTTGCTGATTGTTTTGGTTACTTCAAATTAAATTAATCTATGGTTAATGTTATTTGAACGTGTGAATTTAATATTAATACAGAAATAGTAACATAAATTGAACCCGCGACTCCTGCATTATAACCAGCCAACCACGCAAGCCGCTAACAGCCGTCGTTTGTTTTTATCTTTAAAAAAATAAGAATTTCAACTAAAAGAGAAAGGAACACATTTCCAACGAATTTTAATCAATTGTAAACTTTGCGGAAATCGTAATTATAAATAAACTCCCAAGACGCACTCGTATATCTACGGCCCGCCCCAATTATTCAGAAGGTCGGCCGTTGTCTCGTTGCGCCCGGCGTGGCCTACCGCGGTGGCGCTGCCCGAGAAGCCTCCGCAAACTTAACGCCAGGACTAAACAACATTGTGAGTTATCTAAATCTGGGGTTTGTTCCTCGAGGCGGCGAAATAGGGGTGGAAAACGTACACGTGAAAAAGTATTTTGGAAATACTTAGTTGTGTACCGCACCGAGTGTTATTTGAATTCGTATTTATTTTGTGGAAGTAACGGTAAGTAAACGTTAGTGCATGCCTAATACGAGGCCTGTTCAAAAGAAAAGGTGAATTTTGAATTTTCGCGGGCTGTGAACATTCAATTATCGATTTTCTTTTGTAATATTGGTACACATATGTTTATCATATGTTAGCATTATCAGCCATTTTGGATTAGTGGTTTATTTTTGACAACTGGAAAGGTTAGTCACGTTTTTGTGTGTTCTTCGATTTTTTTATTTTTGAAAAAAATGGATCAAAGAATAAAATCCATGATTTATTTTTCCACAACTCCAAGACGCTCATCGTCATTAACATCTTCTCAGCCTTCTGTAAAGTCACAAGTCAAATAACATCTTTTGAATTTTTATAGGCAACAAAAACTAATTATAAATATGTGTATTTTTACATCCTTTTACAATTGCGAAATATATTTTTTTTGTAACACGGCATCGTAATATAGCAGGATTGTGTTGTAGACAAAGGGAGTGTACCCAAACACCTGTAAATAAATAGAATCGTACTGAGGACTTGAGAATAGATGCTACCAAAATCGTATGTATACAAATATAAAGATAAGATTTTCATATATTAGAAATAATTTATTCAACCGATGTACAATCAACTTTCCGGTGGAGTTTTATTTTATCATTTAAACCATACTGACGGCCTCCGTGGTCGAGTGGTAAGACGCTCGACTTCGAATTCAAAGGTCGCGGGTTCAAACCCGGCGTGCGCCAATAACTTTTATTTGATCATTATGTATCATAACACATTTGATTCATGTAAAAATAATAAAAGTATATTTGCGGCACGTTCCAGAGTGGAAGATACTCTAAGTATCGCCCTGGTTAAAGACCACCATTCAGAATCGAAACGTTGCTTGAAATGGCTTTAGCCGTGCTTGGTGACCAAATCTGAATGGCAAGGTACTTCTCAACCTTCCTCTTCCCAATCTCCTTCTCCTCTCCACTACCTTCAGCCGCACAACATACCCTATTTGGGGATGCTATAGTCTCACTGGCTCTAGACGGTTGGGAGCAGTTGAGACTCTTGTGCGGTATTCGAATATTTATATATTTTAAATACAATTTTTCACGAGGGCACTCAATTAAAGAACCAAATTCCAGACAAACCATCAATTTTATCCAATGTTAGTTCAATTATTATATTCCCAATAGATACGACAAGGCATTAGTTGGGTCAGCCCTGTCTCAAACAAGAAGACGCCCAAAATGCCGACTCAGCAATTTATCAATCAGATGTTACAAAGTTGCCAACTTCTAATTGTCCCCTGTTCGCTGGCGTATCCCTCTAACCCCTTCCACTCCCCTATTCTGCTCCCTCTGCCCTTTTACCATCTAAACACTAACAACACTCCTTATTCTCTGTTCACTTCTTCCGCTTCGCCTCTCAAAACCCCGAACTCTGAACTCTTGTTCAATAAATAAAGCTCGTTAGCGCTTTGTTTCCTTCCCCAAATATATATTAATAATAATTAATAACTAATTGCTAATAATATATTTTTTTAAATGATGGATTAGTACACAATTGTGTTAAAAAAGTTACTAATCTTCAACTTACGTTTGAAACTGATTAATAATAGAATCTGTTCCAGTCGTTTAGTAGTTTACCATTAGTAGAATGAAAATGTTGCTATAAATGAGTTCAGCTATGTTTATTGACTAGGTCTAAGTATCGATATACTTCCAAACCTTCCCTTTTCTCATTTCCTTTCTCTGCCCACTTCTTTCAGCTTCAGCTTATACCGTAAAAAAAACACAATCTCACTTCGAAAGTTTTTGTTCTAAAGTATGTATTTTTCGGTTTACAGTTAAAAATATTTATTCAGTTAACCATTACCATTTTTGTGGAATTTTACTTGTGCAAGACGAGCTCAGTACACAATAACTATAAAATACACTGTGGTTCCAATTTGCGGGGGGCTAGTTTGACGTTACCTTAGAGTAAGAATATATATGGAGAGAAAGAGCTAAATATTTTTAGCCAACCCATACAAATTTAGGATATATCACTTTCTCTGGATGTTTGCGTCGTAAACCGTGAGAAAAAAAAGAGATAAGACAAGTAGTCACATAATATCGCACCACTTTCATGCATGTTTTTGGCGACACCGCCCACTACGTTTTGTTATGCGACATAACTCAACGGTTTTTGAGGTTATATCCTATATTGTTGTTGATTACAATACTGTGAAAAGGTGGTAATACAAATGAATGCAACATTAGGTAGATATGTGCAATGAATGGATGTAAAAAGGTGTGTCCATGAAAACCCTAGCCACGCCCGAGTCAGGAAAAATCAACAATCTTGACTACACTATTTCGCAAAGCTATCCCTCTTGGTGTATTATTGCTCTCAAGACGTTCCCTTTGCTTTTTGGAACAAATCGCTTAGGGGGTGAATTTCAATGCATAACTTGTGGATTGCGATCAGATTTGGTCTAGGTTCGGTCCAGGATGTCCGGTGGACCAAAAGGCAGGCATGCAGGAGGTTGACTATAAAGCAGAGGTCCGAGTAGAGATGCAAAGTGAGACAAAATTCAGTCGGAGCGATCGAAGGTGATTGTTCAATGGAGTTAGCTGATTACAAGAACGTACTTGTGTATGAGAGAATTTTTTTTATCCCTTCTGCCTGGTTTGCCTTGATTTTTCTATGTCAAATTCAATATTGTTTTAATAAAAAGAAAGACAAACATTGCCGGGTAACGAATAACCTGACAATATTTGAAAAACTCCTACTACCATCATAATAAGCGGAAGATGTTGCTAGTGCAATAATGGAGGACTTGTTATGTACCTACCTATACAGGAGATAACACTTAGGACCCATTTGGCCGACTTTCTATTATCCACACAAATTTGTTATTACCCCTAAATTATTTTAATTATGATGAACTATGTATAATGTCATTATTTGGGTAATAATCTATGTTAAATAATAAATTTTATGTTGAACTTTACCATAACTGATATTGACATACCTTGTAGACATTCTACCATTATATGAGACAGTTCATTATGAAGATTTACTTAGTCTCACACAGTTAATATCAGTTGGAGTAACACTACGCTTCTGGTGTAGATAACTACCCTGTAAAATCTCATACCATGAAATAAATACAGATAAAGTGCAGGTAAAGTGTTTTAGTACAAAAGAATCCATAACAGACTTAGCCAGCAGAGGAATTGAACGCAAGACGCCCGGGTGGGAATCCGACGCGTTTGTCCACTCAGCTACCGACCGGTCAAATATAAAGCATATTCTTGTCCAATCCTCTACCGTTTTGACCTTGTCTCATATCGCTCTCTTTTTTATTTGTTACAAGTTAAATGTTTATAATGTACAGTATATGTTCTTTAAATTTATAAGAAGATTTTCACCATTAACTACGAAAAATTAAAAATACCTCCGATATTCTATATTTTAAATTTGATCTCATACCCTAAAAATAAAAATAAATTTAAGAATCAGCTAAATTTTAAGTTATTATGATATAATGATTGTGTCCTGCCAGAAGTGGCTTGCCAGGTAGGTAGGTATGGTGCTGTATATTTATATAAACTAAGAATTAATATCAAGTAGAAATTAAGTTTTGTACAGCGCCCTTGAGGTGATTTTTCACAAAATCGGCGCCATAAAAATTATCCAAATATTATTATTATTATAGCGCAGACCCGTACAAAATTACGAGTAATGTTAACTGTAGGAGTCATGAAGCTGAATGTTGCTGAATTTTTTTTTTCTAACCAAAATAAATTTAACATATTTTTTTAATTACCACGGCTTAGAGTCGAACACCGTTCAACTGCATGTAAAACAACTGTGCTGACCATTACACCACTAAATATTGTGATAACGGCAATATTAATTCAAATATGTTTTGAAAATAGGAATTCTGAATTTTAGAATGTTACGTGCTCACATCATAACCGAAATTGTATTGTTTGTATTTATCATTTTTGTTAGTTTAACAAAATGTGACAGTTTAAAACCCTGACATGGGGCTTTGAATGGTTTAACAAGTTGTACATTAGTTTTATACAAGTGACTTAATAGTTGGCAGGTAGGGGGAGTTAGACTGTCATGTTGATTGGATTTATTGGTTTGTGTGATCATTTTAACATTCCTGATATGGGTTCAAATGTACATAATTTGATTTCATGTATTTACTACGCGGCTTCCATTGGCTGCTTGGTTGTTCTGTACGGACCAATCGTTCCGTTATTATTTTCCCCTAATAATGCCAGGGGCGCAGTAATGTTTTAAAAAGCAGGACTATCCTTTTGGGGTAACCAGGGGTGTTGGATCCGAAGCTGCGGTAAAACATCGAATGGAAATAGTGGTCTATAAAACAACAAACTATTCTACTTGATGAAAGTGTCTAATTTTATGGATCTGGAAAGATTATTCGGATGAAGGGAAAATGGTAAGCCATTCACTCACCGATGTAGGTGAAGTGGAAGTTCTTGATTCTTCTTACACAGTTATATTGTTTACGAAACGAATTACAACAAAACACCACACTTAATATTATATTATTTTGAAAACTACAATAAGCCGACGAACAAGCGAGAGACCAACGAACAACCCGAAAAAAAAATTTTCACATTAAACTCTTCTGTTTCAACCACCATGATTTTCCATACGGAATTCGATATTGCATAATAATTGGATGAGGTACAAACTAGACATGAAGGTAGGAACCTACAAAATTATCACCTTGAAATCCAACAAGGGGAAAACAAATGAAAGATTATTAGAATGAAGGGAAAATGGGAAACCATTCATTCATCGATGTAGGTGAAGTGGAAATTATTGATTCTTCTTACAAATTTATAATGCTAACGAAACAAATTACTAAAAAACACCACACTTAATTTTATATTACTTGGAGAAAACAATAAGCCGACGAACAAGCGAGAGACCAACGAACAACACGAAACACATTTTTTCACATTTTTTTTTTTCAAAAGTAATAAATCGAAGAACACACAAAAACGTGACTAACCTGTCCAGTTGTCAAAAACAAACCTCTTATCCAAAATGGATGATAATGCTAACATATGAAAAACATAAGTGTTCCAACATAACAACAAAAAAATCGACAGTCGAATGTACACAGCCCGCGAAAATTCAAAATTCACCTCTTCTTTTGAACAGGCCTCGTATATAAAACATAGATGAAGCAACGAATGAATGCTTAGATAGAAGTGTGTGGTATTATTTTTCCCTCTGCTTATGCACACGGTTACACTAAAGAATAATGGTCTAACAAAATATTGGAAAACATATTTACTATTTATCTCTTCGAAACACATTTCGCATTAACGATATAGACGAGATTTTTACAAAGAAAGTAAATCGTTAGAGACGAAATAAAACGTTTGATTGACGTCAAAGAAAAGTTAATTTAAAAAATGATTTGATTTTCACTCTAAACTGTAGGCGAATAGTTGAAAAGATTTTTCAGTTTAGACTCTAGACTCCATAATTATATGTATCTTTCCATACATCATAGATTCTTTTGAGTTCGTGTTTTAGAACTGACACAGAGATTATTTTACACAGAGTTAGCCTCTGTGTAACATTATCTCTGCAGTAATATGAAAAACCATGAGTGACCTAGTACTCTTATTCAAACTGGTTAACGGTGTAATGGATGCACCTGATTTAAATAAGCTGATAACGCTCCGTGTATCTGACCGTGACACAAGACTTTCTGAGTTGTTTCATGTTGATTCATCAAGAACTAACTATGCAATGAACTCCCCAGTCCAAAGGTTACACAGGCTTGGAAACGAATTGAGTTATGTTGATATTTTTCTGTGTGCAATCATGGGATTCAGATCGGAGTTGTTTGGCATTATTAGGTAAATTAAACTAGTTAAACATGTTATATGTCATACATGATTGCATATGTTGTTTCTTTCTCCTTATATTTGTTGGTTCTTTCTTTTCAATTTTATAATTATTAACTTCATATACAATTATTGCTGTGTTACTTTATTGTTACACTTGCTATACTATGTACTAGCTAGGTATTGAAAAATTTGCATAATCTTTCGCTTAAAAAAGGAACATAATTTTTTCATTGCTGATTTGACCTTCTAATATATTTTTGTTAAAATTATATATTATTAATTGAAATTGTTTACTCTTACTGTAAAAGCCCAATTATCATTTATAAAAATAAATATTTACTTGTAATGTCAATTTTAGATAGCATCCTGTCAACGTGTCGACAAATGTTTCTTAGTCAAATTATGACAAAAGATTTTAATGATACGTGTCTGACTATTTCATCAAACGAGCAATGTCAAACATCATACAGTTATTCAAATTTCAGTTTTATAATAATTATACAGCGCCATTTTTGCAAATATCACCTCAAAGGCACTTTACAAAACTTAAAAACTATCGCTGAATTTATCATAAAACTCTATACTTACGTCTGACTATTCAGATGATAATTTATTTTTTCATTAATTAATAGTTATTTCAGGCTTATTTGGCATTTTATTGGCTTTATTATTTCAAATATTTTATAATAATTCATCTATTTTTCCATAGTTCTGGACAAAATCTTAAGGTCGCTATAAAAGTCACACCTACAAAAATGCTTTCCAATTTTTTTAATTTTTTTTACAGTTTGATAATGCCCTCAGAAGGCGAAACAGCTCTCACGCGTAAAAATAATTACATCGCTGAGCTTTTAACTAAAAAATGTTTTTTTAAATTTAAAATAAAAATAATTATTGTTTAAATAAAATTAAAAAACCAAAAAAAAAAATTCAAAAAAAATTCTTTCCAAAGATCTCAAAAATATAAAAAGATCGTATATTTTTAGTATCTACAATGCTTCTGGATGATGTAATATAACACACTTGGCCATCTTGACACACTCGTAGATGTCAATTTGTTCATGATTAAATAAAAAAAGTGGAATAAAGTTATAAATTTGTTTTTTCTTAATCATTAAAATGGAATTCCACAATGAATTAACAGTTACAAATTAGAAATACTCAATTTGTTCAAACTAGTTTTGTGACAAGCAAACTGCCTTTGCCTTCTTCGACTTCTGACAGTCAGCAATCAGTTTTTAATGCTGCAGCAAGGCTTATCACCGGGGTATCTAAATATTCGCATATTTCAGGGCACCTTCGGAACCTTCACTGGCTCAAGTGCACGGAAAGAATCCAAAAAAGTTGTGCTGGATGGTGTTAAAATCCATTAACGAAATGACCCCGCTGTACATCACCGAAATATGCGTTCCAGAAAACATTCTTCTAAGGCAGTCGACTCTTAGATCAGCAACGTCATCGGCTATCGGAAGGCTGATAGAACCCAAGCGCAATCCAAATACTAAGTTTGGAGATCGCGCAGCAGGAGTATCGGGTCCGAAGGCTTGGAATAAACTCCCTCCAGAACTAAGATGTATAACGAGCCCAACAGAATCTCGGTCCAAACTGAAAACTACATTATCAGACTCATGTCTTTAAATTCATTAAAATAATCTGTCTCTCGACGAATCACTTAAGACATACAAATTTTAACCAAATCCTGTACTGTACGACAAATTCAAAAAGTCAATTTTGTAATTTCGCTCCCATGCCCTGAATAAGAAAAAAAAGATATCATAACTATAATTTTATGTTCATAAGTGTGTCCATCTTATAGGACCTGTCAAGTCAGTATGTTCCTGTATATTTTCATATTTAAACTAGGAATTAATATGTAATAATACAAAATAAGATCTACAAGAAACTACAAACTCGGTCTACCTATTAACACCATAAATTATAATTATTTAATGAAAAAATCAAAATTACTAGACAAGAGGCTTGTTTAGGTATTATAGACAGCCCTGATTTACTTATCTTAATTACCTTCCATGTACGAATACCTAACAGATCCACTCGATCCAAAATTATTTTAAAATGTATCACTAATATCAGGACTGAGTCATTTAGATACTCGCTTGTACCTAGATTGCATACAGTGGGTAATCCTTTCGCTGAAATAGTAGATATATTCAACTGCACTGAATCTAGTTACAAAAAGGCTATAACATCATACCTCTTTCAAAAATATCACTGTTTATTTATTGCATTATTATATTTCTATTGACTTACTTATGTTTTTGGGTGCTAATATTTACTCAATGTTATTTTTGTGTCACTATTATTTTATGTTATATATAACACTGTTATGTAAAAGCCCATGAGGGAATATATAATAAAATAAATAAAATGTACTCATGTTTATAAATTAACGATCGCATGCCATAAAATCAAACCAGTGGGGGAATTTAAATCTCAACACTTTGCAAAAAGACTAAAAATAACGAATACCCCACTCAGCGCTTCGGGCGGAAATTCTCTAAACATCCTGAAAAATTACGAAAACGCAACAAATCAAAGAGTAAAAATAATTTTCCGGAAATATTCGGATACGTTTTCGGAATTGTCGAAAAAATTTCAAACAGACCCATAATTCCGCTCTTAAGTGCCTCACCAGACAGGCCCGTAAATAGAAATAATAAAAAGCCCGACGTAGTACACCCCTGAGTTTTATTTTGGCAAATACCGAGATATTTATAAAACCATTAAAAGTGTTGGTTGCTTTTAAGCCAACAATTGCCATAAATTCTAACTAGCGGTTTAATAATGAACGTTTTACCATTGGGATAGGATGAGCATTGAGCGACCGAGGGACGAAGATATAAACCATGCTAGAGATGCCGCTAATCTAATAATGTCACACTTTGCTATTATATTATCGCTGGAAGTCAAAAGGGCTGAAGCGCCATTTTGGGAAGTTTACACCAGAGCACGAGGTTTTATTCGTTTCACAATAAAATTCATAAGTTTTCAGGAACTAGTTGGATTTTGAAAAAAAAAGTTAGCTCAGGTAACTCAATGCTCCGAGAAATGCATTAAGTCCGGAGGTCACGGGTTCAAGGTCTGGTGTGCTCAAAAAAAACAAGAATCACAGTTTTGTGTTATTTCACATTGAATTACTCAAAAATAATATAAAGTATATTTGGGGCACTTTCCAGAATGGTTTACTCTTAGTATTTTTTTACACGAACTCCATACAGGGAAATAATTTCTATCAGAGCTTTTGTTATCTTTGGGGATGCTGTGTGGAGTCTGGTCTAATTAGAGGCTCAATTCAATTATTGGTTTCAATTAACGTAATGGCTCCAGCTTATTTATCGGAATCGTGTATTCCTGAAGATTCCAATTCGCGACAGTCAACCCTTAGATCGGCAACGTCATCGGCTATCGGAAGGTTAAAGGAACCAAAGCGCACACCAGACACTAAATTTGAAGGGCGCGCCTTCGGAGTGTCAGGTCCTTCAGCCTGGAATGGACTACCACATGATCTGAGAGTAATAAAAGACTCGACAAAATTCAGAGCAAAATTCAAAACCTATTTTTAATAAATAAAAAAAAATCATATCCATAATCAAAATGTAACAAGCCCAATAGAATATCTGTTCAAACCAAGAAAACTTTTCTGACTCTCATTCCTTAAATTCATCAGAAGATTTTCATCATTATCTGTTCCTCACTATGATTTTTTTTTTAATACCTTCGATATACTATATTCCAAATTTACTCTCATGCCACAAAAAAATGTAATGTATGTAAAAATCAGCTAAATTTAAAGTTATTATGTTATGGTGATTGTGTCCTGTCAGAAGTGACCTGCCAAGTAAGAATGTTGCTGTATATTTATATAAACTAGAAATAATATAATATTAAGTAGAAAATAAGAGTTGTACAGCGCTTTTGAGGTGATTTTTCACAAAAACGTCGCTATTAAAATTATCCAAATATTTTTATTATTATTATTGTCCTGATGAAAAAACAAAGAATCAAAACGTTGCATCAAATGACAATACCCGTGTTTGGTTACCAAATTTGAATAGGTAAGTAATGATCAACCTTCTTCTTCTCCATCTCTTTCCTTCCCCTATTCTCTTCATCTTACAACATACCCCTATCAGGGATGCTATAGTCCCACTGGACTCTTGAACTCTTGAAACCTATCTTATGTATTATGCCAACAGAATAACCATCTTCTTGGTTAGATGCTCATTTTCAGACGTAGAAATAGTAAAATATGCACGGGGTGAATAAGCAATAGGAAGTGAATGGAGAATGTTCGTTTTTGGACTAAAATAACAAAGGCTAATAGTTAGGCATATTTAATCTGGGCTATCTCTGGAACAGCCAAGCACTCAACTAAAATATATTTGTACTCAAATGATAAAGATGTATACGAGGCCTGTTCAAAAGAAAATGTGGATTTTGAATTTCCGCGGGCTGTGTACATTCGATTATAGACTTTTTTTTGTTATGTTGGTACACATATGTTTATCAAATGTTAGCATCATCAGCCATTTTAGATTAGTGGTTTTTTTTTGACAACTGGAAAGGTTAGTAACGTTTTTGTGTGTTCTTAGATTTTTTACTTTTGAAAAAAATGGATCAAAGAATATGTATCAAATTTTGCGTTAAAAATGGAAAAAAGTGCTCCAACGCACTTAAAATGTAGACTGTGGCATTCGGCGAGTCTACTTTGTCGAAGTGATACAAGCGCTTTACAGAAGGCCGAGAAGATGTTAATGACGATGAGCGTCCTGGAGTTGTGGAAAAACAAATCATGGATTTTATTCTTTGATCCGTTTTTTTCAAAAGTATAAAATCGAACGACACACGAAAACGTGACTAACCTTTCCAGTTGTCAAAAACAAACCACTTATCCAAAATGGCTGAAAATGCTAACATATGATAAACATATGTGGAACAATAAAAAAAATAGATAATCGAATGTACCCGGCCCGCGAAAATTCAAAATTCACCTTTTCTTTTGAACAGGCCATGTAAATGTATTAAATTGTACACGCCCGAGTTTTACCATAAAAAGGTACATTTTTACAGCAAACCAAGTATTTGTAAAACCTATGTAGTAATATGTGCGTTTAGCTGACCATGGAATTTTGGGCATTGTTCTCTAAACAGCACATATCGAGTCCCAACTGCTCCCAACCGTCTGGAGCCTGTGCGGCTGAAGTTTGTGGGGAGGGAAAGGAGATAGGTAAGAAAAAGGTTAGGAAGCACCTAGCTATTCAGATCTGGTCACCCAACACGGCTAAAGCCATTCCAAGCAAAGTTTCAATTCAGAATAGTGGTCTCTCACCAGGGCAATACTAAAAATATCTACCACTCTAAAACATGCCGCAAATTTATTGTTATATTTTATATGAATTAAATGTGTTATGACACATATTAATGAAATAAAATTTATTTGCGCACGCTGGTTTTGAGCCCGAATACGCAGGCCGTGCATCTCGTTCTTATAATGCTTACGATAAAAATGGATTTGTACTTAAATGTCTTCATAATACAATCCTAGACCTTGACATGGATAATTTTGCTATCGGTTCCTTCATTGGTGTAGATTTTGTGGATTCAAAAGAATTCATTAATTTACAAATTACATTGTTCACATACAAAAATAAATACTTTTATTTGACCTTTTTTGCGTACTTTTTAAATAAGAAACAGGTGCCCCAAAAACTAAAGATGTTTTGCATTCACCCCACTTTGATTTCACCTTTTCAATACTATTAATTACATCAGAAGACTGCGGAGCGCCCGCGGCCAAACTCTCCCCTTCTACTAATTAATCCTAACTTTGACAAATCCAAGAATAAGAGTACTCGTTCGAAGATTTTCCCAATAAAATAATATAAGCGACGGATTTCTCTTCGTTCTTCCCTCTCCTGAGTGCCATTTATACTTCATTACTTTAGACAGGTGATTAGCGCCATTTTAGGGCGGTTTTCATTTACGTAGACATTTTGTAATATTATTTAGAAGCCTGGATATTAGCTACACAAGGGTTGCTAAATCACCCAGGGCCCGACGATTTGTAAAAGATTCTGTGGAATTTTGCCGATTTTAATTACAAGCATTGATTTAATTGTGAGGTTAATGAGTTAACGGACAAAGGTAGAGTTTGAGCATTTACATTTTAACCCAAGCAAGACACGCCAGCGTAGCGGCTATATCTTAAATATTTAAGCATTTCCCTGTGAAAAACTAAAAAAAAATAATTGCCTAAAGATGCCTATTAAAACATATATAGCAACTCGAAAGGTTAGTCACGTTTTTGTGAGTTCTTCGATTTTTTACTTTTGAAAATGGATCAAAGAATAAAATCCATGATTTGTTTATCCACAACTCCAGGACGCTCATCGTCATTAACATCTTCTCGGCCTTCTTTAAAGCGCTTGTACCACTTAAAAACACTTTTTTGAGACAAAGTAGACTCGCCAAATACCACAGTCAACATTTTAAGTGCGTGAGAGCACTTTATTTCATTTTTAACGAAAAATTTAATACATATTCTTTGATTCATTTTTTTCAAAAGTAAAAAATCGAAGAATACACAAGAACGTGACTAACCTTTCCAGTTGTCAAAAAGAAACCACTAATTCAAAATGGCTGATAATGCTAACATATGATAAACATATGTGTACCAACATAACAAAAAAAAACGATAATCGAATGTACACAGCCTGCTAAAATTCAAAATTCACCTTTTTTTTAACAGGCCTCGTATATGGATATTAATAGAAAGGTGAATGCAGGAAACTCCATCAATAGAGGACTGAATGCTGTTGACGCCAATAAGAAATTGACCAAAGGAGCGAAACTAGCAGTCCACAATGGAGTGATTATACCAACCCTGATGAATGGCAGTGAGGCATGGAACTGGCAGAAGAATGATGCAAGTAGACTGAATGCTGTGGAAATGAGATTACTGATATGTATGTGAGGTAAAACCATGTGTGACCGTATTAAAAAATGTGGATATCTGAAAAAAATGCAAGGCTGATGTGAGCGTAATGAATAGTTTGGGCATGTAGAGCGAATGAACGAAGAAAGGAGTGTAAAAAGAATATGTGATGCGAAAGTGAATGGAAGAAGAAACCGAGGACGTTTGAGAAAGACATTACACGATAAAAAAAATCAAATACATGAGTCGGGTCATGTGAAGAGTCAGAATAAGAGAATAGTATGTATTAGTCAATGTATGAATGTGAATGAACAAGGAGTATATGTCAAGACAGAGTTATGTGGTGGTTCGTTCTCTCTACCTATCCATACGGGGAAACAGCCTGATGGTTGGTTAGTTCGTTTATTTAACATCTCCACACACTAACTACAACTCTTTAACTGAAGATAGATTTATTTACCTACACTGATGCAGCCGCATGGTCAACTTCGCCAGATTTTCACCCTCAAAGAGACCTTTTTTACTGCCCCATAAATTATAATGCGCCGAATATGTTACGCAGAACGCGTATTTGGGTTTTAAACAAAATGTCCTTCACACTGATGCCATTATTTTTTCATTGCTTTACACCAATTGTTACACTGTGATTATTTTGTTTTAGAAGTAATAATTTTACAAATAAGACAAATTCAAAAGCGTTATTTTAATTTGACGGGTGTCTGTAGACGTAGACGTATAGGTTTATAGCGACTAGACTTTAAAAAACAAGAAGTTTCCGAAAAAAGAATACAGTAAATATATTTACACTGTTCAATTATAAAAAGTCGTAAAAAAAACTGTCAAAGCAAATCGAAAATTTGCCAATTTGTCGGGTGCCGTAAACCTAGTGTAATTAAATTAGTTGTAAATACATTTTTGAGGATACCGAGAATTTAAGGGTGGTAATATGTAAGCTTTCGGGGTATTAAAGATTAAATAAGCTAAATAACGTATGTTGCTATCGAATATAAGGTTTTAATCACCCATCCAATCCAGTTTAAGCTTTGCTGGATGGTTTTCAAATCAATTAACGGAATGGCATCGGATTATTTATCGGGATTGTGTATTCCTGAAGATTTCAATTCGCGACAGTCAACCCTTAGATCGGCAATGTCATCGGCTATCGGAAGCTTGAAGGAACCATAGCGCACACCAGACACTAAGTTCGGAGAGCGCGCCTTCGGAGTATTAGGTCCTACAGCCTGGAATGGATTACAACACGATCTGAGAGTAATAAAAGACTCGACAGAGTTCAAAACCAAATTTAAAACCCATTTTTTCAGAAAATCATTTCTATAAGCAAGATGTAACAAGCCCAATAGAATTTCTGTGCAAACCAAGAAAATTTTCAGACTCTCTTTCCTTAAATTCATTAGAAAATTATCACCATTATCTGTTACTCACTACGAAAAATTAAAAAAAATACCTCCGATTTACTTTATTTAAAATTTGCTCTCATGCCCTAAAAATGAAAAAATAATAATAAATTAATAAAAATTAAAATACATGTATATGTAAGAATCAGCGAAATTTCAAATTATTATGATATGGTGATTGTGTCCTACGAGAAGTGACCTGCCAGGTAAGTATGTTGCTGTATATTTATATAAACTAAGAACTAATATTGAGTAGAAATTAAAATTTGTACAGCGCCCTTGAGATGATTTTTCACAAAAACGGCGCTATACAAATTATCCAAATATTATTAATAATTAACCTAGGCACAGTATTGGACGAGCACATCTTCTCTGTAAAGTACTTTGGTAACTATAATCTTATGTACACCGTGAACATATTAATTTGAGATATTGAAACACCTTCTTACCATCTTTTAATATTTAAATAATAATTCTGATTATGTTTCTGTAAATATTTTGATCGTGTTTCTAAAAAAAAAAAAAAATCGCCATCTTGAGTATGGAAAGATAGAATTTTGAAAACATCATACTTTTTTCTAAATAATCGCGTTTCAAAAATTAAGATCATAACAGAAATAATAATAATAATAACAAAGTTCTATTCCGGAAGGTATGCAGGAGTAGTGCAATGCAATACCTTCCATAATTGATATCAATACATAGTCATTATAATATTAAAAAATAAAAACGAGCAGAAATTCATGAGAAAAAATAAATTAAATTAAATTTAAAAAAACAATTTAGATAATAAAAGTAAAAAATAATTGTAGAGGATATAAGGCCTCATTTCTGCAAAACGCCATCAAGAGGGAGTCCATCCTGGCAGGGTTAAGATTGATGGGGCCAATAATTTACTCCAATGCGCTTCTATACTTTAATTCGGGATCTGACGGGATTCCATGATGAGGTCATTTCTGGAGTTGTTAATCCTTTCCCGCATTCCTGCCACCCTGGTTCTCATAAGGGCTGCAAATCCTGGAACTCGCCTCTAGGTGAACATACCGGAAGCACTGCAGTGCCTGGGAAGACTGAACATCATGCGGTAGGCGTTGTTGTACTAGACCCGAAGCCTTTCCATGCTACTCTTCCTAAAATTTGTCATAAAGCAGTTTAAAATTATTTCAGGTTTTTTCTGCGTACTTAATATCAGCTGTAAATTTTGTCTAAGTACTGAAACATTTCATCGAAATAAATGCAAATTAACAAAAGTCGAACAAAAGCGTGCTACCTTTCTGTTCCTGCCAATGTAATTCTGCGCGTTGAAAGCAGACGTTAAAAATACGAAAAACGACTGGAGAAAGCTGTGACGAAAAAGTTACTTTGAAAAGAAGAAAAAATCATTACTTAACGAACAATCCCGCTGAAAAAACAGCGTATTTTTCTCAAATCGGTCGGCTCGGCAGTAAGTACCAATTTTATTCATTAAAAATTCACGTTTTTGTATTCTTAAAAACTTTTCTACCCCTCTGGAAAAATTTAGGAAGAGCGATGTGAAAAAGCAGCGGGGAAATGCGGGGTTTATTTTCTGCATTGGCGCATTCTCCGATGGCATTAGGAGAAAGAATTGTCGAAAGATAACAAATATAAAAAAAGGAAAGAGGGGATTTTTTTGTCTGCGACTTGCCCCAACTTCCCCTAGTTCATACAACAATGGGGTAACTTGTGTTAGGGCAAAACTTTCCCAGAAAATAAAAAGCGCTTTGCGCAGGGCTTTACCGGATTTCAGTTGTTTTTACAACCAAGAAAACAGCTTAGTGACCGGTTTCAACCTTTCCTAAATAAAGTAAAAGATTTTTTTCCAATGTGAATATTGCACAAGAGTTTAAGCTACCCGCTAACTAGTGGGACTGTTACGTCATCAATCGATGTATGCCATGAGGGTGAAGTTAGTAATAAGGGGAAGAATTATGAGAATGGGAAGAAAGATAAGTTCCTGGCGACCACTAAACACGGCTGAAGCCATTTCAAGCAACGTTTCGATTCTGAATGGTGGTCTTTCAGCAGGGCGATTCTTAAATGATACATATTTAAAGCTGAGAGCCATAAGCCTCACGAATCAGAATAATTAACTTGTTATTCGCTTGACCTATCCGTTCCTGAATGTAAAAACAAACGTACGATCTCAAGGGTGGTAACGTAACATTCTTACTCCATTTAACCTTGTTTATTAAAGGGTTTTCATGACACAAACTTGAGGGATTTGATAACTGAAATACTTAAAGTGAAGTATATTTACAATCGACCGGTCGGTAGCTGAGTGGACAAACGCGTCGGATTCCCACCCGGGTGTCGTGCGTTCAATTCCTCTGCTGGCTAAGTCCTCCATCATTACGCAAGCAACATATTCCGCTTCTTGTGATGGCAGTAGGAGTTTATCAAATATTGTCAGGTTATTTGTAACCCGGGAATGTTTGTCTTTCTCGTATTTTTAAGATATTACACAAAACTCTCGTTCGGGGTTGCATTAAACCCCCGTTTGGAACGGGAGTATTGACCTAACCAAAACTACGCTTTTATGACTATTTACTTTTAGTAAAACTTTTTGTGGAATTCGTAATCCGGTTTCCATTTAATCCGTTTGGGAGCCCTGGCCTCACCCCACGGAGGGGAGGGATACCCCACTTTACTTTCTTCTTCTCTAAGTAGTCGGGGTTTTAAAACAAGCGTTTCTGTACCTCTAAGTATTATTTTGAATATTTCATGAAGCCCGTAGCCGATCGCTTAGAATAATGCCGGTTAAAATGAATACAGAGGAACAGATGAAAGAAACGATAAGCTCTAATACATTTTGAAAAATAGATAGAAAATGCGGAGACTTGGGACAAATCTTTTGGGTAATTTGCTCACATTACATAATTGTTGTATTTAACTTTATGACTTCACCGACAACATGTATAACATGAATAGTAGGAGTCACGAAGGAAAACAATGTTATAATAATTACAGAAAACTTTCATGACGCAGTTTTGTGATATTTCACCTCAAGTGCGTCTTATAGTAAATTGAATAATCTTATAAAACTAACTCACAACGAGAAAATAATATATGAGATGTATACAAATAAAAACTACCTAAAATCAAGATAGCTATCACAAATCATGATAGAAAAAGGTTCAGATATGGGTGTAAAAGTGCATGTGTACATCAACAGATTAATAAAACAATTTGCCAGAACCTAAGGGTATAATAATTCAGATGAGACGTATGAATTCATATTGACATATTTGTTAAATCAAAGAACATGAAATAAGATTGAGAACAGTTAATATGTTGGTACTTTAAAATATTTATATGCAAGTATTATAAGTGAACGTTTCCAAAGATGCAAGCAGTGTAAACATAACAAGTAACGAAATAACATTAAATATTTTACGACAATGAGTATATGGTTTTCAGTAGACAGTGAGGACATTGATTTGTAAGGATACAAGTAAGGAGAAAACCGAAACAAAGCAAATTAAGGACGCTTTTAAAAATATTAAATTTTAATAAGTTACGTTTTTTATGTAGGATTTGTTGTAAGCAATTTGCTTTAAAAATTATGAATTGACATTAACAATATTCAGATATTACAATATACGTCGATTCTGAATACATACGCTTTATTGCGATGGTTATCAACTCGATTAATAAACCGTTTTTTTTTTTTAATTTAAACACAAACAGATCCAAACTCTTCTTACGTCACTCTAACTCATTCGCTGCGCTATTACATAGCAATGTAGACAGATTGATAACTATTGTGACGTATACTGATCGTATGATCGTAAACTGTAATAATTTTCGACTATTTCTTTGTACAAGCAGTACTCTTAGTAGAAAGTTGAAAGCTATTTTGATGAGAAAAAAAGAAAAATAACCTAGTCGTAGTTTGTTAATATATTGTGTATTTTTTATCATTTCTTTGTCAAACACCATTTTAATTTAACTATTTAGGTTTATTTTTCTTTAAATTCTTCTCAAAATATTGGTAAGAGTTATTTATCTGATGATTCTTTGTTTAGGCACTGTGTACTTTAAAAAAAAATCTGTGTAACCCAATCATTAATTTTTTTTTCCTTTTTAATTTGTCAAAAAATTATCTGTTCAGATTTATTTAACATTAACTTATCTCGATTCGTGGGAAATAGTTGGAATGCAGGTGAATTCTTCAGTGAATTCGTATTTTTTTTACGAATTACTGTCTGTTTCTGTGTGTTCTGCTTAAATAGAGTGGTAGATTCTCCAAGTATCGCCCTGATGAAAGACCACCCTTCAGAATCGAAACATTGTTGCTTGAAATGGCTTTAGCCTTGTTTGGTGACCAGATCTGAATAGCCAGGTACTTCCTAACCTTCATGTTCCCTATCTCCTTCCCCTCCCCACTAACTTCAGCCTCACAACATACCCCTATTGGAGATGCCATAGTCTCACGTTGGGAGCAGTTGAGACTCTTGTGCGATATTCACGTAAAAAAAAATAAAGGGCTGTTTTCACATAAGATTGGGCCCGATTTAAAAAGTTTAAAAAAGGGTTTTTGAAATTAAATAAGTAAGTACTGACATTTAAGTAAGACAGCGAATAATGTAGAAAAGAATTGAAAGAGCTTCTTTGAAATTCCTCACTATTCACATATTCAAACAAAAATAAATAGAACCTTTCAACCAGCCTCTTCCTCATCTCCTTAATCTCCCCACTACCTTCAACTTCACAATATTCCCCAATTGGGGAAACCATAGTCTTACTGGCTCCAAATAGTTGGGAGCAGTCGAGATTCAAGTGCGGTATTCACTATAAAAAAATGTAAATAAACTTAAATAGAACACATATACTTTGTTTTTAACCACTTTTTTAGTGGTTAAAAACAAAGTATATGTGTTCTATTTATAAATATGGCAAGCCACAAAGTTAATGCTTTTTACGAATATGTAAATAAACTTATTCGTAAAAAAAGTATTTTAGTGGTTAAAATCCTTTTGATTATTTTCTCACTCATGTCATTTGAGCTTTGATCCTTTCCCGATATTATTTACTAGCAACGCTCCGAAGCTCTGAACTGAATAATGTATTAAGCCGTCGGACCTTTGACTTGACTAAAGTACATTTCCGATTTGCTCCCAATAAAGATATATCTTTTTTTATCGGCGATCGGAAGTTCGTGAAGCTGCATGAAATACGATGGATTAGAGAGGCAGATACTTCCAGTGTCGCCCTGGTGAATGACCAACTTAGAACCGAAATGTTGCTTAGAATGGCTATAGAAATGTTGAAAATGTGGCTTGTTTTTTCTATTTTTCTTTTTTTTGTGGTTTTTATTTATTTGTTTTTTTTTTATATGAATACCGCACAAGAGTCTCAACTGCTCCCAACCATCTAGAGCCAGTGAGACTATAGCATCCCCAAATAGGGCATGTTGTGAGCAGTGGCGGCTCGTGAGTTTTTAGTGTGCTAGAGTGCTGAGATTGAAAATTATGACATTGTTAGTGTTGTTGTAGCCGAAAATGATTTTTTTTTTCCAAGATTTAATTTTTTGTATGAAGATTTTCAGGATTTTTCAGTTTCGGTGGTGCACTGCACGGATTTCTGAAAAATCTTCATACAAAAAGTTGAAATTTCTAAAAAAAATAAAAAAAATTTTCGGCTACGACAACATCAATGATGACGTTTTATTTTCAATCTTACCACTCTAGCACACTAAACAGTCACGAACCGCCACTGCTCACAACACGGCCTATTTGGGGATGCCATAGTCTCACTGGCTCTAGATGGTTGGGAGCAGTTGAGACGCTTGTGCGGTATTTATATTAAAAATAAAAACAAAAACAAATAAAAAAATAGAAAAAATCAAACCACATTACCTGAACATGACAACTTGTGAGGTTCAGGTAATCAGTCTAGTTCAGGCTCTCAAAGGCGCTCCTTATCACATACGGGGACTACCGATAATCTCGGGAAAGGCCAGTTACCTTCTTCTGGAGGAGAGCATCGAGCGATAAGGTCGTGTCTAACCTACTAATTTCAGTGTTGTTGGAATTTGGATTCAAGTCATTTGCTTACATAATCTATGAAAGTATATTTTAATATAAACTCAATCTTATTTAAGTAATCAATTCAGTGATTATTACTGCTTCCTGCCTGGGCGGACGAGCTTGCAGATCGAGTGTCTTGCTCGTTTCCTCTCCGAATTGCAGATGTCGCATATCCAGCGTATCCAGAGGGCCACGTATGGGCCAGGGGTATCGTTCATGTTTTATAATTTCGTTTCGAGTCTTATGTAATCTATTTTTGATACAATACCACTAAATTTGGTAATGTGAATTCCAACTGAGTCCACAAATAAGGTTATAAGCTTTTCCTCGAGCGTAGAATCAATTGAGGGGCTTAGAAGCGAAGGCAGCAATCTCCAAATACGGTTCTGTAGCATTGTCAACTTTTGAATGATTATTATAAAGAAACAGAAAATGTGGTGTGCCAAAATGTTTGTGCACATTAAACAAGGAACAATTTGAAACAATTTTCTCTAAATTTATCAACATATTCACAAAAGAAAAGTGCATTGAACGTTAAATCAACTTTCCAAGAAATAATTTAAAATGAAGGAGATTGCTGCCTTTGCTTCTAAGCCCCTCAATTGTACAAATATAAACTTTCTACGGAAAGCCATTTGAAAAGTAAAAGAGAACTAGTTTTACTTCTACATTCTCCTTACTGTATTGTTTGTGTATGTAATTCCTTGTTCTAAATAAGCAGGTTTTCTCTAGTCCGCCTAAAACGAATTGAAAACACGATTAGAACTCTCCGAGTGCTAGCTGCGGAGGTTTTGTAAGTATCTTTGATTGCATGAGATATTACCTAAATAATTTATTTACGCCCGTTTTAGGCTTTTGCATACATTTTAATGTATTTTTTTTTTTCAAAACGGTTACCTCATTAGTGCAAGAATCGTGTAAAATAGAAAAAAAAAGATTATTGAATAGCAGATACAAAAATAACTAATAACATGTTCGAAAATATTGTAAAAGAAAGGAAATAAATAATATAATAGGTAATAGGTCCAACTATTAGTTTAGCCCTACCAGATAAAAATTACTTTACTAAATCAAACTTATAGTTTGATATTGACGTGTTAAATATATCAGCGACATCGGAGTATATGTTTCCCAGATGCAACATTCGTCGCATAGGCGTGTTGAATTGTGAGTTTGAAGCAGAATTGTTACAATAGTACGGTAGGTTCTGCCTTGTAATCGTCTTGCTAGGAACATGAAACGAAATCAAGTTTAATAGTTCAGGGCTGTCAATCATTGAGCTTATAATTTTGTATAAGCAAATCAAGTCGGTAATTATTCTCCGTTCAGACAATCTCAATAAATTAAGATGACAGAGATGATAATCGTAATTGATAGATTCCCTTAATGAGCCCATAATGGGCAAATGTAATAAATTAAATATATGTCACGCGAGAATACCCGATGGGTTAGACGGGTAGTAAGTCGTCACCTATCAAGTATTAACATAAAATACATATGGCCGTGTTTCGTTACCAGATCTTAGAACCCAGATATTTTTAAACCTTCCTCTTCCCGTTCCCATTGCCTTTAGCCTCACAACAAACCCCAACTTAGGATGTTATAGTCCTACTGGCTCTACACGTTTTGGCGCAGTTCTGCGTGTCAGTTTTGCGTGCGTAAATTATTTATTTTATTTCAAATGTATTTGTTCACATTTAAATCATAAAATAGTTTAGAGAATATTTTCGGCACGTTCCAGAGTAGCATTAGTAGAAGTATCGCCCGGTAAAAGACCACTATTCAGAATCGAAACGTTGCTTAAATTGGCTGTAGCTGTATTTGTAGACCAGAACTGAATAGCCAGGAATTTCCCAATCTTCCACTTCCCCATCTCCTTCCCTTCCCACTACCTTCAGCCTCACAACCTCCCCCAATCAGGTACGCCATAGTCTCACTAGCTTCAGACGGTTGGCAGCAGTTGGGACTCTTGTGCGTTATTCAGTAATTATCAAAACAAAATCCGAATATGAAAACACCTTTAAAATTATTTGTTTCAGAGATTTGCAAGCTATTACAAGCGTTAAACGAATCAATATTGGCTCCCGTAAAATCACACCGTTGTCAAATTTACTAAGCAAGTTTGACAGTATGAAAAAAGTTTGACCTACATAGAAAATGTGTTTTACCCAAAAGGCCTTTTCACGTCGCTATCCCGGCTTAGCCCGGGCCGGATCGATGGACAGGTGTGATGGGTATAATTTAGTGTTGTCACACGCCGTCACAGACCGTCACATCACGTCACATCAATACTTTTTCGGTCACAGAACGAGAGAGGATGTTAAAAATGAAATTAGTTTTTAAAAATATATTTAAAGTTAGTTGCTACAAAATTAAGAAAAACGGTACCCTACTTCATATAACATTTTGTTTTGGATTTAATACTAAAATACTTCACTTACTGGAATTCTTTTTTTTTAGACGCTCGACTACGAATCCAAAGGTCGCGGGTTCAAACCCGGCGTGCGCCAATAACTTTTATTTAATTAATATGTGTCATAACACATTTAATTCATGTAAAAAATAATAAAAAATATATTTGAGGCACGTTCCAGAGTGATAGAAACTTTAAGTATCGCCCTGGTGAAAGACCGCCATTCAAAATCGAAACGTTGCTCGACATGGCTTTAGCCGTGTTTGGTGACCAGATCTGAATAGCCAGGTACTTCCCAACCTTCCTCTTCCCAATCTCCTTCTCCTCACCACTGCCTTCAACCTTACAACATACCCTATTTGGGGATGCCATAGTCTCACTGGATCTAGACGGTTAAGAGCAGTTGAGACTCTTGTGCGGTATTCATATAAAAAAATAAAATAAAAACACTTTTTTAAAAAGACCCCATAGCAGATAACAATTTGTAGCATGATTTAAAGACATCTCAAAGGACATGCGCAAAGGCAAAAGGGCTGATACGCCATTTTGTGAAGTGTACACCAAAGCACTTTAAATTTTTTGTTTTTGTTTTACAATAAAATTCACCAATCTTTAGTATCTGGTTGGATTTTGAAAAAAAAAGTTAACTCAATGCTTTAACAATGAAGTGACAAAAAGCCAAAAAAGTTTTAAACTTGTGTCGCCTCAAGCTTTCTCCCAAATGGTTAATATATTTTAGATGGCTGAAGGGCCACAAAAGTCAGAATCAAAAAAATAGATGCAGAATGCATGTTTCACTCATTTTTGACCAAAAGTGCCGTTTAATCCATAGACATAAAATACAAGACACGTCATATTCATACAAATTGAACGATAAATTTGGCACGCTCTGATATCTCATAACGTATGAAAAGGATAGCCATACCAAGCAGAATATGAGTGTATGAATGAGAAAGCTATATGAACGTCCCGCGTAACATTCTCCGCGTTACAAGCCCTCTCTTCCCTAACGAACTTACGAGCGAAGTAGCATGCGACATACTCAGTGTACTGTCGCTAGGTTGTCTTCAGCACACTTATGTATTTCTGCATTCGCTATCTCACTTATACCATTTGGTATGTAAATAATTTAATTAATTGAAATAATAAGTGATTTGTGTGTACTTCGCATGAAAAGAAACTCCATGAGATTTGTTTATTGTTCCCAAATGATTCTTACACTTGTCGAAAGCACAGGAAGGCATTTTATCTGAGAAAAGAGCTAACAGCGATGACTTTGTGGCAGCTGGTGACAGCTTGTTTGTTGAACTAATGTTTGTGCGAGACTATGGTAAACGCAGTAAATGTCAGGTATGCCACGTTGGCTTAGTTTAGTGCAGTCACGCGCGTTGTCTCACTAACGTGTCTACATTATTTTATTCATCTAAGGTTTGATACCTTTCCAGCGACGACATTTAATTCAGTTTTTTTTTCTTCTCTATTAACAATCTCAGGCATTTTGACGTACAATAATTACTTCTAATCATTCCTTTAGTGACTTCAATACGATGATTTTTTTAACCTTTTCAGGGCGTTGATATGTACTGGTATGACAACACCAGTGCGCGGCGGTTTCAAATCGCATTAAGATAACAAAAATATATTACGGCATGTTCCTTAGATATCGGGCTATGTCTTATCATCTTATTAAGCTTCAAACATAAACAGAATATGATAAATATTACGAGAATAAACATCCATCGATAAAAACGAACCATTTGTATGAACGGACTTACGGGTTTGTGTGTGCGTCATCACAGTGTCCGCAATCTCCGAACACTGCGCCGATTGTCAAATATTATGATCCACTTATATTCGAATTACGAAAACCATAAAACCGTCATCACTCATCACAAAACACAGTACGATCACTCTCGAATTTCGTATTTACGTAATATTGTTTATATTAGTCCGACACCAAGATACATTGAACATGATTTATTAGAATTTGAAATGGTCCGCTACTCAAGTGATAATCTACAGGGTGGTTCACTAAAGTTCAATATATACCAACTTATTTAATGTTTTTCTTTTTTAATTCATTCTTAACTCTATGGCTGCCATTAGCATCCATCGGTGTACGGTGATTCCGTGCCTCAACTGCCATTTACATCGTACGGTGTAAAAGGCGAATGTCAATGTTTCTTCGATGATATTTCTAAGTTCAAGCCGTAGATGGGGCTAAATATTATTTCATAAAATAATATAAACTCTTTTCCAGCGACATCTTTCATAAAAGTTGATAATTTATATTGTTTACACTACCCGCATCCAAAAAAGGACTAAAGTTTTCTTGGGCCAGTCGCTCAAATCTCCCGCCATTATAAAGTCATGTGTGTGTATGTCACGTGGCTCTTACCATAGTTAAGTTTATGGTTCCAAAAATTTGTTGATGACCAGAAATAAACATCATACAATCGAAGAGCACTGGTCAAAAGATCTCCCTTCTCACGAGCAATATTTTTGGCAAGACGATGTTTAGAAATCGATATCAGATATTGCTCAGTATGCTGCATCTTTCAGACCCCCATACTCAAATTGTTGGTGATAAATTGCACAAAATTAAACTCCTGGTTAATCACACTCGTAAAATGTTTAAGGAAACAATGGTGCCATACGAAAAATTATGTATTGACGAGAGCATTACAGACTTTAAAGGACGTCTTAGGTTTAAGCAGTACATTCCATCCAAACGTCAAAGGTTTAAAATTAAAATGTTTGTTTCGTGCGACGCGCAGACTGGTTTTATTTTAGATATTATTATTTATTGTGGTGATGGTACGGACGTAACTGACGACTAATGTCTCGGGGCTTTAGGTGCGGTTGTCACCACTTTGTTAAAAGACTACCTAGGGAAAGGTCACAATTTATATGTGGACAATTGGTACACTAGTCCAATATTGTTTAAATTCCTGCACGATCATCGAACCAACGCATGTGGAACAGTACGCAAAAATCGCAAAAATATGCCAAAATTTAAAAAATTGAAGAGAGGGGAGATTACCTCGCAGTGCTCTGGTTCACTGATGGCATTAAAATGGCACGATAAACGAGAAATTCACATATTAACCACACTTCACGATGATGCAGTTTCTCCGACAGGAAAAAATAATTTTAGAACCGGTGAAGCGATTTTGAAACCAACATGTATCCAAGACTACAACAAAAACATGGGTTTAGTTGATAAAGTAGATATGATGATAACCAGCATAAATTCCCTAAAAAAATCTGTTAAGTGGTATAAAAAACTTTCCTTCCATTTGATTGATTTATATCTACTAAATTCGTATATAATGCACAATAATATAAGTTCAAAAAATTTTAGATTTCCTGATTACCAATTATGTATGATAAGACAATTATTAGAAAAATATCGTATTACATCGCGCCCTGAAGTTGGTCCGCGTACATCACAAGACTTGCCATTGCGTTTATCTGCCAAAATGCTAGCTAAACATATGCCAAAACCAATACCAGCAACGGAAAAAAATCGAAAACCGTATAAAAACTGTTATGTATGCGAAAACAAGAAATTTTAAATTGAATTTAATATCACTGCGTATAGAATTATTACACAAAAAAGAGTTAAATTAGAATAGTAACCTAATCTAAATGTTAGTTTACTACACACACACATTAAATACGTACGTAATAAAGATTTAATCACTTTAATTAAGTATTTTAATTATTTAAAATTCACGAAATGCGAACACAGCGCACGTAAAATTTGATCTACGCATTGTCCTTTGTTTCGACAGGGAAACGAGACTAGCGCCATCCTGTGACCGATGACATAATTACGTCACAGAGAATCTCGATAGCAAGATTTAGGATCGACCCGTTTAAAAATATTTTTGAAATAATTAAGCAAAATAATTCTAAGAAATTTTGATAGGTGCCGGTAGAGGACAGATTTGAGTAGAGTAATAAAATTATTTCAGAAGTGTCAATGCTATATTAACAATCATATGACGGTTGACATTTGGTAGTACGGTGCCGTCTCAAACGTTGAGACGCTAGCGCACAGGGCTTGTATTTTGCCGTCTACTATGTTGAGACGCTAGCCCGGAATGAGTTAAATAAAATACAAAAATCTGTTTTTTTTCTACTTTTGCAGCATTCCACCGAGCGAGCGAAACGACAATTTGAAAATGTTTTTATTGAAGTATCGAACAGAATAAATCAAATTGTAGATTCAATCGCCATGAAATTCGCCAGTGCGCTTGGACAGAGATTAAAGCAAACATGGAACACGAGAACTAGTTTCATTTGATGCACAACAAAAATAATTTGATAAGGATATTATTTATTTATTTAAAAATACGTACATAAATAATATAATATTTATGATTTAATAATACGAAAGTGTTTGAAAAAGAGAGTACGAGAACAGCGTGCAATATAGTTGTGAATGATGAATACTTGGAGCAAGTGGATGAGTTTGTGTATTTAGGAAGTATATTCTAGAGAGACGGAAAGGCTGATAAGGATATTGAAAGAAGGGTGAATGCAGGAAACTCCATTAATGGAGGACTGAACGCTGTTGGCGCAAATAAAAAAATTGTCCAAAGAAGCGAAGCTAGCAGTCCACAATAGAATGCTTATACCAACCCTGATGTATGGCAGTGAGGCATGGAACTGGCAAAAGAAGAATGAAAGTAGACTGAATGCTGTGGATATGAGATCTTTGAGACGTATGTGCGGTAAAACGGTGTATGATCGTATTAAAAATGTGGATATCCGAAAAGAATGCAAGGCTGATGTGAGCGTAATGAATAGGATCAAGAAAGGGACGCTTAGATGGTTTGGGCATGTAGAGTGAATGAACGAAGAAAGGAGTGTGAAAAGAATATATTATGCGAAAGTGAATGGAAGAAGAAGTCGAGGACGCCCGAGAAAGACATGGCACGATCAAGTAAATCAAATACTTGAATCGGGTCATGTGAAGAGTCAGAATAACATAAGAGTATGTATGAGACGATGTATGAATGTAAATGAAGCAAGGAGTGTGTGCTAAGAAAGAGTGTGTTGTATGGCGGTCTGTCTTCTCTGCCTACCCTTGCGGGGAAACGGCGTGATGATTAGTTAGTTATAATACGAAATTTTAATTGGTTTTTATTTTTTATTTATTTATTTAAGACAGGGTCAGTTTTAACCTGATACGGTCATCTTCTGACTAAAGTCTTACAATTCACCAGTCTGAAGATAACAGTGGAAAAAAGTTGAAACCTTGAAATGGAATTCCATCACGAAATAACAGTTTCGAAAAAAGAAATATTCATAAAAAAACATGTATTAAATAAGAGAATACTTTGTTTTAAAACCACAGAATTTATTATGATGAAGGCCAACCGGTTTCGCTTGGATCAAGCTTTATCAGGGCACATATAATAACTAAAGAAAAAATACAGAGCACAAAAAATACAAAATACAAAAAAATATATTCTCAGAAGTGATCCCAATAATTACAAATTACATGAATTATTTAAAGCAATAAATTTTAAGATTTATAGACCAAACCTTTTTACTGGGCGTATGAAAATTTTTTTCCGTTTATTTTGGTGTTTTAATGCTTGAGTTTTTTTTTCTTATGTATCTCTTTATTTCATCCTGCGGGAAATATTGAATATGATAGAAGTTTGTAGAGAAATCCAAATTCTCTTTAACACTCTTTAAAGTCCAAAAATACTCAAGACAAGTTGGAGTAAATTAAAATGTGTCCAAAGAAAAACATATATTTTTACATCTGACTCAACCATTTGATCGCATTTGAATTTATTATTTTACTGTCCACTTGTACACTTCTTTATAAAATTGCATAATCAGTTAGGGTAGTGCCACCAACAATTACCTAGAGCCTTTAATAAACATCCAAAAATTATTTCTAAAAGTTATCCATAAAGTTCCTTTGGACGAGCACTGAATTTGTTTTTAATGAGCTAGACGTCCTCAACTTGAAATAACTATACTCTAAAAATATCCTATTGCACCAATTTAATAATATCCTTATGTTTGAAGAAAGGAAAATTTCTAGAACCTAAAGGCAGTCACACATATTTTTTTTTTTTGTATCCCAGCCTATAAAACCGCTTACGGACAAAAAAGTTTTAAGTACAACGCCATTAAGCAATTCAATTCTCCGCCCAGCACCATCAGAAACATACAAACCAAAAGCACCTTTAAAAGCAATATCATTACTCACCTTAAAAACCAAGTTTAATTTAATTCTTAATATGCAGATTCTATAACTTCAAATTTGTCATTTACTTATATTATGTGTGTACTATTTTTTCGATATCAACATGTTACTATGTAGCTAAATAACTACATTTGCAAATTGTCATCCCAACACAGACTTATGTCTAGTGGGATGGGCAATTATACCAACAAAAAAAAAAATATTGTTAAGTAAAAAAATAAATTCCTGATAATGGAAGGGTACTTCCGAAACCGGTAGACAAAATATTAAATAAAAAAGTGGTTAAAAACAAAGTGTTTGTGTTCTATTTATAAAATAATTAGCATTTCATGAAAAAACAATACTTCTTATTTTTGCACGTAACCAGCAACAATTGTTTTTGGAAGTTTGACAAAAATGTAATTCAAAGGATGTCAAATGTATAGTAAGGAATGGTTTTATTTTTCTGACTTTAGATTTTATTGCGTTTAATTGTAATTTGCGTAAAAATATACAAATATTTTCACAGTGAAATATATTTGGCTTTGAACCGAGCATTGAAAGACAAACGGCCGCAATATAACAATAGACACAATAAAATGTTTTTGCAGCATCAAAATGCTCGACCTCCTGTTGCGTAAGCGGTCAAGCCATACTTGGAAGTCCTACCTCACCCACCGTATTTCTCAGACGTCGTTCTCTCTGATGATTACTTGTATCGATCAATGGCACAAGACCTGGCTGACCAGCACTTCCGGTCTTGTGAAGAAGTAAAAAATTAAATCAAATCGTAGATTGCTTCAAAAGATGACCAGTTTTTTTAAACACGGGATTTGTATTCCGCCTGAAAGATAAAAACATTAAGTTGCCAGCGACAAACAATACTTTGAATCATAAATGTATAACCAGTTTTTTACAATAAATTATTAAAACAGTTTTTTTCCTTTGTTGTCACACGTTTGGCATCAATTATAATGCAACTATTTTTTCATAATACAAGAGTGAGTGGAGCTCAGTACAGGGACGTAGTATTTATTTTATATTTAAACAATAATAAATGAAAGGAGACTTGAAAGGGTTTTCCCTTAAAACTTTAAAACTTCAAACAATATTTTACGAACTAAAAGGCCGACGGGGCACAATTCAATCGAACGTTTACAGATATTTCGTACTTAGAACTCAAAAACCTTGCTGAAGGGGAACAACACGCAATCAGTATCAAGTCTTGAGACTAGTTTCTGGATCTCTGCTGTTTGAAGGACGAGCAGCGCCTTTTACAGGCCGGCGGGTAGTGGCCTTAAGAGCATAGTGGGAGTAGTAGGTGAAAATCCTGGAATTGCGTCGGCGATTGCCCAATTGGAGTCCGGGCTTGGATCTACACAGCTCGACATTGCTGGAGAGGGACAGTGCTTTAGACGGGAGCGAGAAAGTATTCGGAGCCACCCGCTTTGTCGCGTTACAAAGTTGTACACTTAATATAAAACATAAAAATATTACAGTAATGCTGGTAGATGATCGTAAGGAAGTTTTCAAACTTAGCAATTGGAAGGTTTAGCTATAAGCTTTAGGATTCAAAGTACAAACAATGTTGCCAAGCATGACTTTTTCTGAAAAGTGAGTTAATCAGTATTCGCTGTGAATATCAAACTCTATCATCCCGACTATTGTTATTACGATATTTTTTTAATATAGTTAATACCGCACAAGAGTTCCAACTGCTCCCAACCATCTAGAGCCAGTGGGACTATGACATCCCCAATCGGGGTGTGTTGCAAGGCTAAAGGTGGTGGAGAAGGGAAGGAGATGGGGAAGAGGAGGGTCGAACAGCACCCGACTGTTCACATCTGGTCACCAAACACGGCTTAAACCATTTCAAGTTAAGTTTCGATTTTGAGTGCTGGTTTTTTACCAGAGCGTTACTGAGAATATCCGTCACTCTAGAACGTGCCGCAAATGTATATTATTTTATTTTTATATAAATTAAATGTGTTATGACACAAACAATTAAATAAACTTTATTTGCGCAAGCCGGGTTCGAACCCGCGATCTCTGGATTCGTAGTCGAGCGTCTTAGCACTCGAACATGCAGGTCGTCTACCGTCGTCATTTTACCTTCACCTTAAATGTTGTCTGACAAACTGCTGCTAATTGTAATTCTATTCATATTTATTGATTTTAGATTGCATTCCACAGTCTATTAAAAGCTTGCGTCGATTCGTAGATATGTTCTCAGCATTTTCTTTGTATGTTATTTCCAAAATACAAAAGGGAAGACCCGCCCTACCCCATCGTCTTATTCCGTCCCTGCTAGCATCCAAACAGAGCGGGATATTTGCATAGGGAATAAGCAGTGCACAGTACGCCCTTTAGTTGTTTTAGAAAGGGATAAACTCAAGACAAGGATTTACATCGAGGAGAGTTTTAGAAGTTCAATTTTATAAAAAAGGTTAATTTTAAAAAGCTGTAGGTGTCGCCTGAACTTAAAACCAGATCTACTGCTTGAGAATAACCCACTTCATCGTAAAGGTGAATCCCTCGATTCGTCATATTGATTTAATTAATAACTTAACCTGCTGCCTGGCGCTTTGTTGTGAGTCACATGACCGGGCGCGTGCCGCACTGAGTGCAAATTCTAAGAATTTTATTTATTTCATCAAAATATTTGTCATTTATCCGTGGAAAGTAATTGTTTAAGAAGGATAAAGTTGTTCTGTGTAGATTCACATTCATTTTAATCCGCGCGCCCAGCGGTAGGTTAATGTCGCCTGTGGACATAAGATCTTTCGATTCCTTGGCCTCAGTTAAGTTAATGAAAATTATTGCCTGCTTTAAAAATAATTTTGGTGTATATATAAATGAGTACTTGTATTAATTATTGATTAAGGCAGTGGCAAAACAATTCAGAACTGACATTTTATTAAATTATCTTATTTTTTGAAATGCGAAACTATTTAAGTTTTAAACAATGAATAATGAAAACTGTTGAAATTGCTTCTAACTATTAGAAAACATTTTTTCTAAAGGTTTGCCACGTATAAATTTGTTTGATAAATTCGTATTTTGTTTCTGCTTCTAGCAGTTTCAGTTCTTGGCACTTAAAAAATACAAGTATTCAAATGCGTATATTTTTTATATAAACTCCACAGAGGAGGGCCTTCTAAGGAATTGATTTTCCATGGGGATTATGTGATCTTTAGGAATGCTGTGTGGATCGTCTTTTTGGGTGAACCCGGGTCTTGAAAAGATCCATACTGTAGGAAGAAAGAAATTCAGAAGACGGTAAATCATTCTACAGCCGAGCTGTTGAGCACAAAAACGAGTCGTATAAGCAACCCGTTCACATCTAGCAAATGTCAACCGTGTAAAAATGTTAGGCGCGCGTTTGACAAGTTTCTCGGCTATGCACCGGCACCCAAGAGATAAATAACGCAAGTTCCTCGGAGCATCTTTCATTGGAATACCGATAGAACAGGAGGGCATTAAAGAACAACCTCTGACGTTTGTGCTCAAAAGATTACAAAATAAATCATTCTTTACGACGCTACCAAAACCTTTGACTTGAATGTTCTTTCAAATGTATGTTTTTGTCATTGCTTCAAATAAACATTATGTATGTGCTGTTCTTTCTCTTTTGCTCTTTTTTCGATTTTTTTTTGTAATTGGACTATGGTCCGTTAGTACATGAATAAATTAATTCGAAAATGTTTGATAACTTCCGCTCGAACTAAGTATAAAACGATCTTACTTTGGGCATATAAACACTTCTACCACAAACTTCTACTGGTTTTACCTCTCCACTAGCGAAGAGACAAACAGATTTACAGCTATTTAGATAATATTTTAATTCAGTACAAATTTACGGCGAGAAATTAGACTGTTTTAACATACTCTTTTGTTAGAAAATCTGTACAATTTTCTGCTCTTCTTTATAGCATAATGTATAACTGTAATTACTAATTACAATTCTCTTTGCACAACATGACAGGAATAAGTGAAGGGTGAAATAAAAGGATTAAAACCTTCCGAGCGACCCTCAAATGCTTTGCAAGTAAAGCCTTAACGTTTTAACTGCGTAAGGGTTAATACTTAAATAAATATCACCCTTTACATATACAATTCTACATATTAAATTTGTTATTTAGAATAGGTATTTACTTTGTTTTAAATAAAGCCTGATTCTCTGAAATTTTGAAGGAAAATCATATGAAAACAGACAAAATCTTGGCTTTTTTTCAGAAAAAAGATGAGTTGGTATTACTTACATTAAAAAAAAGTGATTTGACACTAACGTAAGCTGAAATATTTGGAAAAAATATACACAGAAATATTATGCTTTCAAGGATCTCAATTGCCCGCAAATGAAAATTATTAATATATATATAATAGGTCTACTCTTTTTCACATCCATTTTTGTTTTGTTTTTTTAAGGGAATACCGCACAGAAGTCCCAACTGCTCCCAAACGTCTAGAGCCAGTGAGACTATGGCATCCCCAATAGAGATATGCTGTGAGGCTGAAGATAGTGGGGAAAAGAAAGGGAAGAAGAAGGGAAAGAAGTACCTGGCTATTCAGATCTGGTCGCCAAACATGGCTAAAGTCATTTCAAGCAACGTTTCACTTCTGAATGGTGGTATTTCTTCAGGGCGATACTTAGAGCATCTACCACTCTGGAGCGTGCCATTATTTTATATGTATTAAATGTGTTATGACACAATGACGGCCTCCATAGTCGAGTGGTAAGAAGCTCGACTACGAATCCAAAGGTCGCGGGTTCAAACTCGGCTTGCGCCAATAACTTTTTTTTAATTCATATGTGTCATAACACATTTAATTAATTTAAAAATAATAAAAACTATATTCGCGCACGTTCCAAAGTGTTAGATACTCTTAGTATCGCCCTGGTGAAAGACCACCATTCAGAATCGAAACGTTGCTTAAAATGGCTTTAGCCGTGTTTGGTGATTAGATCAGAATAGCCAGGTACTTCCCAACCTTCCTCTTCCCAATCTCCTTCCCCTTCCCAGTACTTTCAGCCTCAAAACATACCCTATTAGGGAATGCCATAGTCTCACTAGCTCTAGACGGTTGAGAGCAGTTGAGACTCGGCGGTTTTCATATAAAAATAAAAATAAAAATAAAATTTGCGCACGCCGGGTTTGAATCCGTAACCTCTGGATTCGTAGTCGAGCATCTTACCACTCGACTACGGAAGAGGATTAATGTGAATTCTTAAAATTATCCATGAGTAAGGCATATATGTATTTTGAGACATAGCTTTATGTTGCGTTGTTTAAACAATGCAACCATCACTGCGTTAGTAATTTCAAACCTAAAGATCACCCTCAAAATGATTTTTATAGTAAATTTGTATTATTTGCGAGGTTATTCAAGAGTAAAACACACTTGAAGTAAAATATCACCAAACTGCGCCTTACAAAATATAATGTTATGGTTAACAGTAGTTAACCTACTCGTAGTTTCATATAAATTACAAGGTAGTCTCTACCATGAGCTCGAAAGCTCTAAAATACTCACATCTACTTACGCGGTTGGAATATTAAAAAAAGGTTTTGTTAATTGCAAATTATCATTCGTTCAATAGCAAAAAATGTTTCTGTAAAAGATCGCTGATACTCCAGCCAATCCGAGTTGTGAATTTGGTTTCATAATAAGAAAATAAATATTTTTATTACCAGCGGGCTATATTCCTACAGCATTACACAACTTTCCGAATTTCAAGTTTCAGCAGTTTTTTAAAACAAAACGAAATTTACAAAGGCGCTCCTTCTATTTTCTGCAAACAAACACAAGGATGCTTGCGGATACATAAAAAAGGCTTTTTCTCGGTAAATAAATGGACAAATTACGTTAAACTCTTTGAGAAACCAAGACATCCATTGAAAGGTGGGCGTACCGCTGAAGTTTATGGCTTTCTCAACCCCCGAGTTACTTTATGGGTATTTTTTCCGAAACCACAAACGTATGGGAATTTTATTGTATA
This sequence comes from Drusus annulatus, assembly GCA_022651775.1. Taxonomy (NCBI): domain Eukaryota; kingdom Metazoa; phylum Arthropoda; class Insecta; order Trichoptera; family Limnephilidae; genus Drusus; species Drusus annulatus. Next base: position 286,638 of record JAGWCC010000223.1, on the reverse strand, counting down.
ACGCCGTTTCCAAGTCGTCCCAGAGAAATAAGGGTTGGTAATGACTTAGAAAATACAGTTCACTTGTTGTTTTACTGCGAGTTTTTCTTTGTTCCTCCGCATGACTTCTGCGCTCGTGGTCTGTTGAAAATTATTATTTTATCGCTTTACAGCCTTCCGATGTTTACGACGGATCGATTCGCGATGCGAGGAAATGTTTGATGTGGAATGTAAAAAATGAAATATGTGTGTTGATGGAATCAAACAAAAAACCTCCCGCTTTATTGTTTTCGATGCCTTTTATTTATTTGTGTTCGAGTGTGTACTGAATTTTTGATTAAAGCACTGTACACACATACCATACATAGTTTATGATATAAACCAGAGCTGTTTCTACTTTGGCAAGTTCTTGGATGTATCTTTTTATTTATTAAGTAAAACCAAATACTATTTGTTTATCGTTTAGCAATATTTTATTTGTGTTTATTATTGATTCATGGAAGAACAGAAAAAGTTAGATAGAAAACATTTCATGTCACGTGTAGATACTCTAACTAAAGCCTTGGTAAAAGACCGCCTTTCAGAAACGAAACGTTACTTGAAATAGTTGTGTACTTCCAAGACTTCCTCTTCACAATCTCTCATTTTTTTCCACTTCTACCAGCCTCAAAAAATACTCCGATTGGGGATGTCATAGCTCAACTGACTTCAGACGGTTTAACGTAGTTGGAACTCTTGTGCGGGATTCACTATAAAAGATAAAATAAAATTTTACTCTAATACATCAATCAGCCGGTTTTAGAAGTGCTCTTTCATCGTCAGGATAATATTAAAACCAACATTAGATTCACAATACTGACAGATGTGGATATATACATGGCCTGTTCAAAAGAAAAGGTGAATTTTGAATTTTCGCGGGCTGTGTACATTTGATTATCGATTTTTTGTTGTTCTTATGTTGGTACACATATGTTTATCATATGTTAGCATTATCGCTCATTTTCGATTAGTGTTTTGTTTTTGACAACTGGAAAGGTCAGTCACATTTTTGTGTTTTCTTCGATTTTTTTACTTTTGAAAGTAATTAGTATATTAGTAACTTTAAAAAAATATTTTTTTTCTAATTTTGATACTGATTGGAGTTTCATAGTATTGAGAATTTATTTTAAACCTTTATAACATATTTTCTCTTCCATATTTCAGACCAGTTCAGCTTGACACCGAACGACCTTCTCCAAAATAGTATTTTTTTTCAAGCATTATAAATTTTTGATTAACTTAATCGTGTCGTATCCTTCCAAAGCGCTTCCACCTTATTTTTCAATTTACCTGCGCTTAATATATAGTTTATTGACTTTACTTTGAACGTCCATGTATTCAACATTTTAAAACTTTTTTTTGCATTATTAAATAACCTAGTTTCGTTTAGTTTTTTAAATATTGAAAAAATATCGTTTCAACCCCTGTTCGTCATGTTGGTTATTTTACTGAAAACCTAATGTCGCGGAAATTTGCATACACTAACTATCTAACTATCTCACTGTTTCTTCGCAGAGGTAGGCAGAGTGGACGGACCACCATATTACTCTGTCTCAGCACACACTCTTTGCTTCATTTACATATCGTCTCATACATACTATTCTGTTATTCAGACTCTTCATATCGCCATGTCTTTCTCTGGCGTCCTCGACTTTTTCTTCCACTCACTTTCGCATCAAATATATTTTTCACAATCCTTTCTTCGCTCATTCGCTGTACATGCCCAAACCATCTAAGCGTCCCTTTCTTGATCCTATTCATTACGTTCACATCAGCTTTGATTTTTTTCCTGGTATCCACATTTTTAATACGGTCATACATGGTTTTACCGCACATACGTCTCAGGGATCTCATTTCCACAGCAATTAGTCTATTTTTATCCTTTATCTGCCAGTTCCTTGCCTTACTTCCATACATCAGGGTTGGTATAAGCACTCCATTAAGGACTGTTAGTTTCGTTTATTTGGACCATTTCTTATTTGCTCCAACAGCGTTCAGTCCTCAATTAATTGAGTTTCCTGCATTCACCCTTCTTTCAATATCCTTTTTTGATAACAAAACTCTGATTAAAATGTCGAATACAACATCAACACAATTTTTTTTTCTTTAGCTTTTGATTCATTACATTGCCTAGTAGTTGAAATTTATGAATAACCCTAACAAAGGCGATTAACGCACAAATCTTCGTTCACATAACATATCATTAGAAGTTAATCCATTTAAATTTGCGTAAAGCAATAATGAAATAAAATACCTTTATCACATATTCATTATGTGAAAACCTAAGACCTCGGGGCTCTGCGCTAAGTACCGAGAGAATTTAATTAATATGTTACACGTAGGTTTCAGAACGTAGGTTGTACAAGGGGAGGTTATAGAAGGAAGGCTGTGGAATGGAGGCTGTATGTAGTACGTATGTGTAGGGAATGTGGACTATGTGTAGCAAATGGAAACTTAACACTCGCTACAATTAAACACTTTTCACGCACCAGGATGTCGGCCACCCAAAAACCTTTGATGCAAAGAATGCAAGATTGGATTTTCGGTGTCGAGAATTTTGTCTAATTGGCACAGTTGAAAACATGGGCGAAATAAGGTTTCATGTTTCAAAATCAATGCTGTAACTTGATACTAGTAAAAACTTTGTTTAGGCAATCAGATATGCCCAGAAAATAGAGTGTTAATTAACATAATTATTAATAACTCATTATTTTGACGGTTTTGGGTGAAATAAAATTACATAGAGCCTCTATTCAAAGGCAGATGTTAATTATTGGCATTTTTTTACAAAAAAATTGAGAAAAACTAACATTTCTAAATTCTCCCGAGGAAATTATCTGATATGGGAAACATTATTTAAAATTATAAATAAATTCCTTTGTGAGTATTACCTACGTACGAATGTGAACTTTTCAGAAAATCAACCAACTTAAAAATAATCTTTTCAAATCCCTACTTACCTAATAAACCATTAACATAATATTGTAATTTATTTTAGCAGACATTCTTATATATTTGAAATAGGTGGATTAAAGCAACATCAATGGCCTGTTCAAAAGAAAAGGTGAATTAAATAAATAATGTACATTCGACTATCGTTTTTTTTTGTTATGTTGGTATTTTGATAAAATCCATGATTTGTTTTTCCACAACTCCAGAACGCTCATCGTCATTAACATCTTCTCGGCCTTCTGTAAAGCGCTTGTACCACTTATAAACATTTTTTGAGACAAAGTAGACTCGCTGAATGCCGCAGTCAAAATTTAAAGTGCGTTAGAGCACTTTATTCCATCTTTAACGCAAAATTTAATACATATTCTTTGATCCATTTTTTTCGAAAGTAAAAAATCGAAGATCACACAAAAACGTGACTAACCTTTCCAGTTGTAAAAAACAAACCACTAATCCAAAATGGCTGATAATGCTAACATATGATAAACATATGTGTACCAACATAACAAAAAAAATCTATGGTCGAATGTACACAGCCCGCGAAAATTCAAAATTCACCTTTTCTTTTTATCAGGTCTCGTATATGGTTGCCAATATCGGAAGAAATTAGGGTTTTTTTTTTTAAAACGAAGTATGAGATTTATAAAAATGCCATTTTCTAAAAAGGTTTTGGTAGCTCAATTGGCAAAGACGTTACTCCTGAATAGAGTAGAGAATCGGAGCTCGAGTCTCGGTCGCGAACTAATTATTTTTATTTTTTGTGTCTTTTTTCTGTTATTTCAATCATTAATGACGAAAAAGCTCACAAAAGCTAAGGCTTGTTGCTTAGAGAATGCAATCATCCTGGTGGTAGATGTTACAAGTGATTTAAAACTGTTGGTAAGATCGTCTGCCTACGATTTGAACTGGTCTAATATATGTATTTTGCTATTTTATCTAAGTATTTTTCGATTAAATGCTCAAACATTACAAAAACGTTGGCTTAATAAGGGGTAAGAAGCAAAATATGAATAGCCCAATGTAAAATGTGCGTATATTTGTATCGTATCCACTGTCATTATTTAAAGGTTTTAGTGCCTTGCAACTTTACCTACTGTCAATGTATCTTATTTGGAAAAATAATATATCAAGAGAGTTTTACGGTCAGTGTAACAAATATCAACATATTTTATATTATTCTGTCACCTACCTCAGAACAGGGTCTAATGAACTAGTGAGATAGGTAATGTAAAAAAATAATGTAAGAAACAAAAAAAAAATAGAAAATACATTCAATACTGAAGTAATTTATTTGTAAATTCTACATGGGTAGTTAAGAAAATGTCTCAGGTTTAAAGTGAATAAATTATTTTTTAGGTGTAATTTTTTAAATTCTATGAGAAACATACTAAAATGTCAGTAAAAAGTGCAGTTTGAAAACCAGCGCAACCATTATTGAACGTTCTACCTAGAACATCAGTATGCATTTCTTAAATAATTAAAAATATTACTATTTCAAAATTGTATTTACTAAAAACCTTCGCCATTTGTCTAACTACCCGTAAAGAATTAACAAATTAATAATTTTCTAGTATTGCTCGCATTAGAAAAATAAAAGTATTTTTGAGTACGGTTGATGTATATAGTGTTAAATCATATCGATAATACACTAGTTTTATTTTGCCATTTTTATGTTTTTGTAAAGAACGATGCATTTTAAAATTTTTTTTTTGTGTGGTGAACAATTATATTTGTCGTATGGATGATCTTATAAGTGGTTTTGCCCGAGTTTACTCATAAACGCTTGTTGACAAAACGTACAACGTAGTGTATCTTATATCAATGTATGGGGGTTTTGAACAAAGTGAACACATACCCTCCTAACGCGATGTGAAATTGCCAGAATTCATATTTAACTTGCTAATTTATCCTCGAGCAGGGGTTAAAAGTGATGCGAGAATTCCAACCCTTAACTGCAACATTATAACGATAAGACAAAAAACATATTCTTTTTTATTTACTAGCACAAAAGAAAATTTACTCCTTTGCTTCCTTTTTTATATTTTTTGAAAATGAATACCGCACAAGAGTTCCAACTGCTCCGAACCGTGTGGAGCCAGTAGGACTATGGCATCCCTAATTGGGGTATTTCGTAAGACTGAAGTAGTGGGGAGAGAGAGGAGATGGGAATGAGAAAGGTTTAGAAATAAACGGCTATTTAGATCTAGTCACTAGTTTTTGGTTTTGAATGGTGGTCTTTCACTAGGGCGATACTTAAGAGTATATACCACTCTGTAACATGTTATTATATGTAAATTAATTACGAAATAACACATTGGCATTAACTATCGCGTTACTTATAAACGAGGGAGTAAACATACTACCCGTTTTTGTTCCCTTCGTTATTTTTATGTGGAATGCTAAATTTTCACACCCTGCGAGCCCGCCGGAAGATGTTTTTGGGTGAACTTTTTTATAAGTTGATTTCTGGAGGTATTTATAACCCATATATACTAAAAGAGATTGCCCCAATTAATTAAGTTCGTGCAAGGCATAATGTGACGTTTTACACACTACACAGAACTTCCTCATACAAAAACACGCCAATATACAAAGCGATGGAACTATTCAATGAAGCTGCATCTACCTTAGATATACTTAGATGCACATATATAGAGTTCTCTCACGAGTGACCGTTAGGCACATAACGATTTAAATAATCTTTAATAAAATATATACGTTTTTACACACCTTTTTACACTTGCCAATTCAACGATTATCTCATAACATGTGTATAAGAATGAACCTCTCTTATATCTTATCTTTTTTGTTTTTCATTGCTAACCTTATTTGCGTTTTTGTATTATTTATAGTGCGTCATACTACTTCAGTTTGTACTTATATAACTCCTTCGGATATATGATACCTTGTCTATATGTGAGGCGTACATAAATGTTAAATTTCTTTTTTTTACATTATTTTATATCATTCGTCTCTTAATGTATTTGGTGAACAACTGTTTTTTCATGGCGGGATTTGAACCCGTAAGCTCTGGATTGAAAGTTGAATGTCTCTTGCTCACATCGGAGGTTGGGAATTGTCTTGAATCGTTGGCACTTGAGTTATCAATACTTAAAGCTTAAAAATAAAAAAAATAGAATTCAATCGTTGTATATGTTGAATATTTCTATTTAAATCTGATGACAAGAATTATAAACACTTGATCATATCTTAATTGACTTGAAAATAATTATAAAAAAATGTTAATTTTCCTAAATTGTTGACTAGGTATAGTTTAAATATAACTTGTTTGTTGAAAACATGTTCCTTTACCAGGAATATAAAATTTTGTAAAAAAATGCGTTTAAAAAAATGATTTTGACAAGTACTTATACAGACATACAAATCCAACACTAAAAGGTTATTTAAATTTCATGACACTAGAGCTGACCGTTCGAGAGCTTTTTCTGCTTGAAAGCACGCGATTGCGATAGAGTTAACATTAACATGCAAAGCAATCCGTGTAATTTAACTCGCCAATTAAGGGTTAAGCTAAGCAGAGTGTTAAATTGTATGTCGCATGTAATTCGGATGCATTATTTATAATTCAATGGGTCAGCAGTCCGCAGGCAGTACGGCGCTAAGGGATGCTGCCGAGGGTTAGGGGAGATTAATGTGTCGCGGGGTGAATTATCTTATTCAGTTACACTTTCATTAATTAGGGGAGGATTTCAAAAGAGAATTATTTGACTGTAGTTAACAAAGCGGTAATCTCTATTTTAACAAGTGCAGAACTTTGAAGGAACAATATACAAGGGAGGGAGATCTAATAATTTTACAAAATCTATACAAATTTGCGATAAATCATTTTCTCCAATTTTTTACGCAATATATCACGAGAGAGAGAAAGAGAGACAAAACAAATTGTCAAGTGTAAACGATCTGCGTCGAAGTATGTAACCGTGTCTGCCATACGCGCGAACTTCACACCATTCATCGTAATAACTAAACAGTTTTTTTTTTAGGTTATTTTCGTTTACTGAATGTTCTCTGTATTTTAAAAAACTAACTAATTAACCATCACGCCGTTTCTCCGCAGGGGTAGGCAGAGAAAATGGACCGCCATATAACTCTGTATTGGTACACACTCCTTGCTTCATTTACATCCATACATCGTCTCATACATACTATTCTGTTATTCTGACTCTTCATATGACCCGATTCAAATATTTGATTTACTTGATCGTGCCATATCTTTCTCGGGCTTCCTCGACTTCTTCTTCCATTCACTTTCCCATCATATATTCTTTTCACACTCCTTTCTCTGTTCGTTCGCTCTACATGCCCAAACCATCTAAGCATCCCTTTCTTTATCCTATTCATTACGCTCACATCAGCCTTGCATTCTTTCCGTATATCCACATTTTTAATACGGTCATACATGGTCTTACCGCACATACGTCTCAAAGATCTCATTTCCACAGCAATCAGTCTAATTTCATCCTTCCTCTACCAGTTCCATGCCTCACTGCCACACATCAGGGTTGGTATAAGCACTCCATTGTGGACTGCTAGCTTCGCTTCTTTGGAGAATTTCTTATTTGCGTCAACAGCGTTCAGTCTTGTTTTTTTTTTCTTATCCAACTTACCATTTACATGTACAATAACAAATTCAAATTAGCAAGAAAACACTAACAGTAGACTAAATATCAAAGAAACACAAAAAATCTCTCATTATTTTTCAAACAGTCTGAATGATTGTTGTCATTCTTTACGACTCTACCAAAACTTTGACCAGACCATGGCTTGAATGTTCTCTCTTATGTTAATTTTGTCCTATTTTTATCATCGCTTCATTTATTATTATTATTATTATTTATTTATTTTTAAAGAAAGACAAACATTCCCGGGTTACGAATAACCTGAAAATATTTGAAAAACTCCCACTGCCATCATAATAAGCGGAAGATGTTGCTTGTGTAATGATGGAGGACTTGGCCAGCTGAGGAATCGAACGCACGCCGCCCGGGTGGGAATCCGACGCGTTTGTCCACTCAGCTACCGACCGATCGGATAATGTATATGCTATTCCTTCTCCGTTGTTCTTTTCTCCAATTCGTGTTTTAAATGTCTTTTTTGTAATTGGACTTTAGTCCGTAAATTTATAAATAAATTATCAAGAATTACTGCCTCAACACAGGCTTTCCTAGTGAGGCAGATTATGATAAGCCTAAAGTAAAAACTAATTTGTTCAAAAATTAAGTTTATATGTAAGTAATTACGCATAATACCATAAACGAAGAATGTTTTTTAATTAGTGTGTTTACTATTTATTTCCATCTCAGGGATAAACGCCATCGAAGTAATAATCATGTATTGTTTCATAGTGCTTTCACACAAACGAAGTATTGAATTCCGTAAGTCTAAACTTAAGCTTTAGGCGCACAGTTTACACCCGCGCTGTGCAAGCGGGTTCCCCACAGAGCATCGGACCATCCCGTCACTCATATATTCATATAATAAAAATGAAATAATAACTTTGTATAAAACCACAGATTTTATTTTAACTTTTATGACTGACTGGTTTCGCTTAGCCTAAGCATCATCAGCTGTATTTCCAGTAAGCTCATAAAATTTCTCATTATTATTTTATCACGTTCTCAGATGACGATTTTACTTCTTTCATTTCATATTATCAGTATGTTATTCTTTTGTTTTCTTACTGATCTCTTGTTTTTATTTTATTATATTGTGTTTTCCCTCTGTATTTATGTATACGTAACCTCACACTAGGTATTTTTTGTCTAGTTTAAATTTGTGTCCTGATGATGCTTAGGCTAAGCGAAACCGATCGGTCATAAAAAATAAAATAAAATCTATAGTTTTAGACAAACTTATTCTTTAATTTTCATTTCTCAAACCACCAAGTGATTGCTTTCTACGAAAATGTATATTTGTATACTATTCCTTTTGTAATATTTTGTTCAAATCTATTGATACCTTTTGATTTGTGATTTTGGTGATTTGTATCTATTCTTTTACTAGGCCTTTTGTGTTTTACATGTTTTTTTTTAACCTCATGTATTTGAAAGTCACTTGACTGATACGAGTATCTCTCCACGCTGCATTCGGCATGGTGAAAAGTGCTCTGACAGTAAACCTTTGGTAAGAATGGACGCCCAAATAAGAAGAATAAGATGTCATACTTAAAACTTCTATTTATGCAAGCCCAGAAACATAAAACCCCGACCTACATTAAAAAGAATAACTCCTTACAAAACAAGAACAACCTCTTTATTATTCAAAGCACACGTTATTTCCCCGCTGTTATTATGAGTTCCCATATCCGTTTCGCTGAAAATAAAATATGTAGCTGTATCTCCCGAGAAGGGAATAATGCTTAAAACCTTTTAGCCCTGTTTACAAGGCTCGAAAGAATGTACAAGAATAATGCGGAACGGCTAAGGCATGGACTTTATTGGATCGGATAAGACAGTAAACAATTTAAAGTTTACGCAATTGTTTCTATTGAAATTAGATTTTTATTGTGATTCACTTCTTCAGACTGCTGCGAGGCTATATTGTAAACCCTGCTATTTTAGAGCGCGTAAGTCTCTATGTTCCTGATGACTATCTAAGACAGCGTCTTCATAGATTATTCTATCTTCCTGCCTGTAGGACCAACCTGCCAATGGTTCTGCCGGTAAAGAGAAGTATTTTGCTCCTGAACAAAATCTCTTCCGATATCGACTTATTTCATGTCAGTGAAGAGAGATTCAGAAGTGAAATTCTATTGATTCTTGAAAGAGTTTCTTCTCATTGACCTGATCATCACCACTGCCTGAAATTTTTAAATTTTATTTTTCTTGCGTATCTATATGGTACTATAATTTGTAATTATTTTGTAAGAATTTTAATCTGATTTCTTATTTGCATTACATTTAAAAGTTTGTCAAGTATAAGAAATTTAACAAAAAATTATTATTATTTGCTTTCTAGCACTGGAAAGATAAAGCTTAGAAGCGTAGTCAAAACCGATTTAAAAAAGTCTGTTCTATGTTTGAAAATATTTTTTCAATTTGACCAAAAGTAAGGATTCGACTCACTTCAGGAACACGGCATCAATGCAAGCACCTAAGTATTTTGTCTTATTTGTCATCAAAATAAAAGGTGTCGAAGTGTATCAAATTGTGAAGAACTTAACTGGCTAACAGTGAAGCAGATGCTTACATTGAACACATTGTTGCAACCGAAGCTGCGAGAAACATCGAATGCGTTTGCAGCTTCGGATGAATTTATAATATTGGACTGTAAAAACGATAAATTAATACTACTTGATGAAAGTCCGATTTTATATGTGGGTAGAATAAGGATTCAAGCTAATTCACTCACCGATGAAGTTATGGTTAAGAATTATTGATTTGTCGAAAGAGCAAAAGCACGACAAGTCACACGACGTTCACCAACAACTTCTTCTTCTTTTTAAAAATATTGTGTTGTTAAATAAGAAACCGAATGGAAAATTAGCGAGATAGGTAGGAACTGGATGGTAAACAAAGAGGTGAAAACCTAGCAAGTTTTCTATTTGAAATCCAACACACATTGTTATTTATACATAAAATACCTAGAAAGGGACGCTTAGATGGTTTGGACATGTAGAGCGAATGAACGAAGAAAGGAGTGTGAAAAGAACATATGATGTGAAAGTGAATGGAAGAAGAGGTCGAGGACGCCCGAGAAAGACATGGCACGATCAAGTAAATCAAATACTTGAATCGGGTCATGTGAAGACTCAGAATAACAGAAGAGTATGTATGAATGTAACTGAAGCAAGGATTGTGTGCCAAGACAGTTATATGGCGGTCCGTCCTCTCTGCCTACCCCTGCGGGGAAACGGTGTGATGGTTAGTTAGTTAATAAAATTAACAACTTGTTACCAAAATATTTTTCTGAAGGAATTATCTACAACGTGGATATTCACAAACATAATACAAAGACTTACAAATAAATCAGACTACCAAAAAAGAATAAACCAAAACACAAAATAGCTTACTTTATAAAGGGATGAAATGTTATAATGCGCTGCCGGAAACCATCAAAATTATGCCAATTAATAAATTTAAAATAGCCAGTTAGAACCATTTAAAATACATTGCTAATATCAAGTAGTATAAAAGATATAATTATATAATTAAGTCAAAAAGAATATGAATTATAATTAGATACTCTGTTAACTGTGATGTATAAGTAACTGATATAAAATAAGTAAAATTACAAAACGACATTTCATCATTAAAACTCTCTCGTTTACAGAAACAAAGAAAAGTATGGATAAATGAAGCTTTTGAAACTGGTAGACAAGTGTCAGTTTTTTTTTATAACTACGCCTTCTATAAAACTAGTAAAAAATCTAATAAAAGTAATTCGTTTTGAGTAAGATGCTTGCCTAGTACCAGTATTGTATAATATTAGACGAAAAAAGGTAAACTGTAGCATCTAGTAAAACAAAAACATAATATTAAAAAATATATGTATATATTAGTTTTGGTAAGATCAAATTATTTTAAAAAAAGCTCGTGAAAGCTTCTCTCTCGAACTTTTACGCAACCGTTTGCTAGGGTTCAGAGTTAAAAGCAACATAAAACATTTGTGAGCCCAAACGGTGATGTCAGGTTAAGTTGGGTGAGGTTATGTTGTGTTTAGTTAGATGGTTTGACTAGGTTAGGTTAGGTTAGGTAAGCTGAGGTTTTGGTTATGTTAGGTTATCAAGAAAACACTTGTAATCGCTTACATTTCGGTTTATGCAAGGATTTACTGGTAATACGACATGATGCTTAAATAAATTCCGATATGGTGAGGATTGCTTGGGTTAGCTTGGGTTAGGCTGGGTTAGGCTAGGTAGCTTTAGATAAGGTGAGGATGAGTTAGGTAAGGTTAGTAAAAAATGATAAAATTGCTTAAATTTCAGTCAATGCAAGGGATACACTAACATAATTGGACGTAGTTATGCAAAGAAGCATCCAACCCCAAACAGATAAAACCGAGAAAAAGGCGTTTGAAAATGTTAATATACAAAAGCATTAAAATGCGTAGTAGGAGTTTGTTAAGAAAATATCAGTGTTTTTTTCTTCACAAGAATTATTATAAATAGGTTGTTTATAATCTATCAATGTACATATTTGAAAAAAATGTATTTCCTAAAAATGTTTTCAAAGTTCAATTTAAGTCAAATACTGTGCGTTAGTAAAAAAAATTAATTACCAAAAATCTATACCATATTATACTATATTACCAACTTGCATGTTTTCAGCAGATAGAAATCTCGAATAAATAAATATCTTTTTTTTTTCATTATTTTTTTTTCGAAGGAAGCAAAAACTTGGGGGTGTGACATTGTATATTATATTATACTTACATATCTTTGTCTCCCTCTACTATATCTTGTATCTCTCTATGCCATTCATTACTGTCTTATACCATATGTATCTCTCTATATGTAATTGTGTCTCTCTCTACTATATCTTGTATCTCTCTCTTTCATCACTGTCCTATATATATATATATCCTGTCTGTATGCAATGTTATTTAGTTGATGTAAAAGCCCTGACGAAGCTTGAGAAGAGTTAATGTAAAAGCCCTGACGAAGCTTGAGAAAAGCGAAACCTGTTTGGCGGTTCACTCAAATATAGTGGTGTTTTAAAAAGTTTATTGTTTTATTTAAATTTGACGGCCTCCATAGTCGAGTGGAAAGACGCGCGACTGCGAATCCAAAGGTCGTGGGTTCAAACCCGGCGTGTGCCAATAACTTTCATTTAATTCATATTTATCATAATACATATGATTCTTGTAAAAGTAATAAAAAGTATGTTTGTGGCACGTTCCAGAGTGGTAGATACTCTAAGTATCGCCCTGGTGAAAAACCACCATTCAGAATTGAAACGTTGCTTGAAATAGAGCCAGGTACTTCCCAACCTTCCTCTTCCCAATCTATTTCCCCTCCCCACTACCTTCAGCCTCACAACATACCCTATTTGGGGATGCTATAGTCTCACTGGCCCTAGACGGTTGAAAGCAGTTGAGACTCTTGTGCGGTATTCATAAAAAAAAAATATATATATATATATAGAAAAACATTTACGACTCTATTTTGAAAAATTGTAGGTGGGACGCTCTCTCCATAACAACGTTTAATTTAAGAAAAATTTGGGCTTTTACAGAAACATATAGACGAAAGGGTGCTATTTTCCGGCTTAAATTTTCCTGAAGGTCTTTCTTAAAGGTTCCTGTTTTAAATTTCAAACACAGCCTCCATAGTGCTTACGTGTCCTTATTTACCTTCCGCCCTCTGGGGTGGCCTTACAAATAATGTATTGTGGCCGCGTTCATTTCCTTAGAGTAAATACTTTGTATTTAAAGAACGGCATTCCGAAACTACCAAGTAAAAAATATTGTCTCACCACTCTGAAACTGGTCCGCAGAACTGAAGGGTGAATAAACACTTGAAGATGCTGATTCGTATTTATCCTTTCACATGTCACGTTGTATCTGCGACCGCCTCGGCAGAGTGGAAAGAGCTTTATCACCGTGTCTGGGGGTCGTGGGTTCAAAAACCTCGCGAAACAAGATCTTTCAAAGTATTTTTATATTCCCTTATTATTTAGCTTACTAAGGAACTAACCATCACGCCGTTTCTCTGTAAGGGTAGTCAGAGAGAACGGATTACCACACAACTCTCTTTTCTTAAATTTTATTAATTTTAAATTAGTTACTTTGTACATTCAAGTTTACAAGTAGCTAATTATTTGATTTTATTCTTAACTTTATAATATTTTAACTTATATACTACTTATTATTTTGATTTAAATACATTTTTATTATTTTTTACAGGCTATTTTTAATTTATTGATTGGCATAATTTTGATGGTTTCCGGCATAGCATTATGAGATTTCATCCCTTTATATAGTAAGCTATTTTGTGTGTTAGCTTTATTTTTTTCTGGTAATTTCTTTGCATACCCTTGTATTATATTTGTGAATATCAACATTGTAGATAATTTTGTCAGAAAAATATTTTGGCAACAAGTTGTTCTTCATTTAATATACAAACATCAATGTGTTTAGTGTTAGCATCTGTTTTACTGTTAGCCGATTTAGTTCCTCTGACATATTAGTTACTTTTGAGTATCTATTTCGCCTAAGTATAATTCTCATTGCTCTATCTTGACACACACTCCTTTCTTCATACACCGTCTTCTACATACTGTTCTGTTTTTCTGACTCTTCCCGATTCAAGTATTTAATTTGCTTGATCGTACCGTGTCTTCTTCGGGCGTCTCCGACTTCTGCTTCCATTAACTTTTGCGTCATACATTATTTTCACACTTCCTTTTTCGTTCATTCGCTCTGCACGCCCAAACTATCTAAGTGTCCATTTCTTGATCCTATTCATTACGATCACATCGGTCTTGGATCCTTTCCGGATTTCAATATTTTTAATACGGTCATACATGGTTTTACCGCACATACGTCTAAGGGATCTCATTTCCACGGCATTTAGTCCACTTTCATCCTTCCTCTGCCAGTTCCATGCCTCACTGCCATATATCAGGGTTGGTATAAGCACTCCACTGGACAATTTTCAAGTCGAGGACGCCCGAGAAAGACACGGCAAGATCAAGTAAATCAAATACTTGAATCGGGTCATGTGAAGAGTCAGAATAACAGAAGAGTATGTATGTGACGATGTATGAATGTGAGTGAAGCTAGGAGTGTGTGCCAAGACAGAGTTTTATGACGGTCTGTCCTCTCTGCCTACCCCTACAGAGAAACGTCTTGCCGCGGCGTTGAAGACTAGTTGTAGTTTGTCAATTTGATATTTAGGAAGAATAGCGTATATTCCGTTGCATTAAAACATCAAAAACAGTTTAATGAGTGCATCATATGCACTAAATAATGACGCTTAACATTACTCTGTAGCATTCTAATGCAAGCAATACTACAAATGATTTATTTGCATATCTTGTATGGGTAGTTAGAAAAAATGTCTTAGGTTTCCAGGGAATAGATTTTTTTTACTTTAATCCTTTAAATTCCATGAAAACATACTAAAACGTCCGTGAAAAGTGCAGTTTTAAAACCAGCAAAGGCATTTTTCAACGTTTTACCTAAAATTCTAGTATGCATTTCATGAAGTATTCAAAAGATTACTGTTTAAAAACTGTATTCCCTAGAAACCTTTTTTCAATACCCGTATAGAATTTCCATATTAATAATTTGTAGTTTTGCTTGTACGAGAAAGCCAAAAATTGTGTTTTTTTGGGTGTTGACCCAGAACCTTCCAATATTCACTTTAATTTCGATGATTTCTGTTAGTACTGTGTTTTTACTTAATAATAATGTTTTATTCCAGAAGGTATGCAGGAGTAGTGCAATGCAATACCTTCCATAATTGATAATAATAGATAGTAATAAAAATAATAATAATATAAAAATTGTAACACACACAATGATAATAATAAAGAAAAATAAACATAAATTCAAAAATTTAACAAAAAAAAAAAAAAAATTGAAATATGAATGGAGGATGTTAGATCTCATTTCTGCAAAACGCCATCAAGAGGGAGTCCATCCTGGCAGCGCTAAGATTGATGGGGCCAATATCTTACTTTCCACGTGCTAAAAACTGTACGGATCCCGCTGTGGGATTCAAACTCGATCCATCCAAACGCTAGCTGAATAAGCTGTTCCTCTTAGTAGTGAATGTCATTTGAATCGAGCGTGCTTCAAGGTGGTCTCCGCATCATCTGCATCCATCGCTCGTTGAGAGGAGAGCTGAGCCATTCAGATACAGCCGCGACAATGACGTTGGTTGAATTCCGTGTCCTCCCCCAGAAGCTGGCTAGGCGGTGCAGGGCAGAATAGTTATTTGCAGGTTTAAAACGCCTGCTTCCAGCTAATACGATCACCCCAAAGTAACAGATTGACCTTGATCATATAATTTAATTTAATGATCGGCAGATGAAATAAAAAGCCGCAAAATTTCATCGTATCACACAAAGCCAGCTAGTTTAAAATCAATAAGCCCTATCTATACGCAGTCGTCTTTACATTCAATACAATCAATTTCTTCGAAATTGGCTCTTGTTAAGTGGTTCAATATCTTTATATTGCTTCATCCTCTCGAGAGTTCTCAGAAGTGTATATTAAAACTACATCTCCTGAAATTGAAAGAAAATAAATTTCTTTAAAAATTTAATCCACGTGATTTTTCTCGAGAGCCTACGTTTTTGCAACGCTTACAAAAACCGTGATTTGCGTGTTGTACTTGGCAGAAGATTTTCCTATGTGAATATTAAATTAAAATTGAAATGTGGGTAGTTGAGAGTTTTCTAAATTAATTCACGAAAATTGCTGCGAGAAGCGGGGTAAGTTGTTTTCAAAGGTTATTCTTTAAGTTTTCAAAACTCAACAATATTATGATGGAGCTTCCAAAATTATAATAAGGTTCGCCCCAGTAAACATCGGTTAATTTTGGCCATTAACTACATAATAATTTGTCCTTACTTAAAGAAAGGTATTGAAAAACAATATATCTCAACTGATTCCTGTAAATTCCTCCCAATCTGCTAATTTCTTTCTACATTATTTCTCCCACATGATTCAATCTAATTTTACACGATTTCGTCGTATTACACATTATTTGCATTATCTAAATGCACGCATTTACATAAGAATTAAATTACTAAAGCCTTGAGCTTTATTGAGATATTAACTCTTTTTAAAATATTGATTATTTTCGACAAAATATTCTACTGATACTATTTATGCTTCCATTCGCTTTGCGGTACTAAATTATTAGAGCGACTCTTTGATAATTTCACTCTTGAAAAACTACACCAGATTTGCATTTATCTTCAGATCCAATCAATTATTACATTATTTCTAATTTTGAAACTGTTAATTCGTGGTAAAACTCCATTTTAATGATTTTGATAATACCATTTTTTTAAACTTTATTACACTATTTTTGTATTATTATTTGAGACCTAGAATTTTAAGTAAATCTTACTAGTCTTACTAAGACTTACTTAAAAGTGAACCAGTCTGAAGATGCCCGTCATAAGGTGAAACTGGTCAGATCTTTAATAAAAAATAGTGGAATAAAGTTTAAAAAAATAGTATTTAAAAAAATTTTACATTGTTTTATGTATATTTTTACCACATATTATAACAATTGTAATGCTAAACTAATTTTTATAACGTCAATTTTGGGTAATACCTACTGAAAGATACCTTACAAAAAATAAAATATTTTCTAACTCTAATAAAAATTGCTTACTAAATTCATTTTAATAATTGAAATTATTCGTGGTTTAATATGTATTCATTAACATTGGACATTTTGACTAGTTTGTAGCTGAGTGGATAAATGTATTCGATTCTTACCCAGGCGTGGGGGGTTCAATTTCTTTGCTAAGTAAGTCATTCAACAAAACACAAGCAAAATTTTACGCTTATAATGATGAAAGTGCGAGTTTTTCAAATACTGACAAATTATTCGTAACGCCGAAATTTTTGTCTTTCATTGACAACAAAATTAAAATGCCATGACTCCAGGAGTTCTGGGAGTAGGGACTCTTCATGGGCATTACATTTTAAAAAGCTGTAGTCCCCAGCTTTACTGCCTGAAGCTAAAATAGCTACGCTAGTTTAAAACCCCCTTAAAATTAGGGGGACCCTTCCTTGACCAGATCCTAGAACAAAAGATACTTTCAGAATAACCCTGATGAAATACCACCATCCAGATTCTAAACATTGCTAGAAATGGCTTTAGCCTTATTCGGTGACTAGATCTGGATTTCCAAGTTCTTCCACACCTTCCGCTTCCCCATCTTTATAAACTAAACTTTTTGCTTAAAAACTCATAAGCTCCTGAACGTTGTATTATTAATAACTGACATCCTGGCGGAAATTGGATTTTATGTCCCTGATAATTTCACGCGAGGCCGCCAACACAGGCTTCTGTTTCTTCTTAGGTGCAGAACTAACTTACCGATGGTGATGCCTCTGGGAAGACTAACTAGGTTAGTTCTGCCTCGCAGGAAATTTGGATAATATTCACACGAGCAACAACAAATTTAAGCAAGAACTAGTTCTAATTATATGATGTACTTCTTGAAAACTATTTTTTTGTTTGTTTTTAAACTTCTTTTTAGCTTAATATTAATGTAATTATGATTACCATTTTTTGTGTTTTTTGCAATGTTTGGTGTAAAACTGGATTTTCAAATATAAAATAAATAAAGGGATGAATTCTAATAATGCTCTGCCGGAAACCATCAAAATTATGTCAATCAATAAATTCTATATAGCCTGTAAAAAATATTTGAAAAACATATTAATTAAAATAATAAATTGTATATAAGTTAAAATGTAATAAAATCAAAAAGAAAATGAAATAATTAGCTCCTTGTGAACTTGAATGTAAAAATCAACTTATATAAAAAAATAGATTAATTAAAAAAAAAAAAAAAATCTTTTTTCCCTCTACTACATTCAGCTTCGAAAATTGTCAATATCTGTATCTGTGTTTTCTCCTAAATAAAAATTAAAATTAAAATAAATACTCCATATTAGAGACTCCATAGTCCATGAGGTAGTAAATACTCTGGCGCGATGCTCAGAATATCAAAAAAGATTCAATTAAACTAAAAAGAAGAAAAATTAATTATATTCACCACCAATATGTATTCCTTCAATCAAAACATTACTAAATGGCTAATTAGTAAGGACCGCAAGGAAATTGAAGACTCCCCAAAATAGCACTTGAAATTCTTCACCATGACAAACTAGAGCAGCTTTGTAAAATGCTCGAAACTAAAAAATGACGCTCCTCTTATATAATAACACGATATTATATAAATATTGCACCATTATTCTATAATAAATCCACTATTATTAAATACTACTTTTAAATTTGAATTTTTTTGTTTTTTCTTTAGGTATAAAATGCAATGTGATCACTACAAACAATTGTAGGATTGTTACGATGTAAAATGTTTGTATATTTGTATCGTATCCACTGTCTTTAATTTAATTATAGTTGCCTTGCAACTTAACCTACTGTCAATGTATCTTAAACGGTATCAAGAGAGTCATACGGTCAGTATCTGTTGCATCATCTACCATTGTGTAACAAATATCATCATTTTTTTAAATTATTCTACTTGTACTCACTGTCACTAACCACAGAATAGATTCTTATGACCTAGTGAGATAGGTAATGTAAAAAATAATGTAGGAAACAAAAAGTTAATTAATAAATATACTAACTTTTCTTTACAAAAATATATTTTTTTTTGTCACCTCACAAAATACTCGCAACACTAGATCAAGACATGCACATCAACTATAAATACCTAAAACATACACATCCTTTGGACAAAAGCATTACAGACACCAGGCTATTAAGCTTTATAATTCTCTTCCTACACAAATTAAAACATGTACACTTGCACAATACAATAAACATGTTTGGAACTGGTTACAATCTTCCTAATTTATAATTATATACAGTAATAATAATAGTGCTACTTAATAATTTTATTTATTTGTATTATTTTTTTGTTTGTTTTAAAGTGGCTCTATTTTGTTTCTATTTTGTTTTTTATTATATTTTCTTTTCTTTTATATATCTTCTTTTATATTTCTTTTTTTTTTTCTATATTTTCTTTTATTTTTAATTTTAATTTTAATTTTTTTATCTATTGTTTTATCATGTAATTCGAAAAATGTCCTCCACATCACAGGTGAACTCCTAGCGTGGAGGACAATGTATATAAAGTATTGTAAATAAACATTAAGTTAAGTAAATAAAAAAATATTTAAAAAAAATAAGAAATCCATTGAGGACACCCTATTGGTACTTTGGTACTAAGAAACCAAGCACCGTATTAAGTGGAGTTACGATCTAGCTTCTACCCCTAGAATATAAAATTGATTATGTTTCCACGTGTACCGTTGATATTATATTAAAAGGCTCGAGGAAAAAAAAAATACATGAATACTTAAACAATCTTCTGCTAGTATAATTGAATGTAAACAAGAAGAATAAAATATCCAAGCTATATTATTTTTCATAAAATTATCCTTGTTTATTTTACGAAAACGCTCGAGTATCGGAAATCTGAACTGAAATGCTGAAAGCGGGGCATTGTTATTTTTCTCTGTTTTGGAAATTAGTAAATTAGTTGGAGAAAATTATTCATGTATAATAACTTTAGGCAAACAGCTAAATTTATAACAGAACAGCTGTTGGATTTTAATAAGAGAATTTGATAGTTTCTAACCTTCGTGTTCTTCATTCAGTTCCTACTTCATCCAATCATTTTGCAATATTGAATCCCGTAATAATAATAATATTTGGATAATTTGTATAGCGCCGTTTTTGTGAAAAATCACCTCAAGGGCGCTGTACGAATTTTAATTTCTACTTAATATTAATTCTTAATTTATATAAATATACAGCAACATACTTACCTGGTAGGTCACATCTGGCAGGACACAATCACCATATCATAATAACTTAAAATTTAGCTGATTCTTCCAGATATTTTTTTTATTTATTTCTTTTTATTTTATTTTATTTTTATTATTATTTTTTCATTTTTAGGGCATGAGAGCAAATTTAAAATAAAGTATTTCGAAGGTATTTTTAATTTTTCGTAGTGAAGAACAGATAATAGTGATAATCTTCCAATGAATTTAAGGAATGAGAGTCTGAAAAGTTTTCTTGATTAAGGATATGATTTTCTGAAAAAATGAGTTTTGAGTTTGGCTCTGAACTCTGTCGAGTCTTTAATTACTCTCAGATCATGTGGCAGTCGATTCCAGGCTTTAGAACCTGACACTCCGAAGGCGCGCTCTCCGAACTTAGTGTCTGGTGTGCGCTTTGGTTCCTTCAACCTTCCGATGGCCGATGACATTGCCGATCTAAGAGTTGACTGTCGCGAATTGGAATCTTCAGGAATACACAATTCCGATAAATAAGCCGGAGCCATTCCGTTAATTGATTTGAAAACCATCCAGCAAAGCTCAAACTGGATTCTTTCGGGACATTTAAGCCAGTGAAGATTTTTGAGGTACTCTGAGATATCATGGTGTTCGAAACAAACGACAATCGAAACAAAAGAGTTATGCGGAAAAAACCTGTTGGTTCGTTGTTGTCTACTTGTTCTTCAAGTTTTTTTTAATTTTTTTTTACATGAATACCGCACAAGAGTCTCAACTGCTCCCAACCGTCTAGAGCCAGTGAGACTATGGCATCCCCAAATTGGGTATGTTGTGAGGCTGAAGGTAGTGGGGAGGGGAAGGAGATCGGGAAGAGGAAGGTTGGGAAGTACCTGGCTATTCAGATCTGGTCACCAAACACGGCTTTAGCCATTTCAAGCAACGTTTCGATTCTGAATGGTGGTCATTCACCAGGGCGATACTTAGAGTATCTACCACTCTGGAACGTGCCGCAAATATACTTGTTATTATTTTTATATAAATTAAATGTGTTTTGACACATATTAATTAAATTAAAGTTATTGGCGCACGCCGGGTTTGAACCCGCGACCTTAGGATTCGTAGTCGAGCGTCTTACCACTCGACCATGGAGGCCGTCAATTAATAAAGTCAAGTAATATTAAATAAAGTGTGGTGTTTGGGTTGTTGTGATTCGTTATGTGTAAGAACTTTCACTTTAACTACATCGGTGAGTGAATGGTTTCCTATTTTTCCTTCATTCCAAATAATCTTTCCACATCCATAATTAGACACTTTCATCAAGTAGCATAGTTTATCATTTTACACACCATTATTTTCCAAATTCAACTCATTTGATGTTTTATTGCAGCTTCAGATCCAACAATGGCAGTAGAAGATACTCTCAGCATCGCCTCAGTGAGAGACCACCATTTAGAATCGAATATTTGCTAGAAATGACTTATTTAGTGACCATATTTAGAGACAAGATCTGAAGAGCCAAGTCATTCCCGATCTTTATCATTTTCATAATTCGGGACCCATTTTGTCTTGTTATAAACAGTTCATCCGAAACAATATCTAGTTTATATTAGTACATATATTCCTTGTTTATATGAATACCGCACAAGAGTCTCAACTGCTCCCAACCGTCAAGAGCCAGTGAGACTATGGCATCCCCAAATAGGGTATGTTGTGAGGCTGAAAGTAGTGGCGAGGGGAAGGAGATAGGGAAGAGGAAGGTTGGGAAGTACTTGGCTATTCAAATCTGGTCACCAAACACGGCTTAGGCCATTTTAAGCAACGTTTCGATTCTGAATGGTGGTTTTTTACCAGGGTGATACTATCTACCACTCTGGAACGTGCCGCAAATTTATTTTTTATTATGTTTATATGAATTAAATGTGTTGCGACACAAATAATTTAAATAAAAGTTATGGGTGTAGGCCGGGTTTGAACCCGCGACCTTTGGATTTGTAGTCGAGCGTCTTACCACCTGACCATGGAGGCCGTCGTAGTTTATTAATTAAAATAAGAACATATTTTTAACGTACTAACATAATTATTTACTCCAGAAAAAAATACTTCGTCCTCTCGAAAGTAATATCATAAAATAATAACAAGTTCGTTCGAGTAATTTTCTTATAAAGCTCCCAAAAAGCATATTATTTTCACTTCACTCAGCGCTTTCCCACACGCAACCATTTCCCCGAGAGGATTTAATACGATATCCTTGTTGAATATCAAACCTCAAGGAGCTAGCAGCTCACGAGCCCTGTTTATGAAACGCGTTGAGAGTAAGAAGCTCGTGTGCGCACGACGTTATTTGAAATACTTAATTGCAGAAAAAACTAATACTGATGACAAAACACTATCGAAAAAGGAGAGATACAATTCTCAGAAGGCGAAACAATTTAAGAATGAAAATATACAGAATTTAAGCAAAACTTTTTTTTAACTAGGATCAGCTCAGACGCAGTGATATGACATTACCAAAGCCGAATTAATAATAATAATAATATTTGGATAATTTCTATAGCGTCGTTTTTGTGAAAAATCACCTCAAGGGCGCTATACAGATCTTATTTTATATTATTACATATTAATTCCTAGTATTAAAAATGTGGATATCCGGGAAGAATGCAAGGCTGCTGTGAGCGTAATGAATAGGATCAAGAAAGGGACGCTTAGATGGTTTGGACATGTAGAGCGAACGAACGAAGAAAAGAGTCTGTAAAGAATATACGATGCGAAAGTGAATGGAAGAAGAAGTCGAGGACGCACGAGAAAGACATGGCACAATCAAGTAAATCAAATACTTGAATCGGGTCATGTGAAGAGTCAGAATAACAGAAGAGTATGTATGAGACGATGTATGAATGTAAATGAAGCAAGTAGTGTGTGCCAAGACAGAGTTATATGGCGGTCCGTCCTCTCTGCCTACCCCTGCTGCGAAACGGCGTGATGGTTAGGTAGTTAGTAATTACTAGTTTAAATAAGAAAATATACAGAAATATACTAACCTGGCAGGTCCTATCAGATGGACACACTTTTTAATTTAAAATTATGATTACGTTTTGTTTTTTTTTTCGATTTAGGGCATGAGAGCGAAATTAAAAAATGGACCTGCTGAATTTATCGTGCACTACAGGATTTGGTAAAAAATTGTATTTCTGAAGGTGATTCGTAGAGAGACAAATTATGTTGAGAGTCTTTTAATGAATTTGATTTGATTCTTTCAATGAATCACCATGGTGAGAGACCGTTAGTCAAGATCGAATCGTGAAAGTTTTTCATTATTTTTTTATTAAAATTGCAATACAAGTAGATTCAAATATTACAATTCCAATATTACGCTCGGCTTTTAGGCAATTGCTTGTGTAGAGAAGCAAAATTTACATCTTAAAAAAGGATTGTATTGTTTACAGAAATGATACAAGTTATATCTATCAACTCCATGGCGTCCTCTACATCTTTACTCCGCATTAAAGGCTGATTTACACCAACGTCCGGATCCGCTCAGTGCCGATATTGTTTCGCATGAGAGCTTATTGATATGGTATGAATATCAATCAAGGAGTATGTTCCGAGACAAAGTTGTGTGGCAGCATATCCTTCAGTCTCTTTTACGTAAGTACTCCCTTTTTAAAAAATCGTATGTCTTTGAAAAATATTATTCCTTTTTATAAATTTTATCCTTCCCGGAATGTGTTTTTTTTAACTCCTTCGGAATAATATAACAAAGAAATATATTTTTTTTACATTTTGGCAAAATTTTACAGTAGAAAGAGTTCAAAATAAATTCTTAAGATTTATTAACTTCAGAATGGGCTTATTAAGGGAATCTATCAATTACGATTATCTTCTTTGTCATCTTAATTTATTGAGATTGTCTGAACGGAGAATAATTACCGACTTGATTTGCTTATACAATATTATAAATTCAATGATTGACAGCCCTGAACTATTAAACTTGATTTCATTTCGTGCTACTGGCAAGACGATTACAAGGCAGTACCTACCGTACTATTGAAGCAATTCTGCTTCAATCTCACAATTCAACACGCCTATGCGACGAATGTTGCATCTGGGAAACATATACTCCGATGTCGCTGATATATTTAACACGTCAATATCAAAATATAAGTTTAATTTGGTACAGTTGTTGTTATCTGGTAAAGCTAAACTAATAGTTGGACCTATTACTTAATATTATTTATTTCCTTTCTTTTACAATATTTTTTAACGTGTTATTAGTTATTTTTGCATCTGGTATTCAATACTCTTTTTTTTATTTTTTCCATTTTACACAATTCTTGCACTAATGAGGTAACTGTTTTGAAAAAAATAAAACATATTAAAATGTATGTAAAAGCCTAAAACGGGCGTAAATAAATAATTTTAATAACATTAAAAAATAGATTTAATTAAGGTACAGAAAAAGGTAGACGAAGAATAATAATCGTAAAAAAATAGAAACACAATCTTAAAGAAGCGGAGTGAAGATTGTTTTGTAGCACTTAATAACACAAAATTAATTCCTTTATTTCCAATTTGCATAAAATATACCCTTTTCAGGCTTATTTTTTACCAAAACTCATTAAAAAACCAACGAAATCGAATATTAAATACATTATTATTTCTGGTTTCCTAAAATATTTTTTTATGAAAGTATAGTTTTTTTTCAATATTAAGTGGGTGCGTAAAATAGCAATATTTAAAAAAACACATATTGTAATTAGATGAGAGAATTATATGTATTTTTTTTTTTAAATTTTGAATTGTTAACGAAATTGATCAAAAAATAACGAAAATACACTTACCAACGAAAAAAAGGTTTCATCGAATCCAGTAAGCAATCATTTCTTATATAAAAATGAAGATGTTTGCATCTTACCTGAAACAAAGAGAACAAAAACAGTTTTATAAGGCAGACAGAACTTATTGCGGTAAAAAAGTAAATAAAAATACAGAACACATTTAAAAAATAAATTAAATCATATCATCTAGATTGAAACGTTGATTTTTTTCCAGGCAGAAAAAGCTGCGCTAATTTCATTACGCCGAGTTCACCCTTTGAAAGTTTGCGCTGCTTCTGGAAACACTTTTCCCCTTTATAGTTAAGATAAATTCTGGCGAGTGTGGCATTTGCTAATTTTAATTTCAATGGATGTAGTCAGAGCGTCAAGCTCAAGGCGTTTTTACGTCAAATGAAAGGAAAGTGGGATTTAATTTGCGAACTGGCTCTGAAAAGCAAATAAATACACATGAACTTATTTTTAAAAGCAGTTTGATGTGTTTTTTTTTTTTACACTAACTAACTAACCATCACGCCGTTTCCCCGCAGGGGTAGGCAAATATGACGGACCGCCATATAACTCTCTCTTGGCACACACTCCTTGCTTCATTTACATTCATACATCGTCTCATACATACTCTTCTGTTATTCTGACTCTTCGCATGACTCGATTCAAGTATTTGATTTACTTGATCGTGCCATGTCTTTCTCGGGCATCCTCGACTTCTTCTTCCATTCACTTTCGCATCATATATTCGTTTCACACTCCTTTCTTCGTTCATTTGCTCTACATGCCCAAACCATCTAAGCGTCCCTTTCTTGATCCTATCCATTACGCTCATATCCGCCTTGCATTCTATCTGGATATCCACATTTGTAATACGGTCATACATGGTTTTACCGCACATCCGTCTCAAAGATCTCATTTCCACAGCATTCAGTCTACTTTCATCCTTCCTCTGGCAGTTCCATGCTTCACTGCCATACGTCAGGGTTGGTATAAACACTCCATTGTGGACTGCTAGCTTCGTTTCTTTGGACAATTTCTTATTTGCCCCAACAGCGTTCAGTCCTCCATTAATGGAGTTTCCTGCATTCACCCTTCTTTCAATAAAAATGTTTGTCACATGACCGGGCGCGCGCCGCACTGAGTGCAAAATCTCAAAATTTCACTTTTTTCATCAAAATTTTTGTCATCATACGTGGGAAGTGATTATTCTAGAAGAAGTAGGTCATATGCAATATAATTGAATGCAAGAATTAAAAGGTGTGGGCTTGGGCGCAAAAATGAACAATCTGAAAGTAGGTTGCCTATTATATGCAGGCAGTTTGACAATGGCCTTAAACGCCGAAACAGCTGTCACTAAAAACTAAAATAAAAAAGCTTAAAATAGCAGAACTCAATAATAATAATATTAAATTTAATTCAATTGAATTATATAAAAATTAAAAATTAGTAATTCCTGTTCATTATATTTCCGCTCTATGCACACTATCTGCAGTTATCATACAGTCAGTTGAAATCTTGTTAGAAAGTGCAGCAAGCCAGTAGCATCACAAGCGCGGGTGAGAGTTAAGAATATAAAAATAGTTTTCCCAGGTCCTAAACAAGCAGCTAGAGACACTGCTACTGAGATAGATGCATTTAAAAAAATGATTGTATTTTTCAAGGTTGCATTCTTGTATTTTTCATGCGAATCAAATGTATTGCTTATTTCTTTTCATAGAATATTGTGCCGAACATTGGATTTTAAGACTATTGAAATGTATTTAAATCTATACAGAATATAAAAATTAAAATGGAGTTCTACAAATTAAACACAAAAACTATAAAAGGAATTACTAAAGTCCCGAGACATTTCGTCCATTGCTTCTCCTCGAAAACTGCAAAATGGCAGACTTGCCGCTTTCAGTGCGGCCGCGCACCCTGCGGTAGGTTTAACACTAAAAGGTTATATACACAAAACAATTAAGTTTTCAAAAAAATATTTCAAATTTCATATTTAAAAAGCGTAACTTAATTGAATGTATAATGTGATAGAGATATGTTTCAAATGTACGCGGTTGTTCAAACGACATACTTTAGGAGACTCATTTATTTATTTATTAAATATAAGACACATTGCATTTCCTTGTACTATGTCTGTGAATATCCATGTTGTAAATAATTTGGTAATAAGTTGGTTATAAGTTTTATTTTTACTTTTATTGTATGTGTAAATATTAATGTTTTTAATGTTAGCATATGTTTCACTGTTAGCCAATTTAGTTCGTCTGATATTTTTACTACTTTTGAATATCGATTTCGCCTAAGTATAATTCTCATTGCTCTTTTTTGGAGAATTTGAAACTTGTTCTATTATATGTCCTTACACAAGAAAAGCATCGTTGAACAGTAATGCAAATGTGGAGCAATAATGAAGAGGTAATGAAGTAATAATAATGAAATCTTATTTGTAAGTCACTAGTTATAAGTTATACTCAGTAGTAAGTTACTAGCTATAAGTCCTTATTGTAAGTGACTAGAGGAAAATATTAGTTGTAAGTTATATAATAAATCTTATATTAATAAATCTTAACTGTAAGATATTAGTTAAAAGCTTAAGTGCAAAATTATAGGTTTGATAAATTAATTTGTAAGGCGCCCTTAAGATGATTTTTCCTCAAAAACGGCGCTATAAAAGTTATCCATTTATTATTAATAAATAAATAAAAACAACTAAGGCAAGTTTACTATGCACTTGTGCAATCTTCTTTAGAATATGACATTATCAGTTGGGGTAGTGCCACCAACAATTGCCTGAAGCCTCTAATAAACATAAAATATTTCTGAAAGTTATCCTTAAAGTTCCTTTAAGGACGAGCACTGAATTTGTTTTTAAGGAGCTAGACGTCCTAAACTTGAAACAACTCTACTCTTAGAATATTCCATTGCACTAATTTAATAATGTCCATATGTTTGAAGAAAGGAAAATTTCTAGAACCTTAAGGCAGTCACACATAAAATTCTTTAATATCTCAGTCTTTAAAACCGCTTACAGACAAAAGAGTTGTAAGTACAACGCCACTAGCAATTCAATTCTCTGCCCAGCACCATCAGAAACATACAAACCAAAAGCTCTTTTAAAAGCAGTATCATTACTCATCTTAAAAACCAAGTTTAAATTAGTTCTTAATATATAGATTCTACATCTTCAAATTTGTTATTTACTTGTATTATTTTTATTTTTATTACGTATGTACTATATTTTCGATATAAACATGTCACTATGTAGCTAAAAAAACTACTTTTGCAAATTGCCATCCCAACACAGGCTTATGCCTAGTGGGATGGGCAATTTACCAACTAATAAAAAATGTATGCTCAAGTAAAATAATAAAAAATAAATGCTTACGTTTCGACGTTATTAAAAATGCTGTATTTTCTAAAAAAATGCTGTGACTTAAAATATTTGATTTAAAACCTTATGAAAAATAATTTATTTGAACCTAAGAAACATCACGTCCCCTTAAACTTTATTATGCACAAGGTTAGTTCTAAAATCGAAATTCACTGATTTTGGTTTTAATTAAAATCCCATTTAATTAACAGCATCGCGCTGCTGCAGTCGGAATCGGGCACGATTATGCCAACGTGTTTTTCATTGGATTGTTTTAATTGGGTACGTGAAAATAAACATCAATTGTACACTCACCCTGAAACTGTACGCGGAATACAAGGTGAATATTTTATATGTCAATCATTGGACTTTTAGTTGACAGTGTGTCAATGATGAAACTGCCTACAAATAATTGACCGTCGAATTTAGAAATATTAATGTAATCTATTTGAGTTAGTTCTTGTATTTTTTTATGTAATTCAATTGAAATAAATTAAACATTATTACAATTTCGTTCTGCTAGTTTTAGTTTTAGTTTTTAGATATAGCTGTTTCAGCGTTTAAGGCTATTATCAAACTGTGGTTAGAGGCCACATGGAATCGACTTATTTTCATTATTTTGGTTCTTGTTTATTAATTTATAAATTAACGGACTAAAGTCTATTTACAAAAAAGACATATAAAACCCAAAATGGAAAAAAAAGCAACAGAGAAAGAATAGCACATCCATAATACCAAATGAACAATCACAAAAAAAAGACAAAATAAACCTAAGAGAGAACATAAAGCCATGGTCTAGTCAAAGTTTTGGTAGAGTCGTAAAGAATGACAAAAATCGTTTGGACTGCTACCATAAATTTCAAGACCATGGCTTGAGTTAACAAGTATTGTCATTCTGGACATTAGAGAATCATACCCAAACATAGTAAAGTGATGATTGAGGAACAGCAATTCATTGTTTCTGAGTCTACGGCAAGGAATTTTGAACTGGATAAGTTGTAACAGAGAAGGTGAGTCAATAAAACAATTAATAATTTTAGTAGTGAAAATTATATCAACGTCTTTCTTGCGCTTTTCTAATGAAGACATTTTCAATAATTGTCCTATTTCATCATATGAATAATCGCCTCTTTCTCACCCTAATCTCCATGCAATACCGCGTAAGAAGCGATGTTGTACGGATTCAATATGAACATTAAAGAAAGTATATATAATAATTTTAAAACAATATACTTACGTAAAAAAAAAAGTAAGACCATGTTTGACCGTATTAAAAATGTGGATATCCGGAAAGAATGCAAGGCTTCTTGATCCTATTCATTAAGTTAACATCCATTTTTTTCAAAAGTAAATAAAAATCGAAGAACACACAAAAACGTGACTAGCCTTTCCAGTTGTCAAAAACAAACCACTAATCCAAAATGGCTGATAATGCTAACATATGATGAACATATATGCATGTAATCGAATGTACACAGCCCGCGAAAATTCAAAATTCACATTTTCTTTTGAACAGGCCTCGTATATATTTTATCCACAGTCATTAATATATGTTTAAATTTAATTAGAATTTATTTTTCCTATAAAAGCGTTATCGCTTGAGCATTTATTTTTAAATTCAGCAAATTGGCTTTGTTAAAAAAATTGCATTCCTTACTCAAACTAACATCTGCAGTAGCTTTAGTGCAAAGAATTTTAGAAGGTCTTCATCCAGTATCTAGGTAGTGCTGATGAAGATGATGATGGGGTATGATAGTAAATACAATTCCCAGCAACCCCTGTCGCACCTAAAACAAACCAATTACAGAACTTTTATCACCCGTGCCCGCAGTGGCCTTTCGTTCGCTAAAAACTCAAGTTGGTAGTTTGAATTACGCTTTGGCATCGGTGGCCTGAAGTTGAAAATTTTTGCCTAACATAGGAGGTATATGATGCTGGCTGTAATACTGCTAAGGACATTTTTGTGAAATCTGAAATATAAATAGCACTCTAGGGGTGATTTTTATTTGAGAAATTAGCCAATTAAAAAAATAAATTATTTGATACGTTATTTTTTTGTGAATTTCAGCTCAAGAGTTGCCCATAAACGTCTAGAGCCAGTGAGACAAACTAACTAACTAACCATCACGACGTTTCCCCGCAGGGGTAGGCAGAGAGGACGGACTGCCATATAACTCTGTCTTGGCACACACTCCTTACATTCATACATCGTCTCATACATACTCCTCTGTTATTCTGACTCTTCACATGACCCGACTCAAGAATTTGATCTACTTGATCGTGCCATGTATCCTCGGGCCTCCTCGACTTCTTCTTCGATTGACTTTCGCATCATACATTCTTTTCACACTCCTTTCTTTTCCTCTGTGTGTGCTAGTGTAATATAAACACACTATGTTATTCAGTTATTTTCTCAATGTTTTGTTATTTTATTTTATATATAGTTGTTCCTCTGTATGAATTTAAAACCACACACTTTTACAGAACTTTTTTTATCTGTTCCTTGCTTAGGGTTTTTTATCCAGTTAAGACCTTTTCCCTAATAACTCACTAATGTTAACTTAAATTAAGTAATTTTTTAATTTTTTTTTTATCTCAACTGCTCCCAACCGTCTAGAGCCAGTGAGACTATGGCATCCCTAAATAGACATGTTGTGAGGCTAAAGCCATTTCAAGCAACGTTTCAATTGTGAATGGTGGTCTTTCACTAGGGCGATACTTTGAGTATCTACCACTCTGGAACGTGCCGCAAATATACTTTTTATTATTTTTATATGAATTAAATGTTTTATGTCACATACTAATTAAATAAAAGTTATTGGCGCACGCCGGGTTTGAACCCGCGACCTTTGAATTCGTAGTGGAGCGTCTTTCCACTCGACCATGGAGGCCATCAATTAAATGCAACCATCAGATGGTGATAGTAATAAGGCCTAATGAGCCCCAGTGCTAGTTAGATAGACATTATGAGGGGTATTTGAATACGCCCCAGCTAGTTAGCAGAGGATTACGAAAGAATCCATAAAATCAAAAAAAATCCACACACTTGAGGGGCTAAGAAGCAAAGGCAGCAATCTCCTTCATTTTAAATTATTTCTTGGAAAATTGATTTAACGTTTAATGCACTTTTCTTTTGTGAATATGTTGATAAATTTAGAGATAATTGTTTCAAATTGTTCCTAGTTTAATGTGCACCAACATTTTTGTAAACTTCATTCCCCATTTCTTTATAATAATCATTCAAAAGTTGACAATGCTACAGAACCGTATTTGGAGATTGCTGCCTTTGCTTCTAAGCCCCTCACTTTGTATTTTTTGCTTAGTCAATTTTTTTACCCTGGCTAATCCAAGCAATGGGTCGTATATTTTTTTTATAAAATCTGTGGTTTTAAGTTGTTATTTCTTTTTCATTGTTCTTAGTATTATTCTTTAACGATTTCTGTGGACCAAATATTCTGACCATTTTTAACTCCCGTAACATTTTCATTGAAGAAGAGAATATATGCTGTCAGTAGCGATACCCCCGGCCTAAAACATTCCCAGTAAACTTTTCCATTAGTGTCTGACTTTTTTTTACTGAAAGTTAGCAGTTTCGTTTTGTTTATGTATTTTTTCTGTGCCGGGTTTGTCTGTTTGAATTCGATACCCGAGTGAAATGGCAGCTGTTGTATATTCATATATCATTGTGATTGAGCAGCGGTGATTGATGTAGATTTTAAAAGTATCAAAGTTTTAAGGTTCTTGCTTTTTGATATTTTATCACAGTATGTTTGGCTTTAAAAAAAAAATATACACATATAATTTTTAACTTTTTGTTTTTTACATTATATTTTTACATTACCTACCTCACTAGGTCATAAGGACTTGTTCTGAGGTAAGTGACAGTGAGTACAAGTAGAATAATTTTTAATTAATGATGAAATTTGTTACACAATGTTCTAGTTTGTCATGGTGAAGAATTTTAAGTGCCATTTTAGGAGGTCTTCAATTTCCTTGCGGTCCTTACTTATTAGCCATTTAGTAATGTTTTGATTAAAGGAATACATATTAGTGATGGCTACAGTCTGTGGTGGGAGTTTGTTGTAAGTGTGAGGCGCGATGTACATATGGTGTCTTTGTGCAAAAGCTGTATTGTATTTAGGCTCTGAAAGTCTTTCTTGTTGTTTGGCCTTTGCATTTTTATTATGTGTGATATACATTATTTAACTTGAAGGTGTAAAAAGAAAGGAATATTTGTTAAATTATTCATCTGGATGAATTGATACGCAATCGCTTGAAATTTTATTGTATTTTGAGGTTCTACGTTAAAAGGCATATTAGAAAGGCAAAAGGGCTTCAGCGACACATTGGCCAAAAACAAGTTAATTTCTGATTTATTTTCTGCATCAAATGCTCTGACTCTCGTTTGATTCTAAAGACTTTTGTGGCCCTTCAGCCATCTAAAATATATTTACGACTTGGAAGATGCTCGTCCCAAGCGACACCAGTTAAGAACTTTTCTAGGTTTTTGTCACTTCAAGTGACTCGGTAGGAGCATTGAGTTACTTAAATAAACCTTTTTTTTTTAAATCCAATCAGGTACTGAAGACTTATGAATTTTATTGTAAAACAAACAAAAAACGCTACAGGTAATAGGTAGGCTACTTTTAAAACAGGACGTACATACATTTAAAAAATGTATTAATCCTAACTTCACAAAAGAAATCATCTAGAAAGTTACTTTTACCATTTTATTTCAAGCTTTTTTTAATGTTAAATTTGTGGATCACAGTCTAATTTTCATAATTAATTTATCATCAAATTCAATATTTTTATCATTTAATTCTGTTAGTATTTTTTTTGTGACAGCTTTTTCAACGGTCTAGGCACTGTATCAAATTAAGGATAGGCCATATAGAAACGACTTATCAAAATGATTTTATTATTTCTAATTTTGAAAGAGTTAATCCATGGTGGAACTCCATTTTAATATTTTATTATTACCCTATTTTTCACTTTATTTCACTATTTTTTATAAATGAATTAAAAAAATGTGGAATAAAGTTTACAATTAGGTTTTATTAAAATCATTTATATGAATTTATTTTGAATGCTAATTTTGATAAAAAACGAAGAAGAAATCTAAAAATTCTTTACTAGGATGAAAGTAAACTGAATGCGGTGGAAATGAGATACCTGAGGCGTATGTGCGGTAAAACAATGTACGACAGTGTTAATATGTAAAGAAATAACAAACTAACCATCACGCCGCTTCCCTGAAGGTGTAGGCAGAGAGGACGGATCGCCATACAACTCTGTCTTGGCACTTTTTTAAATTTATTTTTTTATAGTGAATACCGCGCACGAGTCCCAGCTTCTCCCAACCGTCTAGAGCCAGTGGGACTATAGAATCCCTAATTTGGGTATGTTGTGAGGCCAAAGATAGTGGGGACGGGAAGGAGATGGGAAAGAGGAAGTACCTGGCTATTCAGATCTGGTCACCAAACACGTTTCGATTCTGAATGGTGACATTTCACCAGGGCGATAATAAGAGTATCTACCACTTGTTTTTTTTTATTATTATTTATTCTTGCTAAAATATACAAAAAAAACGGGTTTGGTTCATGTCTATCTCACTAGGAGATTCTTGTGTCGAGACAGACGTAGTGTACATAAATTATATAATATTAAATGTAAAAATTATCAAAGATAAAATAAAAATAAATAAAGAAGGAGATAGAAGAAAAGAAATGAAAGATGAAATTAAATGAAAATTAGAACAAAGTTATTACATGGAGATTGCATTTTATAGATATTGTTTGGGAGTATAAAGGTTATAGCTTAGTTCACATTCACACATCGTGTCATATATACTCTTCTGTTATTCTGACTCTTTTCAAAGTCCTATATAAGTATTTGATTGACTTTATCGTGCGACGTCTTCTTCGGGTGTCCACGACTTCTTAATTTATTATCTTTTACATCAAATATTCTTTTCACACTCCTTTCTTCGTTCATTCGCTCTGCATGCCCCAACCATCTAACTTTGACGGCTTGCATGGTCGAGTGGTAAGACGCTCCACTACGAACCCAGAGGTCGCGGGCTCGAACCCGGCGTGCGCAAATCTATTTTATTTAATTAATTTGTGTCATAATACAATTAATTGATACAAAGTAATAATATATTTGCGGCACGTCCCAGAGTGGTAGATACTCTAAGTATCGCCCTGGTGAAAGACCACCATTCAGACTTGAAACGTTGCTATAGCTCTAGCCGTGTTTGTAGCCAGGTACTTCCCAACCTTCCCCTTCTTTATCTCTTTTCTCTCCCGACTACCTTCAGCCTCACAGCATACCCCTATTGGGGACGCCGTAGTATTACTGGCTCTAGACGGTTGGGAGCAGTAGAGACTTTTGTGCGGTATTCACGTTAAAAAATAAATAAAAATAAGCTTCCGTTAAATATTTTATAACAAGCTTAAATTATTTAATGTCAAAAATATTTGTACACTTTGAGTGAATAAAAACATGCAAAGTTTTGGCGTAGCACAACTACCAGGGGTGTTAGTTGAAGTTTTCCGGTTTTACTCATAGATGTTGCTAGAGATATGTATACATTTCTATGATTTGGCATCTATGTCATATTTTTTCTATGGACATTAACCTTCAAAAATACACAAGTAACATTCTGCCAAAATAATAGTGTCATAGTTGTTTACCTCAGTGAATATGTCGAGTTTCGTTCCAAGTAAATCGCATTTGCGGCATTCGTTGCTTTTCTTATTTCATCAAAAGAAAAGAGCATTCGAAGCTCATCGGTTGCTGGTAGAAACTTATGGTGAACATGCTCCAGTGATTAGAACATGTGAGACATGGTGTCGTCAACTTAAAAGTGGAGATTTTGATTTAACAGACAATGAACATCCTGGTGCAACGATAAAGTTCGAAGACGAGGAATTGACCCAACCCAATCGCAACAAAAATTGGCCCAAACACTTCATGTGACCCGAGGAGCAATTTGTCAACGTTTAAAAGCCATGGGAAAGATCCAAAAGTATGGAAAATGGGTACCACACCAAATGAACGAGAGACAAATCGAAATCCTACAACATGACAACGCAACGCCTCATACAGCTAAAGTAGTGAAGTACACTCTCAAAGCATTGAATTGTCGAAATATTATCACACTCGCCGTTCTTTCCAGACCTTGCTCCGTCCGACTATCACCTTTTCGCATCGATGGGACTCGCAGAGCAGCGCTTCGCCAATTTTGAAAAAGTCGAGTAATGGCTCGTCGAATGGTTTGCCTCGAAAGAGAGTTTTTTTTTTTGGAATTGTATCCATGATTTACCTCAAAGATGGGCGAAATGTATAGAATCCGATGGTCAATACTTTGAATAAAAAAAAATTGAGATTCCCTTGAGAATTAAGCGTTTTTTTTATTAAAAAAAACCGGAAAACTTCAACTAACACCCCTGGTATTTTTCGTAGCGGTTGTCATATAATATATCCTCTTTACGATCTTCTTCTCTCACATTTATTCAACGTCAACCATAGCTCCGTCGGAACCAACAGAGTGTGTGCTTTAAGCCTTGTTGAAATATCGTGATGTATTTTAATCTCGTTTTTTCAACAACGCGAAAGTGGCTGCGCGATGTTTGCAACTGATTTTATTTAGTAATTGAACGAGGCTTAGTCCGCGTAAAATTCTCTTATATAAATTCCTGGCTCGCTCCAAATTAGGACGGCTCTGGATAATAACAGCTGCACACAATAAACATTCTGTTTTAGACAGTGACAAAACATAAATATAGACACGTTGTAGGGCTCTCAAAGTGGCGAGCAATAATCACGCTAGTTGGTGTGATCGGTGTTTAAGCCGATTTAGCACTAAACGGCCACGCGTCGCTTGAGGTCGTTTCAAGCAAGTATGGAACGCGGTCCGAACTTCAGATCTTTTTCGTCCATGCACATATAATAATAATAATCTAATAATAATGAAATCTTATTTGTAAGTCACTAGTTATAAGTTAACCTCACTAGTAGGTTACAAGCTATAAGTACTTATTGTAAGTCACTAGTTGAAAATATTAATTGTAAGCCATTAGTAATAAATCTTAACTGGAGGTTATTAGTTATAAGCTTAAGGGGCTATTTCACCACCTCTCAATAAACTACTATTCATTAGTTAACTCTAATCATCGGAATATTCGTTAGTTATCTCTTTCCGCAAGTTTGGCTGGCAACGTCGCTTTTTTTCAAACCTTATCCCGTCTGCTGTCACGTCTGTCAATACAATGCCGTTATTTCTAACATAAACTAACTTTCACAACACAACATTCGCGCGCGAAGCTCATTACATCCCTCTCACCAAATAGTTAAACGCGTCTCTATATTTAAATAAAACATATTTCTATTTTATAACTTTATTGTATTATTCAGGGGCTATTTCGCCACTTCTCAAGAAGCTGTCAACGTAAAGTGCACCCCAGTAGTTAGTATCTATATTCGAGTTTAAAATGGCGGCGTACTGTTTTGACAGCTGACAGTAGGCGAGTTTTCTGTTGAAGTTGATTTTTTACTGTAATTATGGAAGTGGTTGAAGATTTAAATATCTTAGACGAACAGGACATGGCGGAAAGACGTAGACCGCGTGTTTTCAAACCAAGAGTCAATTTTTTATACGTCTTAGATGACATTGAGTTTAGGTCAAGATTTCGCTTGACAAAAAATGCCGTACAGGAGATACAAAATCAAGGATAAAATCTCTCCAAGAAGCACACGGTATGTAATTCTAATATACGCCTTCACAATGTATCACGGAATATACTATGAAATAACAACAATCTTTGGCATCTTGTTTATGATAGAAATAACGGCATTGTATTGACAGACGTGACAGCAGACGAAATAAGGTTTGAAAAAAAAGCGGCGTTGCCAGCCAAACTTGCGGAAGGAGCTAACTAACAAATATTCCGATGATTAGAGTTGACTAATGAATAGTAGTTTATTGAGAGGTGGTGAAATAGCCCCTTAGTGATAAATTATAGGTTAGATAAATTAATTTGTATAGCGCCCTTGAGGTGATTTTCCCCCAAAAACGGTGCTATAAAAGTTATCCATTTATTATTATAATTATTACATAATCTATGAATGTGTATCTTTGTCATACATGACCGATATTTGAATGATGAATTTACTGGTAACGTGTGTGTTTTGCTTGCCACATTTTGTGATAATATTCTAAGGCTATATATAACGTGTATATATCCAGTGAGTGGGAAAAGACTACCATTCAGAATCGAAACGCTGCTTGAAATGGCTTTAGCCGTGTTTGGTGACCAGATCTGAATAGCCAGGTACTTCCCAACCTTCCTTTTACCAATCTCCTCCCCATCTCCACTACCTTCAGCCTCACAACATAGCCTATTTGGGGATGCCATTGTGTCACTGGCTCTAAACGGTTGGGAGCAGTACACGAAAACTGCAATATCATATTAATATCATAAGAAATGACTTTCGATCAAGTATAAGACGCCGAACTCAATGGCTTTGTCATCTTCACAAATGTTACGAGTGAAGTTCCGCAGAGTTGTTAGGGGCTGAAACCTGCGACTATGTCATTGCCACGATGATAGCTTAGCTCTTATAAGAGAGGGTATCAGAAAATGATTTTTTTTTAATAAATCAAATATTAATTATCAAAATAAGCAAACACTTTGTTGATTGGCATGATTAATTAAATGAAAACACACGTTGTTTTAATCCACTTTTATTTTGGAATATGTCAACTAGTTTCGGTTCAGCAGAATCTACATCGGGACTTAAAAATATACTAATATTAGCTATTATACTACATCAGTATATTTTTAAGTCCCGATGAAGATTCTGCTGAATCGAAACTAGTTGAAATATACGAAAAAAAAAGTGGGTTTAAGCAACGTGTGTTTTTATTTAGTTATTAATTATCTTTTTAAATAACGTTTGTAATAATTTATGTAAACTTGTTCCCCTATAAGCCGGGGGCCACTTTGGCATGGGAATTTCACGCTGTGGACGAGCGGAATATTTCGTGGACAGTTTACTTTTTTGATTAATTATTTTGGGGCCTCTCAAAATTTTGGCCCACCAATATTGGCCAGCGAGAGCAGGTCGATATATCATGATCCTTACCGCTTTAATATCACTTCGGATACCTTTAAAAAAAAGTTCAAATCCTTTTTGAGCAACACATAACGCTTTTGAACTCAACCTTGTTTAAAGGGAGATCAAGAACGTATTTAAAACAATTTGAAATCATCAATGGATCAAGCTTAATTCGTGGAAAACATTTTGTGAAAGGGCGCGTGTTGGAGCTTTATTAATAAAATCGGAACTTTTTTGCTATCTGTTTTCTCTTCCGGGAAAAAAACGTCTGTTTGTATTTAACGTTTATCCGATTTTTCCGGCTTTTCCTAATTTGATTTTTTAAACTTATACCCATGAACTCATTATTTGAATGTTAATGATAATAAATGTAAGTTTTGCAAGGTACTTTAATATTTTGTGGATTGACGGCCTGCATGGTCAAGTGGTAAGACGCTCGACTACGAATCCAAAGGTCGCGGGTTCTAACCCAGCGTGCGCCAATAACTTTTATTGAATTAATAAGTGTCATAACACATTTAATTCATAAAAAAGTATATTTGCGGCACGTTTCATAGTGGTAGATACTCTAAGTATCGCCCTGGTGAAAGACCACCATTCAGAATTGAAACGTTGCCTTAAATGGTTCTCGCCGTGTTTGGCGACCAGATCTGAATAGCCAGGTACTTCCCAACCTTCCTCTTCCCAAT
The DNA here is from genome assembly GCA_022651775.1 of Drusus annulatus. NCBI lineage: Eukaryota > Metazoa > Arthropoda > Insecta > Trichoptera > Limnephilidae > Drusus > Drusus annulatus. Next base: position 247,171 of record JAGWCC010000223.1, on the reverse strand, counting down.
CTCCTTCCCCTCCTCAGTACCTTCGGCCTCACAACATACCCTATTTGGGGATGCCATAGTCTCACTGGCTCTAGACGGTTAAGAGCAGTTGAGACTCTTGTGCGGTATTCACGTAAAAAAAAATCTAATCAAGAGAGTTTTTCGGTCAGTATCTGTTGTATTATCTCGCATTGTGTTACAAATATCAACATGTTTTTATATTATTCTACTTGTACCGTATAAAAATAAAAAAATAAAATGAGTCAACAAAAATGTTCCTTTAGATATACTTGTAGTCCTTATGAGTTTATTAAATTATCTTATTTCGTATGAACTGAATAAATGCTTTCCTAGAAAGCAATTACTTTGTGGTGTGACATATTTAATGAAATGAAAAATTACTTTGTATTACACCACAGATTTTTTTATTTTTTACGATCGACTGGTTTCGATTAGCTTAAGCATCATCAGTGTACAAAATTAAACTAAATGAAAAATACAAAGTTTGCGGTTATACGAGGCCTGTTCAAAAGAAAACGTGAATTTGTTCGCGGGCTGTGTACATTCGAGTGTCGATTTTTTTTTTGTTATGTTGGCACACATATGTTAGAATTATCAGCCGTTTTGGATTAGTGGTTTGTTTTTGACAACTGGAAAGGTTAGTCACGTGTTTGTGTGATGTTCGATTTTTTACTTTTGAAAAAAATGGATCAAAAGTATGTATTAAATTTTGCGTTAAAAATGGAACAAAGTGGTCTAACGCACTTAAAATGTTGACTGTGGCATTTGACGAGTCTACTTTGTCTCAAAAAATTGATTATAAGTGGTACAAGCGCTTTACAGAAGGCCGAGAAGATGTTGATGACGATGAGCGTCCTGGAGTTGTGGAAAAACAAATCATGGATTTTATTCTTTGATCCATTTTTTCAAAAGTAAAAAATCGAAGAACACACAAAAACGTGACTAACCTTTCCAGTTGTCAAAAACAAACCACTAATCCAATATGGCCGATAATGCTAACATATGATAAACATATGTGTACCAACATAACAAAAAAAAACGATAATCGAATGTACACAGCCCGCGAAAATTCAACATTCACCTTTTCTTTTGAACAGGCCTTGTACATACAGAGGGATAACACAATATACAATAAGAGAACATTGAGAAAACAAAAGAATAACTTTTAAGCCATAACTAAGGAAAATAGATAAAGAGACAGATAACACGAATTGAAAGAGGCAAAACCTCGACTGAGAAGGTTTTTAAAGAATCTTAAAAAATCCTATGAGTTTATGGGGAATATACCTAATATTGGCCTACTGGACGAATTCAACTGATTATTAAGAATATGAATATTAATTTTAATGGCTTTCTTTATTTCTAGTGCTTCTAAGTTATTTAATCTGTTGCCATTATCATTTACTTCGCCGTAGATAAAATGAGTTAGAATTATGTGATTTACTCGTATGTTAGTTTGATTACTCTGTATTTTGTATTTTGTTGTAACCCATGTATAGGGTCAGCTAAATAACTTTTTTTTTTTCAACTAGTGCTTATTTCGTGAATGGTAACACTTAGCTCATGTCTGATTTAACAGATAATTAGTTTTATCCTTCCGCTGAGCGAATATGGTTGTGTATACGCTTGAACAACGCTGGGAAATATTGCGACATTACTTTGAAAATCATGGTAATGTTGCAGAATGTGTGCGAAAATTGCGTACGGTTTTTGGAAGAAGAGAAGCACCGTCAGCTCCGTATGTTCGTTATCTTGTGAAAAAAGTGAAAGAAACTGGCATCCTCATCGATAAACCAAAGCGTGAAAAGCCAAAAACAGTGCGTACACCCGAGAATATCGATGCTGTGGCAGAAAGTGTGCGTGAAGCGCCATCAACATCAATTCACCGTCGTTCTCAACAATTGAACATTTCGGAGACATCATTGAGACGAATTTTGCATAAAGACCTTGGTATGACGCCATACAAAGTCCAATTGGTTCAGGAGTTGAAGCCAACTGACCATCCAATGCGTTTTCGCTTCGCTGAGTGGGCCTGCGATCGACTTACAGAAGATGCCGATTTTGCCAAAAAATCATCTTTTCGGATGAAGCTCATTTTGATCTTGGCGGGTATGTAAACAAGCAAAATTGTCGTATTTGGGGCACAGAAAACCCGCACGCATACATTGAAAAGCCGGTACACCCAAAACGAGTCACTGTTTGGTGCGGATTTTGGTCCAGAGGCATAATTGGGCCATTTTTCTTTGAAAATGAGCAAGGAGTGGCCGTTACAGTCAATGGCGATCGTTATCGGGCCATGTTGAACGAATTTTTGTTCACAAAAATTGAAGAGGAGGATATTGGCAACATTTGGTTTCAACAGGACGGCGCTACGTGCCACACAGCCGAAGCTACACTCGATGTTTTGCATAGCATTTTCAAAAAAAAAAAGTTATTTGGCGGACCCTTTAGTTCTTTAATTACCCTCGTCCCAGAGTGAGTTTTTATAACTCATCGGGATTGCTTTGTATTAGCGTTGGGAAAAACTTCAATGTCTTGTGAATGCTTCACGAATTGTAAGTTCTTTAATATGAACCCTTCGAATTGAACACTTCAATTGAAGTCGAACTCGCAAGAAAGAGGTTTGAATTTATCCGGTTAGTTGTTCAGTTCTTTTTGGAACCGGTTCCTCGCCGAAAAAGCACGTACTAGGTAGAGATTTGGAAACGAAAATAACTGGAACTGGTTCCTCGCCGAAATAAAGTTCACCTTCGCAACTGTACTGCTGCAAATTGAAGTAGTTCTTTCAATGAAATGAATGAATGCTAAAATGAACTACCGACTTCATTTGAAGTGTTTTTTCAATGAAATGAAGTTAGTGAAATGAATGAAGGCTAAAATGAACTGCCAACTTCAATTGAAGTATTTGGTCAGTGAAATGAAGTTAATGAAATAAATGAAGGCTAAAATGAACTACCAACTTCAATGGAAATATTTGTTCAATGAAATAAAGTTATTAAAATGAATGAACGCTTAAATGAACTACCGAATCCAATTGAAGTATTTGCTCAATGAACAATGAATGAAGTAGGAACTGTTGCCAAGTAGTTCTTTGAAGTAGTTCTTTGAAGTAGTTCTTTGAAGTAGTTCTTTGAAGTAGTTCTTTAAAGTAGTTCATTGAAGTAGTTCTTTGAAGTAGTTCTTTTAAAGTGGTCACAACGCTACTATGTACGTTAGCAAGATATTTAATAATTAAAAAAAAATACCAAAGAGTGGCGTTATTTTTACTGGTTTCGGTAAAATTATCGATGTATCAAGGAGTTTAAGGCCTTTTCGATGTTGATGAACTGTCGATAGCTCGGTTTGTATCGTATCAATTCTGTTTAATTTCGAGAACCTTTTCAAGGATGCCTCTAGAAAATGGTCCATTTTCATAAATTGAATCTGTCTACCCACCCTCCAGTTAATGATTTAAAGCTCTCGCGGCGGCTTTTGTTCAGAGCCTCGAGATGACATGTCTACCAGAGACTTATTCGAGAAGACGGACAGTGCGTGATTTAGCGGCCGCCGCGACGCGTTTTAAAACTTTTCTGCTGGCGGCTGATAAACCGCGGATTAGCATAATTTCATTAAAACGCCAAATTATTTAAGGCTATTTTGTACGCCGGGGATGAACGCTAATTTATCAGGATGTTTAGGAGATAAATGACACCAGTTTTCGACGCTCGGGCCTGCGGGGGCGCCAGAACTTTTCTGTGTGCGAAAAATGAATATTACAAGAGGCTCGGCACTTCACCATACCTGTCGCCGAAACGAAAAGCAGATAAATCCCGATTTGATTTACTGCAGTAAATTACATATTTTTATGGTTTTTTCCTTTTTTTTCTAAAAAACTAAGCCATTTTGACGGTCCTCCATATTATCGACCGAATTCACGTAAAAGTGTTGTGAAATCTATGATTTAAGCTATGTTTAATGGCATTTACCAAGTTACATTGAAATATATGTGTATGCAAGGAAGAACAGAATAACTTAATACAAGTAGATGTAAGAAGAGCCAAAACAAAATTTAGAATTTTTGTTTTGTCGTATGTAACTAACAAACTAACCAACTATCACGCCGTTCTCCGCAGGGGTAGGCAGAGAGGACGGACCGCCATACAACTCTATCTTGGCACACACTCCTGTCTTTATTTACATCCATTCATCGTCTCATACATACTCTTATGTTATTCTGACTCTTCGTATGACCCGATTTAAGTATTCGATTCACTTGATCGTGCCATGTCTTTCTTAGGCGTCCTCGACTTCTTCTTCCATTCATTTTCGCATCATACTCTCTCTCCATGCCAAAACCATCTAAGCGTCCCTTTCTTGATTCTATTCATTACGCTCACATCAGCCTTGCATTTTTTCCGAATATCCACATTCTTAATACGGTCAAACATGCTTTTACTTTTCGTTTTTTTTTTACGTAAGTATATTGTTTTAAAATGAATTAATTAAGAAAAAAGAGAAATTAATCAAATACCATTTATTTGCGCACACTAGGATTACAAACCTTTGTTCTCTTTGTTGGAGTAATCTATCCAGTAATTATTACTTACATGCACCAATCAATAGAAAACCAATAGTTTGTCGTCACAAAATGGGGAAAAGAGATTATAAAGTCACAGACAAATTAAAGGTAATTTGGTTTTTACCGTAATTAGCAATTAAACATGCTAGTGTAACTTGGTCCCCTTTCTATACCGTTCATATTCATCATATTGAATCCGTACAACATCGCTTCTTACGCGGTATTGCATGGAGATTGGGGCGAGAAAGATCCATTATTCATATGATGAAATAGGACAATTATTGAAAACGTCTTCATTAAAAAAAGCGCAGGAAAGACTTTGATTTGATTTTCATTTACAAAATTATCAATTGTTTTATTGACTCACCTTCTATGTTGTAACTTATCCTTGCCGTAGAATCAGAAACAATGAATTTTTCTTCCTCAATCATCACAATACTAACTATGGGTATAATTCTTCAATGTCCAGAATGTCAAGACTTGTTAACTTAAGCCATGGTCTTGAAATTTTTGGTGGCAGTCTAAGTGATTTTTGTCATTCTTTACGACTCTACCAAAACTTTGACTAGACCATGGCGTGAATGTTCTCTCTTATGTTTATTTTGTCCTATTTTTGTCATCGCTTCATTTATTATTATGGATGTGCTATTCTTTCTCTGTTGCTTTTTTTTCCATTTCGTGTTTCATATGTCTTTTTTTGTAATTGGACTTTAGTTCGTTAATTTATAAATAAATAAACAGGAACAAAAAGAATAAAAATAAGTCGGTTCCATATGGCCATATTTTCTTCATCGCTTCATTTATTATTATGTATGTGCTATCCTTTCTTTGTTGTTCTTTTTTCCATTTTGTGTTTTATATGTCTTTTTTGCAATTGGACGTTAGTCCGTTAATTTATAAATATATAAATATGATTAGAGTTCTGAGAAATGAAAATAATGCTTTGTAAAGAATTAACCAACAAAATAATTAGCACCGAGCACGTTTCCAAAAATTCTGAATCACTTTAAACTATTTTACCATCTCAGTCATTAATCCTGCTAATAACGGGCTATATTATAACGGGATATTCAGTCGCATTTATTTACTCACGTTTACATCACGCTGCTAATATATTTCGACATTATTTAAAACTCTTGTGGTTAAAACCCACTGAACGGATAAACTGCTAGAAGTGTGTTATGACTTCAGAGCAATAATATACCAGGAAGGAGCGCTTGCGTAGTCAGGATTGTTGATTTTTTCCTGACTCAGGCGTGGCCAGAACTAAGTATTTATACATCCATTCATAGCACATATCGACGTAATGTTTTTGTTTATATGCATAACCACTTTAAAACAGTATTGTTTTCAACGAAAATATAGGTTATAACCTCAAAAACCGTCGAGTTATGTCCAGTTATGTCTCATAACAAAACGTAGTGGGCGGAGTCACCGTAGACGCGGGAGACGAAAAACATACTCACAAACTGAAAAGTGGTATAAATATATACATGGCCTGTTCAAAAGAAAAGGTGAATTTTGAATTTTTGCGGGCTGTGTACATTCAATTATCGATTGTTTTTGTTGTTGGTATGTTGGTACACATATTTTTATCATATGTTAGCATTTTCAGCCATTTTGGATTAGTGGTTTGTTTTTGACAACTGGAAAGGTTAGTCACGTTTTTGTGTGTTTTTCAATTTTTTACTTAAAAAATATGGATCAAAGAATAAAATCCATGATTTGTTTTTCCACAACTCCAGGACGCTCATCGTCATTAACATCTTCTCGGCCTTCTGTAAAGCGCTTGTACCACTTATAAACCCTTTTTTGAGACAAAGTAGACTCGCCGAATGCCACAGTCAACATTTTAAGTGCGTTAGAGCACTTTATTCCATTTTTAACTCAAAATTTAATACATATTGCCTATGCAAGATAATTTTACTGTAATACGTGACATTTTGTAATGAAGATATGTAGAAAAAAATAATATTTTATGCACAGTCCTCCTCCCTAGGGATTCCTGTTCGGAGGCGGACTGTAGGTTACAGCTTTGGTGTCACTGGTTCTGTGATTATTTCATAATCTTTATAATTTCCTCGTCTTCATGGCTATTTATCCACATTTTTATGTTATGTAAGAACTTGTCTTACCTATTTTTCTATCAGGTTTACGACGTAAAAAACCCGGAGAAAGGTATGGTAAAAATAATTAACTTTTTCTCCATATATATTCTTGCTCTAAGGTTAAAACAGTCTGTTATCAAGGAAAATTTGCCCTTGCTTTGGTGAAATTAAAAAAAAAAACTTTTTCAAATAGCAAACATAATTCTTTAACAGGAAATCAATTTTGCTAGCCTATCTAGGGTTTAGGAGACAAAGGGTATTTTATTAAATTGACACTGGTATAGATTTCACTTCCAGGAACTTTATATTCCGTGTTAAAAATCGAACCACCTTTATTACGTAAATATGCAAATTGTGTGCTTTTGTTTCCTGTACCATTGCAAAGTTATTATTTATTCATATTTCAGGTAATGAATTTTTTCCGAGGTGGTTATAAATATTATTTTACCCATGAAGCGTAGAATGCGGCGTCAGTAGTTTTTTTTGTATGTGGGCATCTTACAAGAAAACCAACTTCCGGGGTCATCAGTACTATAGAATTCCTATTTGAGGTATGTTATGAGGCTGTAAGGAGTGAGGAAGGGAAGGAGATAGGAAAAAGAAGGTTAAGAAGTGCCTGGCTACTGAGATTCGGTAACAAAACACAAGTAAAGCCATTTTAAGCGGCGTTTGATTCTGAATGGTGGTCTTTCACCAGGGCTATAATTAAAGTATCTACCACTCTAAAACGTACAGAGAGGTGTGTTTTAAATATCGTAAATGTGCATTTTTAATCATTTAAATTAGAGTATCTGCAGGTTTTGACAATGGTTACCACGAAATTATGTTACTCATGATAAAATTCCCTCTGTAAGCACGATGTTTTTTCAATTAGGCAGGTAGTTAATTTTAATTTATTTAAATTTATGGTGTATTAGGATAGCATCATATGGCTGCCGGAAAGGCAAAAGGGCTGAAGCGCCATTTTGGGAAGTTTACACCAAAGCACTTTCAAGTATTTTTGTTTAACAATAAATTCATAAGGCCATACATGAAGCGACAAACAGTCTCAAACTTGAGTAACATGAGAAGAGCCTTCTTCCAGGTGGTAAATATGTTTTAGACGGCTGAAGGGTCAAAAAAATTTCCAAATCAAACGAGAGTCAGAGCATTCGATGCAGAAAAAAACTGATTTAAACTACATATTCAATTCTTGTATCTGTCCAAATTGTATTTATATATGCCTGTTGTCAGTATAAGGTAAAAAAAAGTAATATTTAGGAAACAAAGGAAAATTGTGCTGATAAAAAACTTACATGAAGGTTGCAGTAATTGAGGCTTTTTTATCGAGGTAACGTGTTGACTTATAAGTAGCTTGAAATTGCACCACTAACGATGTTTACGAAGAGTCTCAAAGCTCGTGTCACAAAGCTAACGTAAAAACAAATATGGTGTTCAAAAGTCAACATAACGAGCTACTTTCATTCAGCAGAGCCTTTATTGAACTAAATAACTAACTAACCATTTTGCCATTTTCCCATAGGGATGGGCAGAAAAGACCCATGCCTTGTATATTCATTTATTAGCCTTGACATTCACTTCTTGCTTAATTTACAAACATAAATTATTCCATATTCGTAAAAAGCATTAACTTTGTGGCTTGTCATATTTATAAATAGAACACATACACTTTGTTTTTAACCACTTTTTTTATTTAATATATTGTCTACCGGTTTCGGAAGTACCCTTCCATCATCAGGACAGTATTAAATTAATCTGAAATACAAAATACTGAGATAAATATACATTTTTAGGAGTTGTAAGGAGAGGGAGTAATTGAGGAGATTATGGGAATAACCGAGCGGTTTATTGGAAAAATATTTAGGATAGGACTATAAGATAAATTAATTTGATTGTTTAAAATATTGCATTTACTGTTTAATGATTTTCTAATTTCTAGTGCTTCTAAGTTATCTAATTTTATCTCTTTATTGCAACGGTGAAGAATTTTAACCTATTGTTATTCCCATAATCTCCTCAATTACTCCTTCTCCTTCCAACTCCTAAATATGTATATTTATCTCAGTATTTTGTATTTCAGATTAATTTAATATTGTCCTGATGATAGAAGGGTACTTCCGAAACCGGTAGACAAAATATTAAATAAAAAGTGGTTAAAAACAAAGTGTATGTGTTCTATTTATAAATTATTCCGCTCAAGATAAAAATAATTCCAATTCCACTAGTTAAATACATTGTAAGGGGTGTATCATTTTAGTTTTTAATAAAGGAATATTAAGATCTTTTCAATTCTGGACTGTGTTGCAAATAAATTGTCGGTTCCTGAAAAAAACGAAATCAATAAACTATTTTCTTGAACCCTGAAAGTAATTATGATTCCTGGTAGTTTTAATAATTAAACTTATTCACCTTTCGAAGTGAGGAAAATTTTAACTCATTTCGCTGCAAATTGCGTTTGGAAAATTAATTAAAAGTACACAACCGTCAAGCATGGTTGATATGAGAAGGGGTGAACACTGTGAACGTCATACGAATATTTTACAAATATAGACAACGTCAATAGTTTAGAGGGATGAAAAAAAAAAGTCGGAAAATTATTTCACAGCAAACTGTTGAGCACAAGACCGGTTCGTAAGAATAACCTATTCTCATGCGGATAGTGTCGATAATGCACAAATGTTAGCCTTGCGTTTTACTTATCTCCTGGTATACACCTGCGAAAGATCTTTTGTCATCTTCCATTAGAATACTGGTAGAAAAAACACTGAATTTCCACATATGAAGGGTGCGTGGAAGAAACATGTGTAGTCAGTGGTCATAAATTTTGAGAAAAATATATTTTTATTTCAAAACCGTTTTAAACATATTTCTTTAATGATATACGCTCAAAGTTTGTAGAATGGTATCTATCCAAGGCTGTGTAGTCAGTTTTTGATGATTTTTACCGGACTCGGCGGACCTGGGCATGGCTAAAACTAAGGCTAGGGTTTTTATACATCCATTCATATCACATATCGACATAATGTTTTTGTTTATTCGTATAACAACTTTTCACAGTACTGTTATCAGCAAAAATATTGCATATAACCTAAAAAACCGTTTAGTTGTGTCAAGCTTAGTGGCATAGTAAAAAATCTGGGTGGAGTCCCGCGGTGACCCAGAAGCCCAAGATCATTTTGACAGTACATAGAAGCGGTATATTATATTTGTTGTCTTTTTCTCTCACATGGTGTATGACGAAAACACCCGGGGAAAGTGCTTTATTGCAAGTTTTTATAGGTTGGGTAAAAAATAATTAGTTCTCTCTCCATACATTGTTACTCCAAGGATATTAGTGTATTTTTTCATGTATTTTGAATACGTTATTATTTTTAATTGGACGTTAAAAATTATAATTTTATTATATATTAATTAAAACCTAAAAACAATATTATGTAAGATGTTGGCATTTTGCGTTTATTCGCATGAATTAAAACTTTATATGCATTTTCCTTGTCACTGAGTGATGTTTTATCATTTTTATTTTTGTATTACGTACTAGTGTAGACGGTTAATACCTTCAAATCGACATTATAATTTAACTTATATTTGTTAAAATCATGCCTTTGCATTTTTCTTCCGCCTACCTTTAACATAATATGACTATAACCAATGACGTTACATATATAGACTCGTTGTAACGCTCTCAAAGTGGCAAGCAATAATCACGCTAGTTGGTGTGATCGGTGTTTAAGTCGATTTAGTACTAAACGGTCACGCGTCGCTTGAGGTCGTTTCAAGCAAGTATGGAACGCGGTCCAAACTTCGGATCTGTTTCGTTCATACACATATATTCTATGAATGTCTATCTTTGTCATACATGACCGATATTTGATTGATGAATTTACTGGTAACATGTGTGTTTTGCTTGCCACATTTTGTGTTTATATTCTAAGGCTATAACGTGTCTATATGTAACGTCATTGACTATAACACGATGTTAAACAAAAATAAATATAATATTAGGTAAGGTTTAGTTTAGCGTAAATCGCACTTCAGGTGAACTATAAAAAATGCGCTATATAAATTTACTGTTATAATTATAGTATGCCAGTTTTTACAACTTCACATGCAGGTACTCTTGCGGCCTACAAACGTTTTAAAAATTTGTAAATTGGCTCCTTTGGTATACAAATTATGCATCACTATTCTAAAGGCTCTAATTCAGATGTAATTGCAGAACTCAACAGAAAGCGTTAAATAATATGTGTTTTTAAAGTAACTGTTTCTGGACAGAGTTTTTTTTTCAAATTAATCAATTAATTCAATATCTGTCCTTCCCAGCGTGACACCCAGAGTAAATAGCATTAGCTCTGCAAGCAAAAGGCACTGATCAAAACTGCACCTTCATCCGTTTAATTGAGTCCGTCCTTGACGTTCTTATTTATAACAGGTAGCCTATCCTAGTCGACATCTGCCACTGCACTAACGACGTTATCACTGCATTGGCTGGCCAATAATACTATCTTTACAAAGTTCTGTTAAAATCGTTGAACAAATTGATACAAGTAAAGTCAAATAAATAAAAAAAATCCACTGGGTGGAACATCCGGTCAACCAAGTAACCGCTCGCCCTTCGTGCCCTCCCCTACTTTCCAATGGGGTGAAGCGACATTGTGTGGAATCATTTTGCTGAAGAATTTTTCGCAACCGAGAGTCGTGAATAATTTATTTATTTATAAATTAACGGACTAAAGTCCTTTTACAAAAAATACATATAAAACACGAAATGGAAAAAAGAGCAACAGAGAAGGAATAGCAAATACATAAAAATAAATGTAGCGATGACAAAAATAAGACAAAATAAACATAAGAGAGAACATTCAAGCTATGGTCTAGTCAAAGTTTCATTTACAAAATCATTATCATTTAGACTGTTTTCTTTTCAAGCCATGGCTTGACCTTCTCTGTTATAATCTAATTAGTATTGTAATGATTGAGGAACAGCAATTCACTGTTTCTGAGTCTACGACAAGGAATGTTGAACTGAAAAAGTTGCAACAGAGAAGCTCAGTTAATAAAATAATTAATAATTTTGTAAATGAAAATTAAATCAAAGTCTTTCCTGCAATTTTCTAATGAAGATGTTTTGAATAATTGTTCAATTTCATCATAAAATAATAACAATAATGTTTTGCTATTTTCTATGTGAAAGAAATATCACCTCAACAGCGCTTTAAAACCCATATTTACATAACCAGAAGTTTAATTACCAAGACTGATAACTAGTGGCGTATAAATTATAACTCATAACTATGTACTCACAGCTAAAACTTATAATTAGTGATTCAAAATGTAGAATAACATATAAAACTTATTTAAATTAACGTACGCCTAGTACTTATAACGTTATAACTAGTGACTTTCAACTAAGATATTTTTATTTTTGTTCTTACATTTTATTTAACGTACCTCACTAGGTCTTTGGAACCTGTTCTTAGGTAGGTGACTTTGAAATTTTCATTTACAAAATTATTAATTGTTTTTTGGCTCACCTTCTCCAGTTCAACATTTTGCCGTAGACTCATGAATTGCTGTTCCTTCATCACTATTCTAATTATGGGTATAATTCTCCAATGTATAGAATGCAAAGACTTGTGGTAATTTCTTCTGCATGATTTTTTTCATTCTTTTTTGACTTGCTCTTTTCCATTTTTATTTGTCCTATTTTGTGTTTTATGTAGCCTTTTATTTGTAATTGTTATGTGACTTTAGTCCGTTAATTAAAAAAAAAATTTGTCAAAATTTGTTTGTCAAATATATTCAATAAGAACGGGTCGGTTACAACAGCTACTATGGAACGATTTGCCGTGTTTTTCCTCGTCAAAACCAGGGTAGAAAACCTCCAAAAAAGGAATAGGCAATAGTATTGTTAAAAAAAAAAAAGATAAAAGGAATAGGCAATAGTAAAACTAAGTATAGAACTTTGACTGAGTGATCAAAACTCCGTCATGGGTTCAATTCCTCTGCTAACCAAGTCCTCTACCATTGCACAAGCAACATCTTCCGCTTACTATGATGGTAGTAGAAGTTTTTCAAATATTGTCGGGTTATTCGTAAGCCGAGAATACTTTCTTAAAAAAATATATATTTTCAAAATTCTTGACGAAAAAGTTTTTTTGTTTCACTTCAAAAATACAAAAAGTTAACTCGATGCTCTCACTGAGTTATCTGAAGCGATAAAAAGCTTTAAAAATGTCAAGAGTCAGATCAATCGATGCAGAAAAAATAACTGATCATAACTGCATATTTAAACTAATTTTTAATATTTTGCCTTTCCTCAGACGATATTGTAAAAACATTGTGTAATGCATTGTGTTGTTAGTATGCATGTAACTTTTTTTTTTGTTCAGCTACGTTGTCATTTGGACCTTTGTGCGGTCGCCTGATTACGCTGTCAATCTCCCGTGAAGCCAAAGTGACACAATAATTAAACGGTCCTTCGACTTCGGGCGGGACGCGTCGAGAACACTTCACAGCCTCCTTGCTCGGGGCCGGGAAAGGAGAGGAGAGAGATAATACTCGGCGGGAGAGATCGATAATGCCCCGAGTTTTTCAGAGATATCTGCGGCAAGTTTTGACAGTTGGCCTCTCCCCAGGGTTGTGAAAAATGTGCCGAAATGTTAAAAACAAACTTTTGCGTGACATGTTTAAGTTTGTCTCAGATAAAAATTATCAACATTAATCAAAAGACGCCTGCGGCGCATTGGTAAGTGACATTTGGCTTAATGTTTCCGCGGATTCGAAAGTTTTGGAAAATATTTCGCGTTTCAAAGTACGTAACATTAATTACAAGACTTTTTAAAGATATATGAAATTTTAGTTAAACATTTATTTATTCTACTTTTACCGGTGCCTTTTTATCAGTGGTTGGCTTTCATCAGTTTAATCTTCAGTGCTGCAAAAGTAAAACGTAGTTAAGTTTATTTCTGGAAAGGTTTTGCATTTAAAAGTACGTAACATTAGTCCAATCTTCAGATTTACAAAAGTAAAAACGTAGGAGAGATCATTTCTCATCGGAAGTTAGTTTAAAAATAAGGCAATCTCAACTAATGTTAATTGCCGTACAGTGTTAAAGCAGTAAACTTAGTCGTCTATCGGAAGTTGGCTTTCATCGGGTAAATATTCACCCTGCAGGCTTTTTTTAAAAATTTAATATGAATACCGCACAAGAGTCTCAACTGCTCCCAACCGTCTAGAGCCAGTGAGACTATGGCATCCCCAAATAGGGTATTTTATGAGGCTAAAGGTAGTGGAGAGGGGAAGGAGATTGAGAAGAGAGATGTTGGGAAGTACCTGGCTATTCAGATCTGGTCACCAAACACGGCTAAAGCCATTTCAAGCGACGTTTCGATTCTGAATGGTGGTCTGTCACCAGGGCGATACTTATAGTATCTACCACTCTGGAACGTGCCGCAAATATACTTTTGTAAATGAATTAAATGTGTAATGATACATAATAATTAAATAAAGTTATTGGTGCACGCCTGGTTTGAACCTGCGACCTTCGATTGGTAGTCGGGCGTCTTAACAACTTAGCTGCGTGAATTTCGGTGATGTCTTTCTCTATCAAAACATTTAAAAAATAGGATTATCAAGCTGAGTAAACTTGTATTCTATGTCTTTCTTCATCATTTTACCTAAATATTAATATTAAACGATATTTTATTAATATTGATATTCCCACCAAGTGCTCTTCGCTCTAATAGAATAATCAATAAGTACTACGCACCTACTTAAATATTCTGTTAAGGGGCGTTCTTCAAACAAAATATTACTCGTATTAGTTCATATGGTGAAACCAATTCAAAAATACATTTAAATATATAAAATATGCATGGAGATTAGGGCTGGAAAGAGGCGATTATTCATATGATGAAATTAAACAATTATTGAAAATGTTTTCATTAGAAAAGCGTAGGAAAGACTTCGATTTAATTTTCTTTTACAAAATTATTAATTTTTGTATTGACTCACCTTCTCTGTTGCAACTTATCCAGTTCATCATTCCTTGCCATAAACTCAAAAACAATTAATGCTGTTCCTCAATCATCACTATACCAATTATGGGTTTGTCCAGAATGTCAAGACTTGTTAACTCAAGCCATGGTTTTGAAATTTTTGGTAGCACTCTTAATGATTTTTGTCATTCTTTACGACTCTACCAAAACTTTAACTAGACCGTGGCTTGAATGTTCTCTCTTATGCTTATTTTGTCCTTTTTTTGTCGTCGCTTCATTTATTATTATATATGTGCTATTTCTTCTCTGTTGCTCTTTTTTCCATTTCGTGTTTTAAACGTCTTTTTTGTAATTGGACTTTAGTCCGTTAATTTATAAATAAATTTGTAACACAATGCTAGATGATACAACAGACACTGACCGTAAAACTCTCTTGATACCGTTTAAGATACATTGACAGTAGGTTAAAGTTGCAAGGCAACTATAATTAAATTAAAGACAGTGGATACGATACAAATATACATACATTTTACATCGTAACAATCCTACAATTGTTGATAAAAAAAAGCTAATTTTGAACTTGTATATAATAATAGAAGAGTTAAAAGAATTATTATAAAACTTTGATGCAATCTGATAGTACTTTACGCCAAACCCGTCTTCTGTACACGATTCGTTAGATCGCCGTGTGGGGCACTAATGTCTGCAAAAACCATACTGGTAATTTTCGCTTATACGTAAAAAAGTTTAAAAAATTATCCCGACTGCGCCATATCACGGTTTACTCATCACGTCCCTTTTGAAGCGTGTTTCAAGACTAAACTAGTAATTATAGAATATCGTGTTATTATGTAAGGTAAATGTATTTTTTAGGATCGGGCATTTAATAAAATTAATGTAGCGATTATTAATTGATTGTTACTTTCATCAACCATGTGGCATATTATACTGCAGATGTGTATCAATATTGTAAGTATCAGAAAGTCAGATATCACAACAAATGAATTTTTATTTTTTGCCCTTCCCACTAACGTTCAAATTCTGGTCAAAGTATTATGAGTTTTATTTATAAAATAACGGACTAAAGTCCAATTACAAAAAATACATATAAAACACGAAATGGAAAAAAGAGCAACAGAGAAGGAATAGCATATACATCAAAATAAATGAAGCGATGACAAAAATAAGGCAAAATAAACATAAGAGAGAAAATTC
The DNA here is from genome assembly GCA_022651775.1 of Drusus annulatus. Taxonomy (NCBI): domain Eukaryota; kingdom Metazoa; phylum Arthropoda; class Insecta; order Trichoptera; family Limnephilidae; genus Drusus; species Drusus annulatus. The sequence goes on along the minus strand of JAGWCC010000223.1, from coordinate 231,290 downwards.
AAGCCATGGTCTAATCAAACTTTTGGTAGAGTCGTAAATAATGACAAAAATCATTTAGACTGATACCAAAAATTTCAACATCATAATTATAATAAATGGATAACTTTTATAGCGCCGTTTTTGTGGGAAAATCACCTCAAGGGCGCTTTACAAATTAATCTATTCAACCTTTAATTTATCACTTAAGCCCATGGCTTGAGTTAACAAGTCTTGACACTGGAAATTGGAGAATTATACCCATAATTAGTAATGTTTGGTTTTCCTCAATATAGTTTATTTTTAGGACTTCCTAGCAAAGAAAAAATTGTTTGATCTCTAGCAGACATGGGAGACAGGGTAAAATCAACGATATCTTAACAAATTCTTTCGTAAAAACTTGGCAAAAATCGTTTAAAATCTCGGCACCCCTATTTCCGTGTCTCATTTATTGATAAAGTCCATCAATCAGCCCGACGGTCCGATAGTCCCTGACAATCGTGGCCTTGACGCGTGCCATTTAACTGACGCTGGGACGTCATTAGCTTGACGCCGCGACGCCCGCGAAGCCTGACGCCGCGACGCTGAGCTCGTTAGGCCGCCAGCGTCACGTCAGCGTAACACTTGTCGACGAAAGAACCGCGCCATTACTCATAAAAGATTTTATTTCAACTACGCAATCTTTAATCGATTAATGATTTTTTGTTATTCATTTTGAGGAATTTTATTCGTTAGTGTGTAGTTAGTAGAAAGGGTGATTCCTAAAATTGGTACCTTCGGGTTAATACACATCGAAAAAGGGAGAAAACCTTAATTCAGAGTGATAAATATTCTCAGTTACACCCTGGTGTAAGACCGCTTGTCAAAATCGATACATTAGTAGAAATTGATCGATAAACAGTTGTTTTTATTTATTTATCTATTAGAACATTTGACAGAGTGACAACATTACATACATACTGACAGATACAAAATAAATCGGTAGGTCATCAATCCATTTCCAAAATGTTCACATCATGCAATTAGAAATACACTGTATTACACTAATAAAAACAATAGAAAAATAAAGAAAACAACCGTTTATAAAAAGAAATATCAACACAAGTTTAAATTTAGGAAAAAAACATTATAACACATAAAATTATCTTAATAAGTTGTATATGTGTGTACCTTTTTCTGTTTTATGTTTTAAGTAAAAATAGTATTTAAGATTTGATTAAACCTAAAAGGTGAGTTGCAGAATATATCAATTTCGTTGATCATACCATGTTCGTTAATCTTACCACTACAGTCGATGTTATACAGTCGACACATTCGCATAAGAGGTTGGGAGAAGGTCAAATTAGTTTTTATGAAAGGAATTCTGAAGCTGTTTAGTAAATAGATTAAAAAATACGCTACAAACAGACCTTCCTCTTTTCCACTTATTATTTAACCTTCACAATATAGTACATCAATTTGCTTTATTTAATTTTCCAGTCAAAGCTAGAACGATAAAAAACACAAACGAAAAATGGTAATTGACGGCCTCCATGGTCGAGTGGTAAGACGCTCGACTACGAATCCAAAGATCGCGGGTTCAAACCTGGCGTGCACCAACAACTTTTATATAATAAATATGTGTCAAAAATACATTTCATTCATGTAAAAATAATAAAAAAGTATATTTTGCGGCATGTTCCAGAGTGGTAGATACTCTAAGTATCGCCCTGGTAAAAGACCACCATTCAGAATCAAAACGTTGCTTGAAATAGCCTGAGCCGTATTTGGTGACCAGAACTGAATAGCCAGGTACTTTCCAACCTTCCTCTTCCCAATCTCCTTCCCCTCCTCACTACCTTGAGCCTTACAACATACCCTAATTGGGGATGCCATAGTCTCACTGGCTCTAGATCGTTGGGAGCAGATGACTCTTGTGCGGTATTCATAGTAAAAAAATATATATTTAAAAAAATCATAATTATACAAAGATAAGGGTTAAAATGGTACATAATAAAGTGAAAACTGAATAGCTAGTCTTGCTTAAATTTGTTCTAGGTCATGTGAAAAATATCCACGTTTCCTGCGAGGCAGTTAATTGACCTAGTTAGTCTTCCCAGGAGCATCACCATTGGTAAGTTAGTTCTGCACCTGGGAAGGAACAGAAGCCTGTGTTGGCGGCCTCGCGTGAAATCATCAGGGAGATACCAATTTCCGCCAGGATTTCAGGTATTAATAATACACCTTTTAAGAGTTTATGAGCTAAAAGCAGTAAAACTGTATCCCTCCTCGAACTAAGGCTGCAGATACCCAGTATTCCCGAGATAAGTGCTGTTTTCGGATTTACGGATGCCACAGTCCTGCTGGTTCCAGGCAATGCTTAAATAAAAAAAATACAACGTGTATATTGAACTGGAGTCCCAACTGTTCCTAACCTTCTGGAGATAGTAGAATTATGCCGTCGCCAATTGGGGCATGTTGTGAGGCTGAAAGTCTAGGGGATTAAAAGGAGATGGTCAAGATAGGTTGGTACGTGGCTACCAAGTATACGAATTAATCCGCTTCCGCCGATAATTCAGAGTGTTTTTACATTTATTTAGCAAATTATTTAGACGGTTCGCGTTTAAATTATAAGATTCAACGCGCCGGTTCTTAGCGCTGGTTTAGTTACCCCGGACGTAGGCCATTAAATGAAACGCATAATGGCTGATTCACACCAACGTCCGGTTCCGCTCAGTGCCGATATTGTTCCGCAAGAAAACTTATTGATATGGTATGAATATTAATCAAGGAGTATGTGCCAAGACAAATTTGTGTGGCAGTATATTCTTCTGCCCACCTTGTGATATTCAACTACTTATTTAGTTAAATAATGATTTTGAAGTGTAAAAATACTTTACAACGCAGATTTTTTTTTTTTTAAACCATTTTTTTATCACTAAATTATATTTTTAATTATTAATAATTATTATAGAGTCATAGGGTGTTTTTCAGGTATTTAGGGGCTCCACACCAGAGGTGGCTGCCAAATTCAACAGTGGGGAGTACTTGTGATTTGCACAGGGTCAGCAGTTGTGTACTATTGAAGTATCTGCGGGCCCTGTACAAGACGCCCAACTTCTGAGAGGCTAACTTTACTCTGGCTTCGATGGAGCCCCGGTGCCCAGTTAAGGTCACTGATAATATTTTGTCGATTGAAATTTAATAATTAAAATTTTTCAGCATGCACATTTCTTTAATTATAAATACGAGAGACTAGATATCTCTCATTTTATTAGCATATGAATTTTTTCTCGTTATTCCTTTTTTAAAAATATCTGGATATTTCCAATATTTTTTACACTTTTCAAAGAAATCCTTAAAAAATATGTAATTGTATAAATAATAATAATAGAATTATCTCATTTAAAGGTTTTTAATTTGAATAACCGAGTTACAACTAAACCCTTGTAAAACATTCCGCGAAAAATTCCAAAGCAGAAGTAATATATTTTTAATACATTTCACATCATGACAACAAAAAACTCAAAATGATAAATAAACTGGCATTTCGCTAGCAGAGGAATTAATATTTCTCTTTGCGAGTTTCCACAAAGTAGTGTATCAAGTTACTTAACTAAACAACCTTATTTCAAAAGCTCTATATTTCCCGTGAAAGCCATCCCGAGAAAAATTCGCCCTCAAAAGGCTTTTGGACAAAGTCCAGCTTCGTTTTGCCGCCGCGACGTTTTATTAACAGAAACGGACAGGAAAAAATAAATAAAGGGAAACCGTTTCAGGGTATTATAGAGGAAATATTAAATATAGCTTCAGTTGTCAACGTTTTATATAAAATAATATCATTTCTATGAGCTTAGCTATGTTCGTGGCAAAAAACGCAGTAGGTATGCGATCCTGATGTCGAGTCTTTTAGCACAACTGACCACATTTTCGGAGAGCATTACGAAATTTTAAATTCAATCAAACAGCTGAGCAATAATGAATCTAGAAAAATTAAACGCGCAGTTCTGATACCCTCACACCAATACAATATTCTATCGATGTTCATGTGTTTGTTTGCATTTGATAGACACCTTTTAATGAACATACCGACCGAATGAACTAGGTTAAAATTAAATGACAAACATCAAGGTGTTTGGGCAAATAAACACAAGAAATTTAAACGTAGATATCGACTGAGAATGTATTTGTGATAGTGCAGAGACACACTTTGAATTTATACCGATTAAAGCTTAGTTTTTCGATCAAATCAAATATAAACAGCCTCCGTGCAAAGGTCACGGGTTCAAACCCGGCGTGCGTCAATAACTTTTATTTAATTTATATGTTTCATAACACATTTAATTCATTTAAAATAATAAAATGCATCTTTGCGGCACGTTCCAGAGTGGTAGATACTCCAAGTATCGCTCTTGGTGAAAGACTGCTATCCAGAATCGAAACGTTGCTTGAAATGAAATTAGCTGTAAGCTTGGTGACCAGATCTGAATAGCCAGGTACTTCCAAACCTTCATCTTCCCCGTATTTTTTCTCCCTCTCCACTACATTCAGCCTCACAAAATACCCCAATTGGTGGGGTGCCATAGTTCCACTGGTTATAGACGGTTGGATTAGGTTAGGTTAGGTTGGAGTATTTGGGAAGAGATGGGGAAAGGGAAAGGTTGGGACGTTATAGTGAGGCCGCTATTAATGAAAGAACGTGTCGTGTAATAATATAATTCCTTGAAAGGTACTAATGAATTTAAACGAATATTAACCACCTTCAGTCAGAAAAGATATCTCGCCTTATTTTGTCATCCCATTCCTATGAAACCGAATATAAATAATACTTCTCTCATATTTCTTAGTCAAACTCAGAAAAATTAAGTAGACGTTGTTTTCATTTTACAAAAATATATTCCAGGCGTTAAAAATTTGACAGAAACAACATCTGAAATGACAAAAACATTTCCACATTTTTTTTTTTATTTCTGACTGAAAATAAATTAGAAACTTTTAACACCCAGGTGATATCTCGTGCAAAATTAATATTTATTTCAAAACGAACCGGAATAGGGAATCATTGACACAGCGGGCGGTAGATTGCTTGTTTACATATGGAATAAATGACAGCGAAACGAAAATTCCGGTGAATATTTCAAGCCAAACATCGCTGTTGTTTGAGGGTAGTTTTTTGTTTGTGTTTTCCGATTATTTCCAAAACTAACCCTCGAAATTGGATTACCAATTATTACCCCACCAGAAAAACATTGATGCCGTGCTATGCGGTGAGTTAAAAACTTTTTAGTTCTAATCCTCGCGTAAAATGAAATGATTTACATACTTATTTTAAAAGTAATGTATCGACAGCCTCCATAGTCGAGTGGTAAGACGCTCGACTACGAATCCAAAGGTCACGGGTTCAATTGATATGTCATAAAACATTTAATTCATATAAAAATAATAAAAAGATATTTGCGGCACGTTCCAGAGTGGTAGACCACCATTCAGAATTGAAACGTTGCTTGAAATGGCATTAGCTGTGGTTGGTGACCAGATCTGAATAGCCAGGTACTTCCCAACCTTCCTCTTTCCAATCTCCTTTCCCTCCCCAGTACCTTCAGCCTCACAACATACCCTATTTGGGGATGCTATAGTCTCACTGGCCCTAGACGGTTGAGAGCAGTTCGAGATTCTTGTGCGGTATTCATATTAAAAATATAAAAATAAAATCTACAAAACTAAAAGGTTATTATATTCTTTTTTTAATTTCACATTATTTTTTAACCCTTATGTGGCTAAAGAAAATTACACCTTCATTAAAATTACACGTCTAAAAAAAAATTATTATTAAATTATTAAAATTATTTCATGACGTAATATATTTCGACTCATTTCAATACTTGAGGAAGTGAATAGAAATTTCACCCAGTAACATCTTTTCTTGGGGTTTTAAATTAAATAGGTAATTAAACATGGTGTCAACGAAACAGGCGATGAACTTAGAACACAACAGTACTAACTCGCCAAACGCGCACTGAACATTTTCACACGGTTGACACTCAATACATGAGAACGGGTCGCTTTTACGACTCGTTCTTATGCTCAACAGCTCGGCTATGGATGATTTGCCGGCCTCTGTGTTTCCTCCTTCCTCCAACATGGATCTCTTTAAGACCCAAGTTCACTCCTTTCTTTCCTGGACTGTGAGCACAGGGTTCTTTCAACTAAGACAAATAAAATCAGTGCGAAGAAACCTGCCAACAGAGGCAACCAAACTACTTGTACACTCGTACGTCGTTTCGCGTTTAGATTACTGCAACGGAATATACGCTAGTCTTCCTAAATATCAAATTAACAAACTACAACTAGTCTTCAACGCCGCGGCAAGACTTATCACCGGCGTATCAAAATATTCCCATTTCTCAGAGCACCTCAAAAATCTTCACTGGCTTAAATGTCCCGAAAGAATCCAGTTTAAGCTTTGCTGGATGGTTTTCAAATCAATTAACGGAATGGCTCCGGCTTATTTATCGGAATTGTGTATTCCTGAAGATTTCAATTCACGACAGTCAACTCTTAGATCGGCAATGTCATCGGCTATCGGAAGGTTGAAAGAACCAAAGCGCACACCAGACGCTAAGTTCGGAGAGCGCGCCTTCGGAGTGTCAGGTCCTAAAGCCTGGAATGGACTACCACATGATCTGAGAGTAATAAAAGACTCAACAGAGTTCAGAGCCAAACTCAAAACTCATTTTTTCAGAAAATCATATCCACAATCAAGATGTAACAAGCCCAATAGAACCAAGAAAACTTTTCAGACTCTCATTCCTTAAATTCATTAGAAGATTATCACCATTATCTGATCTTCACTACGAAAAATTAAAAATACCTCCGATATACTTTATTTTAAATTTGCCCTCATGCCCTAAAAATGAAAAATAATAATAAAGAAATAAAAAAAATAAAAAAAAGAAACAAAAATAAAAATAAATAAAAATTTAAGTTATTCTAAATTTGAAGTTATTATGATATGGTGATTGTGTCCTGCCAGAAGTGACCTGCCAGGTAAGTATGATGCTGTATATTTATATAAACTAAGAATTAATACTGAGTAGAAATTAAGATTTGTACACCGCCCTTGAGGTGATTTTTCACAAAAACGGCGCTATACAAATTATCCAAATATTATTATTATTATTATTTCCTCAAGAAGACCCTCCACACAGCATCCCCAAAGATGACATAGGCCCTGAGGGAAATTATTTCTCTCAGGGACTCTTGTGTGGAGTTATTGTAAAAAATAAATCATATTTATCGGTGTAAACAAGATTAAATGATTAATTTATACGGACAATCTTCAAAACATCATATAAAGCACATGAGAGTACCCGGGTACCCTTTCAGTCATCAGAAGCTGTAAATTATACTTATTCGTTTTCCGCTAACCTACCACCCTCCACATATTCAGCGGTTATGTACAATTTTTCATTTTCACTATTGTCAGGAAGCTTCAGTCGGTTATACTTACTGGAACATTAAAAAATCTATGTTGATAACCAGAGGGTAACCGGGTACCCTTTCAGTCACATAAAGGTTAATCACTTTCTCAGCCGACGTTTTACTTATTTAATTTCAAATCGTCTGTCTTTCTATAACTAGAAACACGTTTTCATTTAATTTATTTAAAAAAAAAACTAAAATCATTCTCAATCATGAAAAATTTATTCACACGATAAGTCAGAAAGACGTGGCACTTGGAGTAACAATGTATGAAGAGAGAGCTTATTTTTTTACCCAACCTGTACAAACTTGCGATAAATCACTTTCTTCGGGTTTTCACGTCGTACACCATGAGAGAGAAAGAAACAACGAATATAATACACCACTTCTATGTACTGTCGCGATGATCTTGGGCTCCTGGGTCACCGCGGGACTCCGACACATTTTTTTATTATTTTTTAGTAAGAAAAACATTTCCGGGTTACGAATAACCTGACAATATTTGGAAAACTTCTACTGCCATCAAAAAAGCGGAAGATGTTGCTTGTGCAATGATGGAGGACTTAGCTAGCAGAGGAATTGAACGCACGACGCCCGGGTGGGAATCCGACGCGTTCTCCACTCAGCTACCGCCCGGTCAAATTATGCCACTAAACTTGACACAACTAAACGGTTTTATAGGTTAAATGCTATTTTTTGTTGATAACAATACTGTGAAAAAATGGTAATACGAATAAACAAAAACACTATGTCGATATGTGATATGAATGGATGTATAAATACCCAAGCCCTAGTCTTATCAATGCTCAGGTTTGCTGAGTCCGGAAAAAAAACATCAAAAACTGACTACACTGCGTTGGATAGATACCACTCTATATACTCTAAGACGTGGCACGATTAAGCAAATCAAATATTTAAAGCAGGTCACATCAATTGGCATTGCACATCTTTTTTTATGATGCATTTTGGCGCATTACCATGAACACAGATGTCACACAGTCTATTTATTACCACGGTTATTTAAAACAACAAAATTAAATCGTGTTGTGTTTTAAGCCTGTATTATTCAGGGTATTAAAGCCTTTTAGTAAATTGTAGAGGTTAATTCAACTAGTGTGTTTAATTTTGTCATAATATTTGGTGACAGAGAACTCTCCCCTAGGGAAATTTATTGCAGCGCTAATTGAATACATAAATATTTTTAGCACTATTCTGTCACGGTAACTGAAATTAACAAACAGTGCTTGAGGTAAACATCTCTCTAAACAAGAAAATTTTACCAAATATTACAAAAACGTTTTCAGATTTTTTTTAGAAAGGTTAAAGTTTTGAAAATTGTCATGTCAAATCGCTCGTATGTAGTTATTGAAAGGGATCAATACGAAAAAGTTGAATTAATGTCTTAGAAAAATAATTCTTGACTTAAAAATTAGAGATCACGGAGGAAAAAAACGAAAATTGACAAATTCGTATTCCGAAGAATTTTTCTCCTAATTCGTTCGAGATAGAAAATTTTTTTCTAAAAGTCTTTTTACGTCGTAGTTTGAATAACTATATACTCTAGCCTTGTGACCACTTTGAAAGAACTACTTCAAAGAACTACTTCTTTTGGCAACAGTTCCTACTTCATTCATTGTTCATTAAACAAATACTTCAATTGAAGTCGGTAGTTCATTTTGGCGTTCATTCATTTCAATAACTTCATTTCATTGCACACATATTTCAATTGTAGTTGGTAGCTCATTTCAGCCTTCATTCATTTCATTGAACAAATACTTCAATTAAAGTTCGTAGTTTATTTTAGCCTTCATTAATTTAATTAACTTCATTTCACTGAAAAAACACTTCAATTGACGTTGGTTCAATTTAGCCTTCATTCATTTCATTGAAAAAATACTTCAACTGAAGTCGGTAGTTCATTTTAACGTTCATTCATTTCTTTGAAGAACTACTTTTGCAGCAGTAGAGTTGCGAAGGTGAACTTAATTTTGGCGAGGAACCGGTTCCAGCTATTTTCACGTTGAAATCTCTACTGACTAGTACGTGCTTTTTCGGCGAGGAACCGGTTCCAAAAAAGAACTGAACAAATAACCGGATAAATTCAAACCTCTTTCTTGCGAGTTCGACTTCAATTGAAGTGTTCACTTCGAAGGGTTCATTTTAAAGAACCAACAATTTGTGAAGCATTCACAAAACATTGAAGTTTTTCCCAACGCTAATATACTCCTTAGTTTAAAAAATAGAGAGAAAACAAAGAAAATTAGATAGAAAATACGTAAATGAAATCATGTTCTTTTCTTTTTGATTTAAATCAACCTTAATATTAATAATTAATATTTAGATAATTTGAATAGTGCCGTTTTTGTGAAAAATCACCTGAAAAGCGCTGTACACATTTCAATTTCTACTTAATATTAATTCCTAGTTTATATAAATATACAGCAAATACTAACCTGGCAGGTCATTTCTGGTAGGACACAATCACTGTATCATAACAACTTAAAAATTAGCTTAATTTAAGATATTTTCATTTTTATATTCTATTTTTATTTATTTTTTAAGCATGAGAGCAAATTTAAAATACAGTTCTTTTTTTCTCTTTTTTCTTAAAGAAAGACGAACATTCCCGGGTTACGAATAGCCTGACAATATTTGAAACAGTCCTACTGCCAGCATAAGAAGCGGAAGATGTTGCCTGTGCAATGATGGAGGACTTAGCCAGCAGAGGAATTGAACGCAAGACGCCTGGGTGGGAATCCGACGCGTTTATCCACTCAGCTACCGACCGGTCGAAGGTATAAGGATGTCAAAGGTATTTTTAAATTTTACATTAAGCATCGTACGATTCATCGAATACATGTTCGAAGATAAAATTTTATTGTATTGCTCAAAGAATTTGTTTTGATTTATATTTTCTGAAAAAAAAAGATAAAACGTAAAAACGAAATGAAAACGAAACTTGTAAAATTTATACAAAAAAAGTGAAAAGAACACAAAAATTCAATTTTTCCAAAAATCAGATTTGTTTAAAATTTCGTGAAAAAACTTGTAATTTTTACAAAAAATAAGAAAATTGTGAAATTATTATCGTTATGAATTTTCAACAAAGGGGACCATTTTTTTACTGTGGTGAAATGAGCTAAAAATATTATTTCGCTAAGTGAAAAAAAAAACCAAATAATAAACGAATAAAAATCTAGCACTTCCGTATTATCAGAAAATAACTATTAGCACTAGTATTTTCAAAACAATTCCAAGGAAATCCAAACAAGAAACTCGCTGCCAGGCAACCAAAAGTTTTCTATCAGAATTTCAGTGAATTTTTTAAATTACTTACTCCACACAAGAGGCCTTTGTTATCTTTGGAGATGTTGTGTGAATGTTATATTTAGGGATAAGAAAGCGAGAACCTTAGTGTTGAAAATCATTTTAAGGAGTTAAATAAATTATCAAAACCGGGAATTATTGCAGTTGGTTTTTTATTTTTCTTTGAGAATGGTAATACTTGAAAATTCCTCGATACCGAGAAATTATATACCAAATAAATGAAAATAATAAAAGTAATCTTCTGTAAAAGTGCAAAATAAATATAATTATACCTAAATACTGGGAGTAACCCAATAATTAGGAAAATTTATGGAAAATATAGACATTACAATTAAGATGGGAAAACCTAAAATAAACTCATTAATAATCAGTATTCACCGACCCATTATATAAATACATCGTAAAATCATACTTAGAGCAATACAACTGTAACACATATTAAATAAAAGTTCATACCAGATAGATATATAAAATAGTAAACTAAAAGTTACTTGTAACTAGTAAAATCATGCAGCAATACTGATAAACATAATTAAAGTTAAATCATGGTTTACTACCCCTGACATCCCAAAAATAGTAAATAATCCATAGAATAAGAACAACCTGTACTAGTCTGAAGATGGCCGTTATAGGCTGAAACCGGTCCAGTCAAAAAATAAAAAAGTGGAATTAAGTTAAAAATCTGTTTTATTTAATCTTTAAAATGGAATTCCACCATGAATGAACAGTTACAAAATAAGAAATAATAATAGTAATACATGTTAAATGCAAGTGGCTGGAAAAATTTTTTTAAAGTAATTTATTTAGTTATGAATTAACGGACTAAAGTCCAATAAAAAAAAATACATATAAAACCCTGATGTATGGCAGTGAGGCATTGAACTGGCAGAGGAAGGATGAAAGTAGACTATATGCTGTGGAAATGAGATCTTTGAGACGTATGTGCGGTAACACCATGTATGACCGTATTAAAAATGTGGATATCCGGAAAGAATGCAAGGCTGATGTGAGCGTAATGAATAGGGTCAAGAAAGGGACGCATAGATGGTTTGGGCATGTAGAGCCAATGAACGAAGAAAAGAGTGTGAAAAGAATATATGATGCGAAAGTGAATGGAAGAAGAAGTCGAGGACGCCCGAGGAAGACATGGCACGATCAAGTAAATCAAATACTTGAATCGGGTCATGTGAAGAGTCAGAATAACAGAAGAGTATGTATTAGACGATGTATAAATCTAAATGAAGCAAGGAGTGTGTGCCAAGACAGAGTTATATGGCGGTCCGTCCTCTCTGCCTACCCCTGCGGGGAAACGGCGTGATGGTTAGTTAGTTACAGATAAAACACGAAATGGAAAAAAGAGCAACCGAGAAAGAATAGCACGTAAATAAAAATAAATGCAGCGATGACAAAAAATAGGATTAAATAAATATAAGAGGGAACATTCAAGCCATGGTCTAGTCAAAGTTTTGGTAGAGTCGTAAAGAATGACGAAAATCATTTAGACTGCTACCAAAAATTTCAAGACCATGGCTTGAGTTAACAAGTCTCGGCATTCTAGACAGAGGAGAATTATACCCATAATTAGTATAGAGATGATTGAGGAAACGCAATTCATTGTTTCTGAGTCTATGGCAAGGAATTTCGAACTGGATAAGTTGCAACAGAGAAGGTGAGTCTTTAAAACAATTAAAATTTGTAAATGAAAATTAAATTAAAGTCTTTCCTGCGGTTTTCTAATGAAGAAATTTTCAATAATTGTTCAATTTCAGAATGTGAATAATCGCCTCTTTCTCGCCCATGTCAAGAGTCATGTAGTGAGTCAGAATAACATATGGGTTTGAACATACTAATGCGAATGAAGTAAGATTTCTTTCTTGTTGGGTCAAAAGATGTTAGATTTTTCACCATTTTTTTAATGCAAAACGTGTTCAATATAAATATAATGTTGATATTTTGTATGTTGACTAAGCGGTCTTTATTGAAAGTAAAAATATTTTTAAAAGTTGGAAAAAAATACGTAGTGGGAGTGAGAGGAGCCTCGTTTATCGAATGAAATTCTTCACTCGCGGAAGACTTATGTCCCAGACGGGTGATCTGAAGCAAAAAAAAAAAAAAAAGATTTTACTTTGTACAAAATTGTGTATAAGTTAAACTATACAACTTCGCACGAGTCGACTTATGTAGGTTTTTATTTAACCAAATAATAACACTCGATTGGAACAAACGCTGAATCTTTATTTAAACAATTAAAAATAACAAAAACAAACTAAAATTATAGGATGAATAATTTTAAATGAAATATCAATGTGTTCAAAATGATACACTGAGGAAGATAGATCCCGATAAGCTCCTCTGCTGGTCTTATATACCATTCACACGTGTACAAAGGGGTGCCTGTCCGTATTCGCGGGTGGTCAAGGTTCTAGGTGCAGTTGTTAAGGGCAGTCATTAAGGGTAGCGCGTCGATCTGCAATATGCCGGACCAAGGTTCGTGGTAACACGCGATACGTAGTTCTTTCCATTGCCACTACTATGGTTATCAAATTTAGTCAAGATGCCAAAAATCAACGTTATATATATTAAATACTTTTTGCATAAAAAAAATTGTGAAAAATAAATATTTTTTTTACTCAACAAGGCAGAAACCTCCCGGAAGCAAGAACTTTGTACCAGGACAAAGTTATGTGATATCCCATTCACTCTGACTACCTGTACGGGATGATGGTGAACTTGTAAAACGTTGTTGACTTTTTTCGTTTTCTTTCTATTTTCCCTAGTCGGGCAGAAGACCTACCGCTTTGACAACGTGCCTCGAGGCGTTCCTATTCCGGGTAACCTTAGCAGCCTTCGTCTATTTCAGGTCCAACCTCTCCCCACACAGCCTCTTGAGTTGCCTTTTTCATCCTTTTCTGAGTTTTCCACGAATTAAACCTTTTCCATGTCAGTTTGTGGATATTAAAAAAGTTAACGAAACATTTCTAGTTTACAAATAACTTAATAACATTTGGATTCTCCTTACTGCCAACATTTAAAAAGTGGTTGATGATTTTATTTAATTTCTATATTTTATTAATTGTACCGAATCTTATGATATATATGGGCAGCAAACCCTGGAGTATAACGTGCCTAAATTATTCAACTTGTTACCGAGTAATATAAAAAATGTGAATTGAAGAGTCAGATATATGCTGAAAAAATGGCTCCTAAGTAGAAATAATTTATATTAGGCGTTTCTATTATGTTTCTAATATGTTTCTATTATATTTCTATTATGTGTACTTAAGAAATTGATGTATTGTTGTACTATATTATGCTGCCCAGTGCATCATGGTATGGTGTAATACTATATCAATTTCTTAAGATGTGAGAATAATATGTTTTATATGTTGATAATTGATAAGATCATCTATATTTACCGCTTGTACCACTTATAAACACTTTTCAGAAGGCCGAGAAGATGTTAATGACGATGAGCGTCCTGGAGTTGTGGAAAAAAGATCATGGATTTTATTCTTTGATCCATTATTTTCAAAAGTAAAAAATCGAAGAACACACAAAAACGTGACTAACCTTTCCAGTTGTCAAAAACAAACCACTAATCCAAAATGGCTGATAATGCTAACATATGATAAACATATGTGTACCAACATAACAACAACAAAAAATCGATAATCAAATGTACACAGCCTGCGAAAATTCAAAATTCATCTTTTCTCTTGAACAGGCCATGTATATATATTGGTGTTCGAATTAATCCTTAACATAAACTCTGCTCCAGATTAAAAGAGAATAGATTGAAAATAAACATTGACCCCTTTTAAAATCGCGTGACCAGCAGAAAATACAGCATTTCCTATTCCGTGCTAAAGCTTGTTGGGCTTTATTGCGATTTCACTTTGGAAACACTCATTGTTGTTGCTTACGGATTCTCTCGCTGTGACAACACTGCTACATAGTTCGGAGGAATTTCACGCGGAAATCGTCATTTTATTACTTTCGTAAATCTTTCCCGAAGTAATTTTCGGCTGGGAATGGTCATGATAAATCTACCGCTTAAAGGAATCAATGATTTAGAAAATAGGTGTGCAGATGACTCCCAGTTTTAACACCTTTTTTTAATAATGGTAATACATGTAAAATGCAAGTGGCTGGAAAAAAAGTTTGAAAGTTATCTGTTTATTTATCAATTAACGGACTGAAGTCCAATTACAAAAAATACATATAAAACCCTGATGTTTGGCGGTACGGCATGGAACTGGCAGAAGAAAGATGAAAGCAGACTGAATGCTGTGCAAATGAGATCCTTGAGACGTATATGCGGTAAAACCATGTAAGATCATATAAAAAATGTGGATATCCAGAAAGAATGGAAGGCTGATGTGAGCATAATGAATAGGATCAAGAAAGGGACGCTTAGATGGTTTGGGCATGTAGAGCGAATAAACGAAGAAAGGAGTGTGAAAAGAATATAAGATGCGAAAGTGAATGGAAGAAGAAGTCGAGGACGCCAAAGGGAAGACATGGTACGATCAAGTAAATCAAATACTTGAATCGGGCCATGTGAAGAGTCAGAATAACAGAAGAGTATGTATTAGACGATGTATGAATGTAATCACCTTTCCCTGCGGGGAAACGGCGTGACGGTTAGTTAGTTAATTAGTTACAGATAAAACACGAAATGGGAAAAAGAGCAACAGAGAAAGAATAGCACATAAATAAAAATAAATGAAGCGATGACAAAAATAGGATTAAATAAACATAAGAGAGGACATTCAAGCCATGGTCTAGTCAAAGTTTTGGAAGAGTCGTAAAGAATGACAAAAATCATTTAGACCGCTGCCAAAAATTTCAAGACCATGGCTTGAGTTAACAAGTCTCGACATTCTAGACAGAGGAGAATTATACCCATAATTAGTATAGAGATGATTGAGGAACAGCAATTCATTGTTTCTGAGTCTATGACAAGGAATTTCGAACTGGATAAGTTGCAACAGAGAAGGTGAGTCAATAAAACAATAAATAATTTTGTAAATGAAAATTAAATTTAAGTATTTCCTGCGGTATTCTTATGAAGAATTTTTCAATAATTGCGCAATTTCATCATATGAATAATCGCCTCTTTCTCGCCCATGTCAAGTCATGTAGTAAGTCAGAATAACAGATGGGTTTGTACGTACAAATGCGAATGAAGTAAGGTTTCTTTCTTGCTGGGTCAAAAGATGTAAGAATTTTCACCATTTTTTTTATGCGAAAAGTGTTAAATATAGAATGTTGATATTGTGTATGTTGACTAAGCGATCTTTATTGAACGTAATATTTTTTTTAAGTTTGAAAAAAATACATTAGTGGAGTAGAGGAACCTCGTTTATCGGATGAAATTCTTTATACTTATGTCTGGACATGGTGATCTAAATAATGATTTTACTTTAAAATTGTTGACATGAATATAAACTTCTTACAACTGGGTCGACTTTATATGGTTTTAACTAGGCAATAACATGATTGAATTAGCTGAATCTTTATTTAATTGAAATATAAAACCAACTAAATTATAGATGTTTAAATAAGTCGATAAAGTCTTATATACCATTCACAAAGGAGTTAATCAGCGTGATATTCTGTTAAGGTTGGGATCAGGCATTCAGGTCCAGCCTCCTCTACAGCCTCTCAGGTTGCCTTTTCTAATCTTTTTCACAGGTTTTCTGATTAAACCTTTCATGTCAGTTGTAACATGTTAAAAAAGTTTGAAAATTTCTAGTGAACAAATAACTTAACTTCTTTTGTTTAGTTCTCCCTTACTGTAACATTCAAAGTGGTTGATGATTTTCTTTCATTTCTATATTTAATTAATTGTACAAAACATTATAATAAATACAGGCAGCTTGAACCTGAATTAAAACATACAAAATATACAACGTGTTACTAGAGCAATATAAAAAAAATGTAGTTAAAGTCAGATATATGCTGAAAAAAGCCCCTAAATAGAAAATAATTTATATTAGGCGTTTCTAATGTACCAAAAATGATGTGTTACGATATTATAACAGCAGTGCATCATGGTATGGTGTAATAGTATATCAATTTCTTACGATGTGTGAATTTTTAATACTATGTTTCATATGTTGATAATTGATAAGATCATCTATTTACTGCTTGTACCACTTATAAACACTTTTCAGAGGCCGAGAAAATCTTTGACGATGAGCACGTCCTGGATAGTGGAAAATAAATCCTGGATTTTATTCTTTTGATCTGCTATTTTCAAAAGTAAAAATCGAAAGAACACACAAAAACGTGACTAATCTTTCCAGTTGTCAAAACAAACCACTAATCCAAAATGGCTGATAAATGCATATGATAACATATGTGTACCAACATAACGACAGCAAAGAAATCGATAATCAAATGTACACAGCCTGCGAAAAATTCAAATTCATCTTTTCTCTTGAACAGATAATGTATATATATTGGTGTTCAGTGAAACTCCTTAACATAAACTCTACTCAGATTAAAGAGAATAGATTGAAATAAGCATTATTTAACTTTTCCCTTACCAATGTCAAATCACCCCATATCCAAAGAGGGGGGTGCAATCGAAAAGACCCGCATATATTCGTATAAATCATGAAAATAGATCGTGGCAAGTGTGGCGCATACAGCTCGCCGGCCTGGCTAACGGAATGCAGCCAATATCCGTCTACACTGTCTACAGGCCGATAAGCGAAAACTCAGTGCTTTTAAACATTTCAGATGATATATTTTTTAAACTTGAAAAATGATTACAATTACAGATATAATGGTTTATATTTTTCAAAACACAAGCATTTGGATAATTACAACGAAAGCATTTTACCATTACAACGGATATTTCGTTACATCAATAACCCTTACCAAATATGATTTGAAAAATAATATTACGTTATTAAATTAGATTTCTTTTAAATTTAAAGTAAATGAAATTTAATAATGCTGTTATTAAAACGTAAATTATTTTCGAACTACTGAACGTCGAAACTCTTTCAAACTGTCCCTAGCTTTCAACGTCGAAGCAACTGTCAAAATAATTAAAACAAAATACATGCAGACTTAAATAAAACATTGTCTGATATTATGTTGATATAGGTATTATTTATTTTTGTCTGACTAGTTTATTAATGAACTTCTACAATTTTAGATACTCAATATTTCCTCTAAAACAAATAAGTTAATATTTGTTATATTCACTAGATCAGTCACAAGTTCAACTATAGTTTAAGTTATTTCAATATTTTATTCAAATTGATACTAATATTTACTAAATATAATTGAAACACATGCTTGGAATTTAAAGAAATCCTGTTTTTTTATAAAAAGTAAAAGATTTAAAAACATTAGTTAGCTCCCAATAAAGTGATATATTGTTATATACGCATAAAGTTCGATATCAAAGTATTTTGTTAATTTTTTTTTCATAAATTGACCTTTGCTCCAAACAAATTATTAAAGCCGTTTTAAATGACAAGAAATGTTTTAACAGCGACAGTTACTACAATATACCTTCAAGTAGACCAAGTCAAATTAACATTTTTGGATTTCCGGTCTACTTAATGACTCTAATCAAAGAATGGAGTTGGTCTCATTGTTTTTTACAAATACAAAGAAAGTGAATTTGTTATGACACAACATACCATACTATATACACCTTTGTATCGCTCACTTTGCATCTTAGTGGGCATGGTCTTTTTTGTATTTTAAAGGCCTCCATGTGTGAATACGTATATGACATAACTGCTAATTAATCTCACAAGGAAAGTACTTTCGTGACAAAATAAAAGATATTAGTCGAGACAACAAAAATTTGGAAAAATCATTAATACAAAAACCAACAAAGTAAAAAAAACCCACAACTTTGTGGCAATGTTTTTTAATGAATATTTCGTAAATGTCGGTAAAAATCTCGCTGAAAATATTAAACTAGCTAGTAAGAAAAAGTAATCAACAAGAACAATTTCAATATATGATAAAGGTTTTGACAGTTACTGACAGATATGTTCAAATGCTATAATTATTTAAGAGGATCAGCAAACTTCGGGTTATCCAAAAAGTTTGGAACCTACTGGAACACGTGCACTTCAACGAAGATACAACTAAATTTACGAAGGGAGTGAACGATGATGAACAGATTAGCAGAAGTATAACTTTGTCTCGCTCTTTCGTATCTGTGGGACAGACCGTCCCATGATATGTTAGGAGTAAAATAAATAATATAACACAGTAACCTAAAGAGAAAGACATTCAGAGCAGTATAGCGCGCGCAGTACGAATCCCACCTTCCAAATGTATCAAAAACATTTTTTTTCTATAGTACGTGCATTGAATATTGAGAAACGAAAATGCCAAAATGTTCCGTAGTATTTTCTTAGAGATTACAAAAAAGGAGAGTTAAATTGTTCGATTAACTATCAACTTATCGTGCTTAAGGTGGATCATGGGGAGCTCCTCCACCCCTTTTGGATCCGGCTAGGTTAAAATCGCGTGACCAGTAGAAAATACAGCATTTCCTATTCCGTGCTAAAGCTTGTTGGGCTTTATTGCGATTTCACTTTGGAAACACTCATTGTTGTTGCTTACGGATTCTCTCGCTGTGACAACACTGCTACATAGTTCGGAGGAATTTCACGCGGAAATCGTCATTTTATTACTTTCGTAAATCTTTCCCGAAGTAATTTTCGGCTGGGAATGGTCATGATAAATCTACCGCTTAAAGGAATCAATGATTTAGAAAATAGGTGTGCAGATGACTCCCAGTTTTAACACCTTTTATTAACATGTTTGGATTAATATTAATAAAAATAAAAATAATGTTTTATTTATCTAGAGGCAATAACTCTTTGGATGTCTTCAAACAAGCTGAAGCTTAATCCTTCTAAAACTGAATTTCTTTGGGTGGCCACAAACAGACGTCAACATTTAATAGATAATTCACCAATGTCTATTTCGGGTGGCGACATAGTTCCGAAAACAGCCGTAAAACTTCTTGGTGTTAATCTGGATTCGGACCTTTCGCTAAAAAATCAAATTAATCGAACTGTGAGTACCGGTTTCTTTCATCTGAGACAACTCAAGTTTGTCAAAAGAAATCTCCCGATAGAAGCAACTAAACTACTGATCAATTCGTATGTAGTCTCACGGCTCGACTACTGTAACGGTATTTACGCCAGCCTTACTAAATACCAAACTAATAAACTCCAATCAGTTTTTAATGCTGCAGCAAGGCTTCTCACCGAAGTATCTAAATATTCGCAAATTTCAGAGCACCTTCGGAACCTTCACCAGATCAAGTGCACTGAAAGAATCCAGTTGTGCTGGATGGTGTTTAAATCCCTTGACGAAATGGCTCCACTGTACATCACCGAACTATGCGTTCCAAAAAACATTCTTCTAAAGCAGTCGACTCTTAGATCAGCAACGTCATCGGCTATCGGAAGGCTGATAGAACCCAAACGCAATCCAAATACTAAGTTTGGAGATCGCGCTGCAGGAGTTTCGGGGCCGAAGGCTTGGAATAAACTCCCTCCGGAACCAAGATATATAATGAGCCCTACAGAATTTTGGTTCAAACTGAAAACTTACCTTTTCAGACTCTCATATCCTTTAAATCTTTAAAATAATCTCAACATAATCTGTCTCTCGACGAAACAATCACCTTTAGATATGCAAATTTTAACCAAATCCTGTACTGTAAGACAAATTCCGAAAGTCCATTCTTTTAATTTCGCTCCCATGCCCTAAATCGGAAAAAATATCTATCTGATGGGACCTGCCAGATAAGTATGTTCCTGTATATTTTCTTGTTTAAACTAGGAATTAATATGTAATGATAGAAAATAAGATCTGTACAGCGCCCTTGAGTTGATTTTTCCCAAAAACGGCGCCATACAAATCGTCCAAATATTATTATTTTATTATTATTATTATTTCGGAAGGTATGCAGGAGTAGTGCAATGCAATACCTTCCATAATTAATATCAATACATAGTATTATAATATTAACAAATAAAAATAAACAGAAATTCCTGAGAAAAATTAATAAAAAAATGATTTAATAAAACAAATTTATAACTTTATTCCACTTTTATTTTATGACTGGACCGGTTTCAGCCTATGACGGCCATCTTCAGACTAGTACATGTTGTTGTTAACCTACGGCTTATATACTATTTTTGGGGATGTCAGGGGTAGTAAACAATGATTTTACTTTAATTATATTCATCAGTATTGTTGCATGATTTTAATAGTTACAGGGTAAAAGCTACTTTTAATTTATTGGTATTATTTTTTTTTATATATCTATTTGGAATATTTATTTATTTAATTTAATATTTAAGATGGGTTACAGTTGCATTTCTATAAATATGAATTGACAATGTATTTATATAATGAAAGGTTGGTGAATACTGATTGTTAAAGAGTTAACTTTAGATTTTCCCATCTTAATTGTGATGTCCAGATGTACAACATAATTTTCTAATTATTGGGTCACTCCCAGCATTATGGTATAATCAGTTTTATGATTCTATTCATTATGCACTGTTAGAGTAGATAACTTCTATTATTATATCATTTCTCGGTATCAAGGAATTTTTAAGTGAATTTTTAACTGAAACCGGTCCAGTCATAAAATAAAAGTGGAATAAAGTTATAAATTTGTTTTATTAAATCATTAAAATGGAATTCCACCACGAATTAACAGTTTCAAAATTAGAAATAATAAAAAAAAAAAAAATAAAAAAAATTGAATAATACAAGTAAAAAATATTAATGGAGGATATTAGACCTCATTACTGCAAAACGCCATCAAGAGAAAGTCCATCCTGGCAGCGTTAAGATTGATGGGGCCAATAATTTACTCCAATGCGCTTCTATGCTTGAATTCAGGATCTGATGGGATTCCATGATGAGGTCATTTCTGGAGTTGTTAATCCTTTCCCGCATTCCTGCTGCCCTGGTTCTCATAAGTTCTTAAATAATATGAACGCCGGTGAAGATTCCCAACTGGCCAGGACCAGTGACACTACGGAATGCATGGTGTAAAACTGAAAGAAAAGGGGTAAAGAGGGGAAGGAGATAGGGTTGAGGAAGATTGGGAGTGTCAGTTAATCAAATCTGGTTATTAAACATGGAGTAAACCATTCCAAGTGTATAATAATTTGACGTTCAGTGTTATTTGTTAAGAATGGTGTTGGATTTTAAAGTGATGATTTGATAGGTTCTAACCTTCGTGTTTTTCATCCAGTTCCTACCTTATCCAACCATTTCGCAAAATTGAATCCCGAATGAAACAAAATGGTGTTCGAAACAAGTGACAATCGAAACAATCAAAAGAGTTTTTATGTGACAAAACCTGTTCGTTGGTCTCTCACTTGTTTATCGGTTTGCTGTTGTTCTTCAAGTAACATATAATTAACTGTGGTGTTTTTGCTGGCATTCGTTTCGTTAAAAATATAACTGTGTAAGAAGAATTATAAATTTCCACTTCAACTACATCGGGGAGTGAATGGTTTCCAATTTTTTTCTTTCATCCCAATAATCTTTCCACGTCAATTATTAGACACTTCTATCAAGTAGTTGAGTTTATCGTTTCCAGTCCACTATTTTTTTCAAATTCATCTGAAGCTGAAACGCATTCAACGTTTTATCGCGGCTTCGGATTAAACAACTGGATTTATTGTGAGCCAAAGATAAATAGGTTGGTCTATATTTTTTTTAAATAAAGAGTTGTGAGAATTTTAAGACGCCAAAGCTCACTGATAGATAATTATCGCTCCTATAAAGAAAACTTTTTTCGTTTTTACTTAATAATAATATTTGGATAATTTGTATAGCGCCAATTATTATAGCGCAAATATTGTGAAAAATCACCTCAAGGGCGCTGTAATAATAATAACCGTTTCAAACTTCACAGTTGAGTCGGAATATGCTGGGAACGTAGCATAATTCACAGATGCATGTTTAAATTCTACTGTCGCCAGATAGAGAATATATTTGCGAAATAGATAGATGCAAAAGTAACCCACAGATAAAAGGGGAATTGCCTGCTTCAAACTATGGTTGTAAGAGATCTGCAGTTTTCATAACGCCAGAGCTAACTTTTAGCAAAGTTTTAGTTTTGTTGTTAGAGAAATAGTTCACACACACAAAAAATCTGCATTGCATTTCATTACATATATACTAAAGGAGATGAACTTGTTTGCCCCAAGTGATTATATTCGTGCGAGGCATCATGTGACGTTTTACACACCGAAAGTCAGAACTTCCTCATATAAAAACACGCCACTATATAAAGCGATGGAACTATTCAATGAAGCTGCATCTACCTTAGATATATTTAGATGCACATACGTATATAGAGTTCTGTCATCATCTCTCGATGTGAGTACAAGAGTGACCGTTAGGTACATAACGATCTACATAATCTTAATTATTTTTATTTATTTACCCACTTTCTTACACATGCAAATTAAACAATTTTCTCATGTGTATAAGAATGAACCTCTCTTATATCTTACATTTTTTGTTTAAAATTGCTAACCTTATTTGCGTTATTATATCATATATAGTGCGTCACACAACTGCAGTTTGTACTTATATAACTCCTTCGGATATATAATACCTTGTCTCTATGTGAGGTGTACATTAATGTTTAGTTTCTTTTTTACGCTATGCATGTATTTTTAAATCATTGATCTCTTAATGTATTTGGTGAACAACTGTTTTTTTATGAGATCTTGTTAGATAAATAAATTAAAGGTTATTTGAATTTTCCCTAGATTGATTGAAATAACTATTTAGATTTACTTTTCAAAATATCCACACGAACGTAGAGCACATCCATAAGGATAACACAAATTATTATTCGAATTTGCGTTTCGAGCTTTATCACAACGAAATCAGTTCATTAAAATAACTTGGCCAGCGTGAGCTTAATGACTTGTATTTACAAAAGTTTACTTTGCGTTCAAAGCTTACACGCGGTAGTGTCAACATGAATAGCCAAATAGTAGAAAATGTATTTCACTGGAAACGAAGACCTTCATATAGTTTGGAAATACCAAACAGATAATACCTAGAAGTGTGACCGTAACCTTTTGAATCTAGACCTCAGACCTCAGATAAATTTTTTGGAGAAAACTTTCCTGTATTTTAAAAAGGATGATCGAATTCTTTTGAAGATGGGATATATTAAGCCAATTTACTTATCTTTTCAGTGAATTTTACGAAAATAAAATTATAAATACATATAAATATATATTTTATCAATACCGCACAAGAGTTTTAACTGCCCCCAACCCTTTAGAGTTAGTGAGACAATGGCATCCCCAAATAGGATATCTTTGTGAGGCTGAGAGGTAGTGGGGAGGGGAAAGAGATAGGGAAGAGGAAGGTTGAGAAGTACCTGGCTATTCAGATCTGGCCATTTCAAGCAACGTTTCGATTCTGAATGGTGGCCTTTCACCAGGGCGATACTTAGAGTATCTACCACCGGCTATTTATCCAGTTCTTTTTGGAACCGGTTGCTGGTGCCAGAAAAGTTCCGCGAAGAAGACTTTTATATTCAAATCGAAAAGTACTAGCAAATCGGCAAAAGTTCCCCAAAAAAAAAATACCAAAGTGTAAACCAACGAAAAAATGGAACTGTGGAACCGGTTCCTCGTCAAAGGGACCTTTCCGCCATAACCAAATATGCCAAAAAAGAAACCAGTTCCTCGAACAAATGATATCGATTTTTATTTTCCAAAAAAAGTAACCGGTTAATATTGACGGTTCCAGTGACCAGCTTGGAACCGGTCCCTTTTAACCGGGACAGGATTATCGACGATCTCTTATGACAAATAGTATTTAACAAACGTTTTCACCTCAATTGATGTCTAAAAATATATATTTTTTTAATCAACCAAGGTTTTTTTATTATTTTCGGGTTTTTCGAGTTATATCTACTTCTCACAAAGGAAACGATTAGAAAGTCTGCTGTGTGGACAAACATTGCGAACGCCCCTCCGGGCGCTGTGTTGTTTCACTACTTAGAGAGGTGGAGGGAGAGCCGAACGAAATCTCCAAACTAAACAGACGCTCCGCGCGTGTTTGGTTATTTACTCTGCTAATGCAACTCTGATTTTAAGTGAGGGGCGTTTTAATTGGTTTAATTTGAAATTTTAAAGCTCACTTTGAAAAAGTTGATTTAGGTTGTTAGTTCTTAATTCGGATAAATAAAGAACTGTTTTTTTAAGACGATTCTGTTTATTCAAAGTGTACCCAGGAAAGATTACTCTCGCGATTTGTTAGGAAATTGGAACAGCTGTCACTTGCATCATAAATACTCCTTCGAAACATAATGAAATTCCATTGCAAAGCGTTGCTTTTCAAATGAATATTAGAATCAAAAGATTTTTTCTCTTTCTATCAAATTAAAAATATGAACTTCCATAAGTTTTGATTAATTCCTTCCTCATCCGTTCGCCACACGAAAATAATTATTTTATGAACACCTTTTTTTTTTAAGTAACTACTTCATTTTTATAAAATTATAGAAATAGATAGTAAGAAATTGTCACCTGGCAAAAAATCCACCTTTATATTTTCATGTAGGAGGCCTGTTCAAAAGAAAAGGTGAATTTTGAATTTTCGCGGGCTGTGTACATTCGATTATCGTTTTTTTTGTTATGTTGTTACACGTATGTTTATCATATGTAAGCATTATCAGCCATTTTGGATTAGTGGTTTGTTTTTGACAACTGGAAAGGTTAAGTCACGTTTTCGTGTGTTCTTCGATTTTTTACTTTTGAAAAAAATGGATTAAAGAATAAAATCCATGATTTGTTTTTCCACAACTCCAGGACGCTCATCGTCATTAACATCTTCTCGGCCTTCTGTAAAGCGCTTGTACCACTTATAAACACTTTTTTGAGACAAAGTAGACTCGCCGAATGCCACAGTCAATTAATTGCGTTAGGGAACTTTATTCCATTTAAAATTATTTAATTCCATTAAAAAGTAAACAATCGAAGAACACACAAAACCGTGACAAACCTTTCTAGTTGTCAAAAACAAACCACAAATCCAAAATGGCTAATAATGCTTACCTATGATAAAAATATGTGTACCAACATAACAACAACAAAAAAATCGATAATCGAATGTACACAGCCCGCGAAAATTCAAAATTGACCTTTTCTTTTGAACAGGCTATGTATATTAATAATTTAAGTTCATTTGTGTATTTTTTTTTACTGTCGAAGAAGAAAAGTGTTTTCGAAAAAAGAACAGTTCAAAAGCTAGATCGTGAACAGATAATAATATTCAGATGAAGTGTGAACTATAATGATTTGAAACAAAACGAATGCACAAAGAATACATGAGAATTTTGGGCCCCAAACAGGCCTACAAATATGATGATGTTCAAGAAAAAAATTTCGGTTTAAAGGTTTGATCAATTTGAAATAAATTCGAGCTGGCTTTGACTACAACACACATCTTTCGAATAATATCTGCAGTTGATTTCTACAACCTTTTATTCCTTGAAAAGAATATATGATGCGAAAGTGAATGGAAAAAGAAGTCAAGGACGCTCGAAGAAGACATGGCACGATCAAGTAAATTAAATACTTGAATCGGGTCATGTGAAGAGTCAGAATAACAGAAGAGTATGTGCCAAGACGATATATGAATGTAAATGAAGCAAGGAGTGTGTGCCAAGACAGAGTTATGTGGCGGTCCGTCCTTTCTGCCTACCCCTGCGGGGAAACGGCGTGATGGTTAGTTAGTTAGTTTTATTCCTTCCCATTCCTTTTTCAATATATTCTTGTTTGAATTTTTTTTCAATGTATGTTATTATTTTTAAAGGTTTTTGTTAACTTTTTTACACATTTATGAAGGCATTTTCATTTTTTTCACACTAAAAATCTAGTCGGTAATATAAAATGCCTTTTATAATTGTCTGTAATTTCATTGTTTAACAGTGGTAGATACTCTAAGTATCGCCCTGGTGAAAGACCACCATTTAGAATTGAAACGTTGCTTGAAATGGCTTCAGCCGTGTTTAGTGACAAGATCTTCCCAGTAGCCAGGTTTTTCCCAACATTCCCCTTCCTCATCTCCTTCCCTCCCCCACTACCTTCAGCCTCACAACATACCCATATCGGGGATGCTATAGTCTCACTGGCTTTAGACGGTTGGGAGCAGTTGAGACTCTTGTGCGGTATTCATGTAAAAAAAAATGTAACGAAATGATTTTCCTTCTAAGCCTTAAAAATTTAACAGAATTTTCGTTTGCTCCGTACATTTAAATTCCACTGTCCCATTAGATAAACGGTTTACAGAACATCGTTTACAAAAAGAAAAGCCAAGTGCAACAAGCAACTGGGAAAATTATGAATTCGAACATATTTTTCGTTAGAATTAATGCACTCCGATGATAACATAATGTTTGGAAAATGTGTCTAACGAAGAGTAAGCGGCGGGTGCATTATTTAACAGGTGCATTTCTACCACAACACATTGCGTAGAATTAAAACTGAAAAGAGGCATTTAACGTTCAATGCTTAACAATGCTATTTTCATTACTTTGAAATTATGGGAATTCAGAAACATGGATGTTCGAACGATTGCATTACCGTAACTATGCATTGAGCGGTAAATACTGTTAGTATCGCACTAGTAAAATACTACCATTCAGAATCGAAACGTTGCTTGAAATGGATTTAGACGTATTTGGTGATAAGATCTGAATATATTTATATTAGCGTTGGAAAAAACTTCAATGTTTTGTGAATGCTTCACGAATCGTTAGTTCTTTAAAATGAACCCCTCGAAGTGAACACTTCAATTGAAGTCGAACTCGCAAAAAAGAGATTTGAATTTATTCGCTTATGAATGAAGACTAAAATGAACTACCGACTTCAATTGAAGTATTTGTTCAATGAAACGAAGTGAATGAAATGAATGAAGGCTTAAATGAACTACCAACTTCAATTGAAATATTTGTTCAATGAAACGAAGTTATTGAAATGAATGAACGCTAAAATGAACTACCGACTTCAATTAAAGTATTTATTCAATGAACAATGAATGATGTAGGAACTGTTGCAAAAAGAAGTAGTTCTTTGAAATAGTTCTTTCAAAGTGGTCACAACGCTAATTTATATAAATATTTACATATTTATTTTCTGTGTATTACAGACTGTAAGTCCATTAAAAAACACAAGAAAGTAACATAAAAGTAAATTAAGAGATATTTTTAACATGTCTCTTAAAAATCTTCAAGGTTTACGTTGACATATTATTTAGTAGTACCACACCCCGTGTCATGCTGTGCTGAGTCAACACGTCTGTTCTGCCATGTAGAATGCACAGTAGATCGTGATGTCGCCCCTGGCAGTAGTTGTTTGGCACAAACAACTTATAACATTCCAGGAGGTATGGATTGTCAATCAAATTATTTAATATTTTGTACGCCGTTACTGCAAGGGCCCTGCACTCCTTCTCGACTGGAGACATTGATAAAGCGTATCGGAGAGCAAATCTTTATGATGCATACATTTTGGGTACTCGCCGTGGATTCTCATATACAAATATCTGAGAAACTTTATAAATATATATACATCTAAAATTTAGTAAAAAAACATTTGTAAAAACACCGGTGCTCATATTCTTCATAAAAAAAAAACAAATCAAATAATTTTTAAGCCCTTAAAATAAAGAAAACCATCAAAATTAATAAATCTTCTTAATAATCAGTTAAATTTGTCTAATAGTCCAATATTAGCTATATTTCCCGTAAACTCATTAAATTTCTCATTATTCTTTAATCACCTTCTCAGTTGACGTTTTGTCTCTTTCATTTCATATTATCTGTCTCTTTCTCTCTGTTCTTTTGTCGTCATTTAAATAGTACTTTTTTTGTTTTCTCACTGTTCTGTTATTTTATTTTATATTGTGTTCTCCTTCTGAAGATTTATATAATAATAATAATAATAATAGCTTTTTATTTCAGCGGAACAGAGCGGTGGGTGCAATACTCTGTCTGCCATATAAGTAAAAATACATATCAGAAACTTAAAACAGTGAAGATAACATAAAAAACAAAATAGAAAAAATAATGAAAGTAGTAAAAGTAAAATAAATAGATAAAATAACGTAAAATGATAATAATAATAATAATAATATAAGAGCATTATAATGAAATAAAGAAAATAACTTTTACGGCGGATTGAGGGAAATTCTCCACCTGTGATGTAGGGGCGCACTGTGCCACTGGACGGCAGCCTGGACGAGAGTGTTCTCGGATTCCTGGTAGCGCTGTCTCGTTCCTGCCATTCTGTGACGCATCAGAGCAGCAAATCCGTTCACCCTTCCCTCTGCAAACATCTGTGAGGCGCTGCATCGCCAAGGAAGACCGAAAAGCCCCCTGTACGCGTGGTTGTACTGCACTCGGAGCGTGTTCATGACTGCTTGTGTATATCTGGTCCAGAGTTCGCAAGTGTACAGGCTCATGCAGTACGTCTGGAACAACTGTCTCTTTACCGGAAGACTGCACCTATTGAATCTCCTGGCGAGCATGTTGGCTCGCACGCTTAGTGCTCTTCTCTGGCGCTCTATGTCCTTCTTGTCATTTAAGTCGTCAGTTACGACATGACCCAAATATTTAATTTCACTGCTTATATTCAGATCAACTCCGCCGAGACGTATGGGCGGGATGACAGTAGGTCCTGTACTTGCTCTAAATATCAGCAGCGATGATTTTTTGGCATTGTACACTAACCCATGACTGTCAACGTACGCTTCACAAATGGCCACCAGTTTTCTCATTGCTCTTACTGATGGGGCTAGTATAACCATGTCATCTGCGTAGCTAATGTTGTTCATACATACCCCGGCAATGTGGCATCCGATTCTTGTTTTATTCAGTGCTTTACTCAGTTCGTCCATATAAACATTAAATAGAACTGGAGACATTGAGCCTCCTTGTCTAACGCCGCACTTTAGCTTAGCTGCTTCTGATAGGCTATCATTCCATCTGACGAAGTTTTCCTGTTGGTTGTACCATGCACCCAGTATTTTCACAATTGATGGAGGTACTTGTCGTTCGGTTAGTTTTTCCCATAACTTTTCCTATCAAAAGCTTTACTCAGATCAAGGAAGCATGCATAGACCGTTGTTTTTCGTGCTTTATAGTATTCAATGATTTGTTTCATACTATATATAGCTGTATCCGTAGAGCAACCAGACTTGAATCCCATTTGCGAATCCTCTGTTCTAAGTTTGTCTTCCGTCAAATTTAGTAGAACTTTTTCGAGGATTCTTGCAATAACTGTAGCGAGAGATATAGACATAACCG
This sequence comes from Drusus annulatus, assembly GCA_022651775.1. Lineage (NCBI taxonomy): Eukaryota > Metazoa > Arthropoda > Insecta > Trichoptera > Limnephilidae > Drusus > Drusus annulatus. Next base: position 201,154 of record JAGWCC010000223.1, on the reverse strand, counting down.
CACACTTTGTATTTTTATCTAGTTTAATTTTGTATCCTGATGCTTAGCCAAAGCGAAACCGGTTGGTCATAAAAATAAAATAAAAATCTGCGGTCTTATACTAACTACTACTATTAAGTTGCTATTTAATTTTCATTTTAAATAATTATGTTTGTTCTAGGTTTGTACTTAGTGACATCCATAGAAAACCACCTCATTTCCCAACCCCCATCAGCATCCCGCTGGGTTATGCAGAGAGGGTGGAAAACAAAAACAGCCCGGTGCGGGTTGGGAGCTTAAGCGGTAATTGTTGGCACTGCCAACTTTTCTCAACAAAAAACTTTACAATATCATTTGTTATTCCACTGGCTGGGTCGAATCCGCCGAAAGAACTGCAAATGGATTTCGCTTAGTTGGATTAATTTGTAGTCGATTGCTTTTAGTTGTTTTAGAGGAGTAGTGTAGTGGTGGAGAGGTCCTCCTTGCATACCGAGGACAGTGGTTCAACTTCTGACTAGTGTTAGTGTTAATATTTACGTAATAAATTATTTATTTAAGCGGAACAGAGCTGACCCCTTGTTTCATTAACATTCATATATTGTCTCATACATACTCTTCTGTTATTCTGACTCTTCACATGACCCTTCATATATTGTCTCATACATACTCTTCTGTTATTCTGACTCTTCACATGACCCGATTCAAGCATTTGATTCACATGATCGTGCCATGTCTTCTTCGGGCGTCTCCGACTTATTTTGCCGTTTACGTTCGTATCATATACTCATTTCACACTTGTATCTTCTCCTTCAAATAACATAACAACGTGTTTTATATCTTTTATACACAAATATATTCAAATTTATCAAAAGAATAGGTTTTTTATACTGAAATAAATAAGCACAGCAAACACTAGGCAACATACTATCAGATCGTTCACTTTTGCGCCCAGACCCACACCTTTCAGTTTTTTTAAATCAAATTATTCCAAGTGAAGTTTAAATAACAACGTTAGCATTTAACGCATGACATAGATAATGGTTTATTAATCTAAACCGTTTAAACATAAAACTAAGGTTTCAAATTTACATAAAAATTTTCAACTCCTAGGCCCCAGACGGTTAAATGAAAGTGATTGTTTGTTTATTGCTTATTTATTTAACAAGATCTCATAAAAACAGTTATTCACCAAATATATTAAGAGATCAATGATATAAAAATATTGTAGATACATGCATAGTATAAAAAAAGAAATTAAACATTTATGTACATCTCACATATAGACAAGGTATTATATATCCAAAAGAGTTAAATAAGTACAAACTGAAGTAGTGTGACGCACTATATATTATATATTATAACAACGCGATGTATGGCAGTGAGGCATGGAACTGGCAGAAGAAGGATGAAAGTAGACTGAATGCTGTGGAAATGAGATCTTTGAGACGGATGTGCGGTAAAACCATGTATGACCGTATTACAAATGTGGATATCCGGAAAGAATGTAAGGCTGATATGAACGTAATGGATAGGATCAATTAAGGGACGCTTGGATGGTTTGGGCATGTAGAGCGAAAGAACGAAGAAAGGAGTGTGAAAAGAATATATGATGCGAAAGTGAATGGAAGAAGAAGTCGACGACGCCCGAGAAAGACATGGCACGATCAAGTAAATCAAATACTTGAATCCGGTCATGTGAAGAGTCAGAATAACAGAAGAGTATGCATGAGACGATGTATGAATGTAAATGAAGCAAGAAGTGTGTGCCAAGACAGAGTTGTATGGCGGTCCGTCCTCTCTGCCTACCCCTGCGGGGAAACGGCGTGATGGTTAGTTAGTTAGTTGGTTAGTTATAACAACGCGAATAAGGTTAGCAATGAAAAACTAAAAAAAGACAAGATATAAGAGAGGTTAATTCAAGAGCTTTGTTCAAGAAAGAGTTTTGATTTTTTAAAATGTATGATCGTTTTCACGATCTCACCAGAAGTAAGAAAAAATGGGTTTAATTGGGGCACACAGATACGTCCACAAAACGCGTTTGTCGTTTTATCTCTTTGCTACCTCATATCTACACATTCTGGCAATATAATGTTACCAAATAGGTACTCCGCGTATGTGATAATATTGTATTTATTCTAAAACCCTCCACATTTGATTGTACCAAGCCGGTAAAATAATACAACCTTTGGACCTTTAAGCCTTAAAATATATTAGGTCCCTATAATCAAACGTATTAGTAATTTCCTGCAGCCATTTCCGAGGGGAGGACTTAATTTAATTCCGGCTAACTTCGATATTATCATTATGGGAAACGTTTCAGAACTTCTGACCCGAAATTTTATGCAAAATGTTTAATTATTCATTTTCTACACAATCATTGTAACCATCGAGAACGATCGTAATTTTTTTTATTCTTCAAAGAGGTTAAGTGAGGTTCAAGTTGGAATATTTTTATCGTGTTATAAAATTTATTTAAACGTCTTCATTTGTGCAATAACTTTTCTTGTTAGTAACCTAACTAACTAATTAACTAACTAACTAACCATCACGCCGCTTAACTCTGTCTTGGCACACACTCCTTGCTTCATGTACATTCATACTTCGTCTCACACATACTCTTCTGTTACACTGACTCTTCACCCGACCCGATTCAAGTATTTGATTTACTTGATCGTGCCATGTCTTTCTCGGGCGTCCTCGACTTCTTCTTCCATTCACTTTCGAATCATATATTCTTTTCACACTCCTTTCTTTGTTCATTCGCTCTACATGCCCAAACCATCTAAGCGTCCCTTTCTTGATCCTATTCATTACGCTCACATCAGCCTTGCATTCTTTCCGGATATCCACATTTTTGTTACTAACCTCAGAGCAATAATATACGAGAGCGCTGCTGTTGTCAGTTATGATGAAGTTCGCTAGACTTGGCCAGACATGGGAGTGGCTAGAAATAGGGCTAGGGTATCCAATATAAAAAGCGATGGAACACATATGGAGTTCTATCACTATCTATCGATATACGTACAAGAGTGACCGTTAGGTACATAACGATCTACATAATCTTAAAGTAAATATTTATATTTTTACACACTTTCTTACCCTTGCCAATTCAACGATTATCTCATAATATGTGTATTAGAATGAACCTCTCTTATATCTTATGTTTTTTTTTTTTTTTTTTTCATTGCTCACATTATTTGCGTTATTATATCATATAAAGTGCGTCACACTACTTCAGTTTGTACTTATATAACTCCTTTGGATATATAATATCTTGTCTCTATGTGAGGTGTATATAAATGTTTAATTTATTTTTTACACTATGCATGTATCTACAATATTTTTTTTATATCATTCATCCCTTAATGTATTTGGTGAACAACTATTTTTTTATGAGATCTTGTTAAATAAATAAATAAATTTATACATCCATTCGTAGCACATGTCGACATAATGTTTTTGTTTATTCGCACAACCACTTTTTCACAGTATTGTTGTCAACAAAAATATATCATATAACCTAAAAAACCGTAGATTATGTCCATTTATGTCGCATATCAAAACGTGTGGGCGGAGTCGAAAGAGACGTGGGACACGAAGAACATCCTTACAATACTTTAAAGCGGTCTGATAATTTGGGAAATTTTGTGTATCTTTCTTTCTCATGGTGTACTACGTAAAAACCGGAAGAAAATTATATATCCCAAATTTGTATAGGTTGGTTAAAAAGAATTAGCTCTCTCTCCGTATATTGTTACTCCAAGTTACTAACTAATTAACTAACCATCACGCCGTTTCCCCGCAGAGGTAGGCAGAGAGGACGGACCACCATACAACTCTATCTTGGTATTCACTCCTTGCTTTGTTAACATTGATACATCGTTTCATACATACTCTTTACGTGGTCCGATTCAAGTATTTGATTCACTCGATCGTGCCATATCTTCCTCGGACATCCTCGACTTTTTCGTCCATTCACTTTCGCGCTGGTCTCCGGCCAGTGATAATAATTAGTGCCCTGGCAAATATTTGGCCAATATCATGTCCACTGAGTGCAAAACTGTATCTTTCAAGTTTCTGAACTAAAAATAAGTCAAATAATTGTGTTTATATGAAGTAACCTACCAGATAAGTATGCCTCCGTTTATTATCTCTATAAATAATAAAATTATGTTTATAAATTTCAAAAAATGTGCAGCTAGTAGTAAGATAGAGATAATGAATTTAAATTTCTACAGAGCCTTTGAGGTGATTTTTCACGAAAACGGCGTCAAAAAAATATACAAATATTATTAAATTTCTTTCTGTCATGTGGAATTTTCAATACATGAAACCGTTTTTTTATGTTTTATTTGAAAAACGTACGAATTGCAACAATTAAGGCTTCTTAATTGGTTAAATTATTATTACGTTTTTTTTGAGCTAACAAAATACTGCCTGGAGCCAGTAGGATTAAATTAACTGCAAGAGACAACATCCTCCGTAATAAAGTGATACAAAAAAGTGCACAACTTTTCCCATAGCGATGGCCTCCGCGGTCGATTTATAAAACGCTCTACTACGAATCCAGAGGTCGCGGGTTGAACTATGATTTGATTTAATTGTGGCATAACGCATTTAATTAATACAAAATAATGTTTAGTATATTTGCAGTACGTTCCAGAGTGGTAGATACTTTAAGTGTCGCCCTAATGAAAGACCAGCATTCAGAATCGAAACGTTGCTTGAAATGGCTTTAGCCGTGTTGGGTGACCAGATCTGAAGAGCCAGGTACTTCTAACCTTCCTTTTTCCTATCTCCTTTCCCTCGCCAATACCTCCATCCTCACAACATACCCCAGCTGGGGATGCCATAGTCTCGCTGGCTCAAGAGGGTTGGGAGCAGTTGGGACTCTTGTGCGGTATTCACTGTAAAAAAAGGCGTCTGCCTTTAATTTCCTTTTTTTCTCATCTACTTTTTAAACATTTCCCCGGGGTGACATGGATTCCCTGGCTCCGGCCAGTTGGGAATTTCGTTTTGAAATAAATTAAAGAGGAAAAGAGAGCATTTGAAAGAGCTTGGCTATTAAGATTCGTTTTTTTTAAGCCATTTCAAACCACGTTTCAGTATTAAACGGCGTTCAGTCTAAAAATGTTAAGTTTTCCCAAGCTAATTTTTTCATTTTTTATGATGTTCGTTGGAACAATTTTATCAACCGCATCGTATGAATTTTCAAACAAAAACATTGACCATTGCGCTATGTAGACCGCCCGAATTACAAAATCGTCTGACATAGATCCACTTGAGCCCATACTTGACGCCCTTGACCTTTCCTGACTTCCCCTTTCTGTGGGCCGAGTATATCTTATAAACCCGATACATCTCATCCGGCAAGGGATGTTTTTTAAGTGGTTCTCTCGTCTTATCTCTTTTCTTATCTTTCCTCCTCCCCGTTTCCCCCCTTCCGCATCCGCTATCCATCTCTCATCCATTTTTTCCTCTCCCTAATGGCTCCCTGAGGGATTTCAATTTCGAAGTACCATCCCTTAATCTCGGGTCGGGTTTTTTAGCGAGAATTAAATATTTTAAGGAAACATGTTTTTTCATCAGCGTTCTAACAGATGTCTAGTTCTCTTACGGCGGGTTCTAAGGAATGTAATTGAAAAAACAAGCGCGTTATACACCGATGGAAGAGTCTAGAAGTGTTTTTTAATATTCATTTAGTGCGATGAAAAACATGCGATATTTTGCATGATAAAATAATTAATTTTCATTACTTTCGGTTTACAATCAATCTAATAAGGTGCTACAACAGCCTTCGTGCCCAAACAATAGCCTGAAATACTAGGAGTTCATTGAACCCACTGAAGAGATATGTCGGTAGACGTGTGTTGTGGGCGTGTCTGTGTGTCCGAAGTTGGCTCAACTTTTTCTTACTTCCGGTCAAATGGATCAACATTTTTCAAGTATCGCATGTCATTCTTAAGCTGGTTATCAATTTTGCTACTTTGTCTGGGACTTAAGAGTCAAAAGGTCTTATAGCATATAAATCGGCGAGGTTGGTTTTCTGTGAAATCGGTATACAGTACGCTTCTAGGGGTTTTCTATTCTGTGGTTGGACCCGACGAAAGTTGCCAAAATAAGCGAAACTGTCCACAATGAATTCTTAACACCTAGCCCGATATTTGGCCGTAAAGAAAATTTACTGAACGCTTTCAAAATAAGATTTTTGAGGCGTACGTGTGATAAAAGCATTTGTGACCGTTTTATAATTGTGAATATCCGTTACGAATCCGAGTATAATGTAAGCGTGATAAACAAGATAGAAAAAAAAGAAATATATTTTTCGGATGCGTAGAGCGAACAGACAGAGAAAAGAGAGTCAGGAGAATAACGACACAAAAAAAAATGATGAATAAATTGGGATCGCTAGAGGAAGACATGACCCTTTCAAATGAATCAAGTGAATCAAGTGAATCAAGTGAATCAGGTGAATCAGGTGAATCAGGTGAATCAGGTGAATCAGGTGAATCAGGTGAATCAAGTGAATCAAATGAATCAATTGAATCAATTCAATCAAGTGAATCAATGGAATCAAGTGAATCAATTCAATAAAGTGAATCAAGTGAACCTAGTGAAACAAGTAAATCAAGTGAATCAAGTTAATCAAGCGAATCAAAAAAATCAACTGAATCAACTGAATCAAGTGAATCATTGAATCAAGTGAATCAAGTGAATCAGTGAATCAAGTGAATCAAATGAGTCCTGTTAGTCAAGTGAATCAAGTGAATAAAGTGAATCAAGTGAATCAAGTGAATCAAGTGAATCAAGTGAATCAAGTGATCAAGTGAATCAAGTGAATCAAGTGAATCAAGTGAATCAAGTGAATCAAGTGAATCAAGTGAATCAAATGCTCGAGATGGATTATCTAAAGACAGGAAGGAATAATAAAATAGGGTACAAAATGAAACAAGAAGTTTATGCCAAGAGAGAGAGAGTTGGGTTATTTAGTTTACTAATAATAGCTTTGCTGCTCGTTATGTTGGTTTCTGAAAGGACACTTAGCATTTCCGAAACATGGTTTTGTCATTATTTTGAACATCAAAATGTTAGTCGAGTATTTCCAATAGATGTAGATGTGCTACGTAAATTGGGAGAATCTCGGTTGTTTTCAACTTGCATCGTATCACGTTAAATAAAATCTTCAGATTTTCAATGAAGTTCACACGTATTCACCAAATTTTAAACGTCATAGTATCAAGAGTGCGTATTTCAATATTGAAAAGCAGCTGGTCAAAGTTTGGTTCACTCGGTATTAATAAGTGTTTATTAACCTCATGGAAGTGAATAAAAGAAGACGGGGACGCCCGAGGAAGACATGGCACGATCAAGTCAATCAAATTCTAGAATCGAGCCATATGAGTCAGAATAACAGAAGAGTATTTATGAGACGATGTACGAATGTGAATGAAGCAATGAGTGTGTGTCAAGGCAGAGTTGTATGGCAGTCCGTACTCTCTGCCTACCCCTGCGGCCAAACGGCGTTATGCTTAGTTAGTAAGATAGTTAACTTACAGTACATAGAGTGGTATCTATCCAAGGCAGTGTAGTCAGTTTTTGATGAGTTTTACCGGACTCGGTGGACCTGGGCGTGGCTAAGACTAAGGCTAGAGTATTTATACATCCATTCATATCACATTTCGAAATTTTTTTTTGTTTATTCGTATAACCACTTTTTAAGAGTATTGTTATCAACAAATATAAAGCATATGATCTGAAAAACAATTTAGTTGAGTCAAGTTAAGTGGCATATTAAAAAATGTGGGCGGGGTCCCGCGGTGACCCAGGAGCCCAAGATCATCGCGATAGTATATAAAAGCGGTGTATTATATTTGTTGTCTCTTGCTCTCTCATGGTGTACGATGTAAACACCCGAAGAAAGTGATTAATAACAAGTTTGTATAGGCTGGGTAAAAAGAATTAGCTCTCTCTCCATACATTGTTACTCCAAGATAGTTAACCTTTGGAAAGCCGGATTCCCGCAAGGTACAACTTTGGTCGCACTTTGCTGACTGTAATTTCGTAATAACTCACTTGTGTTTTACAAAATGATATTTTTGTAAGCCATGCTTTCTTGTCAGATAATGCGTTGTGTTGATTTTTCAAGGAAAACTGCATTATACTATATTTTTATAGTAAATTTATACTTACTTCTCTTCAAAATGTGTCTTGGGTAAAAAGAAAACTCAGCTTCATCACTTACCTGAAATTAAAAAAAATAAGCAAATTAATGATGGAGAAAACTCGTTTTTCTATTGGTCTATTATAAATAGTTGGCGGGACATAAGTATTTGATGAAAATCGTTTTATAAAGAAAATCTTCAAGTAGGTACCTAATTTCAAATCAATGAGTCACATGAAACTAGCTTAAATTTATCGTGCGTATTAATTCAGAACATTTTAAATGAGTTTATTCTATATTTTCGTAGAAAGTCATCACTTTGTGGTTTGACGTATTTAAGGAAATAAAAAAATTGCTTTGTATAAGACCACAGATAATATTTTAAATTAGTTTTGCTTAGCCTAAGCACCATCAGGGTACAAAGTTAAACTAAACAAAAAATACAAAGTGCGGGTTATATATACATTCAGAGTGAGAACACAAAATAAAATAAAATAACAGAACAGTTAAAAAATAATAGAATAATATTTAAATTATAACAAAATAACAGAATGAAAGAGGCAACACGGTAACTGAGAAGGCGATTAAAGAATAATGATAAATTTTATGAGTTTAAGGGAAATATGACTAATATTGGACTACTGGATAAATTTACCTAAATATTAAGAATGCGACTATTAATTTTAGTTGCTTTCTTTATTTCTAGTGATTCTTAGTTATTTAATCTGGCGCCATGATCATTTTTGTGAAGAATATGAGCACCGGTGCTTTTTATTGAAGGTATGATCTTTATCAATAGGATGATGAGCGAATTCAGAAAAAGGTGGTTATTTTAACATCTAAGATGTTCTAAGATTCTAATATTTAGCTTGATATTAGTTTATTGATATCAAAGAATCACTCATTTACTATCAAGCAGAACGTCAACCGTGCAGAAATCTACCATTAACTCCACAGGGAAGGAGCAAATCGAATGTTGGAGAAAATATGTAAATGGCTGGAAAAGGTGCAAAGACTGGGCGAGGAAAAACTGAGCTTAAAAAAATCGGTTTGAAGCAGTCATAAAATATAAATAAACCACTGACTACAACAAAAGAAAATAAATATAATGTATTAATCTGACCTATTTTTTTATCCTTTGATCTTACAAGTGTCTGAAGGATATCATATCTTCTAATTAAAATCGGGTAGTTAATTTAAGTTAAGTTATTTCTAACCATCGCGCTATTTTCTGGCAAGGGTAGCAGAGATGATAGACCTCCCCGCCCAGCCATGTCTTGTCAAAACATGCTCCTTGCTATATTCACATTCACACATCATTAAAAAGAGGCTTTACATCGACAGATATCGTCGTCAGAAAGGTAAAACAGCTTTAGCGACACTTTGATTAAATACGAATTAAGGGTCAGCATCCATAAATACCACTTTTTGTTTTTCTAGTACAAGTAAAACTACAAAGTCTTTATCTTTCAATTCTTTACGGGTAGTTAGGAAATTTCTAAGGTTTCCAGTGAACACAATTTTTAATCAGTAATATTTTTAATTATTTATGTTCAAAAATGCCATAGCTGGTTTTAAAACTGCACTTTTGCCTGATATTTCAGTGTGTTTTTCATGGAATTTAAAGGATTACAGTTAGCAAAATGTATCCACTGGAAACCTCAGACATTTTTCTAACTACCCATAGAAACTTTGCATTTGTAGTATGGTTTGTATTAGAATGCTACAAAGTGACGTTTAGCGTCATTCTTGGGTGCTGGCCCTTAAGATGCAATTTTGATCAGTTTTTTTTCTACATCGAATACTCTGACTCTTGTTTGATTCTGAAGACTTATTTGGCCTTCTAGCCATCAAAAATATAGAAGAATCATTTAGGAGAAGGTTTGACTCAAGCGACAAAAGTTTTGGGGCTTTTTTTAGCTAGTTGACGCTTAAGGTAACTTATTAAAAAGCATTGAGTTAGCTGAGCTATTTTTTTCAATTCAACCTGATACTGAAATTTTAATGAATTTTATTGTAAAACCATAAATACTTTAAAACGTTCTGGTGTAAAGTTTCGAAAATGGCGTTTAAACTCTTTTGCCTTTCCGGAGACGATATGTACATTAAACATACGAAGAATCATCAAGATACTATTAAGAAGTCGATGATTACTTATTTGTGAGAGTGTGAGTAGCCAAAAGTTTGAGTGAGAGCTTTTTCAATAATAATTATAATAATAAATGGATAACTTTTATAGCGCCGTTTTTGTGGGAAAATCACCTAAAGGGCGCTTTAAAAATTAATTTATCTAACCTATAATTTATCACTTAAGCTTAAAACTAAAAACTTACAGTTAAAATTAATTACTAATGGCTCACAAAAAATATTTTCAACTAGTGACTTACAATAAGGACTTATAGCTTGTAACTAACAGTGAAATAGATGCTAACATTAAAAACATTTATTTTTACACATACAATTAAAGTAAAAATAAAACTTATAACCAACTTTTTTCCAAATTATTTACAAAATGGATATTCACAGACATAGTACAAGGAAATGCAAAGAAATCAGACTACCAGAAAGAATAAATCCAATAAACAAAAACTGTTTACTCTATAAAGAGATGAATTTTTACAATGCGCTGCCGGAAACCATGAAAATTATACTAAGTAACAAATTAAAAATAGCCTGCAAGAACCATATAAAGTACATGAGTATGTTATATCAAGTAGTATATAACATAAGTTGTGACATCGTCTCCAGAAATGGCGTGAAACTTCTAGGTGTTTATCTAAATGCAGATCTTTCACTCAGATCCCAGATAACCAAAAAAGTAAGCGCGGGTCTCAATATAGGCTAATAAACATTTATTAACTGAAATGCCCTTTCCGGCCTACAAAATACTTCCCTGTGGTTTTTTCATATTGCAATAAATAAGTGGAAAGATTTTCGTGAAATACTTGATAAAAATAAAGCGCCGCGACGCGTTCTCTTGAGGTAGATAGTCGGCGGTAGCATTTCTGATATTAATATTTTAAAATTTATCCTCGTTAATTCTACTCTCCGGGGAATGGGAGTTCCGCCGACATTTTTCTAATTAGGGGATGATACATTTATGATTGTCGCTCTCTCATTCCACTCCCCTCTTTCTCTTACAGCCCTTGGCCGACAGCCTCAAAGGGGGAAATAAGGGTCGTGCGTAGCAGGGCTACAACGATGTTTATTTATTTATAAATTAAAGTCCAATTAAAAAAAATACATTTAAAATCGAAATGGAAAAAAGAGCAATAGAGAAAGAATAGCATATACATAATAATGAATGAAGCGATAACAAAAATTAGGCAAAATAAACAAAAGAGAACATTCAAGACATGGTCTAGTCAAAGTTTTGGTAGAGTCGTAAAGAATTACAAAAATCATTTAGACTGCTACCAAAAATGTCAAAACCATGGCTTGAGTTAACAGGTCTCGACATTCTAGATATAAGAGAATTATACCCATAATTAGCATTGTGATGATTGAGGAACAGCAATTCATTGTTTCTGAGTCTACGGCAAGGAATGTTGAACTGGATAAGTTGCAACAGAGAAGGTGGGTCAGTAAAACAGTTAAAAAAATTATAAATGAAAATTAAATCAAAGTCTTACCTGTGCTTGTTTTTAATTCGCCTATTTTTATTACAAAATAATTACTAACTTCAAAATTTCATAAAACCTATGCTTTCCTATCTACATTTTTTAATAGATATTGAGGTAAAATTGTTTTACAAATGTGAGTTTATTTTGTGGGGGACGATTTAATTTGAATGAGTTGATTAGTTCAATTTTATTTTTAACAGTTAATTTTTTCTGATGATCTTCCTGTATCGATTGTTGTATTTCATATCATTTATAACGTGTAGTTACATAATCTACGGCTATCTAGGTAAATTAAGAAGGATCGATTAGTTAAACATTTAATGAAAATTAAAAAATAACTTTGTACAATTATTATGATTACTGATTTTAGTTTAATTTCTATGACCAACCGGTTTCACTTGGCTATCTTGACGATGCTTATCGTCAGGGTACAAAATTTAACTTAACGAAACATACATAGCGTGTGGTTATATTTACTCATACAAACAGAGGGAAAACACAATATAAAATAAAAATACAACAGTAAAAAAACAGAGTGATATTTAAATTATAACGAAGGAAGAGAGATAAAAATACAGATAATATAAAATAAAAGAGACAAAAAGTAAACTGAAAACGTTGATAAAATAATAATAATTAATTTTATAAGTTTACGGGAAATATACCAGATATTGATAATTATTTATGTTTTTTTTAATATTTTTTTTATTATCATTATTGTGTGTAAAACAACTTGTATTTTATTATTAGGGTAACTATTTGTTAATAGCAATTGTGGAAGGTATTGTATTGCACTACTGCTGCATACCTTCTGGAATAAAATTTTATTATTACTATTATTGGACCTCTGGACAAATTCAATCGTTTTTTAAGAATATGACTTTCATTTTTTTATTTTTTGAACTTGAATACCGCACAAGAGTATCAACTGCTCCCAACCGTCTGGAGCCAGTGAGACTATGGCATCCCCAATAGGGATATGTTGTGAGGCTGTAGGTAGTGGGGAGGGGAAGAAGATGAGGAAGGGATAGGTTGGGAAGTACCTGGCTATTCAGATCTGGTCACCAAACACGGCTAAAGCCATTTCAAGCAACGTTTCGATTCTTAATGGTGGTCTTTCACAAGGGCGATACTTGGAGTATCTACCACTCTGGAACGTGCCGCAAATATACTATATTTTATTTAATATCAATTAAATGTGTTATGACACATATTAATTAAATAAAATTTATTTGCGCACGCCGGGTTCGAACCCGCGACCTCTGGATTCGTAGTCTAGCGTCTTACCACTCGACCATGCAAGCCGTCATTAATTATTTAAGAATATGTGTTATTATTAAAATTCAACTTTGTACTCGTAAGATTTTCAGGCCGGTCGGTTTTAAAACTTAAAAAAAGTGATCTTATACAAAGTCATTATTTTATTTTCATTAAAAAAAATCCTTAATTATTATTTAGTAAAAAATATTAAACATTGAATAAAACAACATTTATCATTAATTTTAATATGAGGCTTTAATTTTTTGGCAACCCTTAAAGGACATATTAATTAGAATGAAGGGTATTCCGAATGACAGGGGTGCTCTCAGGTAAAATAACCAGAGCGACGTCAGCGCTGACATTTCTCAGTGACAGTTAATATTACGGAGCTTACCTGTGTCAGGTATTCCAGTGGTGGCAGACCGCTATAAAATTCTCTAGATCAACCCACCACGAGTCGGAATTATATATTTTCAAGCATTTCTACGTAACGAGGGAGGTTTTTGTTTTGTCTTTCTTCATTAACTTGATCGAAAAAAAAATCTACGTGGTGCGACTATACCAGAAAACTTGTGAAAAGTCTACCCAAGTGTGAAAATCGTTGACTGAAACCTTGAAAAACTTGTAAATGTAGTTGATTTTCCACCTTCATTGGCAGCTATCGTAAAAATGTACGAACGTTTTGCGTATATATTGTAAAAATCGTAAATTTAAAATATTGTTTAAATAGTTACTACCTTGAAGTAACAATATATGGAGGGATAGCTAATTTGTTTTACCCAACCCATCCGAAATTGTAATAACTCACTTTTTCCGAGTTTTTACATCGTACACCATGAGAGAGAAAGAGACAACAAATTTCTTGGACAGCTTCTATATACTGTCGCAATGATCTTAAGCTAGCTATCTTCGCTGGTTAACGGCGGGACTCCGCCCACATTTTTTATTTTGCCACTAAACTTGACACAACTAAACGGTTTTTCAGGTTATATGCTATATTTTTGTTGATAAAAATACTGTGAAAATGTGGCTATACGAATACACAAAAACATTATGTCGATATGTGATATGAATGGATGTATAAATACCGTAGCCTTAGTCTTAGCCACGCCCATTTGCGCCGAGTCATGTTAAAATCATCAAAAACAAGTCCAAAACTGACTTTACTGCCTTGGCTTGGGCTATCTCTAGTATACTCTAAGGTTACTACCAATCTTTTTTTAAAGATTTTTTTTTTCTAAAAGCTTCAATGCTCCTAATGGAAATGCTACAGAGTTAAAAATACAAGCGTTGACTGAGAAACTCTATAAAAGAAATGGCATCTCAGGTATTGTTCTTAATTATTTTTAATAATAATACATTATGTAATGAAAATGAAATAATAACTTTGAACGACTAGTTTCGCTTAGCCTATGCATAATCAGGGTATTAAATAAACTAATCAAAAAATACAAAGCGTTCGGTTACATATACATCCAAAGGAAAACAGAATAATTACAAATTAAAATGAGAGAATGGTGAGAAAACAATAGTATGGTATAACATTTAAATTATAACAAAGGAACAGAGAAAAAGAGACAGATAATATGAAATGTAAAGAATTATGAGCAATTTTATGAGTTAATATTGAAATATTAATCTAGGAAATAATAATTAATATAATAACAGTGAACTAATATAGCGCAGATTTGTGATATTTCTCCTCAAGTGCGCTTCATGCTAATAAGATTAACTAACATGGAGAAAATAATACATAATATGTATACAAATTAAAACTATCTACAATCATGATCGCTATCATAAATCATGATAGAAAAAGGTTCAGATATGGGTATAACAGTGTATGTGTAAATCAACAGATTAAAAAAACAATTTACCAGAAGCTAAGGGTATAAAAATTCAGATGAAACAAATGAACCTGATAGAAAATAAGGTATGTACAGTGCCCTTGAGGTGATTTTTCACAAAAATGGCGCTATACAAATCATCCAAATATTATTATTAAAGGACAAATTTAACTGATTTTAAGAAAACGACCAATCATTTTAATGACTTTTTTTCATTTCTTGTGCTTTGAAATTATTTAATCTGTTGCCACGACCATTTTAATAGAGAATTTGTTGAACAAAATGTGTGGACACCTTATTATGACAGATCTCACCATTCGATAAATCTTGCTACTTTGGGTAACCATCCCCGTAAAAACACCTTCAACACCACAAAGGTCTATTTTTTTACTTTCATTAATGTGTACCTATGTACATATTATGTATTCATAAGAGAAGTTGACAAGATTCGAGGAATCCAGTCCGGTTAAAAACTTAACAGATCGTATTAATATTGGTTTATTTAAACTGCCGCGATGAGCATCAAATGAGATCTTTGAGACGTATGTGCGGTAAAACTATGTATGACCGTATTATAAAATGTGGATATCCGGAAAGAATGCAAGGCTGATGTGAGCGTAATGAATAGGATCTAAAAAGGGACGCTTAGATGGTTTGGCCATGTAGAGCGAACGAACGAAGAAAGGAGTGTGAAAAGAATAAATGATGCGAAAGTGAATGGAAGAAGAAGTCGAGGACGCCCGAGAAAGACATGGCACGATCAAGTAAATCAAATACTTGAATCGGGTCAGGTGAAGAATCAGAATAACAGAAGAGTATGTATGAGACGATGTATGAATGTGAATGAAGCAAGGAGTGTGTGCCGAGACAGAGTTATATGGCGGTCCGTCCTCTCTGCCTACCCGTGGTGATGGTTAGTTAGTTAGTAAGCATCTTGAGAATAATGATGAAATAAATATTAATTTTGTTTCCGGAAAATCTACGTTATTGTGTATATGGGCGGTGCTACTCCTGAATGAAAATAATTCAGCCGGTGGAAATATGTGTTTATTGAAAGGGAAATATTTGAAAATTATTCCTTTCATCTGCGTAGGCACGGACGAATCTTAAATTTCCCGAGAATTTATCGCTACGAAGTTTATAGAGCCTTCAAAATAATGTGAATATGTAAAAGGTAGGCATTTAATTATTTATCTCAGAAACAAAAGAGCTTTATTTAAAAATCAGTTTGTTGTTCCAATAATCAAAGCTCTAAGATAGAACAGTTTTCGAATATAAGGGAATATTGCTGCAAATATCTATGCATTATTTCCGTAAGGGGTTACATGGGTTTCAGAGGCCAAAAAGGGTAATTTTCTCGATTTTTTTTCTCTTACAACAAAAAAAAAAAATTAAAGTTTTTTTTTCGAATATAATTAAATAACTTTTGAACAACATTAAAAAAAAAATTGATGAAAAAATATGATAAAATGAATTGATTGCAATCGATTTTTGAAGGTGCCTCGACAAAAATGTAGTTAATTTACGGTAGTCAAAATAACTTGCGACTCCTTTATCTGAAAAATAAAAATAAAACATTTTCTTTAAGTTCAAGAGTAAAACTAGTCTCTGAACGAAGAATTAAAAAAAAAAATGAATTTTTGGTAGTGGTTTGAATGAAAGTGTCACTTTTCCCGTAAAATTCACGGTATTCATTACGTTGTCAAAATTTTTGTAGTCGAAGGAAAAAAAATCATTCATTCAGGGACTAGCAAATGAGATTTTAAATAAGTGTTTTAAAGATTTTTGGGCTAGATGAACCGACTAATTTCCGCGAAATTTTGACTACCGATTTCGAAAAAAGCGTTTAAAGTTTAGTGTAACCAAAAAGTGAAGAGCGTTATAGTCATGAGAGGGAAAGTTCGAAATGCTATATCTCCAAAAGTTTTTGTCGGATTGATTTGAAATTTTGGGAATATATTTTTGAAGAGTTGTACTATCATATAAAAAAATAAAAATTAAAACGATTTTTTGAAAACCTGAAAACCATGTAACCCCTTAAAAAGAGAATTAGTTTAAAAAATCCAGACTATCGACCGAATTCAACTATAAGGTTTGCACAGTACTGATTCAATCGAAAATTGAAGGTACATATAATCAGCAAGTTTGTACTGTAGCAGCTTACAATATAAATAATTGTTTTTTTGACTCCAGAATGTTGGTAGGTTAGTGCATTTTTATTCATCGTAGAGAACATACATGCAAGTTTGATTAAAATAATATTTTAAAAAAAAATTGTTTTTTAATAGAAATAAATAAACGAACGCATTTTACTATTAAATTTATATTTGCTTTTACTTCATATTGACACATTCATATTTATTTAATTTTGTAAGCTATTCCACTGAGAGAATACCAAGCGAAACTATTACATCTCCAACTAACATGGTTTCTGCAATTAAAAAAAGCTTAAGACTTTTTGAAAAAACCTTATTTGATTGACTTCTTACACAGTGCCAAATTACAAACAGCTCTAAACGCTAGACAATATTAAAGTTCGTACTTTCAAATAAATGCAAAACATTTAAGTAAATTATTTTTGTTTGATTTCTGATCTATAAATGATGTAACAGATGTCAAACAAGAAACACTTAATTCAGGGGAAGATTGATAGAAGACTCTGCAGAAGAATACGCTGAATCATGATAAATTATGCTAAATACAAGTAGTTACATACCGCATTGCATAATTTGATACGCACGGAAATCATTAACAAGAAATGGCGCAGAAGACAGAAAATAAGCGGTGCGCAACCCGTCAAAAACTTTACTATCGACTGGCTGACAGAGGTGAGGGATGAGATGTTAACGGGTTCAATTCAGGGGATCTGAACCCGAGCGCCAAAGTGATCAAACTGATAGGCAATGCCTTCAAGAAAAATTAAAATACTGATATCATTCTCCACCATCTTCAGTATGCCATGGGCAACAATGAGAAGCTCTACAAGCTGCTCTACGGTATGACCATCGCCATAGAGGTTTTGCTTAACATTTCAGCCGTTCTTTATCGCCCACCTACTACCCAAGATAGAGAGGCTACTCGAATTGAGGCTTATCCATTGCACAAAAGTTACATTTGGCTCCTTAAGTTACATTTGAAATGCCTGCCCATCACATTTTGTCGCATTGCCAGTTATAAGGTATGTTGCTCAGGTCATCAAAGCCGGCATATAAAAAGTTGCGAAGCCGCATTTCGTAATCTACGTGACGTACGGATGCAATGCTGCAAGGCTGCGGCGTGGACCAAATCCAGGCTGAAGCCTACAGGGTGAAGTTTGCCCTGATGATAGCGAGCCTCTAAAAGAGGGGTTGCCAGAATAATACGAAGAATAATTTAAATTTTAACTATCAAATTTTCGAGTGCAAATACATAGCCTGTTCAAAAGAAAAGGTGAGTTTTGAATTTTCGCGGGTTGTGTACATTCAACTATCGATTTTTTATTTGTAATGTTGGTACACGTATGTTTATCATATGTTAGCATTATCAGCCATTTTGGATTAGTGGTTTGTTTTTGACAACTCGAAAGGTTAGTCACGTTTTTGTGAGTTCTTCGATTTTTTACTTTTGAAAAAAATGGATAAAAGAATAAAATCCATGATTTGTTTTTCCACAACTCCAGGACGCTCATCGTCATTAACATCTTCTTGGCCTTCAGTAAAGCGCTTGTACCACTTATAAACACTTTTTTGAGACAAAGTAGACTTGTCGAATGCCACAGTCAACATTGTAAGTGCGTTGGAGGACTTAAACGCAAAATTTAATACATATTCTTTGATCTATTTTTTTCGAATGTAAAAAATCGAAGAATACAAAAAACGTGACTAACCTTTCCAGTTGTCAAAAACAAACCACTAATCCAAAATGGCTGATAATGCCAACATATGATAGATATACGAGTACCAACATAACGAAAAAACAATAATCGAATGTACACAGTCCGCGAAAATTCAAAATTCACCTATTCTTTTGAACAGGCCTCTCGTAAAGTAGGAATTACATACAAGTATATTACATTCTTCACAGCGAAGATATGTTGGCAATTTGGGATGAGGAAATGGAAGTCGAAGTTTCCTTACAAAGCCTGAATAGACTCACCCGTCACTCCATTCTCACTTGGTGGCAGCAGCTTCCCAAGTAATCGCCCATCTCTTATTGAAAGTAAACATGCCTGCAGATGAAGGATTTCAAACTTTCAGCGGAGATGCATTCAATACGAAAATCTTATGGAAAATAAGTTTCTTGGATCTTTCAGCAACAACCATCACAGTAGGTTGCTCGTCTTAACCCAGAAAACTCAAAGACAGGATTAGCAACAGCTAGATTTGCTGCCATAACATCTGCTATTTCCCATTTAAATAAATAAAATTAAATACAATATACATGGCCTGTTTAAAAGAAAAGGTGTATTTTGATAGATAAATGGTTTGTTTTTGACAACTGGGAAGATCAGTCACGTTTTTGTGTGTTCTTAGATTTTTTACTTTTGAAAAAAATGGATCAAAGAATAAAATCCACGATTTGTTTTTCCACAACTCCAGGACGCTCATCGTCATTAACATCTTCTCGGCCTTCTGCAAAACGCTTGTACCACTTATGTATACTCTTTTGAGACAAAATAGACTCGCGGAATGCCACAGTCGACATTTTAAGTGCGTTGGAGCACTTTATTCCATTTTTAACGCAAAATTTAATACATATTTACTATGCAACCTTGATCCATTTTTTTCAAATGTTAAAAATCGAAGAACACACAAAAAAGTGAAAACCTTTCCAGTTGTCAAAAACAAACCGCTAATCCAAAATGGCTGATAATGCCAATATATGTGTACCAATATAACAAAAAAACAAAACGATAATCGAATGTACTCAGCCCGCGAAAATTCGAAATTCACCTTTTCTTTTTGTTAATGGAAAGTTCACCATTCAGAATCGAAACGATGCTTGAAATGGCTTTAGTCGTGTTTGGTGACCAGATCTGAATAGCCAGGTACTTCCCAAACTTCCTTTTCCCCATATCTTTCCCCTCCCCATTTCGTTCAGCCTCACAACACACCTTAAATCAGGGTTGCCATATTCTCACTGGCTCTAGACGGTTGGAAGTAGTTGGGACTCTTGTGCGGTATTCACTTAAAAAAAACTGTCAATTGTTGATTTTTTGTCGTTATTTTTTTAAATGAAACTGGGTTTTAAACTTATGCCATATGAATAGATCTGACTACCTAGGTACTTCTCAACAATTCCAACAATCATTATAATCCTTTACATCACAATTTACGATTTCGCCTAACGACATTCCTAATTCGGAGGTGTCATAGATTACCGGCTTCATATAGAGAGAGTCATGAATGAAATGTTCACCAAAAATTCTTTGAAATATTCACGTGATAGTCAATCGTTCAGAATTTCCGCCGTTTTTTAAACACAGTAAAATTAGCATAAATATTCGTAGTACGTCTACATCCGCCTTATATCCTGAAATATCGTGAAATTTCAGGTGATTTCATGAACCCTCCCGAAGTGTTCCGGAATTTCCGAAGTCTCCCGAACACACCTCTACATTCACCGAAGAGACAAACAGATAGAAGTGTGTTGTAGGCGTGTCTTCGTGCCAAAAATAAGCTAGACTCTTCCTTGCTTTCCGGAGAAATCGATCAAAAAGCTTCAAATTATTTTATTTTTTATTTTTTAACGGTTAATCAGTTTATTTATTTATTTTATATTTGCGAAAACAGTTCTACACCAAAACATTGCGAAAAACACAAAAATTGTAGTCATTATTACGCAAGGATTTAAAGTAAAAATAAGTTAAAAGACAAAAAAAATAATTTTCATTTTGACGGCCTCCGTAGTCGAGTGGTAAGACGCTCGACTACGAATCCAAAGGTTGCGGGTTCAAACCTGGCGTGCACCAATAACTTTGATTTAATTAATATGTGTCATAACACATTAATTCATATAAAAATAATAAAATGTATATTTGCGGCACGTTCCAGAGTGGTAGATACTCTAAGTATCGCCCTGGTGAAAGACCACCATTCAGAGTTGAAATTTTGCTTGAAATGGCTTAAGCCTTGTTTGGTGACCAGATCTGAATTACCAGGTGCTTCCCAACCTTTCTCTTTCCAATCTTTTTCCCCCTCTCCAGTACCTTAAGCCTCACAACATAACCCTATTTGGGGATGCCATAGTCTCACTGGCTCTAGACGGTTAAAAATCAATTGAGACTCTTGTGCGGTATTCATATAAAAAACATAATAAAAAAGGTCGTGTGCAAAATATCCGAATTTCCTGCGAGGCAGTGAATTAACCTAGTTTTTCTTCCCAGGGGCATCACCATCGGCAAGTTAATTCTGCACCTGGAAAGAAACAGAAGCCTGTGTTGGCGGCCTCGCGTGAAATTATCAGGGACATAAAATTCAATTTCCGCCAGGATGTCAGGTATTAATAATTCACCGTTCAGGAGATTATTAGCAAAGATCAGTATTGCTATATCCAACAATAACAACAATAATGCTTTATAACACGAGACAAGTTACTCTTCGATCAGCATCTTCAACGGCCATAGGTAGACTCACTGTACCTAAACGCAATCCCAACACCAATTTGGGAGAGCGAGCTTTTGCCGTAGCAGCCAGCAGGCCCCACAGCTTGGAATAACCTCCCTTCACATTTGCGAAAGATTGACAGCTCAATTGAGTTCAGAGCAAAACTTAAGACTCATCTTTTTAAATTATCATACCCACAATAACGTAAATTTCCTTAACTAGAGTTTTGATCACTAAGTCCAAGTGCTTTACATAGTTTATATATATATATATATAGTTAAAAATTACTTACTCCACTTTTTTTTCTACCCTAGGTCCGACAGCACGGGCAACAACCACTATAAATATGTGCTAATTTTAATATGTTAGTTGTAAGTCACTAGTTATAAGTATTAAGCATAAGTAAAAATTAAGTTTTAGTTGAAATACTATGTTAATTATACTGTAAAGCGCCCTTGAGGTGATATCTCTGTCACGAAAACGGCGCTATATAAATCAGCCAATTATTATTAGTCTAGGGCTTAGGAGTCGAAGGATCTTATTTATATTTCCAGTAGAAGTTTTATTTACAATTTGGTAGAGATTACACTTCTAGGAGTTATCATTTCAGTGTCTACAGTCTACATTAAGCACAACAGCGAGTTATTAGAACTTTCATTATACCCAGAAATGCCCGCAGTTAGAGCACAATACTGCCGATTGTTCGGCAAAACAAAACGCGCATTCCAAACGCTATTATTCACACGATACCCTATCCGCGGCGCTTGGAGTGGCCGTTTTCTCTCTCTGCCGACGTTTTTGCGATTCCGCTCTCTGAATGCGATTACGATGGAAATTAACTGGAAAGAATTCCTTTGGAAATACAATTGGGTGTATTTTAGAATTACCGCTTTTTTTCTCTTTCTCGCAGACGCGAATACCCGATTTTATCGGGCGCGGGAAAGAGAAAGGTGAGGCTGCTAGTCTAATTTTTACATCGAATGTTGAGAGGCAATTCGTTTTTGCCATGTTTATAATGCTCAGTATTCCGAAATCTGATTTTCTTTCGAATTGCTTTATTATTATATCGGAAAATGTTTTTCCCTTTTTTTTTGTCAGGTAGACAATAGCTTATTGAGATGTAACGCTTTCTTGGCATTCATACAAAAAATCTTTTCAGACATGGTGGGGTCGTAACCAATCAAATGCATTTTTATTTTTTTTTTATTATTTTATTATCTTATTTAATATGAGTTTTTTATTTTATTTTTTACAATAATATTTAAGGTAATTGTTACAATTTTTGCACAGTGTATTTCAAAATAAGCATATGAGCTGTTTTTCACTTTTTTGATCACTAAGTCCGAGTGCTATACATAGTTTAAATATATATATATATATATATATATATATATATATATATATATATATATATATATATATATATATATATAGTTAAATATTACTTAGTTCACTTCTTTTCTACCCTAGGTCTGACAGCACGGGCAACAACCGAAAATACCACAATATACGCAATATAAGAATATCGCACAAGAGTCTCAACTGCTCTCAACCGTCTAGAGCCAGTGAGACTTTGGCATCCCCAAAATAGGGTATGTTGTGAGGCTGAAGGTAGTGGGGATAAGGAGGAGATTGGAAAGAGGAAGGTTGGGAAGTACCTGGCTTTTCAGAACTGGTCGCCAAACACGGTTAAAGCCATTTCAAGCAACGTTTCAATTCTGAAAGGTGGTCTTTCACCAGGGCGATACTTAGAGTATCTAACACTCTGGAGCGTACCGCAAATATACTTAATATTATTTAAATATGAATTAAATGTGTTGTGACACATTTTAATGAAATAAAAGTTATTGGTGCACGCCGGGTTTGAACCCGCGACCTTTGGATTCATAGTCGAGCGTCTTACCACTCGACTATGGAGGCCGTCAAATCAACGGCGCTAGCGTCGGGAAAAACTTCAATGTTTTGTGAATGCTTCACGGATCTTCTTTAAAATGAACCCTTCGAAGTGAACACTTCAATTGAAGTCGAACTCGCAAAAAAGATAGTCGGTAGAGATTTGAAAACGAAAAGAACTGGAACCGGTTCCTCACCAAAATAAAGTTCAACTTCGCAACTGTACTGCTTCGAATTAAAGTAGTTCTTTTAATAAAATAAATGTACGCTCAAATGAACTACCGACTTCAATTGAAGTATTTGATCAATGAAATGAAGTTAATGAATTGAATGAAAGCTAAAATTAACTACCAACTTCATTTGAAGTATTTGTTTAAAGAAATTAAGTTAATGAAAAAAAAGGCTAAAATTGACTACCAACTTCATTTGAAGTATTTGTTCAATGAAACGAAGTTAATGAAATGAATTAAGGTTAAAATGAACTATGAAACTACGAACTTCAATTAAAATATTTGTTCAATGAAATGAATGAATGCTAAAAGGAACTACCAACTTCAATTGAAGTATTTGTTCAATATAATGATGTTATTGAAATGAATGAACGATAAAATGAACTGCCGACTTCATTTGAAGGATTTGTTCAATGAACAATGAATGAAGTAGGAACTGTTGCCAAAGAAGTAGTTCTTTGAAGTAGTTCTTTCAAAGCGGTCACAACGCTAATCGGCGCCATACAAATCATCAACATATTATTATTATTATCTCAATATTATTATTATAACGTCCTTGTTATCAGGGTTTGTTAAAAATTACCATCACGGCTTCCACGTGCTTTCTTATTAAAATTTGTCCTTTTCAAATAGCACTATGTTTGTCTTTGATCCTCTTGGGTGTCGAACCCCAGATTCATTTCTTGAAACCAGCGCTATGTCCACAATAGCCGAGCCTTCGAAGCGACGTAATATTCCGCCTTTGGGTGAGTAACGAATGCTATATAAACATTCCTTAGTTTTAAGCGACAATTACTGCAACAAGGGCATTGATGTTATAATTTACTTTTGTCGAGGATGCAAACAATGAATGAATTGACTCTTTTTTTTTTCTTCTTCGATTTTTTACTTTTGAAAAAAATGGATCAAAGAATAAAATCCATGATTTGTTTTTCCACAACTCCAGGACGCTCATCGTCATTAACATCTTCTCGGCCTTTTCAAAAGTGTTTATAAGTGGTACAAGCGCTTTACAGAAGGCCTTTAAGATGTTAATGACGATGAGCGTCCCGGAGTTTTGGAAGAAGAAATCATGGATTTTACAATTTGATCAATTTTTTTCAAAAGTAAAAAATCGAAGAACATACGAAAACGTGACTAACCTTTCCAGTTGTCAAAAACAAACCACCAATCCAAAATGGCTGATAATGCTAACATATGATAAACATGTGTGTACCAACATAATAACAACAAAAAATCGATAATCGAATGTACACAGCCCGCAAAAATTCCAAATTCAGCTTTTCTTTTGAACAGGCTTCCTATTTATAATTTTTTTTAATAAAAGTAACTTTATGTTGATACCACTTTGTTAGATACATATACCAACAGGTTTCGGCTCTACCCGAACCTTTTTCAGGGTTCAACAAATATGTATATGTATGCATATTTGTTCAACCCTGAAGAAGGCTTAGGTAGAGCCGAAACCGGTTGGTATATGTATCTAATAAAGTGGTGTCACAACAAAGTTTCTTTTATTTCTAGTTTAATTATGTCTTACCGCAGAGTGAGTGCTTCATGTCAAATTTTAATATATTTTTTAATGTGCACAAGTTATAATGGGTTTTCAACTATATTTTTATTTAGTTTTAAATCAGCAACCCAAGGGTGGAAAACCAAGGAACCTATCACTCTATTACAGAAGTTGTATTGTCGTTGAATATTAGACTACTTGATAGCTCAATTAAATCAAAACGGTGGTACATCTCAACAAGAACACACTCGAGAATTCAATGAAAAACCGGAAAAATGTGTATTTTCAAAATAAATTTATAAATTTGTATTTATTGAAATCATATCCAAGTCTGACCATCAACTTGAAATAAATTCCTATCAAAATGTTAAATTATTCAAATCAAATAAAAATCCGCACAAAGCGGCGTTTTCAGAGGTGAACATAATAAAAAAATGGATTCAAATTGAATTTCAGGTTGATTGCGAAAGACCGCTTGATTGTAAGTAGTAGATAAAAAAAATCAAATTGACTGAAAGATTCTTGTGGTGCTATATTCGGGGAGAACAACTGCCGAAGACATACGTTTAAATATGGTTTTCCTTTGACCTTCCCTAAAAAGCCAGCGTTTCTGTTATATTTTAGTTTTTTAAATGTGTCTTTGTTGAAACGCCCGTGATCTACTTTGGCGGCTTCCGTTAAGATTAGGCCCAGCTTCTCCTTGCACAAATTCTGGAATCGCTTTTTTTATATGAATACCGCACAAGAGTCTCAACTGCTCCCGACCGTCTAAAGCCAGTGAGACTTTGGCATCCTCAAACAGGGTATGTTGTGAGGCTGAAGGCAGTGGGAAAGAGCAGGAGGATGGAAAGAGGAAGGTCGGGAAGTACCTGGATATTCAGATCTAGTCACTAAAATAAAAGTCATTGGCGCACGCCGAGTTTGAACCCGCGACCTTTGGATTCGTAGTGGAGCGTTTTACCACTCGACCACGGAGGCCGTCGAATGAATAATTCCATAATGTTGTGTTGTATGTATTTAGTATTTTAAAATAGTATTATTTAACTTTATCTTTGTACATACTTTTAATTTTTTCAACTTAATGAATCGATCATTTATTTTATTTTTCAAATTTACTCAACGTGTTGTTCAATTAATTATTATTGTATTTTTTTTTTAAATTTTGATTGCTCTCAACCGTCTAGAGCCAGTGAGTCTACGGCACCCAAAATCGGGGTATGCTGTGCGGCTGAAGATATTGGGGTGGGAAGGATATGGGGGGATAAGGAAGGTTAAAAAGTACCTGGCTATTCCGATCTGGTCACAAAACACGGCTAAAGCCATTTAAAGCAACGTTTCAATTCTGAATGGTGGTCTTTCACCGGGGCGATACTTACAGTATCTACCACTCTGGAACGTGCCGCAAATATACTTTTTATTATTTTTATATGAATTAAATGTGTTGTGACACATGTTAATAAAATAAAAGTTATTGGCGCACGCCGGGTTTGAACTCGCGACCTTTGGATTCGTAGTCGAGCGGTATACCACTCGACCATGGAGGCTGTCGAGGCTTCTTTAAACTTGGCCCAACCCTCCTCTTCCCCATATCCTTGCCTTACCCACTACCTTAAATCTCACAATACCTAATTAAGGATGTCATAATCCTACTGGCTCTAGACAACTGGGAGTAGTTGGGACTATTGTGGGGAATTCACTACATATATTATGTGCGGTAAAACTATGTATGTAAGTGTTAAAAATGTGGATATCCGAAAACAAAACTGATGCAAGCATAATGAAAAGGATTAAGAAAGGGACGCTAAGATGGTTCGGGAATTTAGATTGGATGAACGAAGAAAGTGAAAATAGTGAATGAGGTGAAAGTGAATGGAAAAATAAGTCGGGGACGCCCGAGAAAGACGAGGCACGATCGAGTCAATCAAATACTTGTGTCGAGCTATGTCAAGAGTCACAAAAACAGAAGAGTATGTAAGATACGATGTATGAATATGAATGAAGCAAGGAAAGTGTGCCAAGATGTAGTATGGCGGTCCATACTATCTGCCTACCCTAAGAAATGGCGTTGAGGTTAATTAGTTGGCTAGTTGGTTACATATTTTATTAATCATACATTTTGACGGGCTCCATGGTCGAGTGGTAAGACGCTCAACTACGAATCCGAAGGTCGCGGGTTCAAACCCGGCGTGCGCTAATAACTATTATTTAATAAATATGTGTCACAACACACTTAATTCATATAAAAATAATAAAAAAAAGTATATTTGCGGCACGTTCCAGAGTGGTAGATACTATAAGTATCGCCCTGGTGAAAGACCGCCATTCAGAATCGAAACGTTGCTTGAAATGGCTTTAGTCGTGTTTGGTGACCAGATCTGTGTCTCTTCCCAATCTTTTCCCCCTCCTCACTACCTTCAGCCTCACAACATATCCTATTTGGGGATGCCATAGTCTCACTGGCTCTAGATGGTTGGGAGATGTTGAGACTATTGTGCGGTATTCATATAATTTTTTTAATTGTAACTTTTATAAATTCATACATCGATGTCTGAATGTAGAAGAAAATATTGAATTAAAATGAATTGAATTAAAATGAATTGAATTTAACGCATAGGTTATTAACTTCACGCATTTAAGCCCAAAGAAGGATTCAATTAATGGAATATCAAAATGAAAGACCTAGTAGGTATATCGAACTGTTCGTGAGATATCCACGATTCTATGATTTCTGCAGTGTTGTGCCCCGTGTTATGGTCGTTTTGACGAGCAAATGTGCGTGAAGAATTATTATGCGTTCAATTTGGCGGCCTCTTTGCAAATTACATGGGGAATAATTTTCAATTAAAATTCAAAACCATCCTCGCCTAACCTACCTACCATCCTACCAAACTTCTCCTGAGGTCTCGGAATTGAACACTGATGGCTAGGATTGAGGAACAAGGAAGTATAAATGACTGAGAATTGATCCGCCAAACAATCAATACTAAAATTAAATATTTTTCACATTTTATTACGAGGAACTAGCATGATGGAAAACGTTGATACAGCCGCCAAAAACTTGATTTAAAAAATCATTAATTGTATTTGAATGTATATTTATTTATTTTATATTTGCAAGGACAGTTTTACACCAAAACATTGCAAAAAACACAAAAAGTGGTTTTCATAATTACAAAAAGATTAAGGTAAAAAGAAGTTTAAAAACAAACAAAAAACAAGTTTTCAAAAAGTACGTAATATAGTTAGAACTTAATAGCTAGTTCTTGCTTAAACTTGTTGTAGCTGGTGTGAAAAATATCCAAATTTCCGGCGAGGCAGTTAATTAACCTAGTTATTCTTCCCAGGGGCATCACCATTGGTAAGTAAGTTCTGCGCCTGGGAAAAAAACAGAAGCTGTGTTGGCGGCCTCGCGTGAAATTATCAGGGACAAATCCAATTTCCGCCAGGATGTCAGGTATTAATAATACACCGTTTATGAGTTTATCAGCAAAAAGTAGTAATGCTATATCCCTCCTCGAACTAAGGCTGCAGATACCCAGCATTCCCGAGATAAACGCTGTTGGAAACAGCCATGGGTAAAACCAAACTCTCTCATGTAGAGGAACCGTAAAAAAATCTTTTGAATTTTCTGGACCATCAGTACATGGGCATATTATATAGTACATTTGAAATTAACTGGAATATGGAAGCTCTATTTTGAATTTTTACTACTACAAATATGAAAACATTGCTAAATCTGTTTAAAAAAATTATAATAATTTTATATTTTTAACGTTGTCTACATGACCATCTTAGATAGATGACGCGCACCTTGAATACTTCCAACGTTAATTCACTAACAACTAGAAGGCAAATAACTGTTTTAATATACATGACCTGTTCAAAAGAAAAAGTGAATTTTGAATTTTCGCGGGCTGTGTACATTCGCCTATCGATTTTTTGTTGTTATGTTGGTACACGTATGTTTATCATATGTTAGCATTATCAGCCATTTTGTATTAGTGGTTTGTTTTTGACAACTGGAAAGGTTAGTCACGTTCTTGTGTGTTCTTCGATTTTTTTACTTTTGAAAACAATGGATCAAAGAATATGTATTAAATTTTGCGTTAAGGACTAAATCCCTTTCTTGATCCTATTCATTACGCTCACATCAGCCTTGCATTCTTTCCGGATATCCACATTTTTAATACGATCAGGTCAATTACCCAATATAAATAAATATAATGTTATAAGAATAGTCCTTGGATAACTTAAAAAATGACATTTTTGTGACATTAAGGGGTCAGCACTCAAAAATAAACACGTTTTGACTTTCTAATACAAACAATACTCCAAATTATGTATCTGTTAATTATATATGGGTAGTTAGGAAAATATTTTAAATTTCCAGTCATTACATTTTTTTACTGTACCTTTAAAACTATTTTTAAATGCATACTAGAATTTTAAGTAAAACGTTAAAAAGTGCCTTTGGTGGTTTTAAAATTGCACCTTCTAGTGTCATTTTGTCATGTTTTTGATAGAATTAAAAAAAAAACATTTGAAATATGTTATACACTAGGAACCTTAGACATTTTCCCAAGTATCTATAAAAAAATTACAGAAAAATCATTCGAATTATAGCTTAAATTAGAATGATACAAACATACATTGAGCGCCGTTTTGAGTGCAGAGGTTTAAAACAAAAAAAAATCCTTGTCTAAAACTTTCTTCCAAAAATTATTTTATTTCGAAATATTGCTGTTAATTTTTTTATCTCACCAAAGAATAGTTCCGATTGTTATCAGGCAAAATTATAACAACTGCTTTCACTTATTGATGCAAAGATATGAAAAAGGTAATTTTATGCGAAAACTGCTTTGTAGCATTTTTTCATGAACCTCATTAAAACTAATATGCACATCAAATTATTCTAACCGCCCCGTTAAATAAAACTGCTTGAAATTATAAAAAGTTCAATTCTGAAAAAATAATTTTTAAGTATCTCCCTATTTTGATGAGCGATTGTTCATAATTTAAAAGCTTTCCTAAATAAACGGATATAATCTAATTTTTTTTATTTCTTTCGGAGAATTTTGGTAACTCTAATGACAATTTGGGTAAGCTTTTCCCCTTCTAGGAAATGCTGAATTTCATGAATGTCAAAATTTCTCCAAAATCTTACTTAAATTGTTAGGTTAACCGGAAAATTAACTTTTTATTTTAATTTTAAGCCACGCATTTTGATTTTTTAAAAATTGGTTTGTTAATATTACCTGATGCCACAAAGATTGTTGATTTAACAATGAAAAATTCGTAAAACAATTTTGACAATGGCTTCTACTGCCACAAAATAAGCAATGGTATGCACAAACTAGCAGGCTTGAAGTAACAATATATGAAGGGAGAGCTTATTATTTTTACCCAACCTACACAAACTTGCGATAAATCACATTCTCCGGGTTTTACGTCGTACACCATGAGAGGGAAAAAGACAACAAATTTCATAGACCGCTTTTATATACTGTCGCAATGATCTTAAGCTCCTGGTTCACCGCGGGACTCCGCCCACATTTTTTACTATGTCACTAAACTTGACACAACCGAACGGTTTTTTTAGGTTATATCCTATATTTTTGTTCATAAAAATACCGTGAAAAAGTGACTATACGAATAAACAAAAACATTATCTCGATATGTGATATGAATGGATGTATAAATACCGTAGCCTTAGTCTTAGCCACGCCCAGGTGCGCCGAGTCATGTTAAAATCATCAAAAACAAGTCGAAAACTGACTTCACTACCTTGGATAGATACAACTTTATGTACTCTAAGCTAGCAGGCTACTTCAAATTCATGTTTTATAAAAATAAAAATTATTGATTTATACAGAATTTGTGAGCTCTATAAACTAACCACGAAATGATATATAAATAGATTTAAAAAAATCTCACATCCGCTGTCATCAATCAAAACCTCAGCGGATTACTAAGCCAAGAACTCATTCTTATTTCATTTATTTTTTAAACTTGGCGTTAAAATAGCCATTATACTATGTAATTGTCAAACTTTTAATCATTTAATTGTTAAAAATATATTTCCATCATGAGCAATCTGACTATGAAATGATTCGACGTAACATTATTCGTTCAAGAAAAACAAGCTAGGTAACTAGGTGTATGACATACATTAATATTGTAATTATTAGGTTTAAGCAGGAAAAGCTTAAATAATTTTGAATAAACAAGCTTAGCTATGTTTGTGTGGAAAAAATAATAAAATTGCATTTATTTAACGCAATTTTGTGATATTTTTAATGATATACAGACATAAAATCAAGAAAAAACTTCTATCATATTTAGGCAAACTTTCTGTTAGTAGTGTTTGACTTGATAAATCATTTTAATGGTGCATTGATATTGTTTTGTTTGATGTATTTAAATATATTTATTACAAATGTCTCTTTCCATCGAGTCAGTATTTATTATTTATTTAATATTACTTACTTTGTACATTCAAGTTTACAAGAAGCCAATTATTTCATTTTCTTTTTGACTTTATATTATTTTAACTTATATACTACTTGTTGTTTTCATTTATATGCGTTTTAAATAATTTTTACAGGCTATTTTGAATTAATTAATACGCATAATTTTGATGGTTTCCGGTAGCGCATTAAAAAATTTCATCCCTTTATATAGTTAGCTAATTTGTGTGTTGGCTTTATTCTTTTCTAGTAGTCTAATTTATTTGCATGCCCTTGTATTATATTTGTCAATATCAACATTGTAAATAATTTTGTCAAAAAAATATTTTGGTAACAAGTTGTTACTCATTTAATGTATAAATATCAATGTATTTAATGTTAGCATCTGTTTCACTGTTAGCCAATTTAGTTCCTCTGACATTTTAGTTACTTTTGAGCATCTATTTTGCCTAAGTATTATTCTTATTGCTCTATTTTGGATAATTTGTAACCTGTTTTGTTGTCTGTCGTTACACAAGAAAAGAATCGTTAAAAAAAGAGATCTTCTTCCTAATTTAATTTTGTATATACTCAGCATGCTTGTTAAAGGTTAGCTTTGCATCCAGTATAACTCCCAAGCATTTCATATCACTTACATTTTCAATAATGTCATCATCAATTTAAATTTTGCTTTTACTGCATGTTTTCTTAAATCCAATTATCATACATTTTGTCTTTTTTGTATTCAGCTTAAGTTTATTCATTTTAAGCCATCTTGATATATTATCTTGTTCATTATTCAAAATATTGATATAAAGTCAACCGTTCTGACTACACTGTTTCGCAAAGATATCTCTCCATGTCCCCCAAGCATAAAGCTTAAGTAAGTTTATTTTATTTCAAATATGCATATATTGCTTAATTATTTCTACGATATTCATGAACGTAGCAGAACAGTCGTAAACATAAAACTTCAGATGACTGTGAACTATGGAGAGTCTCATGTAAATACGACAAATGAATTGCAGCCAGCTCGGGACATATGTGTCTGTAGCGCTACGACATAGGGGCAGGGGGAAGGGCTGGTGGAGTGGGAGAGAGGGGAGAAGAGGAGGCTGCACTGTTGCTAATTTCGCTCTAACTACGAGGAGACGAACCCGAGGGAAATAGATGCAGTGCGAAATTCCTTCGAATTTGTGACGAGTTGATGGCCACTTTGGTGTGTGGTTAAAGTTTGAAATTATGCGGTTTAATATGCATCACATTATAGCACTATTCACACATAATATTTTACCAGCGTATTCGTGTTTCGCAATTACACTCATTTATGGAATATTTTAGAATAATTTAATATTTCGAAAAATACAAAATGTCGTATAATTTCGCTGCCTAAAACTAAATTATATTTTTTTTATTTAAGCCCGTTATAGGCTTTTAAAAACATGTAAACATATTTATTTTAAAGAAAAACAATAACCTCATTAGTGCAAAAAATTGTGTAAAATAAAATGAAAAATAGTATTGAATAGCAGATACAAAAATATCGTAGATGAAAATAATTAATAATATTAAATTTTTTTATTTTTTTTATATATGAATACCGCACTAAAGTCTCAACTACTCCCAACCGCCTAAAGCCAGTGAGACTATGGAATCCCCAAATAGGGTATGTTGTGAGGCTGAAGGTAGTGGGGAGGGGAAGGAGATAGGGAAGAGGAAGGTTAGGAAGTACCTGGCTATTCAGATCTGGTCACCAAACACGGCTAAAACCACTTCAAGCAACGTTTCGATTCTGAACGGTGGTCTTTCACTAGGGCGATACTTAGAGTATCTACCACTCCGGTCCATAACAGGTTCAAAAATATTGTAATAGAAAATAAAAAAAAAAACAGTATTAAGTAACAGGTCCAACTATTAGTTTAGCTCTGCCAGATGACCACAACTGTACTAAATTAGACTTATAATATATCAGCGACATCGGAGTATGTGTTTCCAAGCTGTTGCATTCGTCGCATAGGGGTGTTGAATTGCGAGGTTGAAGCAGAATTGCTACAATAGTACGGTAGGTACTGCCTTGTAATCGTCTTGCTAGGAACATGAAATGAAATCAAGTTTCATAGTTCAGGGCTGTCAATCATTGAATTTATAATTTTGTATAAGCAAATAAGGTCTGTAATTATTCTCCGTTCAGACAATCTCAATAAATTGAATGCCACACAAGACTGTCGAGTACTCAACCTTCTGGAGCCAGTCAGTCTATGGCATCCCTAATTTGGGTATTTATTTAGGCTTAATTTAGTGGGGGTAAGGAGATGTGGAAAAAATTTTTGAGAAGTATCTAGCTATTTAGATCTGGTCACTTTTAAGTAACGTTTCAATTCAGAATGGTGGTCTTTCACCAGGGTGATACTGAGAGTATCTACCGCTCTAGAACCATTCATTTTATGTAAATTAAATGTGAAATAATATATATATATATATTAAAAAAAAAGGAACACTTTGTTTTAAACCACGAATTTTATATGTTGAAAGCTAACCGGTTTCGCTTACATCTAGCTTCGTCAGAGAACATATTATTTTTATGTGCTTTTATTGCCATTATTATATGTGCCCTCACGAAGCTTAAACTAAGTGAAACCGGTTACCGTTCAACATAGTAAATTCGTTGTTAAAACAAAGTGTTCTTTTATTTTAATATAATGTCAAACCACAAGGTGATGGCTTCTAAGGAAAAAAACATATTAATTTTAATGAATTTATTTGCCCACGTCGGATTTTAAACTCTGGTTTAGTAGTCAAGCATCTTAATCTTTCGACCACGGCCATTTCAACGTTAAGGAAACGTTTTAACCCTAAAGACAATCCCAATAAGGTCCTAAATCAAACATCAATATTTTTTTCTATAAAAATGGCGATGGACACCTCGGCTTGAATTTCCGAAAGACAGTCATATGATCGGAATAAAATATCTGCATAGGAGAAAGGAGAGATTGAAATGCTAGTTCCGCCGGGAACTGGAGCCGGGTAGCTCGGAGCGGTGGATCAACTGTTGTTTCACGGAACTGGCATTGAAACTGGAACTGGAAGTGTTCCTGTTCCCTCGAGTATTTATTATTGTATTATACTCTTTATGACAGAAGTTCTCAAACTACGGCTTTACGAAGGCCAGTTGCTTAATTAAAATGTCAAATGTGAAGCAATATTCATTTAAAATAGTTATTTTTCTTTTTTTTTTAAACTTTTTTCAGTGAAGTAAGTAAAGGTTATTTTTTAATATTAGCCAAGCTTTGCTTTTATCCAAGATCTAATGAAAAATATTCTATTTTTTCACAGTGAATTTATCGTAATATACAAAATCCTTTAAGAAATAATTAACGCTATTCGATATCAGGACGACTGCTGGAGGCAGCTTGTCTCAAATGGAAAAATTAAAAAGTATCCTATACGTAAAACCTAATTTGAACGTAGTTATGCGGAAAGTGTCCGACACACAGTTTTCCAAAATCGAGTTTTACATGTTTTCCTAAGGATAAATACGAGATTTTTATCTGATGAAAACATCCAAGCTCCAAATGCAATAGGTTTTTGGTATCTTTTTACTTAGGTACATTGTTTATATTTGACTTAAAGTGAAGTTTATTTTAATTTTAAATTATAATTTTAATTGTTTTATCTATTGTTTTTTCATGTAATTCGAAAAATGTCCTCCACATCACAGGTGAACTCCTAGCGTGGAGGACAATGTATGTAAAATATTGTAAATAAACATGAAGTTAAGAAAATTAAAAAAACATTAAAATTGTCGAGTAACTTCGAAAATACATTTTTTAAATAAATACATTGAATGATTATAAATAACCTATTTGTAATAATTCTCCTTCGAAACCCACTGATATTTACTGTACAAATGCCGAATATGTTTAATATTATACATAGATATATTTTTAAGCAAAACAATAAAATATAAGAACTTAATTTTTGAAATGAAATTAATTAATTTTAACGAAATGTGGAACAGAAAAAGAGATAGAAATCAAAAAAGAATAAGGTCGCAACCGAGACTCGGAACCTTTATTTAATCTGGGAGTAACGTCTCTGCCAATTGAGCTACCGAAACTTTTCAGAAAAAAAATTATAGGCATTATATTTCATGGGTATTTTTTTTATCAATCCCATACTACTCCCTTGAAAAGCATTAATGTAATTTTTCTGATTTCTTCCAATATAGGTAATTGTCTTAGTAATTGTAGTATGCAAAGCTCTACTAAAGCATTATTATTATTCTCGATGGCGTCTTGAATAAACTATAAAAAAGCATAAAATTTAAAAGTAAATTCTAATTTCAAATTTTAAAAAATTTAAATTTTGCTAAAAAATTAATTAAAATTTGGTGCTTGAAGACCTAATCCAAAGTTTTTATAATACAAATGGTACATATTTTTGACAATAATTATGTGTCAAATAAAACATTTAAAATATGTATTATTATATGCAGACGGGTTTTGAACTTTAGAATAAAAGGTCGGAGATCGTTCTTATGAATTCCATTTTAAAATGCATCGGTGTCACAAATCACTTATTATTAATTATAAAGGGAGTAGTGAATTCAAAAAGTTTGGGAACCCGCGCTATACGCTGCGGCAAGTATTCACATTCCCACGGGATTTTTATTTGACGAAGAATCATATAGATTTTTGTCCGCCATAATTACGCGGCTAGCTTTATTTTTTTAGGAATATGAAAACCTTGTGCCAATACGACCGAATATATTTATTTATTTACACATCGGTGTTGGTTCAGTCCGTCAAACACGGCAACCCACGTCAAAACGCCAAATCGGCAGAGCCCGCATTACATGCGCTGATAAAATCTAGTTTCTTTATTTGAATGTTGACGCCTTCAGAAATGTTCCGTGGATAAGTGGTTTGAGCAAACAAGTCTGAAAATCATAAACAGTTTTTTTGTGAAATAAACCCAAACAAACTACCAGCTAAAGATGAAAATATTATCACATTTTGATAATATCAAATGTTAACAGAATATTCGACGAAATAAGTGATAGGAAATTGATTGATTACACAAAACACTGAATCCAGCTACAATTCTGTGACAAAAACACGTTTATATCTGCTAGATATCAGAATAACATTAAAATCCTAAAATGTAACACTTAGCATTATCAAAAAACCTACCTCTATCTAGGAATAACTTACTTTAACAATAATAATATTTGGATAATTTGTATAGCGCCGTTTTTGTGAAAAATCACCTCAAGCGCAATCTTCCTGTAAAACTAAAAACTTTAGATAATATTCACGAATTTCAGCTTAAATTGAAAAATCACATCAAACAACTTTAACAGTCTTTAGTAAATAGTTATTGTTATTATATTTTTTCTCCATATAAATAGCCATGGAAACAGATTTAATAATTTAGTAGCACTAGAAATAAAAAAAAGTCATTAAAATTATAATTCATATTCTTATAATCACTTAAATTAGTCCTGTAGTCCAATATTAGGTATATTTCCCGTAAACTCATAAAATTTCTCATTATTTCTTAATCGCCTTCTTAGTTGAAGTTTTGCTTTTTCCTTTTTAAATTATTTGTTTCTTTCTCTCTGTTCTTTTATTATAATTTAAATGTTATTCCATTGTTCTGTTATTTTGTTTTATAATTTTTTTCTCCCTCTGTATGTATATATTTCACGTTCCCAATTGACGTTTTGCTTCTTTCATTTCATATTGTCTGTCTCTTTTTCTCTGTTCCCCTGTTACAATGTAAATTTTATTCTATTTTTTTCTCACTGTTTTCTAATTTTATTATATATCGTGTTCTCCCTCTGTACGTATGAGTATATATCCACAAACCAAGTATTTTGTTGAGTTAGTTTAATCTTATACCTTGATGATGCTTAGACTAAGCGAAACCGGTCAGTCATAAAAATCAAAATAAAACCTAAGGTCTTATACAGAGTTATTATTTCATTTTCATTAAATATGTAAAACCACAAAGTAATTGCTTTCTACAAAAATAGAGATATTATTTTTAAATAAATCATCATTAATCGAATAAATGGTCAAGCGGTCCAGTGGGTCGAATTCCCACCTAGGCGTTGCAGTCCAATCCTAGTTTAGTCCTCCATCATTGCACAAGCAAAATTTTCCACTTATAAGTCGGTAGTGAACGAATTCAAATGTCGCCAAGTTATTTGCGATCGGGGAGTGTTTGCCTTAGCGTTGGGAAAAACTTCAATGTTTTGTGAATGCTTCACGAACTGCTAGTTCTTTAAAATGAACCCTTCGCAGTGAACACTTTAATTAAAGTCGAACTCGCAATAAAGCGATTTGAATTTATCCGGTTATTTGTTCAGTTCTTTTCGGAACCGGTTCCTTGATATTTTTTCGAAAAGTACTAGCAATCGACAAAGCAAAAATACTAGTTGGTAGAAATTTAAAAACGAAAATAACTGGAACTGTTTCCTCGACAAAAAAAACACGTACTAGTCGGTAGAGATTTGAAAGTGAGAAAAACTGGTACCAGTTCCTTGCCAAAATAAAAAAAGTACTAGTCGGTAGAGGTTTGAAAACGAAAGGAACTGGAACTGGTTCGTCGCTCAAAATAACATCTTAAAAAAAACATGTTCCTTTGGATCGAAGTACTTGAAATGAAGTACTTCTTTAGAGGCTTGGCTTTAAAGTTCAACTTTGGAACTAGACTGTTGCAAATCAAAGTAGTTCTTTGCAATCTAACTTCCACTGAAGTATTTGTTCATTGAAATGAAATGAATGAAGTTTGAACTGCCGCAAAATGAAATGGTTCACACGAGCAGTCACAACGTTTAAATGAACTACCAACTTCAATTGAAGTATTTATTTAATATAAAGAAGTAGGAACTGCTGCCAATAGAAGTAGTTCTTTTAGAGCGCTCACAACGCTAGTGGGTAGTACATTGTAATTATGAAAATGTCATTAAAGATAAATAAATAAACATATATTTGAAGAAAAAAAGAATGAAATTATTGAAGAATATTAAATTATAGAATATTCGTAAGGTTAATTCAATTGGATTCCTTTTTTTTAAAGATAAATTCTCAAACCACAAAGTGATGGCTTTCTATGAAAATATAAAGTAAGTAGCGGCTGTGGGAATTGTGAAATGAATTTTCATAATAACCTGTTCTGAGGTAAGTGACAGTGAGTACAAGTAGAATAATTTAAAAAAAATGATGATATTTGTTACTCAATGTTCTAGTTTGTCATTGTGAAGAATTTCAAGTGCTATATTAGGAGGTCTTCAATTTCCTTGCGGTCCTTACTCATTAACTAATGCTTGCTTACCAATGGGATACAACAAATTATTTCAATAAATCTGTTCAACTTGCTTTATTTTCCACCACGTTGCTTAGTTTTTATTTACCCTGCAAAATTAAACAGTTCAAGTAAACATCGGGCGAATCATCTAAAACAGCATCCGATGTTTACTAGCCCATTCCCAAACACAGCGATAGCGAAAACACCCGTTGTTAATTAGCCGATAGAGTTGTTATTTCGCCGAGATGGAGTGCAGATAGCGGTAATTGGGCTGTTTACTTTATTTTAGCACGGAGTTCAGAATACAAATATCGACCCCTTAACAAAATGGCAGTTTGTTTTAAATACAATAGAGGCGCCGACTGTGTTTGGGCTAATCCTTTGATAACCGGATTTTCATTTATAAATAAAATAGATATTTAATGCTTATATCACCTCAAAAAAAATTTATACGTTAATTTAAATTAACCCTGGGCCTGAGAAGGTTTTTTTATTGGTTAGGCGAAATAAACAGTACACATAAATATTTGTTTAATGTATAAAAAATACGGTGGTATGAAAAATTATAATATGTGTGGAGTTATAACGAGGTCGCTTCACTGATATAACGTCCAAATAATATTGTCAACTCAATGCGCCCGGTATAAAAAAAAACCCACCCGTCAAACAGTCAAATAATGTCATAAACAATACAAAGAAAGCCGCCCGTTTG
Organism: Drusus annulatus; assembly: GCA_022651775.1. Taxonomy (NCBI): domain Eukaryota; kingdom Metazoa; phylum Arthropoda; class Insecta; order Trichoptera; family Limnephilidae; genus Drusus; species Drusus annulatus. Next base: position 161,592 of record JAGWCC010000223.1, on the reverse strand, counting down.
GCACGGTGGCAGACTTTCCGTAAATCACGTTAAGGAGGGTTAATAATCCCTGTTGTCGCTTTAAGAATAAATTCTATCCAGTACCGTGCGTAGAGTTTATTAATATTGTTAGTTTAATCGTAAATTAAATCATTTGGTAGTTAGTTAAGCATGATTATCGAAATAAAAAAAGGTGTTGCTTTATAATATGCAAGCTTGGTGTAAATAACGATATTAGTAGGAAGGTATTTTTTTTTTACCTAGCTACGTTTATAACGAGTAATGGCTATAAGGAGCAAATTTGGTTGGTCCCTTCGCACTAGTTATAACCAAGTTTGACCGTTTATGTTTTTTTCGTGAGAAAGAATGATTTTAAATAGTTTACATTTGGAATTAGAAATAATGACAATAAAAAATAGACAGCAAAATACGGAAAATTAAAAATGAATAAAAAAGCGATCTGGCAAATACGAGTATACAGTAAGACGGTAAAATGATTTAAAAGAATGTTAGAATAAATATTTAATCTAATTCATAAAAACCACCAAATTTACGTTTAACTTGTCAATATCACCTTTGTTTAGATTCCCATAGTGAAAAACCGTTTAGAGTATGTATGAGATGTTTTATAAATGCGAATGAAACAAGAAGTGTGTCCCAAGCAGAGTTATATGGCGGTCCGTCCTCTCTGCCTACTCTTGCGGAAAAACGGCGTGATAGTTAGTTAGTAAGTAGAAACACTGAAGTAAAACTATCTGTTTTTGAGTATTTAGTAAAAAGGAAATAAAAGAGGCGATTACTCTAACATCACTATTCAGAATCGAAACGTTGCTTTAAATGGCTTTAACCGTGTTTGGTGATCAGATCTGAATAGCCACGTACTTCCCAACCTTTGTCCTCTCCATCCCTTTCCTTTCTCCACTCTTTTCAGCCTCAAAACACATCCCAATTGGGTATGCCATAGTCCCACTGCCTCCGAACGGTTGGGACTCTAAAAAATCTAATTTTCGATCAAACGGCACCCATCAAGAAATATTCCAAGGCACACGCGACTGATTTGAGTAAAGTTGCCCTCAGATAATTCCTGGATGATGTCTGAAGATTTTCTGATGGTAGTCAACCTCAGACCAAAGACAGCACTAAATGAAAAACACCGATTAAAAAAGGAAAGAGGATACGTTGGGTTTACAACGAAGAGCTTATTTTCTATGTCTGAGGTCTGCCACTGAATTGGCCACAACTCTTCAGGAGAGCGTCACGACTAAAGCAAGCTTTCGTCTTCAGTTCAAAAAGGTTTCTTGGATATAAGTTGGTTGGTCGGGAGGTTTTTAAGGTTGTATTGAAGTGAAATCTTACAAAGCACTGCTCAAAAGGCAAGTGGCATTTGCTTAGGTGAGGTTTGTTTGTGTTTATCCTCATATAAACCTGTCTGGATACAAACACCGTGAATAGGCTATATAAACATAATGTCCTTTTTATCGAGCCTTTATAGGGCCTACTGCCGGCGCGTTCTCTCTACAGGCAGAGGTGTGCAACATTTGTTACGATGGGAACAATAATTTATTCAATGTCCAATCATTGCTCGCGTGGTGATATTAAGTTACGAGTATAAAGATCTTGGAAGGAGAATTAACACTAACACATGTTTTTGATCAGGAAAGGCAGTAAATCAACAGCGTATCAATTGATAATAGAGATATGTACCACCAGATGTCACTACTTGCTATTGCGTTTGTTCTGTAAAAGCACTGCCTCACGCTAACAAAGATACCAATACAAACGAGCCACTTGAACGCGCACACAGCTCACAGCATACATAAATATTGTGTGTAGTCTACTGAGCAAAGGATAATGTATAATTCAAAGAGGGATATAACATTATTGTGCCGCTGATAATTTCACGCGAGGCCCCCAATACATGCTTCTGTTTCTTCCCAGGTGCAGAACTAACTTACCAATAGCGATGCCTCTAAGGAGACTAACTAGGTTAATTAATTGCCTCACAGACAATATGGATATTTTTCACATAACCTATAGCAAGTTTAATCACGAACTATTTATTCAGTTTGAACTATATTATTTATTTATTTGATATCTAGTTTTTCAGTTTTTTCGCCATTTTTACTTTTATCTTTGTATACCTTTGGAACCGTCCAACCCACGATTTGCCAAAATCGAGTTTGACATGTTTTCCTATACATTAATTCGAGATTTCTATCTGCTGGAAACATCCCACCTCCAAATGCATTAGATTTTTGGTAATTCAATTTTTTACTTACGCAAATTACAGATTTTTTACTTAAATTAAAGTTTACAAACATTAAAATGTAAGTTAACATAGGAAATAGATGTTTTTAAATAATACATACATTAATAGATTAAAGGCTTAAATATTTGTAATAATTATCAGAGAGAAAAATACACTGATATTCACTTTACGAATGCTTTTTTGTATCGTCATATTTTCATTCGCCTTTTTCTCGGTTTCATCTTTTTAGTGTTAAATACTTTCTGTATTACTTACATCCAATTATCATTACCATTTTGTTGTGTTTTTTTATAACTTTTGCAATGTATTGGTGTAAAACTATTTTTCAAAAATAAAATAAAAATGAGTTCATTACATGCTAAGAATTTTCTCAAAACAAAAACTTAACTAACTAACCATCACGCCGTTTTCCCTCAGGGGTAGGCAGATAGGACGGACCGCGATGTAACTCTGTCTTGGCACACACTCCTTGCTTCATTTACATTCATACATCGTCTCATACGTACTCTTCTGTTATTCTGACTCTTCACCTGACCTGATTCAAGTATTTGATTTACTTGATCGGGCTATGTCTTTCTCGAGCGTCTTCGACTCCTTCTTCCATTCACTCTTGCATCATATATTCTTTTAACACTCCTTTCTTCGTTCATTCGCTCTACATGCCCAAACCATCTAAGCGTCCCTTTATTGATCCTATTCATTACGCTCACATCAGCTTTGCATTCTTTCCTAATTTTATAAAATCAACAACCCTTAATAATTCACCATTTTGAAAAAGCTTCAGGTCTAATAACCTTCTACGGAGTAACGCACGGTAATTTCTTAGTATTTATTTCGGCAAATTATGCAGCAATTAACTTTAATTAAGGCAGAATATTGTCGACCCCACCCCACAGCCAGTGGCGCAGTGGTTCGGGCGGTAGGTTTACGACGGCAGACAGTAACTATTTTACTATTGGATTTTGATTGGTCAGGAAATAATGACGAGTATGCAGAATACGCAGTAAACAGCTTTAAGAGTCGGCGCGGAGTGGAGATTTATTGACTCTTATTTTTGAATTTGGAGTGTTTTTCTACTGTCTAGTGGTTTTCTAATCTTTATGGCTTGTTGATTGTCTGAGATTTTTATAAAGTAGGATGTGAACAAACGACTGGCAGCATTGGTAAGGTTAATTTTTTACGGTATCTTTGAAAAATTAACGAAACGTACGATATTAAATAAGTTCTGCGTGATTATCTTAAAGCAAATTGTAAAAGTAAGATTGTACAGTATTAACCATTACGCCGTTTCCCCGCAGAGGTAGGCAAAGAGGACGGACCGAAATACAACTCTGTCTTGGTACACACTCCTTGCTTCATTAAAATTCAAACATCGTCTCATACATACTCTTCTGTTATTCTGACACTTCAAATAACCCGATTTAAGCATTTGATTAACTTGATCGTGCCATGTCTCCCTCGGGCGTCCTTGACTTCTACTTCCATACACGTTAACAAAAAAATAGTATAAAAGTCTTTCAAAGGCAAGGAGTCTTTTTAAACGTTTCTTTCATCGTTTAGGTTTTTTTATAGATTTTATGTTCAATTTGTAGAACTTCATTTTAATTTCACAAATAATGTTTTCATTATCAAATGAACTTGAACGCCGATAGAATGATAAATAAAAATTAATTCAAATTAATCAGAACTTAGTAATAATATTAAATTTGATAAAGTTAAATTATAAAAATCATTTTGTTTACTTCTAACCTTTACTTGGTACAGATATATATTATGTTTATTTATAGTAAATACCGCACAATAGTTCTATCTGCTCCCAACCGTCTGAAACCAGTGAGACCATTGCATCCCCAATAGGGGTGTGTTGTGAGGCTGAAGGTAGTGAAGAGGGGAAGGAGATGGAAAAAAGAAGGTTGGGAATTGCCTGGCTATTCAAATCTGGTCACCAAACACGGCTAGAGCCATTTCAAGCAACGTTTCGATTCTGAATATTGGTACTTAACCAGGACGATACTAAGAGTATCTACCAGTCTGGAAGGTGCTACAAATATACTTTATATTATTTTATATAAACCAAATGTGTCATGACACATATTCATTAAATAAAAGTCATTTGAGCACGCCAGGTTTGAACTCGCGACCTTCGGATTCGTAGTGGAGCGTCTTACCACTCGTTCGTGGATTATTCGGGATTATTTCATGACTGTAGGGTGTGGGTGACCTCTAAATAAATCTAAAACAAAGCCTTTTTAAAATCAATGACTTATCATACTTAAACGCTTCACGTACGTAATAATTAATATTTCGCCATTACGACAAAGGAAACAAGTCGTAATACTCAACTTTATAAAAGAAGAACCTAACGTAACTAACCTACTCGTACTTAAAGGAAAAATTATTTATTTTTGTTGTTTTTTTATTATTGTATACTTGGTGAAACATTATTGAAGCTACATGCTTGTATATAAAACATAATTTCAGTTAAAGTTTATTAATGATTCGGAAAAAAACTACGCCTTCTTCGGGGCAGGGAAATATTCTGTTTTTCAAAGTTCCGTCCTAAAAAAGGCTTTTTTTTGTTGGAAACAGGTTCCCTTAAATACAATAAAATTGCTTTTCTTTACTTTAAATTGAGTCTTATATAAATAAAGGGTACAGAAGCAAAGGCAGCAATCTTTTTCAACCTAAATTATTTCTTGAAAGGATGATAAAGCGTTTTGTGTATTTTCTTTCGTGAATATGTTCATACATTTAGAGATTATTGTCTCAAATTATTTCTTATTAGATGTACACACACTTTATAATACACAAATTCTCTGTTATTTATAATAATCCTTCAAAAGTAAACAATGCTACAGAATTGTTTTCGTAGATAACTGCCTTTGCTTCCAAGTCCCTCATATTATATTTAAAACTAACAGAACTTGCAATTCGATTATTTTAATGAAAATGTACAACAATTACGTTTACAATATTGTTTACAAGGAGTTTGAAAAAAACTCATTTCGGGAAAGACAAAACCATAAAACAAAAAGGAAAACTTTATTTAAAAATAATACAAACAGTTATATAGCGCAGTATTGTGATATTACACCTCAAGTGCGCTTCATACTAAGGTAATTACGCTAATAAGACTAACTAACAAGGATAAAATAATTAGTATACAAATTAAAACTTTGGAAAATCATGATCATTTTCATAAATCATGAGAGAAAAAGGTTCAGATATGGGTATTACAGTGCATGTGTATATCAACAGATTAATAGAACAATTTACCAGAAGCTAAGGGTATAAAAATTCAAATGAAACGTATGAATTCATATTAACATATTTTTCAAATCAGAGAAAAGGAAATCAGATTGAGGACAGTAAATATGTTGGTACTTAAAACATTAATGTTCAAGTATTATAAGTAAACGATTCTTAAATCCAAACAGTGTTAATATATCAAGTAACAAAAGAACAATAAGTATTTCATGACAATGAGTATATGGTTTTCAGTAGATAGTGAGGAAATTGAGTTGTAATGATAGAATTAAAGAGAAAACCGAAACAAAGCAAATTGGGGACGTTTTTAAAGAAATTAAGAAGAAATTTTTAATAAATTCACAAAGGCATACACATTTTCAAAGCGATTATTAAAAAAAGGTGAACAAACAAATAAATATATTTAAAAGAGACTCGTAAGAGAAGAGACTATTTAGATATTAAGAAAAATGTATCACTGATTTATAAAGCTGTCGAGTAAACATCCTTTAAGTGCTTGTGCCAATATTATTTTGGGAGTTTTAACTTAACGCTTGATTGATTACCTGTTTAATTTTAACACGGGCTAGTTACAATCGTCCTTTTCCAAGAATAATCGTAATGTAGGAATAGAAATATCACCATTATTAATTAATCCGTGAAAAAGAATGCAAAATTGTCATAAACATTGTTTTAACCAATGACGTTGCATATATATATAGACACGTTATAGCCTTAGAATATTAACACAAAATGTGGCAAGCAAAACACACACGTTACCAGTTAATTCATCATTCAAATATCGGTCATGTATGACAAAGATAGACATTCGTAGAATATATGTGTATGAACGAAACAGATCCGAAGTTCGGACCGCGTTCCATACTTGCTTGAAACGACCTCAAGCGACGCGTGACCGTTTAGTACTAAATTGGCTTAAACACCAATCACACCAACTAGCGTGCTTATTATCGGACTAACTTGCCAATGATCATGCCGGTGGGAAGGGCCATCTTGTTGTTGAATCGAATCGCTTCGGGTGTCGATATATTTTGCATAATGAAGCTTCGTTCAAACGACAAGCATTCCTGCTATTTGTGTAATTATTCCTTGGTTTTATTTTATTTTTTTAAACATCATTTTCGTGAAATATTTTGTTTGAATTGTCTTATTTTTTACTGCTTATACTTTACATTCATTGCGATTTATATTTTTTAGAATCAATTGTTTCATATTTATGAATATTGTGTATTAATACACCTACTCGTTTTATTTAAAAACGCCTTAAATAAAAAATTGTTATAAATAACTGAATACTGAATTATTGCTTGCCACTTTGAGAGCGCTACAACGTGTCTATATATATATATATATGTAACGTCATTGGTTTTAACCACATCCAAGGCTCGCCGTTAAAATAATATTTTCATAGGTTCGGACCCCACATTCACAATCAATAAGGTTTCCTTACCTCCATCAAAAAGTCATCACAGTAGTCTGATAATATAAAGCAAATAATCTAAGACGAGATTTAATCGAAACCCAAATAAAAAATTGTACCATCTTTCTTTGTTATATTTCTGTGGGTATTTTATTGTTTCGATCAGTATTTTGTTTATTTTGTTCCAGTTTACGATTTGGAAATAAACCAATTTTTGTTTATGTTCACTTTATGCCCAACTCTGGATTGGGCACATTTCGGAAAGTATAAATGTACAACTTTTATGATTCGCCATCCTATTGAAGATCTAAAACTTCGTCTGCCCGGTTTATGGTTTCAAATACGAGACGCCTTCTTGTAGAAGGACGTAGGAAAATAATACAAGCTTTCAGTCAAATTACTGGAGATATTCTTACGAAAACATCACATTTCTTGGTGTGCATTTTTGAATTTTTTTTTTCAGTTTTATCAACAACATAAATAGAAAAGCAGTGTAAACTATTAAATCACTGTTTTATTCCTCCCAGAAAGTTTCACCACATCATAATGCATGTCCTGTTCAAAAGAAAAGGTGAATTTTGAATTTTCGCGGGCTGTGTACATTTGAATATCGTTTTTTTTTTTTGTTATGTTGGTACACATATGTTTATCATATGTTAGAATTATCAGCCATTTTGGATAAGTGGTTTATTTTTGACAACTGGAAAGGTTAGTCACGTTTTTGTGTGTTCTTCGATTTTTTACTTTTGAAAAAAAATGGATTACTGAATGCTGTAGAAATGAGATTCCTAAGGCGTATGGGCGTAAAACCATGACTGACCGTGCTAAAAATGTGGACATCCCGAAAGAATGCATCGAGTTGCATACTGACCACAGGTGTTTTTATAAAATGATTCGGAGTTATTTTCATGCCTAAAAATTAAACTCAAAAGCTATTCACAAATTAATTACACAACTGTGTTTTTACTGTTCAACGTATTGCTTGTATTTTTTCAGTACCATGATTAAAAAACTGTAAGAACATTAATTTTATCAAAATAAAAATTTTATAAACTTTTTATTTTTTCGTAGAAAGGAATCACTTTCAATCTGTGATCTTATACCTTGGAGTATCAATGTATGGAATGAGGGCTAATTATTTTTACCCAACCTATACAAACTTGCAATAAATTACTTTCTCCGGGTTTTAAATGTCGTACACACAACGAGAGAGAAAGAGACAGCAAATATAATACACCGCTTATATGTACTGTCACGATGATCTTGGGCTTCTGGGTCACCGTGGGACTCCGCCCGCATTTTTTATGCCACTAAACTTGACAAAACTTAACCGTTTTTTAAGTTATATGCTTTATTTTTGTTAATAACAATACTGTGAAAAAGCGGTTATACGAATAAACAAAAACGTCATGTGATGTGAATGGATGTGTTAATACCCTAACCTTAGTCTTAGCCACGCCCAGGTCCACCGAGTCCGGTAAAAATCATCAAAAAATGACTACAATGCCTTGGATAGATACCACTCTATATACTCTAAGTCTTGTACATTATTTATTTTTAATTATAACTTTTTATAATTTCCAAAAAATGTAAGAGTAATCTACATAAAGTTATTGGATTTTCAATGTTTCAATCAGTTTCGGGGATTGTTAATTTTTAATGTTCTCATCATAAACCATAATACCATACATATTTTAGATTTTTTAAAAAGGTACTAATTCAACGTTTCTCAAGAAAGTACCGAATTTTCATGCAAGATGTATCCATGTTATTCTAAACTCCTAGTAAACAAACTGACACTGAAGGAAGTCAATTAGGATTGTAAAATTCTGAAAACAAGTGTAACATTGCGTTTTAATCGAATGTAACTGATTTCACGGGTTCAAAATTTAGACAGTTAATTTCTTAAGGTAAGTCCACTTCAGTCAGAATTTAATCCAAAAGTTTCTTGATCCATCTAATGTGAGACAAAAAGGTACTATTTGTGGATCGCGCTATTAATTTTTTTGGTTATTTCCCTCTCCGATAGCGTGGAAATCATTAAATTAGATCTGATATAGTCACAACCAGTTTACGTAAATGATGTACAAATGTAGACTTAGTGGAGATTAAATGGAGAATTATACCCATAGTTAGTATTGTGATGATTGAGGAACAGCAACTCATTGTTTCCGAGTCTGCGGCAAGGAATGTTGAACTGGATAAGTGGCAACAGAGAAGGTGAGTCAGTGTCTTGTTTATTACCTGAAACAAAAAGAAAGATTAATTATTTACTGTTCGTACTCCAGATACTCCAAAACATACATTTTTTGATCGTGTGCAGAATTCATCTCCACATGTGTTTCTGCCAGAAGAGATGAAGTTACTATCTAAAGGTCAAAAATATAACTGAAATTATAATAATAATAATATTCACAACGCTTTTGAAAATGTGGCAGTAGATTTTGAAAGTGCGTTAACCAATCAACCTCAAACATTTCAACATAAAAGTGCGGAAATCATTAAACATCAAATAACAAAAATTACAAAGGTCACTAATATGGAGAATATACACATTAAAAACATTCGTAGAATTTTAGATGAAGATAATTTAGTGCTCACCAGGGCGGATAAAGGTTAATTGATTTAATATTGTCCTGATGATGGAAGGGTACTTCCGAAACCGGTAGACATAATATTAAATAATAAAGTGGTTATAAACAAATTGTATGTGTTCTATTTATAAATATGGCAAGCCACAAAGTAAATGCCTTTTACGAATATGAATAAATCGTGTTTGAAAATAATAAGAAATAAAATCAATAGAGAGTACCGCACAAGAGTACCAACTGCTCGGCTATTTAAATCTGGTCACCAAACACGGTTAAAAGCCATTTCAAGCAGCGTTGCGATTCTGAATGGTGGTCTTTCACCAGGTCGATGCTAAGGGTATCTACCACTCCATGTGGTTATTTTTCCATCAAACTATTATACTTGCGATAAGTGTAAAAATGTTTGGTTTTGATGAACATGACAAATTTCACTCTTTCGAAGAAATGAAAGAATTCTTAATTATCAGTTTTTTTTTTTCATTTCATTTTCTAGATTCTTAAATGATTCATCACTTAATGATAAATAAGAATCTAGAAAATGAAAAAAAAAAAAACTGATGATTAAAAATTCTTTCATTTCTTCGAAAGATTGAAATTTGTCATGTTCATCAAAAACAAACATTTTTGCACTTATCACAAGTATAATACCCTTGGAGAAACAATGTATGGAGAGAAAGCTAATTATTTTTATCCAACCTATACAAACTTGCGATGAATACCTTTCTCCAGGTACTTACGTCGTATACCATGAGAGAGAAAGAGACAACAAAATGCACACACCGCTTTTATGTACTTTAGGACGTTCTTGGTCTCCCGCGTCTCCGGGGACTCTGCCCACATGTTTTCATATGCGACTAAACTCGACACAACCAAACGGTTTTTAAGGTTATATGCTATTTTTTGTTGATTACAATACAGTGGAAAAGTGGTTATACTAATAAACAAAAACATTATATCGACATGTGCTATGAATAGATGTATAAATACCTAAGTCCTAGTCCTAGCCAAGCCTAGGTCCGCCGAGTCCGGTAGAAATCATCAAAAACTGACTACACTGCCTTGGATAGGTACCACTCTATCTAATCTAATATAATACCACAACTTCAAACAATCTAGTTAGTCCAAAGATGACCGTGATAGGCTGAAACCAGTGCGGTGAAATAATACATATACTAAATAAATAATTTCGTAAAAAGCAATCACTTTGTGGTTTGACATATTTAAAGAAATATTTTAAAAAAACTTTGAATAAGACCACGAATTTTTTAATTTTTTCATGACCGACCGGTTTCGCATAGCCTAAGCATCATCAGGGTACAAAATTAAGCTAAACATAAAATTCAAAGTGTGCAGTTTTGACCGGTCGGTAGCTGAGTGGACAAACGCGTCGGATTCCCACCCGGGCGTCGTGCGTTCAATTCCTCTGCTGGCAAAGCCCTCCATCATTGCACAAGCAACATCTTCCGCTTCTTACGATGGCAGTAGGAGTTTTTCAAATATTGTCAGGTTATTCGTAACCCGGGAATGTTTGTCTTTCTTTTTAAAAAATAAAAATGTATGTATACATACAGAGGGAGAACAAATTTAATCATAAAAAATAAAAATAAAAACTAAACTCAATACTGAGAGAACAATAGGGTAACATTCAAATTAAAAGAAAGAACAAGAGAGAATGAGACAGATTATATGAATTCAAAGATGGCTGACTTACATAGTGTATACCGCTCTAGAACGTGCCGCAAATAAACATAATATTGTTTCATATGAATTAAATATCAAATTACACATCTTGACCATACTAAACTTTTTTGTGCATGCCATAACTTGAACCCGCGACCTCTGAATTCGTAGTCAGGCGTTTCAACCACTCGATCATGGAGGCCGAGTGGTTAGGACGTTAAAACATGTAGTCAATTTGATTGGCCCGTCTGGGGCCTATGAGTAAAAATGCCCTGTAAATCAGTAAGATCACATTTCTATGAATGAAATGAATTATCGGTTTAGTGATTACAATGGTTTTCCATCATAAAATTAACAGTATTATAAATAATGACCAGTTGGTAGCTAAGTGGATAAACGCGTCATTTACCCACCCGGGCGTCTCCATCATTGCACAAGCAACATTTTCCGCTTATTACGATGGCAGTAGGAGTTTCTCAAATACTGTCAGGTTATTCGTAGCCCGGGAATGTTTGTCTTTCAAGGGTATGGCACAAAAAAAAACGTTTATTTTATCTCAATGTTTTGAAGAATGGGGTCGATCTAGATTCTTTATATCTTGCAGAAGGGGGAGTGGGTGGGACAGTTATTCTCACGGGATAAATTTCAAAATTATACGGATGCTGTGCACGTGCCTGTCGTGTCGCTTCTGTGTGCACCGGCGCTTAGCGCCCTGGGACCAGCGCGCGACGGCGGCAGGTTCTCGAAGCGTTTTCCTTTCTGTCCAAGAAAAGGTGGAATAGTAAGATTGTGCTTGTTTTATACATCCATGTGTTGACAATCTACGTAGCGAAACGGTGGGCATCTCTCCCCTGGACCGAGAAGTCGTGGAGATAAAACCTGACGTGGGAGCGACGCTGTAGCAAATATGTTTCAAAATGGTTAATACTGTAGCAGTAACTTTTTGGCCCCAGTGAATAAGTTTCTATAAAATGCATGAAAACAAACGATACCTAATATTCCTTAACAGCTTAAAGCTGGGTTAGGCACTGATATGGAGATTTTTGAACATGTCGTAATGCCAAATATAGGATTTGTTATAATTTTGGGAGCTTTCTGGTAGATTCACACCAACGTCCGGATCCGCTCAGTGACGATATTGTTCCGCATGAGAGCTTATTGATATGGTATAAATATCAATCAAGGAGTATGTGCCAAGACAAAGTTGTGTGGCAGTATATCCTTTCTGCCCACCCTTGGGATATTTAACTACTTAGTTAGTTAAATAATTATTTTGAAGTGTAAAAATACTAATACATGGCAGATATATTATTTTTAAACCATTTTTTTCATCACTAAATAATATTTTTAATAATTAATAATTAATAAAATAAAAAAATCTGCGAAGTAAGTGTTTTTACACTTCAAAATAATTAGTTTAATATCACGAGGATGGGCAGAAGGATATACTGCCACACAACTTTGTCTTGGTACATACTCCTTGATTGATATTCATACCAAATCAATAAGCTCTCATGCGGAACAATATCGTCACTGAGCGGATCCGGACGTTGGTGTAAATCTACCATTATAGGTCCAATTGATTTTTTTGTTGTTGTGTTAGTACATTTTTCCCTGACGTATTTTGACATTGGTAGGAATTTTTTATGCTTATTTTGCTGTTGGCTGCCGAAAAGGTCTGACGTGTTTTGGTGTGCTTGGGAATTTTTCACTTGTGGAGAAAATGAAACAAAGGATTTGAATTAAATTTAAGTTGAAAAATAGAAAGAGTGCAACACTAACTAACTAACTAACCAATCATCAAGCCGTTTCCCCGCAAAGGTAGGCAGAGAAGACGGACCGCCATACAACTCTGTCTTGCCACACACTCCTTCACATTTATACATACTCTTCTGTTATTCTGACTCTTCACATGATCCAATTCAAGCATTTGATTCACTTGATCGTGCTATGTTTTCCTCAGGCGTCCTCGATTTCTTCTTCCATTCACTTCGCATCATATATTCTTTCCAAACTCCTTTCTTTATTCATTCACTCTACATGCCCAAACCAACTAAGCGTCCTTTTCTTGAACCAATTAATTACGCTTACATCAGCCTTGCATTCTTTCCGGATATCCACGTTTTTAACACGGTCATACATGGTTTTACCACACATACGTCTCAGGAATTTCATTTCCACAGCATTCAGTCTACTTTCATCCTTCCTCTGCCAGTTCCATGCCTCACTGCCATACATCAGGGTTGGTTTTTTTTTTTTTTTTACATGAATACCGCACAAGAGTCTCAACTGCTCCCAACCGTTTAGAGCCAGTGAGACTATGGCATCCCCAAAAGAGGGATGTTGTGAAGCTGAAGGTAGTAGGGAGAGGAAAGAGAAGTTAGGGAAGTACCTGGCTATTCAGATCTGGGTGCCAAACACGGCTAAAGCCATTTCAAGCAACGTTTCAATTCTGAATGGTGGTCTTTCACCAGGGTGATACTTAGAGTATCTACCACTCTGGAACGTGCCGCAAATATACTATATTTTATTTTATATCAATCAAATTGTGTTATGACACATATTAATTAAATAAAATTTATTTGCGTTCGCCGGGTTCGAACCCGCGGCCTCTGGATTCGTAGTCGAGCGGCTTACCACTCGACTATGCAGGCCGTCATAAACACTTCTTTGTGGACTTCTAGCTTCGCTTCTTTGGACAATTTCTAATGTGCGCCAACAGCGTTCAGTTCTCCATTAATGGAGTTTCCTGCATTCTTCCTTCTTTAAATATCCTATCAGCCTTTCCGTCTCTTGTAAACATACTTCCTAAATACACAAACTCATCCACTTGCTCCAAGTATTCATCATTCGCAACTATATTGCACGTTATTCGCGTACTCAATGCTCAAAAAATAATATGAATAACACAAAGTAATTTAAAATGAAAATATGAATATTTTTCTTTTGTCAATGTAACATATTATGTACGAGGATATGTTAGAAATCGTATTGTAGAAATTTTGTACAGTCCCAGGGAATATTTCTCCCTCTTCCTATGTCAACTGTAGTTAGAAGTGCATTCATGAGTAGATAATCTTTTCTACCCGGTAAGCGGGCTACTTTTTGCTACTTTAAGGCTTTTTTGTGTACTCGTATATGTATATATGCGAGTACTTAAATTGAAATTTTGTACACTGTGTTTTGTGTGTTTATAGCGACCTTTAATTAAACCCCACTCACCGAGGTAAGGGAGGGAAAAAGATGGAATTTGGACGGAGAAGAAGAGGGTATGTAGGGATGTCAATAATTTTCCAGTAAGAAAGGTTGGGGAAAGTGACTCAAAAAGCTGGAGAAGATGCAATTAATTTTTATTTTTATAGTGAATACCGCACAAGAGTCTCAACTGCTCCCAACCGTCTAGAGCAAGTGAGACTATGGCATCCGCAATAGGGGTATGTTGTGAGGCTGAAGGTAGTGGGGAGAGGGGAGTGTTGGGGAAGAGGAAGGTTGGGAAGTACCTGACTATTCAGATCTACTCACCAAACATGGCCAAAGCCTTTTCAAACAACGCTTCGATTCTGAATGTTGGTCTTTCACCAGAGCGATATTTCGAGTATTTTCTACCGCAAATATACTTTTTATAAATAAAAAATAACTTACCATCACGCTGTTTCACCCCACAGGTAGGCAGAGAGGACGAACCGCCATATAACTCTGTCTTGGCACACACTCCTTGCTTCATTTACATTCATATATCGTCTCATACATACTCTTCTGTTATTCTGACTCTTCACATGACCCGATTCAAGTATTTGATTTACTCGATCGTGCCATGTCTTTCTCGGGCGTCTTCGACTTCTTCTTCCATTCACTTTCGCATCATATATTCTTTTCACACTCCTTTCTTCGTTCATTCGCTCTACATGCCCAAACCATCTAAGCGTCCCTTTCTTGATCCTATTCATTACGCTCACATCAGCCTTGCATTCTTTCCGGATATCACCACATTTTTAATATTTATATATATTTTTTATGAATTAAATGTTTTATGACAGAAATTAATTTAATAAAAGTAATTGGCGCACGCCGGGCTTGAACCCGTGACCTTTGGATTCGTAGTCGAGCGTCTTACCACTCGATCATGGAGGCCGTCCTGCAATGCAGGACGCGACTGAATTATTCCAGGGCAGGAACTTCAGGAATTCAAGGACGCCTGAAAACCATCCAAAGGACACGGAAAAGAAGAATGAGATTATTATTTTGTGGAATATTACCACAAAATAAGAAACAGGATTCGATGTAATGCTACGTCTACGTGACCCATATTCCTCTATATTGACAAAGCCATATTGTTTGAAGAGCTGCCTCTACCAACTGCGAGAAGCTTATTGATTTGAACGGTTTCCAAGAACGACTCTATTCAAATGCCAATAGTGTGTTATTGACTGAATACAGCCAGGATTTCCTGCTTCGGAGGTTTATTTATTCTAATTATTACATTCATTGATTCAAGACCGCTACACTTTACTTCTGACATCGAAAACACACATGAAACTTATTTATTATTGAAATGATAAAATTGTAAAGAAATACATTTTTTTGGCATATAACTTCCAAGGAGTTAACAAAACAAAACTCACTTCAGGATGGACGAAATTATGACATAAAAATTAATAATATTTTTACAAAGACATACATTTTATTAAAAGAACAAACTAGAAAATACTTTGAAAAAAGACTCAGAAGTGTAGATTTTTGATTTTATTTCTATTTTTAAAGAAAGATAGATATTCCCGGTTTGCGAATAACCTAACAATATTTAAAAATCTTACTTATACTGCCATCAATATAAGTGCAATAATGGAGGACTTGGCTAGCAGATAAATTGAACCCACGACACTCGGGTTGAAATCTAACGCGTCTGTCCGCTCAGCTACCGACCGGTCGATATTAATTATATAAAAATTACATGATCAATCACAATTTTTTTTATATTTCAAAATATTTTTTCTTGAATCGCAAAAATTCTTCAACATTGAAGAATTTTTGCATAAGGATTTTTGTTTGAAAAACTTTTCAACGGTTTTTGTTTTGTTTTCGAATATCAAGCGCTTAGACCGTGTTTGTATGTTGAAATCTGAATGTGACTTTTTAAAATGTGAATATCGTACAAGAATCCCAACAACCAGTAGCATGCACAATCGGAATACTTTTAACTGAGTCTCAATGGAGCTAGGATAGAGAGATGAGGAAGAGGTAGGTTGGGAAACACACGCCTTGTCAGATCTGGTTATCAAACACGGCTAAAGCCATTTTAAGCAACGTTTCGATTCTGAATGGTGGTCTTTCACCAGGGCGATTCTGAAAGTATACACAAATTTGCAATATATATGTTTAAATCTAATTTTATGCGATAAGACCCTTACTGATTAAATTTAACACAAAAAAATTGAATTGCTGTTCCTCAATCATCACTTATTATGGGTATCATTCTACACTGTCCAGAATGTCGAGACAAAAAATCAACAATTTTTTGTTACCAGTCTAAATGATTTGTCATTCTTCACGATAATAATCTTCGTAGAATTCAATGTTTTATGTCTTACATCATTGACACTACCAAAACCTTTTTCAGGCTTTGATTTGAATGTTCTATCAAGTGTATTTTTTTGTTATTGCTTTAATCAAATATTATATATGTATTGTACTTTCTCTGTTGCTCTTTTTTTTCTTTTTGTGTTGTGTATTTTATTCGAATTGGCCATTGTCCATTCTATTAAAATTAAATTTTATAAATTTTAAGAATTTCATAAATTTAAAAAAAATCGCATGAGTTAACTTATGTAAGTTTTTTATTCAACCAAACAATAGCTCTCGATTGGAACAAATGCTCAATCTTTATTTTAACAATTGAAATTAACAAAAACAAATTAGAATTATAAAGTAAGGTATTTTCAATCGAAATATTATATCATATTCGTAAAAAGCATTTACTTTGTGGCTTGCCATATTTATAAATAAAACACATATACTTTGTTTATAACCACTTTATTATTTAACATTGTGTCTACCGGTTTCAGAAATACCCTTCTATCATCAGGACAAACATGATTTTAATATTGTCCTGATGATGGAAGGGTACTTCCGAAACCGGTAGACGTAATATTAAATAATAAAGTGGTTATACACAAAGTTTATGTGTTTTATTTAGAAATATTATATACTTAACTTCATTAAAAGAATCACAACATAATCTGCCTTTCGACGAATTACCTTTAGATTTACAAATTTTAACCAAATCCTGTACTGTACGACAAATTCAGAAAGTCCGTTTTTTTAATTTCGCTCCCATGCCCTAAATCAGAAAAATTAATCATAATTTTAATTTAATAAGTGAGTCTATCTGATGGGACCTGCCAGGTAAGTATGTTCCTGCATATTTTTTTTATTTAAACTAGGAATTAAAATGTAATAATATCTGTACAGCGCCCTTGAGGTGATTTTTCACAAAAACGGCGCTATACAAATCATCTAAATATCATTATTATTATTAACAGATGTGTTTAGTACGAAACGCTGAAGTAGATAGATTCCGAGAACCTCCAATGATGGTATTTTATACCACCTACATGTGTACAAAGGGGTGACTGTCCGTATTGCCGGGTGGTCAAGGTTCTAGGTGCAGTTGTTAAGGGCAGTCGTTAAGGGTGGCGCGTCGATCTGCAATATGCCAGACTAAGGTGAGTGGTAGTAACACACGCTACGTTTTTAACTGCCAACCTCTGGATCCGTACCCAGGGATCTCAACTGCTAAGCCACGACGGTCGTCAACATTTAAAAACGTACACAACGTTTTTAAAACTTCCTCCACCTTCCACAGAATTTTCTTCCCTGCAAAGAATTTCCGTTAATATATTTTAATTTTCTAAAAATTCAAAACACGACCCATTCGGTTGTTTTTGATTTTCATTTAATTTCACTCAATTATGGAGGTAACTAAAATTACGCGTTGTTTTCTTTCAGGAATACACCGTCGTAAATGGACGGCTTGATTTAAATTTTGTTGTGCCGTAAAAATTGTGTGTCGTTCGGGGGAGAATGTTAAACAAACGGCCCAGTTTATACAGGGTGAACCATTTAAAAAAAAGTTTTATTAATTTATATACAAAGAGTAAAAGATATCCTAAATATTGTCCTTAAAGAGGTAAATATTCACTTGGCAGGTAACTCTATCAGCCCGGGGTATTTTGACAAGAAACCTACATATATACTAAGGTTTCTATTTTGTATTTATTAAAATGTTAATTAAGTACAAAAAATACATTTCTTGGTATATTATTCCGAGGGAATTAAAAAAAAAAACTCATTACAAAAAAGGTAAAATAAAAAGGAATATTATTACGAAGACATACACATTTTAAAATGGTAGTTCAAAATAAGAGGGAACAAGCGAAAAAATACATAAAAAAAAGACTCATAGGAGTAGATAAACATCACTAATACAATAAGAAAGATATTCACACATTCAGAGGTTTTATAAATAGGATTTTTTTTACGTGAATACCGCATAAGAGTCTCAACTGCTCCCAACCGTCTAGAACCAGTAAGACTATGGCATCCCCATGTAGGGTATGTAGTGAGGCTGAAGGTAGTGGGGAGGGGAAGGAAATTGGGAAGAGGAAGCCTGGGAAGTACCTGGCTATTTAGATCTGGTCACCAAACACGGCCAAAGCCATTTCAAGGAACGTTTCGATTCTGAATGGTGGTCTTTCACCAGGGCGATGCTTAGTGTATCTACCACTCTGGAACGTACCACAAATATACTTTTTTCTATTATTCTTACATGAATTAAATGTGTCATGACACATATTAATTAAATAAAAGTTATTGGCGCACGCCGGGTTTGAACCCGCGACCTTTGGATTCGTAGTCGAGCGTCTTACCACTCGACCATGGAGGCCGTCCATATATCACCGATTAATAAAATTGCCGAGAAAATATCTTTTAAGCGCTTTTGCCAATATTTTTTTGTCCACAACTGATTTGAGTTTTAATTCTTTGGGTAATGCGTTGTATTATTAACTTTCTCCTGGGCACGCTCGGACTTCACTCCTTACAGCTCAGGAGAGAGGGGTGTGCCGCCACTCACTTTTTCAGACTGCTGCGGGGCTATATTGTAAACCCTGTTATTTTGGAGCGCGTAAGTCTCTATGTTCCTGATGACTATCTAAGACAGCGTCTTCATAGATTATTCTATCTTCCTGCCTGTAGGACCAACCTGCCAATGGTTATGCCGGTGGGGAGAAGTATTTTGGTCCTGAACAAAATCTCTTCCGATATCGACTTATTTCATGTCAGTGAGGAGAGATTCAGAAGTGAAATCCTATTGATTCTTGAAAGAGTTTCTACTCATTGACCTGATCATCACCTTTGCCTGAAATTTAATTTTTATTGCGTATCTAAATGGTACTTTAATTTGTATTTATTTTGTCAAAGTTGAATTTTATTTCTTATGTGCATTAAATTTAAAAGCTTGTCATGTATAAGGAATTTAATAAAGAAATTATTATTATTTGCAGAGGATCCTTGGTTATTAGTAATACAAATACTAATAATAATCAAGCAATATGTTGCCTTGTTTTGAGGAATTAAGGAATAAGGTTTAATACGAGAAAGAGAGTACATTAATTTACAAATGAGGAATGTTTGTTTTTATGAAAACGTTATATTTTTGGTTCTCTTGAGCGATGGAGAGCGACCGAAATGTTAGGCAGAACACCTTCCTGGCGATGGTCATGCTGGAGAACAGCTTTTAAGGCTCTTCTTTGTTAAGGGTGGCATGTTTCAGGTGGTGGAGAATGACCCTGGTCGTCTTGCTGTCCCTAGTAGTATTACCGGTCAGTTCCAGGGCCTCGGCGTAGTTGCCTTTCCTTAGCTGTCCTTTTTACCAAGAGAACACACATCTCCTTCTTCAGCTTTCTTTCGGGAAATGTATGGGTCCCGATCTACTGGATTGAACCCGTTAATATTGTCACTACTGACTCATCACTGTGAATCCTTCAGTTAGGCCTCTGTCAGTTGTTTTTCGGCGGTCTACGCACCGCCCAACTTCTGTCCTCTACGCCGCCACTTATAAGTGACGTCCGTACGTAATTAAAGTCATGCGTATAAAATTAGATAGTGAAGTAAATACGTGTACATATACTTAACAAAATGCAATTTGTTACAAAATCCAAATCTTATTTTCTAATGTCACTTTTTGTAACCTTAGTTCCAGAGTTTCAAGTATATTGAAAAACTTACTATTGGCTCATTTGAAATAATACATTCCAACGGCTTTGTGAAAATTTGTGTAGGCAACTCGACTTATCAGTAAATTAAACTTCCATATATTTTTACCGACACATGAAAGAAGGTAGAAACCTTGTATATTTTTGTAGAAAATTTTGCGAAACAAACGGAACATCCTGCCCCAACAGTCATAAAGGTCGGCCATAAAATACAATAGTAGTGAAAAGGCAATTTTCGCATTTGAATATTCTGCCGCCACCGGCCGCCACTGCTGTACGAGCGAACAAAAAACCCATCAAATAGTTTTTGTCATCATGCCATTGTTATGTCATATTACTGGTGGTTTCATGGGATGTAAATGGCCCAAGTATTTATTGCTTTAACTTTGATTTATATTATGCCAGGTTGCCTGCGTAAAAACTGTGGAATACAGTTGGTCACTTTTGACCTTTCTTATCAAAGAATATAAGTTTGTAACGCGACAAGGCGCGCGGCTCCGAATACTTTCTCGTTACCGTCTAAAGCACTGTCCCTCTCTAGCAATGTTGAGATGTGTGGATTCAGGGCCGGACTTCAATTGGGCAATCGCCGACGTAATTCTAGGAATTTTACTTATTACTCCCAATACGTGCTAAAGGCCGCTACCCACCGGCCTATAAAAGGCGCTGCTCGTCCTTAAAACAGCAAAAAGTCAGAAACTAGTCTCAAGGCCTGATACTGATTGCGCGTTGTTCCCTTTCAGTGATGTCTTTGAGTACTTAGTCAGATATCCAGAACCTAGTGTCAAGACCTGATACTGATTGCTTGTTGTTTCCCCTGAGTGTGGTCTTTGAGTTCTAAGTACGAAATATCTGTAAGCGTTCTTTTGAATTGTGCGCCGTCAGCCTTTCAGTTTGTTTAGTTTGTAAAATACTATTTAAAGTTATAAGGGAAAACCCTTTCAAGTCTCTTTTCATTTATTTTTGTTTAAAATATTAAATAAATACTACGTCTCTACGGAAATTTTTTTATAAGTTTTGATTACTTTCATGCGTAGATCGTTATTCGATGTAAAACTGTCGATTCTAAACCTCCGGAGGGATATGGCGTCAGTGGAAGAAGAAGACCTGATGACCCCTGTAGCCTAGGGGTAAGAACTTCGACTACAAATACGGAAATCTGGCGTACGCTAGTAATTTTCACGATATACATAGGTAAAATATGATAATTTACAGCCATGGGCGCCCGCAGAAAATTTTCTAGGAGGGGAAAAATATTTTTAGTAATGTTTTAATGTAGTTTAAATTTACTGTAGCTTATTTGTATGATAAACGAACGGACAGGACATTAAAGTAACGAAGGGCATACTATAGCAACATTTTTTTTTACCAACACAATATATGTATAAAGCAAAAAATATTACAACATAAATTAAAAATAAAATTTATTCATTTATTTACGGTTTTAAAGTTTATTTCGTAGAACTCCATTTTAATTTTTAGGTTTTTTAATTTTATTTAAACAATAATTATTATTGTTTTAAATTTAAAAAAACAATTTTAAGTCAAAAGCTCTGCGATGTAATTATTTTTACGCGTGACAGCTGTTTTGCCTTCTGAGGGCATTATCAAATTGTAGAGAAGCCACATACAGACGGACTATTATTATTATTATTTTTAACTACCAATGTCCCCGTTAGGTTTTTCTGATAAATTGTAATTATTGTTGATGTCTATTAACATGAAGGGCTTAGGTAGGGAAACTCTTCATGTTAATGGACATCAGCAATAATTACAATATATCAGAAAAACTTAATGGGGACATTGGTAGTTAAAAATAATAATAGTATTAAATTTAATATAAATAGTCCGTCTGTATGTGGCTTCTTCACGGTTTGATAATGCCTTCAGAAGGCGAAACAGCTGTCACGCGTATAAATAATTACATCGCAGAGCTTTTAACTAAAAATTATTTTTTGAAAAATTTATAATAATAATAATTATTGTTTAAATAAAATTAAAAAACCTAAAAACTAAAATTTATTCTTTAAACAGGAGCTGGAGTCGTCTGTTATCGCTACCTATCGCTAACAAACATATCTACAATTTTGTCCATAAAGTCTTTTTTGCTGCAGTTCACTTTGTCTCTGTGCACGCTGAACATGCACAATCCAGACAGACGTTCATCTGACATTGTGGATCTAAGCCATGTTTTTACACGACGTAATGTGCTGAACGATCTGGCCAACGTTCTGTCTCTCCCTTAGAGTATACAAGAGGTAGCCCAAGCCAAAGCCAGTGAAGTCAGTTTTGGACTTGTTTTTGATGATTTTAACATGACTCGGCGCAAATGGGCGTGGCTAAGACTAAAGCTACGGTATTTATACATCCATTCATATCACATATCGACATAATGTTTTTGTGTATTCGTATAGCCACTTTTTCACAGTATTTTTATCAACAAAAATATAGCATCTAACCTAAAAAACAGTTTAGTTGTGTCAAGTTTAGTGCCAAAATAAAAAATGTGGGCGGAGTCCCGCCGTCAACCAGCGAAAATAACCAGCTTAAGATCATTACGACAGTATTTAGAAGCCGTCCAAGAAATTTGTTGTCTCTTTCTCTCTCATGGTGTACGATGTAAAAACTCGGAAAAAGTGATTTATTACAATTTCGGATGGGTTGGGTAAAACAAATTAGCTATCCCTCCATATATTGTTACTTCAAGGTCTCTCCACACTTTATTTATGCTAACACAAAGTGATTTAAAAGAAAAGTAACATTATTGAACTATTTTCAATCAATCCAGGGGGGGGGCAAGTGCCTTCCCCTTGCCACCCCTACGGGCGCCCATGTTTGCAGCTATTATATACAGACGCTCTAGAGTGATTGATACTCTGTTTATCGCTCTGATAAAGACCACCATTCAAAATCGAAATTCTTGAAATCGCTTTAGCCGTGTTTGGTGACCAAATCTGAAATCCAGGAAACTCGCAGCATTCTTCTTCCCTTTCTATTTCCTGCCACTGCCTCCAGCCTCACAACATACTCTGATTGAGGATGCCATGGTTCCACTGACTCCAGGCAGTTAAAAAAGAAATGAAAACGCCATCGTTTCGCCTTTAAGAAAAAAAATATACAGCACCGTTTTTGTGAAAAAATACCTCAAGTGTGTAATGATCGAGGGAACTATCACAAGTGTGCTTTATTTAACACTTAATGTATCTAACCTAAAACTCATATTTAGGACTTATAAACAAAATTTATAATTAGTGACTTACCAGTGAGACTTTTTTTTAATATCTTTCTAAATAGCAACCCCGATGAGTTATAAAAACTCACTCTGGGACAGGGGAAAATTTACAATATATGGGTAACTATATATGGGTATATGCATTTACATAAAAATACACTAAAAAAATGGGGTTGTTGTAACAGATTTTTTTTTTTAATAAGAATACCGCACAAGAGTCTCGACTGCTCCCAACCATCTAGAGCCAGTGAGACTATGGCATCCCCAAATAGTATCCACGTAAAAAAAAAAATTAAAAATATTGAGGAATTTTTATGACCTTTATCAGAATATCGGCCAAATTGACATTTACCAATAATAACTGCCCTATTCTGTTTCCTCTTTTATGAGTGTACTGAAAAGCTATTATTGCATTCTATTGTTTTCATTTTTCGCGAAAGCAATATTGAAAAGACAGCGCGGTGTGATCATTAAAAGATGGCTTGACTATGATATCTTTGCAGTCAGCGGCGTCGCCACCAGGGCTTTTGGGAATACCAGTGCGAATAAATCCCTAGACGTCGACTTTAATGGCAAATAATAAATCTGAATATTTTAATTTAATTAACAGTTTTTATCGTGGGTAATTATTTTTGCTGACAAAAGTTTAGGCTGGCGGTATATCATCTTTATACTGGAATTATGAACACTTTGTTATAATTTTAAAGATAATATGAATACAAATTATATTAAAGTTCAATTAAAAATAATACAAATAAAACACGAAATGTAAAAAAGAGCAACAAAGTAGGAAAAGCATATACATAATAATAAACGAAGCGATGACAAAAATAGGACAAAATAAACATAAGACAGAACATTCAAGCCATGGACTAGTCAAAGTTTTGGTAGAGTCGTAAAGAATGACAAAAATCATTTAGACTGCTACCAAAAATTTCAAGACCATGGCTTGAGTTAACAAGTCTTGATATTCTGGACATTGGAGAATTACACCCATAATTAGTATTGTGATGTTTGAGGAACAGCATATCATTTTTAATTCATTCAGTCTATGGCAAGGAATGTTGAACTAGATAAGTTGCAACAGAGAAGGCGAGTCAATAAAACAATTAATAATTTTATAAATGCAAATTAAATCAAAGTCTTTCCTGCGCTTTTCTAATGAAAACGTTTTTAATAATTGTTCAATTTCATCATGTGAATAATCGCCTCTTTCTCGCCGTAATCTCCATCCAATGACACGTAAGAAGTGGTATTGTACGGATTCAATATGATGAATATGAATATTTTATAATTATGTAGAAGCTTGAAGAGATTAGAAGGATTCTTACAATTTTTTGAAACCATGTTATTAATACCATTCAATATGTAGAAAAGAAAATTAGGTTGTAGGTGTCACTGGGATCTTATATTTTCTCGTTTTATATGCCAGTGATAACTGAAAGGTTTTTTTTTAATATCCGTTTGTTTTCTTATTTCATTATTTCAAAAAAAAAAACATGTTTATAAATATATGTTCTAGCGGAAAAATTGAGCCCACGACGCCCGAATGGTAATTTGACGCATTTGTCTACTCAGATACTAACCTGTCAAAATGGTCTTGACTGAATTCATTATGTATATTAATAACTTAGAGTATATACATAGAGGCCTACCTATCCAAGGCAGGGAAGTCAGTTTTTTATGACTTTTTCCTGACTACTCTGAACAAGCGTGGGTAGGGTTTTCATAGACACACCTTTCTTACATAACTTCAAAAAGCGTTCGCATAACAAAACGATGTCAAAAGTACTTTTAAATGGTTTATAGATTGAGATTATTTTACGAAAAGAATAACATATAATAATGTGAGTTTATAGTTAATTTAATGTATTTATATACTTAATAATTCGATTATCCTAACGCGCTATCAAAAATATTTAAAACTACTAAAATACATGTAAAAAGTGATCCTTTTAACACCCTTTTTGGATTTATTTTTCATGCATACATAGCACATAACGACACAATGTTTTGTTTATTTGTAAAACCTCTTTTCTCAATATTGTAATCAACAACAATTCTAGATATAACCTCAAAAACCGGTGAGTTATGTCGTATAACAAAAGGGGGCGGAGTCGCCGGAGTCGCCGGAGACGCGGGAGACGACAATTAAAATTCCTAAAAGCTATGTGATATTTTGTGAATTTTTTGCTGTCTGTTTTTCTCTCATGGTGTACGACGCAAAAACCCGGAGAAAGTGATTTATCGCAAATTTGAATAAGTTGGGTAAAAAAAGTTAGATCTCTCTACATATATTCTTACTCCAAGATTAATAACGATACATTAATATTGTGTGATTGTGTGTTGATTCACTCCAAGTGTGCTTTACTCTAATTTCTGACCAATCGGTAGCTGAGTGGACTAACGCGTCGGATTCCCACCCGGGCGTCGTGCGTTCAATTCCTCTGCTGGCTAAGTCCTCCATCATTACACAAGCAACATCTCTCGCTTCTTATGATGGCAGTATGAGTTTTTCAAATATTATCAGGTTATTCGTAACCCGGAAATGTTTTTCTATCCTTTTTAAAAAGTAAATATATATACCTATCAATACATTAAGTAAAATGATATAATCTTTTAATACCATTCATATAATTCTACAACCAATTTAAGGGTGATCTTCTTACATAACATTGTCCCCATAGCTGTGAACTAACTAACTAACCATCACACCATTTCCCGGCAAGGGTAGGCAGAGAGGATGGACAGCCATATAACTCTGTCTTGGCACACACTCCTTGCTTCATTCTCACAATCCTACATTTTTGTTTATAACAATACTGCGAAAAAGTGGTTATACAAATAAACAAAAACATTATGTCGACATGTGCTAGGAATGGATGTAAAAATATGTGTTTGCCACTTTGACTTGAGTAAACAAAGAAGCCGGCAAATAATTGCATAGATAATCTGTTAAACACAAGAACAAGTCGTAAAAGCGACCCGTTCTCATGCTCGAATGTTTCAAAACATTGGGGCAAATATGAAAAAAATGTATAAAACTCGGTGTACCACAATTTTTTGTTTTTTCTTTGTTATTTGTTCGTATTTTTGCGATAAAAGACTCGAGAAACTTCACCGATGGGATAGAGAATAAAATCATTATTGTTAGCAGGAGGTAGACAAACTTCCCTTCCATCAATTAATTAACGAACTAACTAGCAGCGCATGATTCTCAAAAAAACACCTTTGAGCTATGAGTAGAATGTAGACAGTGTTCCAATTCGCTCCCCCGGGGCAAGATGGGTAAAACAGCTAAAGAAAAGAAAACACATGTTTTCACATACAAAAAACATACACGAAGCAATACTTTTACGTATGCATGGGGCGACAATCAACAAATTACTTCACCAACGTTTGTTGTTGGATTTCCATGTGATCGTTTTGTGGCTTCTTACCTTCGTGTTTTTTTACCAATTCCCTACCCACCCAACCATTTTCACCATATTGCCGTTTCAAATAGAACGGCGACAATTCGAAAAAAATTACACTCGAACAGAAAATCTTTTCTGTTGAAAAGCGTGGTGGTTTCGTTTCGCTGGTTCATTGGTTTGTTTTTTATATGAATACCGCATAAGAGTCTCAACTGCTCCCAACTGTCTAGAACCAGTGAGACTATGGCATACCCAAATAGGGTATGTTGTGAGGCTGAAGGTAGTGAGGAGGGGAAGGAGATTGGGAAGAGGAAGGTTGGGAAGTACCTGGCTATTCAGATCTGGTCACCAAACACGGTTCAAGCCATTTCAAGCAACGATTCGATTCTGAATGTTGGTCTTTTACCAGGGCGATACTTAGAGTATCTGCCACTCTGGAACGTGCCGCAAATATACTTTTTAATGTGTTATTTTTAATAAAAGTTATTGGCATACGCCGGGTTTGAGCCTTTGATCTTTGGATTCATAGTCGAGAGTCTTACCACTCGACCATGGAGGCCGTCAACCTGACCTTCCAAGAATATAAAATAAATGTGGTGTTTTGTGAATTATAAGACTTAATTAAGTGTGATGTTTTTTGTGGATCGTTTTGTTAATATACAATTAGGTAAAAATAATCAAGACCTTCAACTACATTGGTGAGTAAATGGTTTCACATTTTTCCTTCACTAATTCCATAATTATTTTTACTATCGTTAATTAGGCATTCCCATCAAGTAGTATAGTTTATTGTTTACAGTCCACTGTTTTCCAAATTAATTTGAAGCTGGAAACACATTCGGCGTTTCATCGAAGCTTCAGATCCAACAGTAGCTTAATGATATAAATAGAATGCATACACATATTTTTAAACAGTTCGACGATCCAAGAATGCAAAAAAATTTAGCCTAAAATATTCTGGTTCGTCATCATAAAAGAGACAAAAAGGCAAATACCTCGCATAAACATAATGCTAAACCAAAGAAAATACAACCAACAAGTGTAATACAACCTTTGAACAAAGAAGCTCTATGTTTTAAGCTGTGAAGTTATTCAATGAACTCCCACCTAGTATCAAACACATAATATGCTAAGAGTATCCCGAGTGGTAGATAGATACCACCGTTCAGAATTGAAACGTCACTTGAAATGGCTTTAGCCGTGTTTGGTGACCCGATCTGAATAGCCAGGTAATTCCCAACCTTCCCCTTCCCCATCTCCTTCCCCTCCACGCTACTCTTAGCCACACAACATACCCCTTTTGGGGGTGCCATAGTTGCACTGGCTCTAGACGGTTGGGATCAGTTGAGACTCTTGTGCGGTATTCACGTAAAAAAAAAAGAGAGGACTGACCCCCATACAACTCTCTCTTGGCACACGCTCCTCGCTTCATTCACATTCATACATCGTCTAAATCGTGTTACAAATGAAATTATTTCGTTACCCAAATTCAAGCCAATAAGCTGGACTTGCACCAATAAGTTTTCATCATTTTTGACATCATTGTAAAAACAGTCGATTTGTTCAACGTAAATCAAAAGCACGTAAGAATCACAAACGATGGTAAAAATTAAATGAACACATAAAATCAATTAATTACCTCATTAAGTCCAGCAAAACTTGCATTAAGAAATTACTCGGCGTAGTGTATTGTGATCTGTCAAAACTGACGGAAACAATTATGGAAGATCATTATCGAACGTAATTAATGCGTTTGAAAAGAGAATTGATAGACAAACGGCCGCAATACAACGAGATACAGGATAAAGTGATTTTACAGCATGACAATGCTCGACCTCATGTTGTGAAAGTGGCCAAGACATACTTGGAAACGTAGAAATGGGAAGTTTTACCCCACCCGCCGTATCTTTCAGACATGTTCCTTTTGACTTTCACTTGTTTCTATCAATGGCACACGACCTGGCTGACCAGCACTTCCGGTCTTATGAAGAAGTTAAAAATTGGATCGATTCGTGGATCGCTTCAAAAGATGACTAGTTTTTTCAACGCGGAATTCGTACGCTGCCCGAAATATGGGAGAAAGTAGTAGCCAGCGATGAAGAATGGCCTAAATAATGAACATATAATATTTTTTCTACGCAAAAAGGCTCAAATTTCGGTAAAAACGGCGAAAGCAAAGTTATACACCTTATTGAAAATCATTACAAGCTATTTTTTATGTCACAGAATCATGAGTTTTTTTTAGAAAAGGCATTTGTCTTTGTTGACTGAGCTATAATGCATTAATATTTTTATTGCAGTTTACCCTCGACTGACGTTTGTAGGTATCTTAATCTTAGTATACATTCGAATTATGCTTTTGTTTGAATAAAATAATCAAATAACTTATAATTACACTTAATATGTGGAATCGGTAATCCAGAGAAAGATTTGTGGAAGACGAAACAGATGAAGACGTCGTACTTTGTGACTTCGTAATCTACGTGACTGATAAGAGTGTTTTTGCGCAGATTTGTTTATGGCTGAAGAAAACACCGATGACCAAAAACCTCCAATTGAAGAAGAAGAAAAAAAAGGACTATTGAAAGAATATTAACAATCTTATAAGAATAGGGGATTAGAAAAAGACACGGAAAGTAAAAGGATTAGTTTGTGATCGAGTAAAAATAATTTTAACCTAATCTTAGTAATTATTTTCTCTATATTTTTTTCTATTTTCATTTTGTTCGAAGATTGCCAAAATTCTTTCAAAAATCAATATTACAATAAAGCGTAAAAGCTTTAATAGGTGAAGTTAAGTTTTAAAATATTTTGTTGTTTCATAATGTCAGGAAATATTCGAGATGAAAGTTTTACCGTATTTTTTGTCACCCGTTACGATAGTGGGGCAAAGTGCATTAAGGAATAATGGACCGGGCGGAAGTGCCGCCATCTTGACTCACTTCCGGTGGAGTTTTCGCGCCTTTTCCCATCTAATTCGCGCCATTTTTTGCTCACCTCCGTTTCCGGCGGACGGCGGCGCCGCCTGGCGGGGATATATTGAAAACGAAAGCGCTGCCCTATTGGATTCTGTAAACTTTTCATTTCGAGTTAAATCACAACTCGGCTTACACTCTGGAAAGGTATTTTTGGGTATAGCGAGCGAGCTTAAAAGCTTTGAATAAATGATTTATTTAGACATTTCTCTTAGAATGTATCGAAAAGTTAAACGCCAACAATAATTTAAACTCTATATCAAACAAAACATACTCCGAAGACTTGCAAATCATATCAGTAAGTTAATTAAAAACAGTGAATTCATGTAGCGCAGTTCACCTCAAGTTCGTTTTACACGTAATTAGTTAAATTAATATAACAATAGCAACGACAACATAATATATAACAGGTATGTTTGCAAATCAAAACTTTTAAAAAAAATCTTGATCGTTCATCATTAATCGTTAAAAATTTTTTCAAATATATGTATAACACTGAGTGTGTACATCAGCAGATTTAATAACAATTTACTTCAAGCATGTCTAAGAATTAGATGGATATTTATTTATTTAATTAAATACGCCCTCATGGGCTTTTACATAACATAAGATATAAAATAACAGTGACATAAAAATAACAATGACATAAAAAATAACAATGATCAGCACCCAAAAACATTACGAAATTGATAGAAATATTATCATGCAGATTAACACTAGTATTTTTGAAAGAGGTATGCTATTATAGCCTTCTTGTAACTAGATTCAGTGCAGTTGAATATATCTACTATTTCAGCGATAGAATTACTCACTGTTTGCAATCTAGGTACAAGCGAGTATTTAAGTGACTCAGTCCTGATATTATTGTTACATTTAAAAAGAATTTTGGATCGAGTGGATCTGTTAGGTACATAGAAAGTAGTTAAGCTAAGTAAATCAGGGCTGTCTATAATACCATTAACAATTTGAAAAATAAAAGTCAAGTCGGAAACAAGCCTCCTGTCTGAAAGTGTTAGTAATTTTAATTCTTTCACTGAATAATTATAATTTAAGGTTTCAATAGGTAGATATAAAGGTGTTTCGTTTTGTTTCGGTTTTCTCCTAACTTCTATCATTACAACTCAATGTCCTCACTATCTACTGAAAACCATATACTCATTGTCATCAAATATTTATTTTTCTTTTCCTACTTGTTATATTTACACTTTTTGCATTTTTTAAATCGTTTACTTATAATACAATATATTAATATTAATGTTTTAAGTACCAACATATTAACTGTCCTCAATCTTATTTCCTTTTCTTTGATTTGTTTGACAAATATGTTAATATGAATTTATATGTTACATCTGAATTTTTATACCTTTAGCTTCTGGTAAATTGTCTTTTTTTAATCCGTTGATGTACACATGCACTGTTATACCCATATCTGAACCTTTTTCTCTCCTGATTTATGATAACCATCATGATTTTAGATAGTTTTAATTTGTGTACATATTATGTATTATTTTCTCCTTGTTAGTTAATCTTACTAGCATAATTAATTTAGTATGAAACGCACTTGGGGTGAAATAACACAAAACTGCCTATATAAGTTCACTGTTATAATTATTATTGTTGTTTTAATATATATGTCATTTAACCTTGAAACGACATTTAAAATACTCAAAGTTCTCGGCTTCGATCGCTTAAGTTGCGGGTTCAAAATTAGGTCTTCGCGATTATTTTAAAGTCCACAACCCTTATAAAATAAAATAAGATCTGCCAAATTATTATATTAGCATCATCATCAATTTTTACAGTCTTCTTCTGACTTTTTGTTATTATGTTTAGGATTGTTAAAAAAATGGCTGCATTAAAGCTTCCAAATTTTTTTATAATCGTTAGCTCATCCATATAAGCTTAAAAGTTTGAAGAACAGACCATTGTATCATTATTTAAAACCTTGGAGAAACAATGTATGGAGAGAGAGCTAATTATTTTTACTCAACCTATACAAACTTGCGATAAATCACTTTCTCCGGGTTTTTACGTCGTACACCATGAGAGAGAAAGAAACTACAAAAATAATACTCCACTTCTACGTATTGTCACAATGATCTTAAGCTCCTGGGTCGCCGTGGGACTCCGCCCACATTTTTTACTATGCCACTAAACTTGACACAACTAAACGGTTTTTTAGGTTAGATACTATATTTTTGTTGATATCGATACTATGAAAAAGTGCTTGTACAAATAAACAAAAACATTATGTCGATATGTGATATGAATGGATGTATAAATACCCTAGCCTTGGTATTAGCCACGCCCAGGTCCGCCGAGTCAGGTAAAAATCATCAAAAACTGACTACACTGCCTTGGATTGATACCACTCCATATACTCTAAGTTTAAAACCTTAAGCATCTTCCTGTATTTATATGAATACAAACACATCTCTGGCTTGAAGCAATTTTAGAACATCATAAGGCTTTGAAAAAAAAGATTTAATTTATTTTCCAAACGTCCAAGCTCGGATAGTGACTAAAATATTTCTAAAAAAACTTTTTTTACGATTTTTTTTCCATTACAGGCATTTCATTAAAATATCGTAATAGTACTTAGATTTAGGAGTAAAAGTGTCGCATAGAAGGCATTCAAACTTTTAATTGAAAACAAATACCACGTTCTAAAAAACAAAGAAGAGTCGAGTGGGGTAATCCAAAAAAGCTCCGCTTCAAAAAAAAGTACACAAAAAGCGTTCATCGTATATTCACATATCGATATCGAATCAAATCAGTTAGACTTTGAAGTTTCGTATATTATATTTGATTTCTTTCGCCACAGTGGATTCGATACGCCTCCTCAAAGGGAGAAACACGCGGGGTATTCTTGCGACGCAAAGGGTTAAAGGGTGAAAGAGTGGAGGTTGAAGAGTGAAGAGTGAAGGGTGAAATGGCGAAAGCACCATTGAGGCCGGGCGCAGGGGTTATTTAATTGAGCGTGCCAACAAAAAAAAATACTCCGAGATTCAAATGCAAGAAATAGGTTTTTTATGTTATGTAGGTCACTGAATTCGAATAGGCTGGTCAAATCGAATTGGAGCACTTTAGTGCCGAGGGATGGTGAAGCTATTTTCGTGATTTATTCAGCTTTTGATAGTCGAGGGGTTAAGATCTTCTACTTTGATTTTTATTTTATTAATTTGTATGACTTCACAATTGATCAACTAAAAATAAAATTTTAAAAAAAATAATTTATTTACAGCACGTTCTAGAGTTATAGATTATCTCAATATCGTCCTGGTGAAGTATCGCCATTCAGAATCAAAACGTTGCTTGAAATGGCTTTAGCCGTGGTGGTTGGCCAGATCTGAATAGACAAGTACTTTCCTAACTTATTTAAAATAATAATAATAAAAACAGTAGCGTTGGGAAAAACTTAAATGTTTTGTGAATGCTTCACAAATTGCTATTTCTTTAAAATGAACCCTTCGCATTGAACACTTCAATTGAAGTTGAACTCGCAAAAGAGAGGTTTGAATTTATCCGGTTATTTGTTCAGTTCTTTTTGGAACCGGTTCCTTGCCGGAAAAGCACGTACTAAAGTACTAAAAGAACTGGAACTGATTCCTCGCCAAAAAAACACACACTAATCGGTAGCGCTTTTAAAAATGAAAAGAACTGTAACCGGTTCCTTGCCAAAATAAAAAGTACTAGTCGGTAGGAAAAGTGGAAAGAACTGGAACTGGTTCCTGGCTGTTAGATCAAAAATTTGAAGTTGGAATTCAATTGAAGTACTTATAATGAAGTAATTCTTTATAGGCTTTGAAGTTCACCTTCGCAGCTGTGCTGCTGCTAATTTAAGTAGTTATTTGTAATCTAACTTTTATTGGATTTTTTGTTCAATGAAATGAAGTACCAACTTCAATTGAAGTATATGTTCAATGAAACGAAGTTAATGATCGCTAAAATGAAGTACCAACGTCATTTAAAGTATTTGTCCAATAAAACGAAGTTATTGAAATGAATGAACGCTTAAATGAACTACTAACTTCAATCAAAGTATCTGTTCAATGAACAATCAATGAAGTAGGAACTGTTTGCCAAAAGAAGTAGTTTTTTGTAGCAGTTCTTTTAAAGCGGTCACAACGCTAAAAAAAAGTGAACTTACATGGCGAAGTTTTGTGATATTTCACCTCAAGTGCGCTTCATACTTAATTAATTATGCTAATAAGACTAACTAACAAGGAGAAAATAATATACAAATTAAAACTATCTAAAATCGTGATCGTTATCGTAAATCATGGGAGAAAATGGTTCAGATATGGGTAAAACAGATTAAAAAAAAAACAATTTACTAGAATCTAAGAGTCTAAAAATCTAATCAGCTACTATAAATAATCAAGCTGTGTAGTATAAAACAACACAGTTTGATATGAATAACTGTGCAGCCAAAAAAATCGAGATTTAATACATCGTTTGTTCAGCTATACGACGTGGACTTTTTTATGTTTTGTTGTAATTTTCATAAGCCTCAATACAAGCTTCAGGCGCACAGTTTACAAGCGCGCTATGCAAACAAAACAGTACGACATCAGAAAATTTTTTCTGGAAATTTATAGAGGTAACCCGAAATCATCAAATTCCTAATACAATATTTTTTATAATCTTCACAATTAGCAAAAAAGCCTATGTTATTAAATATCCAGCTCATTCAACGCACGCTCCTCTAGTGAGGGGAGGTAATACCTCTATCGTTAGGGGTGGTGGGAGGTGAGGGTGGTTTGGGAGGTGAACCCTCGTGACCTGTTAGGGCCGAGTAATGGAGCGAAACAGCTGTTTCCTTACGCTAACTTCACACAGAAAGGAAATTATTTCGAGGTGCTTACTTGCAGGTATGTACTCTCAATAGTGAGTTGGTGGATGGCTAGGCAAGGCTGCGTTCAGACGACGCGATTCGGGCGCGTCAAAATAATATTTATTGAGTTTTAAATTGCATTAGATCCTTAGTCTGTTTGACGTAGTAGGTCATTTAAGGAAGATAGTTTCATTTGTATTAAGTTTCAGGAGATTTCCTGTGAGTCATGTTAATATATATATATATATATTTTTTTATATGAATACCGCACAAGAGTCTCAACTGCTCTCAACCGTCTAGAGCCAGTGAGACTATGGCATCCCCAAATAGGGCATGTTGTGAGGCTGAAGGTAGTGGAGAGGGGAGGGAGATTGGAAAGAGGAAGGTTGGGGAGTACCTGATTATTTAGATCTGGTCGCCAAACACGTCTAAAGCCATTTCAAGCAACGTTTCGATTCTGAATGGTGGACTTTCACCAGGGCGATACTTAGAGTATCTTCCACTCTGGAACGTGCCGCAAATGTATTTTTTATTATTTTAATATGAATTAAATGTGTTTTGACACATATTAATTAAATAAAAGTTCTTGGCGCACGCCGGGTTTGAACCCGCGACCTTTGGATTCGTAGTCGAGCGTCTTACCACTCGACCACGGAGGCCGTCGAATGTATAATTCCATAATGTTGTGTTTCTTTTTTGTTGGATTTATTTATGTTTATAGTATTTTAATATAGTATTATTTAACTTTATCATACTTTTAATTTGTTTAACTTAGTGAATCGATCGTTATTTAAATTTTTTCAAATTTACTCAACGTGTTGTTCGATTAATTATTATTGAATATTTTTTTTAAATTTTTATAAAAAAAAAAAAAAAAATAATAAATTTCAGTAATGTATTTTCTACATAAAATAATATTATAAGATATAAAGGCTTACTCATAAACACGGTATGATTGTGTCAATAAATCAGATGTTAATACAAAATGATTCAAAGTTTTATTTAAAATATTTCAACTCTCACTAACAAATTAACCATCACACCTCAGAAGTAGGCACAGAAGATGGGCTGCCATACAACTCTGTCTTGACACACACTCCTTGCTTCATTCACATTCATACATCGTCTCATGTATACTCTTCTGTTATGGCTGATACGCACTCTTGACATGGCCCGACTCAAGTATTTGATTCACTCGATCGCGCCACACCTTCTTCGAGCGTCTTTGACTTATTTTACCATTCACTTTCGCCTCATCTCATACTATTTTCTTCGTTTGTCTGCTCAACGTGCTAAAACAATCTAAGCGTCTCTTTCCTAATCCTATTCGTTGCGCTTACATTGGCATGGCATTCTTTCCAGATATCCACATTTTTTACAGGGTTATTCACGGTTTTACTGCACAGACGCTTCAAGGACCTCATCTCTACAACATTCAGTCTTCTTTCATCCTTGCTTTGCAACTGTTACAGCTTACTTTTTTTATATTTAATAACGCACAAGAGTCTCAACTGTTCCTGTCTACAACCAGTGTAACTATGGCACCCCCAATCTGGAAGGGGTTATGAAACTGAAAGTAGTGGGGAAAGGAAGAAGATGGATAAGTAAAAGGTTCAAAAGTACTTGGCTATTTGGATCTGATCACTTTATACAGCTAAAGCCATTTCAAGCAACATTAAGATTCTAAATGGTGGGCATTTACCAAGGCGATACTTAGAGTGTCTACCACTCTGGAACGTGCCGCAAATATACTACACGCATATTGTTAAATAGAAATGAAAGATGTTATGATAACAATCACATAAAAAACATTTCCGAACGCCGGGTTCGAACCCGCGACCTCTGAAATGAAAGTCGAGCGTCTTACCCTTAGAGTACTAGAGTAGTATCTATCCAAGGCAGTGAAGTCAGTTTTTGACTTGTTTTTGATGATTTTAACCTGACTCGGCGCACCTGGGCGTGGCTAAAACTAAGACTACGGTATTTATACATTCATTCATATCACATATCGACATAATGTTTTTGTTTATTCGTATAGCCACTTTTTCACAGTATTTTCATCAACAAAAATATAGCATATAACCTAAAAAACCGTTTGGTTGTGTCAAGTTTAGTGGCATGATAAATAATGTGGGCGGAGTCCCGCGGTGAACCAGGAGCTTAAGATCATTCTTACAGTATATAAAAGCGGTCTCTTTCTCTCTCACAGTGTACGACGTAAAAACCCGGAGAAAGTGATTTATCGCATGTGTGTGTGGGTTGGGTAAAAATAATTAGCTCTCCCTCCATATATTGTTACTTCAAGGTTTTACCACTCGATCACCGAGGCCGTCGAAACTTATTGTAACATAATACTGAAGCAGCGTTTTTCATGATCGTATCATCATTCAGTTCAATACAGTGTAGACGGTGCATAAGTTAGGTTAGGTTTACTAACGCGCGTTTAACGATTCGCTACCAAAAACGTTTCATGAGAACAACGTCATAATGTCCTTGGAAACATGTGAATGTAAGTCATTAACCGATTCAACCAAACGAATGTGAAAGCTTGATGCGGAAGAAGTAGGGCAGGCGAGTAGAACCTTATTGCCTGGTTATGACGCCTGGCTGCAGGTAAGAAATCTTACCTGAGTTTGAGATTGGAAACTAAATAGCCACTTTCTGTTCTCAACGACTCGACGTTCCTTTTCAGCTCACCTTTATTTTGACCCATTCTTCCAAATTCATCACACTTACGTTTTACTCAAAATTAAAAGTAAATAAGTATCTGATAGTATTAATACTATAAGCCGTCTTCTGCCCCTTTCGATGGTAAAATTGCTCATACATACAAAAGTATGAAATTTTATTCCGATTACGGTCCTTCACGATTTACTCACTATGTTACTTTTGATGTGTGTGTCTTGAGTAAACCACGCGGGAGCGGGTTTTATCTGCTAGTATACGAGTATATATACTGTCGCTGTAAACGGTAAAGGGCTACACCAAAGCACTTTACAATTTTATTTGTTATACAATAAAATTCGTAAGTCTTCAGTACCTGGTTGGATTATAAAATTTTTTTAACTCAAGTAACTCAATGCTCTCACCAAGTCAGTTAAAGCGACGAAAAAAGGTTAAAAGTCCTAAGCTTGTGTCGCTTGAGTCGAGCCTTCTCCCAAATAATAAATAAATTATAAATGGCTGAATGGTCACAAAATTCTTCAGAATCAAACAATCTTGTCTAGACAAGAGATCACGGAGAACATACGTTAAAGTCGATGCTTGAACAGACAATGTGCATTGAACATGTACGAGGTCTGTTCAAAGAAAAAAGTGAATTTTGAATTTTCGCGGGCTGTGTACATTCGATTATCGATTTTTTGTTGTTGTTATGTTGGTACACGTATGTTTATCATATGTTGTGATAAACAAATGTGTACCAACATAACAAAAAAAATCGATAATCGAATGCACACAGCCCGCGAAAATTAAAAATTCAACATTTCTTTTGAACCGGCCATGTATTATGTAACCCCATGGTATGAGTAATGAGGTGCAATGTAGTAAGATACATAAAAAAAACATATATATTGACATTTACTTTTTTAATATAAACAGAAACTGTTACAACTTTGTAACATTTCACCAGAAAGACGCATAACTCTGTCTCATTTGAAATAATAATAATAATAATAACATTGCATTTACATAGCGCAGTTTTGTGATAATTCACGTTAAGTGCGCTCTACTAGAACAAACTTGAAATCGAAGATGTTTTTTTTTAAAGTCAACCAGATACTGAAGAATTTTACTTTGAAACAAACAAAAAAACATTCAAGTGCTCTGGTGTAGCCTTCCTAAAATGGAGTTTCAGCCTTTTTACCTTTCTGGTGAGGATATTATGCATTGTCTGTTTAGTTGCTGAGTGGACATATACGTTGAGTTCCCACCCTGGCGTCGTCATTCAATTCCTCTGCTAGCTAAGTCATTTATCATTGCACAATCAACATTTCAGCGGCCTCCATGGTCGAGTGGTAAGACGCTCGACTAAGAATCCAAAGGTCGCGGGTTCAAACCCGGCGTGCGCCAATAACTTTTATTTAATTAATATGTGTCATAGCACATTAAATTCACATAAAGATAATTTAAGAAAAGTATATTTGCGGCACGTTCCAGAGTGGTAGATATTATAAGTATCGCCCTGGTGAAAGACCACCATTCAGAATCGAAACGTTGCTTAAAATGGCTTTAGCCGTGTTTGATGACCAGATCTGAATAGCCAGGTACTTTCCAACCTTATTCTTCCTAATCTTCTTCCCCTCCCCACTACCTTCAGCCTCACAACATGCCCTATTTGGGGATGCCATAGTCTCACTGGTTCTAGACGGTTGGGAGCAGTTGAGACTCTAGTGCGGTATTCATATAATTATTATTTTTTTACACCGTTTATTATGATGGTAGTAGAAGCTTGAATTCGTAAACCAAAAACGTTTTTACGTAAAACAATTTATTAATTATGTTTTCGAGAGAAGCACTCACTGTGTGGTGTGACGTTCTTACACTCTAACGTAAAATATTACAATTATAAACATAGTTTTTCATATTGCCTTTAAGCGAGTGTCTCACGTTAGCCACAGCCTTATGATAAAGCTTTCCCCAGTAAAAACAAGATGGCGACCATATTAAGTGTGGGGGGTGGTTGGTTAGTTTCCGGTTCCCTCATCCAATAAGACGTAAGACAATGCCCTCTGGCGGCGAGGAGTGGAAGCAGACGAGCTATTCCTTGGAGGAAATTGCACCCTATATCTACTTTTTAGTGCTGAGGTTGCAGAGTGCAAAGGGTTGCTTACTGAACACCCAATAATTATGTATAAACCTCTTTTCATTGGAAGTTATCACTTTTACTAAAACCCTTGTTACCAAATTAGAAACATTATTTCTGATTCTAAGGTACAAGCACGCGTTACCGTTATATTTTAGTTTTTTACGCAATTCCCCATGAAAAGGAATATTTTACCTAAACTAACTAACTAACCTTCGCCCCGATTCCCCGCAGGGGTAAAAAAAGAAGATGGACCACCAAACAACTCTGTGTCAGCTCACACTCGTTTCTCCTTTCACATTTATTCATAGTCTTTTAACATACATTGCCTGTTCAAAATAAAAGGTGAATTTTGAATTTTCGCGGGCTGTGTACATTCCATAATCGATTAATTTTTTCGTTATGTTGGTACACATATGTTTATCATATGTTAGCATTATTAGCCATTTTGGATCAGCGGTTTGTTTTTGACAACTGGATAGGTTAGTCACGTTTTTGTGTGTTCTTCGATTTTTTACTCTTGAAAAAAATGAATCAAAGAATATGACAAAATGTAACAATTTCGGAACAAACTTCGCTGCCACACGTTTCACGCCCAAAACATCCGAGAAAATGGCATGACCTGATTCAAGTATTTGATTTACTTGATCGTGCCACGTCTTCCTCGGGCGTCCTTGACTTCTTCTCCAATTTACTTTCACATCATATATTATTTTCACACTCCTCTCTTCGTTCATTTGCTCTTCAAGCCCAAAAAATCCTGGCGTCCCTTTCTTGATCCTATTCATAACGCTCCCAACAGCCTTGCATTCTTTCCGGATATCCACATTTTAAATACGTTCATACATGGTTTTACCGCACATACGTCTCACGAATCTCATTTCCACAGCATTCAGTCTACTTTCATCCTTTCTCTGCCAGTTCCATGCTTCGCTGCCATACATCAGGGTTGGTATAAGCACTCCATTGTGGTCTGCTGGCTTCGCTTCCTTGGGCAATTTCTTTTTTTGCGCCAACAGCGTTCAGTTCTTCATTAATGGAGTGTTTTGCATTCAACCTTTTTTCAATATCCTCATCAGCCTTTCCGTCTCTCTAGAACACACTTCCTAAATACATAAACTCATCCACTTGTTCCAAGTATTCATCATTCACAACTACATTGCACGTTTTGGGTACGAGAGGGGTAAAGCGTACAACTGTATTGGCAAGTTAGATTATTGATTTCTTCTGAACACGAAAACTACACAAAAAATCCTGAACTCCATTAAGTCACTTTTATCACCACAAAATATAATATCCATGCAAGTACGCCGGCGACCTCTCTCACACGGAGAGCTTTTCCATAGAGGAGGTCTAGTACCTAATTTCCTGTTGGAACGGTTGAAAGCAAGCCTCAAGGAGGAGCTTATTCAAATCAACTTCACCTGTGCTTATTAAACCACAAAGGGAGGAAAAAGAGGTGTTCTATTTGCAAGCTTAATGAAGCGCACTGTTACAAATGTTGATGTACGAACTTTATTCCTTATTATTATTACCTAGCAGATTTGGTTTAGGCAGGCTTCACCGGGGTTGTGTAATAAATATCGCCCCGGTGAAAGACCACCGTTCAGAATCGAAACGTTGCTTGAAATGCCTTTGACCGTGTTTGGTGACTAGATCTGAATAGCCAAGTACTTCCCAATCCTCCTCTTCCCGATCTCCTTTGCCTCCCCACTACCTTCAGCCTCACACATAGCGTATCTATTTGGGGATGCCATAGTCTCACTGGCTCTAGGCGGTTGGGAGCAGTGGAGACTCTTGTGCGGTATTCGCATAAAAATAAAAATAAAACGCCACGATCAAATGAATCAAATCCTTGAGTCAGGCCATGTATAGAGTCAGATTTGCAAAAGAGTGTGAATGAGATGATGTATGCATGTAAATTAAGCAAGGAGTGAATGTCGAGACAGAGTCGCCTCTCTGCCTATCCCTGCGGTGAAACGGCGTGAAAGTTAAACAAAATTAGAGTTTTGTTTTTACATTAACCCCTCAATTTCTCTAAGGGCCTTTGTCATCTTTGGGGATGCTTTGTAAAGGGTATTTTCGAGGAAAGGAAGGAGTGAACCTGGGTCTTGAAGAGACTCTTGTTGTAGGGGGGAGAAAAAACACATTTCATTCAATTCAGATTCAATTTCATAGACGAACAGGGTCAGAAAAGCGATCCGTTCTCACGTGTCGAATGTTAACGGTGTATAAACATTGTCAATGTACAGGAGGCCTCGAGGGCAAATATTTTCCTTCAGGGGCTTTGTCAACTTCGGGGATGCTGTGTGGAGGGACTTTTGAGGAAAGGAATGAGTGAACTTGGTTCATAAAAGGCTCATGTTGAAGGAGGGAGGAAACACAAAAGCCGACAAATCGTTCCACAGCTGAGCTATTGAACATAAGAACGAGTAGTAAAAGCGTATCTCAACCGTGTACACATGTTGGGCGCGCATTCGGCGAGTTTCCCGATTATGCATCGGTACCGAAGAGATCAATGAAGTAAGTTCTTCGGAGCACCTTCCATTGAAATACCGGTAGAACAAAAATAGCATTCTCATGTAACGTCTTTGCTCCAAAGATTGCAATCCGTTCGTTAAGATGCATCAAACGGACGGCCCGCTTCTGCGCGAGTGAGTCGAGAGTTTTTTCCGATATTTGGGGGCTGCAGACCAAAGGTGGATGCCAAATTTAACAGCGGGGCGCAGTAGGGCGCAC
Organism: Drusus annulatus; assembly: GCA_022651775.1. Taxonomy (NCBI): domain Eukaryota; kingdom Metazoa; phylum Arthropoda; class Insecta; order Trichoptera; family Limnephilidae; genus Drusus; species Drusus annulatus. Next base: position 119,111 of record JAGWCC010000223.1, on the reverse strand, counting down.
AGAAATAAATTAAGAAATATTAGTGTGAAAAATGGCAAGTTATTTTTATAGAGAATACCGCACAAGAGTCCCAACTGCTCCCAACCATCTGGAGCCAGTGAGACTATGGCATCCCCAGTTGGGGTATGTTGTGAGGATGAAGTTAGTGGCGAGGGGAAGTAAATGGGGAAGAGGAAGGTTGGGAAGCTGTTATAAAGTGTTGCCATTCAATAGTTTGATTTAGAGTCAACACAAGGTAAGAGATAAAAAATTAAGTAAGAATTTATTTTAAAAATATAATGCTTATTATTTTTATACATTTTTTATTTAAATGATATCAATAATTTTCAACGATAATATGAAACAGAAATAAAAACAAAATACATGGCCTGTTCAAAAGAAAAGGTGCACTTTGAATTTTCGCGGGCTGTGGTGTGCATTCGATTATCGATTTTTTTTGTTATGTTAGTAAACATATGTTTATCATATGTTGGCATTATCAGCCATTTTGGATTAGTGGTTTGTTTTTGACAGCTGGAAAGGTTAGTCACGTTTTTGTGTGTTCTTCGATTTATTACTTTTGAAAAAAAATGGATGAAAAATTGAAAAAAAAAAAATTTATAATTTTCAAATGAAGAATGAGATCGATTAAAAATGCCAGTTGCTTGTAAGGTCTCGGTGGCACGATTGGCAGAAGCGTTACTCCCGGATAGAGTAGAGGATCCGAGTTTGAATCTAAGTCGCGACGTATCATATTAACGTCAAAGATTATTATTATTATTTCAATGACTTTTTTTTTAAAGTTGTCACATTTACAACCGATTTATAAACTTGAAATTCACGTGCGTTGACAGCCATGTGACCGGTATGCGCACAACGCGCCAATCGCGTTCAGCCGCCTCTCCGCTCTGAACCGGTCTAAAACAGACACGGGTTCCACAGGGCACAGAAAACTTGTCACTCTTCGTCAGTTTGAATTGATCCGTTATTCATATGGCATTGATACGTATGGATTTTAGTTAGCAATTAACGTGTTAAATACTATAATAATAATAATAATTGCCTGATTTATATAGCGCCGTTTTCGTGACAGAAATATCACCTCAAGGGCGCTTTACAGCATTATAAATATAATATTTAAACTAAGACTTATTGTTAACTAATAACTAGTGACTTACAACTAACAAATATACATTAAAACAAATATACTAAATGAGGGGCTTAGAAGCAAAGGCAGCAATCTCCAAATACGGTTCTGTAGCATTGTCAACTTTTGAATGATTATTATAAAGAAATGGAGAATGAAGTGTACAAAAATGTTGGTGCACATTAAACTAGGAACAATTTGAAACAATTATCTCTAAATTTATCAACATATTCACAAAAGAAAAGTGCAATTAACGTTAAATCAACTTTCCAAGAAATAATTTAAAATGAAGGAGATTGCTGGCTTTGCTTCTAAGTTCCTCAAATAATGGTTGTTGCCCGTGTTGTCAGATCTAGGGTAGAAAAAATGAAGTAAGTATATTATATATTTATATATAAACTATTTATCGTACTTGGACTGAGTGATCAAAACTCTACTGAAGCAAATTGACGTGCAAATTGGGGTATGATAATTTAAAAAAGCTGTGTCTGTAGTTTTGCTCTGAACTCAGTTGAGATGTCAATATTTCGCAGATCTGAAGGGAGGTTATTCCAAGCTGTGGGGCCTGCTACGGTAAAAGCTCGCTCTCCGAAACTGGTGTTGGGATTGCGTTTAGGTAATGTGAGTCTACCTACGGCCGTTGAAGATGCTGATCGAATAGTAACTTGTCTCGTGTTAGTATCGCTTGGAATGCACAGTTCCGACAAGTAAGGCGGCGCCATGTCATGTTTCGCCTTAAAAATCATCCAGCACAGTTTGAATTGGATCCGTTCAGGACATTTAAGCCAATGAAGGTTCTTAAGATGTTGCGATATATGGGAATATTTGGAAACGCCAGTTATCAGCCTTGCTGCAGCATTGAAAACTGACTAAAGTCTGTCAGTGTACTCGTATATTTTAGGGAGACTTGCATATATGCCATTGCAATAATCGAGTCGTGACACAACGTATGAGTTTACCAACATCTTTGAGGCTTAAGACGTAATATTTCTTCTAATGGATTTTATTTGACGCAGGTGAAAGAAACCTGCGCTCACTGTTTTATTACTATGGATTATAACAACCGATTTTCCTACAGCACGGATACAATACCCGGGTTTAATAAAAGCTAATTTTAACGTCAGCGGGACAACTTTGCAGAGGTTCATGCCGAAGCGTAAAATACATAAATATTCGATAATTTTAATCAGAAAATAATATCAGTTCGCTTAAAAGTTGCTTCCCTTTTCCCTTCGTCGAATGGCGGGCGGGATCTTATTTATAATGAAAGAAGTCGAAGAGGCGCTGCCCCCGCCCTTACCCCGCCCAGAGCAGGTGGAATAATTAATTGGCGAAACTGCCAATTGTCTAGCTAATAATGCCCAGCTCTCCATGGATGTTCCATGTTTACAGGAAATTATATTAAAGGCCCCTGGCAGGTACTAAGTTCCTGCAAAACCTTGGAGAGGCAATCACTTATTTATTCAAACTTTGGAAATATTTTAGTCCTACGGTGATAAACCGACGGAAGCCCGTCGTGGGCGTGTCTGTGTGCCCAAAACACACATTGACACATTTAACGAACATGAAATAATAAATTGTATAAGACCTTGTGAATGATTTGGGCGTGTAGAGCGAATGGACGAAGAAAGGAGTGTGAAAGAAATATATGATGCTAAAGTGAATGGAAGAAGAAGTCAGGAACGCCCGAGGAAGACATTTTTAATTTTTTTTTTCACATGATTACCGCACAAGAGTCTCAACTGCTCCTAACCGTCTAGATCCAGTGAGACTATGGCATCCTTTATAGAAGTATGTTGTGAGGCTGAAGGTAGTAGAGAGAAGAAGAATATAAGGAAAGGCAAGGTAGGAAAGTACCTGGCTATTCAGATCTGGTCACAAAACACGGCTAAAGCCGTTTCAAGCAACGTTTTAATTCTGAATGGTGGTCTTTCACCAGGGCGATACATAGAGTATCTACCACTGTAGAACGTGCCGCAAATACGAGTTTAATATATTTATTTTATATCAATTAAATGTGTTATGACACATATTAATTAAATTAAATTTATTTGCGCACGCTGGGTTCGAACCCGCGACCTCTGGATTCGTAGTCGAGCGTCTTACCACTCGACCATGCAGGCCGTCAAACAAGAACGAAGACATGGCACGATCATTGAATCAAATACTTGGATCAGGCCACGTGAAGAGTCAGAATAACAGAAGAGTATGTATGAGACGATGTATGAATGTGAACGAAGCAAGGAGTGTGTGCCGAGACAGAGTTGTATGGCGGTCAGTCCTCTCTGCCTACCCCAGCGAGGAAACGGCGTGATAGTCAGTACAAGACCTTAGTTCTTAATTGACGTTTTACCTCTAGTATTTCATATTATCTGTCTCTTTCTCTCTGTTCCTTTGTTATAATTTAAATGTTATTCTTTTGCTAACTTACTGTTCTCTTATTTTATTGTATATTGTGTTCTCCCTCTGTATGCCTATACCATATAACCAGTCTATGGATTATTTTTGTTAAGTTTAATTTTGTACCCTAATGATGCTTAATAGCGTTGTGACCGCTTTAAAAGAACTACTTATTTTGGCAACAGTTCCTACTTCATTCATTGTTCATCGAACAGATACTTTAATTCACTTTGGTAGTTCATTCATTTCACTAAAAAAATACTTCAATTGAAGTTGGTAGTTAATTTTAGCGTTCACTCATTCCATTAACTTCATTTCATTGAACAAATACTTCAACGGAAGTTAGAATACAAAGAACTACTTTGTAAATTCGCAGCAGCATACAGTTGTGAAGGTGAACTTGTGATTTTTATTTTGGCGAGGAACTAGTAAGTGTGTATTGGCGAGGAACCAGTTCCACCTCTTTTCGTTTTTTAATCTCTACCGACAAGTTCGTGCTTTTTCGGCAAAGGAGAAGGCCAAAAGGAACTGAACAAATAACCGGATAAATTCAAATATCTCGACTTCAATTGAAGTGTTCACTGCGAAGGGTTCATTTTAAAGAACTAGCAATTCGTGAAGCATTCACGAAACGTTGAAGTTTTTCCCAACGCTAATGCTTAAACTAATTGAAACTGGTTTGTCATAAATCAAATAAAATCTGCGGTCTCATACAAAGTTATTATTCCATTTTCATTAAGCTCATTTTTCTTTACTTCTCCTAAAATTGATCAAATATTTTGACGCATTGAAATTATTTTTTAAATATATAGTCATTGTCACTGGCCTGTTTGTTGACAAGTAGTAAAGAGTCTTTTAATATTTGGGCAAAATTGATTTTGGTATACTTGACTTTTGCTACAGAGCGCTGGAAGCACTCATTACTAGCGTTGGGAAAAACGTCAATGTTTTGTGAATGCTTCACGAATTGTTAGTTCTTTAAAATGAACCCTTCGAAGTGAACACTTCAATTGAAGTCGATCTCGCAAAAAAGAGATCTTTATTAGAAGGTATCTTAACTCTATCGCTGAAATAGTAGATATATTCAACTGCACTGAATCTAGTTACAAGAAGGCTATAATAGCATACCTCTTTCAAAAATACTAGTGTTAATTTGCATGATAATATTTCAATCAAATTAATTATGTTTTTGGGTGCTAATCATTGTTATTTTTTTATGTCACTATTATTTTATGTTTTATATCATATGTTATGTAAAAGCCCATGAGGGCGTATGTAATTAAATAAATATAAAACTTATCCGGTTATTTGTTCAGTCCTTTTTGGAACCAGTTCCTCACCGAAAAAGCACGAACTGGTCGGTAGAGATTTAAAAACGTAGAAGTTCTTTCAAAGAAATGAAGTAATTAAATTAATGAACGCTAAAATGAACTACCAACTTCAATAAAAGTATTTGTTCAATGAAATGAAGTTGATGAAATGGATGAACGCTAAAATGAACTACGTTCAATGAACAATGAATGAAGTAGGAACTGTTGCCAAAAGAAGTAGTTCTTTGAAGTAGTTCTTTCAAAGCGGTCACAACGCTACTCATTACCCTTCTAAGAACTGTCTGTTCAGTGTTCACAGAGTAATGAGAAAAGTAAAACAATTTACTTCGGATCCGAAGATTGCGGTCAGAGCGAATATTAAGATGCTGAAGTTAGTGCGATCTGAATGGCAAATACACTGCTATTCAGACACAGTAATTAAACATAGCTAAGGCTATTTAATGACGACCCTACCCCTGGTCTTTAATCACGACAATAATGAGAGGATTTGAATATTTATAATTATTAAACTTTTATGAGGATTCAATAATCGCAGCTGGTATCGAATTACTCCTTTGTTAGAACAATTTTTATGTTTTCAAAGGAAGAAAATACGTTGTGGCCTGACATTGTAACTGAAATTAATGTTTTTTTTTAAATAATATCAATAATCAACATCACAAATATGAAACAGAAAAAGACAGCAAAAATAAAAGACAATGGTCACAACAGAAACTCGAATTCGAGTCATTTACTCTATTCGGGAGTAACGCTTCAACCAATTCAGCCATCGGAGCTTATTAAAAACGGACAACAACAAAAACAATAATCTTCAATGAAATTATGAGATTAATTATACCAATTATAATTATTATATAAACCAACAAAAAAATGTATTGTTAAGTAAAATAATAAATAAATTTAAAATGTCGTCTTCTAATAAGGTCCCGATGGCTAAATTGGTTGAATCGTTACTCCCGAATAGAGTAGAGGATCCGAGTTCAAGTCTCGGTTGTGACCATTATCTTTATATTTTCTGTTTCATATTTGTGCTGTTGATAATTGATATTAATCAAATATTTTTATAAAAAAGGAATGCTTTGAAGTTAATTCCAATTTCAAAAGAATATTTTGTTTCAACTATTTTATTATTTTATTCATAACATTGTTTCTTAGATTATTTTTTTTTGCATTACCTACCTCACTAGGTCATTAAACCTGTCCTGAGGTAAGTGACAGTGAACACAAGTAGAATAATTTTTAAAAATGATGATATTTGTTACACAATGTTCTAGTGTGTCATGGTGACAAATTTCAAGTGCTATTTTAGGAGGTTTTCAATTTCCTTGCGGTCCTTACTCATTAGCCATTTAGTAATGTTTCGATTGAGGGAGTACATATTGGTGATGGCTACAGTCTGTGGTGGGAGTTTGTTGTAAGTGTGAGGCGCGATGTACATATGGTGTCTTTGTGCAAAAGCTGTATTGTATTTAGGTACTAAAAGTCTTTTTTGGTGTTTGGTCCTTGTATTTTTATTATGTGTGATATACATTAAGGATTTTGAAGAATGAGTTATTTTTAACACTATTTTAAGATACAACTGTCTGATATCGAGGATTCCTAAAAGTTGAAAGAGTTTTTCTAATTTGTTTATACACATGTGTCTGCTAGTTTTAGTTACAACGTATGTGCGTCCTTTGTAAACTAACTTTTAGTATGTATTTTTTAATTGATCGTGGTTTATGGCATGTTATTAATGTATTTTGTACCACAAGACCCTTTATATCTGTAAAAGCTTCTTATTCAAGAAATAGACAACGTTATAAACCGCTTGGAGCTAGAAAGTAATGTAACGTAAGCAATGGTTAGTTGCTTGGTAGTACACCGCAATTAGTTATTTTCTGTCATGTTTTAGAATATATTTTTTTAATTACTGCAAGAAAATCTATTTCGAATATATACGTACAAATATTTGGAATGGTTTTATATAGCTTGAGGTAATATGTTTACGAGATGCGGAAAGGCTGATAAGGATATTAAAAGAAAGGTAAACGCAGGAACCTTCATTAATTGAGGACTGAACGATGTTGGCGCAAATAAGAAATTGTACGAAGAAGCGAAGCTAGCAGTCAGATAGTGAGGCTTGTAACTGGCAGAGGAAGGATGAAAGCAGACTGAATGCTGTGGAAATGAGATCATTGAGACGTATGTGCGGTAAAACCATGTATGAACGTATTAAAAATGTGGATATCCGGGAAGAATGCAAGGCTGATGTGAGCCTTATGAATAGGATCAATAAAAGGACGCTTAGATGGTTTGGGCATGAAAAGCGAATGACCGAAGAAGAGATTGTGAAAAGAATATATGGTGCGAAAGTGAATGAAAGAAGAAGTCAAGGACGCCTAAGGAAGACATGGCCCGATCAAATACTTGAATCGGGTCACGTGAAGAGTCAGAATAACAGAATAGTGTGTATTAGACGATATATGAATGTGGATGAAGCGAGAAGTGTGTGCCAAAACAGAGTTATATGGCGGTCCGTCCTCTCTGCCTACCCTTGCGGGGAAATGCCATGATTTTTCAATATTTTTTATATGATTACCGCATAAGAGTCTCAACTTCTCCAAACCGTCTAGAGCCAGTGGGACTATGACATCTCCAAATAGGGCATTTTTTGAGGCTGAAGGTAATGGGGAGAGAAAAGAGATTGGGAAGAGGAAGGTTGTTAAGTACCTGGCTATTCAGATCTGGTCACCAAACACGGCTAAAGCCGTTTCAAGCAATGTTTTCGATTCGAATGGTGGTCTTTCACCAGGGCGATACTATGAGTATCTACCACTCTGATATGATGGTTAGCTAGCTAGTTAGTTAGCTTGAGTTTCAGCGGCGACTGAACAGCACTATGAATTTGAAAAAATGACCTCTAGGTATAATATTCCTTTCTTTGAGTACCTAATTTTTTTCATAAAATACACAGGTTTCCAGTTGAATTATTTTCTAAGAAATCATTAATACCATTGTTAAAGGCTTCGTTTCCCACACCCGACAAATTTGCAAAGCGTTTGACTTTATATATAAAGTATCAAGTACCAAAGCTTCTCTTTCAAATCTTTCAAATTGGAGGTGTTTTGCTGTAATTCATAGCAACAATGATTTCACAGTGAAATTCTAAACATCACGGAGTATGATATTGAATATTCATTGGAACTAGCTTTAAGAAGCTTAAAGCACTCTTATTTATCTGAACTTCGAAAGATCGAAGGCAATTTAATTTTAACCATCATTCTTGTCCTTTCAATGACAAATATATAATAATAATACATTTAACACGAGAGATAGAGTGAGCTTTGCTTGTACATATATATCAAAGTGGATCGATCAGTAATATCAAGGCTATATCGATGAATAAATCACGGTGAATCTATCATCGAAATCAAAGCTATATTGATGAACAAGGTGAATCAATCAGCAATATCGAGGCTATAAACCTTAGTGTAACTGAAAGTAAAAATCGAACGTACAACCCGGAGGAGGGTGACGTAGTTTCATCATTTGATATTGCTTATTAAAGCGTTTTCATGACATTTGGTAAAACTTGGAGTAATACGTCAGTAAAGTTTATCTATGATATTAACTGATCGGTAATATTGAAGTTGTATATTGATAAATAAATTTATTGATTGATATTTGATTGCTTTTAAAAAATATTATTATTACTTAGGATTGAACGCTGTTGGCGCAAATAAGAAATTGACCAAAGAAGCGAAGATAGCTGTCCACAATGGAGTGCTTATTACCAAGCCTGATGTATGGCAGTGAGGCATGGAACTGGCAGAGGAAGGATGAAAGTAGACTGAATGCTGTGGAAATGAGATCCTTGAGACAAATGTGCGGTAAAACCATGTATGACCGTATTAAAAATGTGGATATCCGGAAAGAATGCAAGGCTGATGTGAGCGTAATGAATAAAATCAAGAAAGGGAGTCTTAGATGCTTTGGTCATGTAGAACGAATGAACGAAGAAAAGAGTGTGAAAAGAAAATATGATACGAAAGTGAATGGAAGAAGAAGTCGAGGACACTTGAGCAAGACATGGCACGATCAAGTTAATCAAAAACTTGAATAGGGTCATGTGAAGAGTCAGAATAACAAAAGAGTATGTATGAGACTATGTATGAATGTAAATGAAGCAAGGAGTGTGTGCCAAGACAGAGTAATTTGGCGGTCCGTCCTCTCTGCCTACCCCTGCGGGGAAACGGTATGATGGTTAGTTAGTTAGTTTTTTAAGAATGACTACGAATCTTGAAGTCGTGGGTTCAAGCCCAGCATGAGCAATTATTTGTTAATTAAAATTACTCATAACACTTTTAATTCATTTAAAATATTATTAAGCTAGTATATTTGCGGCACTTTCCAGAGCGGTAGATACTTTAAGTATCACCCTGGTGAAAGACCACCATTCAGAATTGAAACATCGCTTGAAATTGCTTTAGCCGTGTTAAGTGACCAGATCTGAATAGACCGGTTTTTCCCAACCATCTCAATCTACCCCATCTCCTTCCCCTTCCCATTAACTTCAAACTCACAACATACCCCAATTGGGTATGCCATAGTCCCACTGGCTCTAGACAGTTGCAAGCAGCTTGGACTCTTCGCAGATCAGCATAACATGTATCTTCTTTCCAATAAATTTCGCCACTCCGATTTCCTTCCACCATCAACTTCCGTCAGCCTCTTAATATTGTCCAAAAACACATGCGCCATATTAGTAAGTAATTGGATTGTTTTTGTAGCGCCGTTTTCGTGATATAATCACCTCAACGGTGCATGAAAACACAAAAGAGTGAATCTCAGATATGGGGGCCAGAGTACACCGCCTATGTACTAATGGTCGAGAAAATTCAAAACATTTTTTTACGGTTCCTCTACATGAGAGAGTTTGGTTTTAACCGATGGCGGTTTCCAACAGCGTTTGTCTCGGAAATGCTGGGTATCTGCAGCCTTAGTTCGAGGAGGGATATAGCATTACTGCTTTTTACTCATAAACTCCTGAACGGTGTATTTTTAATACCTGACATCCTGGCGGAAATTGGATTTTATGTCCCTGATAATTTCACGCGAGGCCGCCAACACAGGCTTCTGTTTCTTTTCAGGTGCAGAACAAACTTACTAATGGTGATGCCCCTGGGAAGACTAACTAGGTTAATTAACTGCCTCGCAAGTTTAAGCAAGAACTAGCTATTAAGGGTCAGCACTCAAAATGACACTTAACGTTACTTTCTAGCATTCTAATACAAGCAATCCTACAAATGATATTTCAGAAATTTTTCCATGGGTAGTTAGATAAATGTTTGAGGTTTCCAGTGAATACAATATTACAACTTTAATCCAATAAATTGCATAAAAAACATTGTAAAATGTCTGTAAAAGGTGCAGTTTTGGAACCAAAAAAGGTATTTTGGAACGTTTTACCTAAAATTCTAGTATGTTTTTCTTAAATAATATAAAATATTACTGTTGAATATTTGCATTCACCGGAAACCTCAGATATTTTTCTAACTACCCATATAGAATTAACAGATGAGTTATTTGTAGTATTGCTTGCACTAAAAAGCCAAAAAGTATCTATTTTTGAGTGCTGACCCTTAAGAAAACTATTTTTTTTTGTTTTAAAACTTCTTTTTACTTTAATCTTTGTGTAATTATGAAAACATTTTTTGTTTTTTTTTTTGCAATGTTTTGGTGTAAAAATGTTTTTGCAAATATAAAATAAAAAAATAAATAAAAAAAAACGGAAATCGAATCTACAGCCTCGCGAATAAAAGTCAAACACTTGTACTATTTGTTATTTAACGCAGTTTTTCAATTCTGCGGTAAATCATTACGTTACTAAAAAAATCCACTGAATTAATTCAACAATCATAATACTGTAGAACCAAAGAACTACAATTATTAGATGTATTAGGTCATTTTCAAATGATAGTCTTTAAGGTTAGGTAGATCACAATTATTTGCAAATTTAAACACGCTGACGTAAGTAGTCACAAAAAAAGAGGTGTTTTCCGTCCCGAAGGGTAAGCCGAAGTGTCAGCGGGAGACTTCCTTCTTTCCCGCTAGAAACATCTTTCCCGCGGGAAATACTAGGCTGTTACGTGCGCCCACTTGCTGGCCATATAAACACATATTATAATACAAAATTAAATTATGATCGCGTTTGTTTTAGGGAATTTATTTCTTGTATAAATTGTGGGGATTCATATATTTAGACCAGTGATTCCCAAAGTGGTCTATATCGACCCCCAGGGGTCTATGACAACCTGCAAGGGGTCTACGTCAGCGAAAAAAAGATTTGGGGGTCCATGAAATGAAAATGGGGGTCCACGGTAGTGGATCTCAACATACACTGATAGTACCTATTTAGGTACTTACGTAATACTATCTTATAATGGACTTTAATTCTCTGATTATATTAATAAAAATATTTTTTGTGGAAGATATTTTGCCGATTTGCTAGTACTTTTCGATTTCAAATCTCTACCGACTAGTGCTTTTTTTCGGAGGGGAATGTTTGTTGATTTGCTAGTACTTTTCGATTTCAAATCTCTACCGACTAGTGCTTTTTTTCGGAGAGGAATTTTTGTTGATTTGCTAGCACTTTTCGATTTGGGATCTCTGCCGACTAGTACTATTTTTTGACGAGTTCGACTACAATTGAAGTGTTCACCGCAAAGGATTCATTTCAAAGAACTAGCAGTTGCTGAAGCGTTCACAAAACTTTAAAGTTTTTCCCAACGCTAAAAAAAATCAATACTAGGAAAGCAGGGGGTCTATACAAAACAGAAAAAATCGACAAGTGGTCTACGGGACAAAAAAGTTTGGGAACCTCTGATTTAGACAAACCCAGTGCATCACAATTAGGGGCTCGAAGATTGTTTATCTCCTCACAAAAGGCCCAACTTTGAAGTTTCTGGACCCATTGTCTGGGACCGTAAATTATTTCGGGCCACCCTCAAATTTATGAGCTATTGTTAGCGTTTTACTCCCTTGAAATTAGTGTTTTGATTGTGGAGAGAAGGTACCAGCTTGTAGCTACGAAACTGAGTTAATACTTACTAGTGGTGGTTCGTTACTTTCAAACTAACTAACTAACCATCACGCCGTTTCCCCGCAGGGGTAGGCAGAGAGGATAGACCACCATATAACTCTGTCTTGGCACCCACCCTTGCTTCATTCACATTCATACATCGTCTCATACATAATCTTCTGTTATTCTGACTCTTTACATGACCCGATTCAAGTATTTGATTTACTTGATAGTGCCATGTCCTTCTCAGGCGCCCTCAACTTCTTCTTCCACTCACTTTCGCATCATGTATTCTTTTGACACTCCTTTCTTCGTTCATTCGCTTTACATGCCCAAACCATCTAAGCGTCCCTTTCTTGATCCTATTCATTACGCTCACATCAGCCTTGCATTATTTCCGGATATCCACATTTTAATACGATCATACATGGTTTTACCGCACATACCTCTCAAAGACCTAATTTCCACAGTATTTAGTCTACTTTCATCCTTCCTCTTCCAGTTCCATGCCTCACTGCCATACATCAGGGTTGGTATAAGAGCTCCATTGTGGACTGCTAGTTTCGCTTCTTTGGACAATTTCTTATTTGCGCCAACAGCGTTCAGTCCTCCATTAATATAGCTTCTTGCATTCACCTCTCAAAGATCTCATTTCCACAGCATTTAGTCTACTTTCATCCTTCCTCTGTCAGTTCCATGCCTCACTGCCATACATCAGAGTTGGTACAAGAACTCCATTGCAGACTGCTAGCTTCGCTTCTTTGGACAATTTCTTATTTGCGCCAACAGCGTTCAGTCCTCCATTAATGGAGTTTCCTGCATTCATCCTTCTTTCAATATCCTTATCAGCCTTTCCGTCTCTCTAGAACACACTTCCTAAATACACAAACTCATCAACTTGTTCCAAGTATTCATCATTCACAACTATATTGTACGCTGTTTTCGTACTCTCTCTTTCAAACACCATGACTTTGGACTTACTTACATTCATCGCCAACTCATTCTGCATACATACTTGGTTCATCCTAGACACGAGAAACTGTAGATCTTCCATACTGTCAGCAATCAGCACCGCATCGTTCGCATACAATAGGCAAATTACCTTCTAAAGAAGAGATACTGAACAATGGGCAGTAGTAATCTTCACAATACCGAGTCCGAAATATTCTTTCCACTCCCAAGCCGGCACACCAGCGTTACCGTTCAGGTATATTTGCAATTTACACATTTGTAGGTGGAAATTATTTTACGGCACGTTTATATACCGTCAGTGTAAGTTCAATACCACGGAAGCACCATTTGTCAAAATGCTAAAGAGGGACCAAAAACGTTTCCATTTCACGCGGTTTTGCTTGCAACTTTGTATTTACTTTAACCGAGTGCACCCATTTGACTGTACAATTTCAGAATTTGAATATGCCAATGTATACAGCTTGTGCCGTTTAACTGAAAGCGCTAGAAAAACATACTTTGAAATGAATCATACGCGGTATTGGACTTCCACCTTAAAGTATATAAAGTGGTATCAATCCAAGGCAGTGTAGTCAGTTTTGATGATTTTTACCTGACTCGGCGGACCTGGGCGCGGCTAAGACCAAGGCTTGGGTATTTATACATCAATTCATATCACATATCGACATGATGTTTTTGTTTATTCGTATAACTACTTTTTCACAGTATTGATATCAACAAGAATAAAGCATCTAACCTAAAAAACCGTTTAGTTCTGTCAAGTTTAGTGGCATAATAAAAAAATGTGGGCGGAGTCCCGCGGTGACCCAGGAGCCCAAGATCATCGTGACAGTACGTAGAAGCGGAGTATTATATTTGTTGTCTCTTTCTCTCTCATGGTGTACGACGTAAAAACCCAGAGAAAGTGATTTATCGCAAGGTTGTATCGGTTGGGTAAAAATAATTAGCTCTCTCTCCATACATTGTTTCTCCAAGACTTACACCGATGATATGTCAGAAAATAACGTCGCTGGAAAGGCAAAAGGTCTCAAGCGAGGCTTTGGTCGAAAATGAGTTAAATGTGCAATTTTGATCAGTTTTTTTCTGCATCAAATTTTCTGACATTCGTTCGATTCTGGAGACATTTGTGGCCCTTCAGCCATCTAAAATATATTTACCATTCGGAGGAAGGTTTGAATCAAGTTTCAGCTTTTGAACTATCACAGCTTTGTATCGCTTCAGAAAACTCAGTGAGAGCATTGAATTACCCGGGTTAATTGTTTTTTTTTTTAATCAACCAGGTACTGAAGACTTAAAGACTTACTTACTTGAATTTACTCATATCGAAATGACCTGTGGCGCTTCATTGAAAAGTTGGGTTTCGTTTTACGTACTGCGAAAAACTTTAGAGACAACCGGGTTCTCACAATATTATTTAATTCCTTGGTAAGAAGCAGGCTGGAGAGTGGGTCAGTGATTTGGAGTCCGCACGAGGAGAAGTACTCCCTCATGTTGGAGAGGGTTCAGAAGAAATTTCTGAGATTTCTCTACTTGAGGGAGTACGGTTACTATTCGTGGCTCTATCCGAATGAATTTCTCTTGGGCATGCTCGGAACAAACCATCTGCAGGTCAGAAGGGATGTGTACATCGTCACCCACTTCTTCAAATTGATACGTGGATGTTTCGAAAACTTAGCTTTCATGGAGAGCATTAACTTTTATGTTCCCGATGGTTATCGCCGTCATCGACAGCATAGATTGTTTTAACTCCCGGCCTGCAGGACTAGCTTGCCAATGGTCATGCCGGTGGGGAGGGCACTCTTGCTGTTGAATCGAATCGCTTCGGATATCGATATGTTTTACGTCAGCGAAACTGTCTTTGAACAGAAAGTTTTATTGCTGCTTGCTTAACTTGTATTTACTATTTTGTTCAGTTATAAAATCTTGTCTTAGTATCTTATATGCATTGTTCTCTGTTTTTTGTATACTCCATATATATTTTTCTACATATCTTTAATAAAGCCTTAAAAATTTATTTTGTAATGTTATTAAAATGAATAAAGAAATTTGAATTGAAAGTTTATCGTAAAACAAACAAAATTTTAAAGTGCTCTGGTGTAAACTTACTAAAATGGCGCTTTAGCTTTTTTGCCTTTCCGGCGACGAGATTATAATACACGGTTATTTGCTTGCCTACCTAGAATCTTACCGTCTCACTAGATGGACCAACCTCCCAGAAGATAATTTAATTTCGCCGTGTGGCTTATTACCTGAAACAAAAGAAAAAATAAAATTAAAAATTAGTAAGTTGAATGGTGTTTTTTCGGCAGGGCAATATAATAATAATAAAATTTGGATAATTTGTATGGCGCCATTTTTGTGAAATATCGCCTCAAGGTAATATAATTAAGAATGTATCTATCACTCTGGTAAAAGCGTATATAATTTTGGAAACGCCCAAATCAAATTTTGTCAAAAAAAAGCAATTGTCAAAAAAGTTATTTTTTTACTTTTTTTAATGAAAGAGAAACATTCCCGGGTAAAATTCACAGAATTGTCAGATCATTCCAAATTATTCAACCCTTTCAGCGTCGCATCAATGCGAAACAAAGGAGGGGTAAGGAAGGACGAACGAGTATTAAATCGCTGGAAGGGATTGATAAGCCGCGGAGTTTCTGCGCCTCGGAAGGGACGAACTAAAGAAAATTTCGATTGCTGGAACGTCTCTGTTTTAAGTGACTTAAGGGAAAAGTGATATAAGTCAGATTTTCTAAAATTTATTTGTTGCTAAAAAAAAAAACTTGAACCTCATCATCTAAAATCGTTAATTCTACATGGGCAGTAAGGGAAATGTCTTAGGTATCCAGTGAATAATAAATTGAAGCTATGTTTTAAATTCAACGAATAACATACTAAAATGTCAGTCAAAAGTGCAGTTTAAAAACCAGCGGAGCTGTTTTCGAACGTTTTACCTAAAATTCCAGTTTTAATTTCATATACATGTATAATTTAAAAGATAACAGAAAAAAAAAGTATTCACTATAAACCTTAGACATTTTTCTAACTACCTGTATAAAATTAACAGACAAATCATTTGTATTATTTTTTGTATTAGAAAGCCAAAAAGTGTATATTTTTGGGTGCTGACCCTTAAGGTCATGCTTTTTTTAATATTGTGCATTAAAACAATTTCTTATAGTTTTCGTGACATACTGATAAAAAGTTTAAATTTATAAGATTTTTTATATGCCCGGAAAAGCGTAAAAACATTTTTTTAAATTATAATATGCATTATTCGTATTATGTTCCTTTGTGATCGATGACATCAAAACAGTTCACTTCATTCTAGAGAGTGGCTTTTATTTCACTAACTAACTAACAAACTAACTAACTAACCATCACGCCGTTTCCCCGCAAGGGTAGGCAGAGAGGACGGACCGCCATACAACTCTGTCTTGGCACACACTTCTTGCTTCATTTACATTCATACATCGTCTCATACATACTCTTCTGTTATTCTGACTCTTCACACGACCCGATTCAAGTATTTGATTCACTTGATCGTGCCATGTCTTTCTCGGGCGTCCTCGACTTCTTCTTCCATTCACTTTCGCATCATATATTCTTTTCACACTCTTTTCTTCGTTCGTTCGCTCTACATGCCCAAACCATCTAAGCGTCCCTTTCTTAATCCTATCCATTACGCTCACATCAGCCTTGCATTCTTTCCGGATATCCACATTTGTAATACGGTCATACATGGTTTTACCGCACATCCGTCTCAAAGATCTCATTTCCACAGCATTCAGTCTACTTTCATCCTTCCTCTGCCAGTTCCATGCCTCACTGCCATACATCAGGGTTGGTATAAGCACTCCATTGTGGACTGCTAGCTTCGCTTCTTTGGACAATTTCTTATTTGCCCCAACAGCGTTCAGTCCTCCATTAATGGAGTTTCCTGCATTCACCCTTCTTTCAATATCCTTATCAGCCTTTCCGTCTCTTGTAAACATACTTCCTAAATACACGAACTCATCCACTTGCTCCAAGTATTCATCATTCACAACTATATTGCACGCTGTTCTCGTACTCTCTCTTTCAAACACCATCACTTTGGACTTACTTACATTCATCATCAACTCATTTTGCATACATACTTGGTTCATCCTAGACACGAGAAACTGTAGATCTTCCATATTGTCAGCAATTAGCACCGCATCATCCGCATACAATAGGCAACATACTTTCACACTGTTCATTTTTCGCGCCCAAGCCCACACCTTTCAATTCTTGCATACAATTATCCATGTACAAATTGAACAACCACGGTGACATTACACAGCCTTGTTTTTACACCTTTTGTGATGTTAAACCACTTCGTAAAATCACCGTTCACTCTAACACATGCAACGCTTCCCTCGTACAAGGACGCGATTGCCTGTATAAGATTTGTGTTAACTCCATACATGGATAATACCTTCCACAATTTGTCCCTATCAACTCGATCATACGCCTTTTGCAAATCGACAAAAGCACAGAAAAGTTTCTGGTTTTTTGCCAAAAACTTCTCTGTAAGCATCCGCAATGAGAAAATTTGATCCATGCACCCCTTCCACTCATGAAAGCACCTTGAATGTCCCAAATTTTGTCTTTTGTTTTCATTCTTACCCTTTCAATCAATATTCTACCATACAGCTTGCCAACTGAACTTAGTAAGCTTATAGCCCTATGGTTCCCACATTCCATGCGTGACCCTTTACCTTTGTACAGAGGCATGATCACAGCCCTTCTCCAATCTAATGGCGTGTAACCCTCCTCTAAACACTGGTTAAAAAGTTTGCACAGCCATGTGAGAACTACACGGCTATCTCCTTTAAAGTATTCAGCAGCGAGATTGTCGAATCCAACAGCTTTACCATTCTTCATGCATTTAATCGATCTTTTTATTTCATCCATGCTGATTTCGACAACATTCACTTCATCATCATTCATACCTGATTCGACACTGGGAACACTGTCGCTTGGGGTGCTTTCAAAAACCTCTTCGAAATATTTCATCCATCTTTCTTTTATTTCTTCCTCATTTGTCAACATTTTTCCATCTTTCGATTTTACAACTTTCACGCATCCGCTTTCTGGGCCGTTTCGGGACCTCTTGACCTCCTTCCAAAACAATTTAATGTTTTCTTGGAAGTGATTTGTCATTTTATTCCCTCTTCTTCTTCCAGGCGTTTCTTTCGTTCTTTCACTCCAACACTTACTCTTTTCTTGCATTCCTTGTATACTTCTTTCGCTCGATCCCTCTCCGCGCTAGAAACACTGCCAGTCGCTATCAGACATAACCATGCTTTCTTCTTCTCTGAGACCAGTGCTTTAATCTCGTCATCCCACCATGCGTCACCTTTCTTCCTACCTTGCGTGCTTATTCCGCAAACCTCTCTAGCAGATTTTGACTCTTGTTGGAGTCGACACCGTTTTCACTTTAGTTCGCCAGCCGCGAAAGAGGTTTAATCTAGAAACTACCAAGAAGTGGTCAGATTCAACCTCAGCTCCTCTGTAAACTCTCGTGTTTATTTCACAATGCGATATATATTAAAGAAAGTACAGTACAAATTAGCGTTGGGAAAAACTTCAATGTTTTGTGAATGCTTCACGAATTGCTAGTTCCTTAAAATGAACCCTTCGCAGTGAACACTTCAATTGAAGTCTGACTGGCAAAAAGGAGATTTGAATTTATCCAGTTATTTGTTTAATTCTTTTTGGAACCGGTTCCTCGCCGAAAACGCACGTACTAGTATTTATCCAGTTATTTGTTTAATTCTTTTTGGAACCGGTTCCTTGCCGAAAACGCACGTACTAGTCGGTAGCGCTTTGAAAGTGAAAAGAACTGGAACGGGTTCCTTTCCAAAATTAAAAGAACTAGTCGGTAGAGATTTGAAATGGAAAAGAACTGGAACCGGTTTCTTACAAAATAAAAAGTTTTAGTCGGTAGAACTTCATTTGAAGTATGGTATTTGTTCCATGAAACGAAGTTATTGAAATGAATGAACGCTAAAATTAACTATTAACTAAAATTGAAGTATTTGTTCAATGAAGTAAGAACTGTTGCCAAAAGAAATAGTTCTTTGAAGTAGTTCTTTCGAAGCGGTCACATCGCTAGTACAAATATACAAAGGTACAAAAAAATTACTAATAACCTGACATTATGTGTATTTTTCCTACGCCTATTATTTTCAGACGAATTTCGCTTGTATAATGATGAAAAACTTAGCTAGCAGAAAATTGAACCCGCGGGTTATGAGTGAGAACCCAAAGCTTTCAACCGCTCAGCAACTAGACCGGGTGTAACATAGAATCGCTTTGTTTTAAGTCACTATATTTATTGCCACTGTCAACTGGTTTAAAAAAAACCTGTTTTGGTATTGAAAATTATTATAATTTTAAAATTCAAAGAAATCATCGACCGAGTATCAAATATTAGTACTTTATACATAGATGACAAAAAATAGTTTGTGCCGTGTAATTTTTTTAATGTAAAAAGTAAATCAAGGAACTGGGAAAAATGAGAGTTATACTAAGGGAGCAAAGCAGTTTTCTAAATATTTATGTATCTTTGTTAAATATAATATATAAAACATAAGATTTGCTCCATGTCTGTCTCACTAGAAAATTCTTGTGTCGAGACAGATGTAGGGTACATTAATTATATAATTAGGTGAAATAATATAATGATAAATATTTTATTTGGTGTTAACAGAAGATTTAGTTTAGTCCTATAAATGTAAATCATAATGAAAATGGAGAAAAAAAAGATGAAATAAAATGAATATAAAAACAAAGTTTTTTTTTAATAAATGTTAAATTTTGGGATTTGGTTTTGGTATATAGAGGTTAGGTTGCATATACTCGTATATTAAATTGTATGGTATCGTAGTTAGTTTGAAAAACTTGTAATTTATATTTTTGGATAATATTCCTTTTTTTATAAATTCTACCGAGTTCTTCTAGTGTGAGTTTTTTTTTATGAATACCGCACAAAAGTCTTAACTGCTCCGAACCGTCTAGAGCCAATGAGACTATGGCATCCCCAAATATGGTATGTTGTAAGACTGAAGGTAGTGGAGAGGGAAAGGAAATTGAGAAGAGGAAGGTTGGGATGTACCTGGCTATTCAGATCTGGTCACCAAACACGGCTAAAGCCATTTCAAGCAACTTTTCGATTCTGAATGGTGGTCTTTCACCAGGGCGATACTTAGAGTATCTACCACTCTGGAACTTGCCGCAAATATACTTTTATTATTTTCATATGAATTAAATGTGTTAAGAAACATATTAATTGATTAAAAATTATTGGCGCACGCCGGGTTTAAGCCCGCGACCTTTGGATTCGTAGTCGAGCGCCCTACCACTCGACTATGGAGGCCGTCAAATCATCGGCGCTAGCGTTGGGAAAAACTTCAATGTTTTGTGAATGCTTCACGAATTGTTAGTTTTTTAAAATGAACCCCTCGAAGTGAACACTTCAATTGAAGTCAAACTCGCAAAAAAGAGAGTCGGTAGAGATTTGAAAACGAAAAGAACTGGAACCGGTAAATAAAGTAAAGTAAAATGATTTATTATTTGTTGTAGAATTCATGGTGGAATACCACTGTAACGGCTTATTTGTAACTTAAAAAAAATCACTTTTCCATTTTTTATTGTTGGACCGTAGCTGTTGGATTTCAAAGAGTAATTTTTTTAAGGTTCTTACCTTCCTGTTTTTTCATCCAGTTCCTACCTTATCCAACCATTTTACTTTTCTATTCGATTTCCGTATTCAAAAACAACGAGCTTAAAAACAAGTGACAATCAAGAAACAGAAGAAGGGTTGTGTGAAAAAACGTGTTCGTTCGTTAGTGTCTTGTTTGGTCGATCGTTTTGTCGTAGTTTTTGTTGTGGTGTTGTTAACAATACTATGTATTTGAATATTCAAGAACTTAAACATCTACTTTGTCAGTGAGTAAATTGGTTTCCTTACTTCCTTCACTTCATAATCTCCCTACATTAATTAATAAGATACTTCCATCAAGTAGTATAGTTTTATCGTTTAACAGTTCACTGTTTTCAAAATTAAATCTCAAAATTTGAAGCAGAAAACACATTCGGTGTTGTATCGCAGCTTCGAATCCAACAGTAGCTATTTTATTTTCAGTGCCTTATAATTTGTATTACTTTCATCAAAACATTACAAAATGGCTGATGAGTAAGAACCGCAAGGAAATTGAACACCTCCTAAAATAGCACATGAAATTCTTCACCATGACAAACTAGAACATTGTGTAACAAATATCATCATTTTTTTAAACTATTTTATACATGTACTCACTGTCACTTACCAGGGGTGTTAGTTGGAGTTTGCCGGTTTTTTCAATAAAGAAAACGCTTAATTCTCAAGGGAATCTCAAATTTTTTTTATTCAAAGTATTGACCATGGGATTTTATACATTTTGCCCATTTTTAAGGCAAATCATGGATACCATTCCAAAAAAAAATTCTCTTTCGAGGCAAACCATTCGACGAGCCATTTTTCGACTTTTTCAAAATTGGCGAAGCGCTGCTCTGCGAGTGAGTGTCCCATCGATGCGAAAAGGTGATAGTCAGACGGGGCAAGGTCTAGAGAGTACGGCGGGTGCAATAATATTTCCCGATTTAATGCTTTGAGAGTGTTCTTCACTACTTTAGCTGTATGAGGCGGTGCGATTTGTCTCAAGATTTTCGATTTGTCTCTCATTCATTTGGTGTGGTACCCATTTTTCATACTTTTGGATCTTTCCCATGGCTTTTAAACGTTGACCAATTGCTCCTCGGGTCACATTTAGTGTTTGGGCCAATTTTTGTTGCGATTGGGTTGGGTCTTCATCCAATAACGCCTGCAATTCCTCGTCTTCGAACTTTTTCGTTGCACCAGAATGTTCATTGTCTGTTAAATCGAAATCTGCACTTTTAAATTGACGAAACCATGTCTCACATGTTTTAATCACTAAAGCGTGTTCACCATAAGTTTCGAGCAGCAACCGATGAGCTTCAACTGCTTTTTTTCTTTTGATGAAATAAGAAAACCAACGAATGCCGCAAATGCAATTTACTTGGGACGAAACTCGACATATTCATTGAGGTAAACAACTATGACACTATTATTTTGGCAGAATGTAACTTGTGTATTTTTGATAGTTGATGTCCATAAAAAAATATGACATAGATAGAATCATAGAAATGTATACATATCTCTAGCAACATCTATGAGTAAAACCGGCAAACTTCAACTAACACCCCTGGTACCTCAGAACAGGTTATCATGGCCTAGTGAGGTAGGTAATGTCAAAAAATAACGTAAGAAACGAAAAGTTAATAAATAAATAGTGCCATTTTGCTACACATCTTAATGAAACGTTCTTCATTTGACTTAATCCACTTCTCCATTAGTTCCCCAAATCCGTAAAATTGATCAAACAGATCACCATTTAGCGTATTTAATTGGGCGAACAAGAATCAACATTCGCGATATCAAAGTGCTCCTCCGGACGCTAGATCATCGCAGAATTCCGACTGAGATGAATTTTAAAAATGTCTAAATGAGAGATATTCGTATTATTGTAACGGAGACAAAAGATTCCCTTTTTGTTTTTCTTTAAAGCACAATTTAAATGCCTCAAATGGCTCATTTAAAACACTGCGCAAATACAAAGACTTTGTGAGATGATACAAATGGTACTACATGACCCCTTCGCTGAAAAAATAATAATTTTGAGCACAATGAAAGCAGACTTCTTAAGAATAAATATTTCAAAAAAATGATATCATTTTCTTAACGTTAAGTATTTGCCAACATTCTTAAAAAAAATCCTTATTTTAATTTTTATTTCCTGAATATACATAGCCTGTTCAAAAGAAAAGGTGAATTTTGAATTTTCGCGGGCTGTGTACATTCGATTATCGATTTTTTTTTTGTTATGTTGGTACACATATGTTTATCATATGTTAGCATTATCAGCCATTTTGGATAAGTGGTTTGTTTTTGACAACTGGAAAGGTAAGTCACGTTTTTGTGTGTTCTTCGATTTTTCACTTTTGAAAAAAATGGATCATAAAATATTTATTAAATTTTGCGTTAAAAATGAAATTAAGGGCTCCAACGCACTTAAACTTTACAATATACTAGTTATCTCAACTATAAAGTAAGAATACGCTCTTCTATAGGAGGAAACGCAATGCAATGTTGAGTTAACGACTATTGTCAAATTAATTTAATTATATAAAACACAAAATGGAAAAATAAAACAATAAAGAAAGAACAGCACGAACACAATATTTTTATGAGGCAATTACAAAAATGTACTTTTTTTCTTTATTTAAAAAAAAGACAAACATTGTCGGGTTTAAAATAACCTGATAAAATTTGAAAAACTTCTACTACCATCATAATAAGCGGAAAATGTTGCTTGTGCAATAATGGAAAACTTAGCCTGCCAAAGAATTGAATCCGCGACGCCCGGGTGGAAATCCGACGCGTTTGTCCGCTCAGCTACCAACCGGTCCAATATAAAAAGAACCTTCAAGTAACAATATATAGAGGGAGAGCTTATTATTTTTACCTAACCTACACAAACTTGCGATAAATCACTTTCTCCGGGTTTTAACGTCGTACAGCGTGTGAGAAAAAGAGACAGCAAATTTCATAGACCGCTTCTATATACTGTCACAATGATCTTAAGCTCCTAGTTCACCGTGGGACTCCGCGAACATTTTTTATTATGCCACTAAACTTGACACAACTAAACGGTTTTTTTAGGTCATATGCTGTATTTTTGTTGATAAAAATACTGTGAAAAAGTGGCCATACGAATAAACAAAAACATTATGTCGATATGTGATATGAATGGATGTATGAATACCGTAGCCTTAGTCTTAGCTACGCCCAGGTGCGCCGAGTCAGGTTAAAATCACCAAAAACAAGTCCAAAACTGACTTCAGTGCCTTGGATAGATACTACTCTACCAACTCTATCGAAAGAACATTTAAGTCAAAGCCTGGACAAAGATTTGTTAGAGTCGTAAAGAATGACAAATATCAAATATACCAGTAAATTTAGAACAACTTGTTTTTATTTATGTCCTATCTAGTTTATTCTATACCATTGGCAGTTGTATAAATATCAAGCCATTGAAGAGTTATTCTAGAATTTTTTTATCTCGTTCTGTTGTAAATTTGTTCCAATTCCGTTATTTGAGTTAAAATTTATTATTTCTCGTTTGGAAACAATATTTTGGTACAGAGTTAATTCTTTATTAAATCACGAAATGGTACGCAGGAATAATTTTGCGTGGGAAAATAAGGCTTCAAACAAAGCCGCAGAGTCAGAATTGTAAAATGGTATTTTTAAATTATGTATTAAAACCACTCCATTAATCTATTTCGTAGAAATTATATTTTTATAAAACCTGTTAGCTATGAAATTAGAAAAAACTATTTTACTTTCTAAAAATGTCGGAGGTATTTTTCCCTTATATTAAAAGCCTAGAAAATTATTTCATCAGAGATTGTATGGGGCTACCACGAAAAATTTAGCTTAACAAAAACTCTACTATTCATAAGAAGAACTGGGCTTATTTTTATAGCGCATATTTAAAAAAAAAATCTTTTGAAAGCTTTACAGAGCTATCAATGCGATAAAGCTACTTTTCAAAAACAAATTGTTAAATCTCTTCACATAAATTTCATATAAGTCTTTCGAAAGCGAGGAGTAGGATTGATTTAAACATGTCTAATATTATTTAGTATTTTAGAGTTTTTGAGTTCAATTTGTAGAACTCTATTTTATTTTTGTAAATTAATTTCATCATTGTCATTTGGTTTTAAACGCTGAAAAAGCTGTCACTAAAAATAAAAATCAAATTTATGAGAACTAAATAAATAAAATATTTAATTTGATAAATCGAATTGTAAAAACTAATTTTGTTTACTTCTAATATTTACTTGGTAAAAATTTATATTTTAGTATAGTAAATACAACACAAGAGTCCCAACTGTCTAGAGCCAGTAGGACTATGGCACCCCCGGGGTATGTTGTTAGGCTGAAGGTAGTGGGGAAGGGAAGGAGAAAAAGGTTGCAAAGTACTTGGTTATTTAAATCTGGTCACCGAACACAGCTCAAGCTATTTCAAAAAGGTTTTGATTCTGAATGGTAGGCTTTATCAATGGCAAAACTTTTTGTTATAGTGAATAGCGCATAAGAGTCTCTACTGCTCCCAACCGTCTAGAGCCAGTGGGACTATGGCATCATCAATCTAGGTATGTGGTGAGGAAGAAGGTAGTGGAGATGAGTAAGAGATAGGGAAGAGGAAGGTTGGGAAGTACCTGGCTACTCAGATCTGGTCAGAAAACGGCTAAAGCCATTTCAATCAAGCAACTTATCGATTCTGAATTGTGGTATTTTACCAGGTCGATACTTAGAATATCTACCAATCTGGAACGTGCCACCAATATACTATATATTATTTTACATGAGTTGAATGAATTAGATAAAATTTATTTGCGCACGCCGTGTTTGAACCCGCAACCTTTGGATTTGAAGTCAAGCGCCTTACCACTCGACCATGCAGGGTAGATACTAATAATATCTACCACTCCGATTATTACTATTTTTTAGCGTTGTGACCGCTTTGAAAGAACTACTTCAATGAACTACTTCTTCTTCCTACTTCATTCATTGTTCATTGAAAAAATAATTCAATTGAAGTTGGCAGTTCATTTTAGCGTTTATTCATTTCATTAACTTCATCCGATTCATTTCATTGAACAAACGCTTCAATGGAAATTGGATTACAAAGAACTTCTTCAATTTGTAGCAGTTCAGTTGTGAAGTTGAACTTCAAAGCCTATAAAGAAGTACTTCATTGCAAGTACTGCTTTCTAAAGGACTGTGATTTTTCATTTTTAAATTTCAACCGACTAGTACTTTTTTATTTTAGCAATGAATGAGTTCCAGGTCTTTTCACTTTCAAATCCTTACCGACCAGGACGTGTTTTTTTCGACGAAAAACCGGTTCCAAAAAGAACTTAACAAATAACCGGATAAATTAAAATCTCTTTTTTGCGAGTTCGACTTAATTGAAGTGTTCACTGCGAAGGGTTCATTTTTAAAAAACTAGCAATTAGTGAAGCATTCACAAAACATTGAAGTTTTTCCCAACTCTACTTTTTATCATTTGTCTTGACACAGAAATTTTCTAGTGAGACAGACATAGAGCAATGACTTATATTTTGTATTTCCAAGATAAATGAATATATTTTACGCCGTTTTTGTGAAAAATCACCTCAAGGGATTGGGCGGCATTGATTTCACACCCTTGACGGATTTCACGTACCTCTGCATATTTGATACGTCTTTTATCTCCAACTTCTACTTCGAGTCGCTGTTTAGCTGGTGTCAAAACTGTCATACGATAATCTGTACACAAGAACTTGGCAACGACTTTGCTTGCTTAAAAATTCAGTAGCCGTTCACATTGAACTTTGTCCTTTCTCTTCTAGAAACGCTTATTGGGTTGGGTCTCTGCCACTGAATAGATACTCCCTAGAAACGTGATTTGTGTTGAATTATTGAAAGAAAACACGAAACTGAAAACTAGAAGACGCGGGTTCAAACCCGGCATGCGCAAATAAATAGTATTAGCTTAGTCTTGACACACACGTCAAAAGGGACACGGTGAGTATATCGTGTAGTAGCGCAATTGGAATAAAATTTAAAACTTTTTTTACTGATGAGCAAAAATTACCAGTATGGTTTTCGCAAACATTAGCGCTCCACACGGCAATCTAAAGAATCTTGTACAAAAGACGGTTTAGCGTATTAATGCTATCAGATTCAACTAATATTTGTCAAAACTTAAGAAGCCTGTAGTAAAATATTTTTCAATCTGTCGATGTACACATGCACTGTTGTAGCTGTATCATAACTGTTTTTTTTCATGATTTTTGATAGCAAATATATTTTTGAATAGATTTTTAAATATATATGGTAATAATAAAGTTTTATCCCAGAAGGTATGCACGTTAGTGCAATGCAATACCTTCTATAATTGATATTGATACACAGTAATAATAATATTTACATAAAAGTTGTAATACACACAATAATAATATTAATAAAAAAATAAAAATGAACAGAAACTCATAAGAAAAAAAATTTTTAAAAAAAAATTAAAAAATTGAAATAATACAATTAAAAAATATTAATGGAGGAAATTAGACCTCATTTTTGCAAAACACAGAGAATATATATATTTGAAATATATTTATAATATATATCATTTCTCCTTGTTATATTAGGTTAGGTAACTTAGTGTAAAGCGCACTTGAGGTGAACTATCACAAAACCGCGCTATATAAATTCACTATTATTGTTATTACTATAACACATTTAATTCATATAAAATAATATAGTGTATTTGCGGCGCGTCTCAGAGTGGTAGATATTGTAAGTATCGCCCTGGTGAAAGACCACCATTCAAAATTAAAAAGTTTCTTGAAATGGCTTTTGGCGTATTTGGTGACCAAATCTGAATAGCCAGGTACTTCTTAACCTTCCTTTTTCCCATCTTCTTACCCTCTCCACTACCTTTAACCTCCCAACCTTGAAGTAACAATGTATGGAGAGAGAGCTAATTCCTTTTACCTAACCTTTACAGATTTGGGATAAATCACTTTATCTGGGTTTTTACGTCGTACACCATGAGAAGGAAAGAGACAACAAATTTCCCCGAAATATCACACCGCTTCAAAGTATTGTTAGAATGTTCTTCGTGTCCCGCGTCTCCGTTGACTCCGCCCACACGTTACAATACGCGTAAAAAAATGATATAACTCAACGGTTTATTTACATGTTATATATATATTTTTAAACAATACTGTGAAAAAGTGGTTATACGAATAAACAAAAAAATTATGTCGACATGTGCTTTAAATGGATGTATAAAGACCCTATATCTAATCCTAGCCACGCCCAGGTCTAGCCGAGTCCGGAAAACTTTGTATAAACTGACTACGGCACTCTCTACAGCGCTCTCTCTTATTTATTATTGCTCTGAGCTCCCAACATACCTTGATTGGGGACGCCGTAGTTGCACCTTACCCAGGCAGCTGGAAGCAGTTGGGACTCTCGTGTAGTATTCACTTCAAAATAAATTGTCACAATTCCGTCAGATAATTTTGATAATGATTTAATTTAATTACCGTTGCAGAAATATATAGTATTTATACGAATAACTAACATTTACTACTGCTACTGTGCGCGGGAGCGGAATTTTTAATCAATAAATATTGGCAACGTCGGTTGACATGGTAACTTACTACCTATCTTAGCCATCGCGCCGTTTTCCGTAGGGGTAGGTAGAGATAATGGACCGCCATACAACTTTGCCTTGGCACACACTTTTCGTTTCATTCACATTCGTACAATTTCTTATTGATACTTTTTTGTTAATCTCACTATTGACATGGCCCGAATCAAGTATTTAATTCAATTGCTCGTGCCGTGTCTTCCTCGGGCATCCCCGATTTCTTCCACTCTCCTTCGCGTCATATATTATTTTCAAACTCCTTTCTACGTTCATACGCTGTCCATGCTCAGACCATCTAAGCGTCCCTTTCTTTTACGTTTACATCAGAGTTGCATTCTTTCCGTATATATCCACATTTTCAAACTGGTCAACCACAGTTTTACCGCACATACTAAAAGATTCGACAGAGTTCAGAGCCAAATTCAAAACCCAGTTTTTTGGAAAATTATATCTGTAATCAAGATGTAACAAGCCCAATAAAATTTCTGTTTAAACCA
The DNA here is from genome assembly GCA_022651775.1 of Drusus annulatus. NCBI lineage: Eukaryota > Metazoa > Arthropoda > Insecta > Trichoptera > Limnephilidae > Drusus > Drusus annulatus. The sequence continues at coordinate 90,366 of JAGWCC010000223.1, read as the reverse complement.
AGAAAACTTTTCAGACTCTCATTCCTTAAATTCATTAAAAGATTTTCACCATTTTCTGTTCCTCACTACGAAAAATTAAAAAAAAACCTCCGATATATTTTATTTTAAACTTGCTCTCATGCTCTAAAAATTAAAAAAAAAAAATAACAAAAAAAATATATATACATATATCGTATATGTAAGAATCAGCTAAATTTTAAGTTATTATGATAAAGTGATTGTGTCCTGCCAGAAGTGACCTGCCAGGTAAGTATGTTGCCGTATATTTATATAAACCAGGAATCAATATTAATTTTAAATAAAAAATAATTTTGTTTTAAGCCACTTTATTTATACACATATAACAATTCGACCGGTTTCGGTTAGACTTAACCTTCATCAGGAACGTATAAGTATAAACTAAGATTAAATATAGAGTAATACAGTAGACAAAGAAATTATTGAAAGAGACAAAACATTAATACAAACAGGACAAAGCATCAGAGAGGGGGTGGTAATGGAGTAGGTAGAGAGGTAGGGGGATGGGAAGAGGAGAAGGGGAACATTCTTAAAATCGGACTTTTAGTTAATTCTAATTGTTTGTTTAAAATTTGGCAATTATTATTATTATTTGATTTTGAAATTTCTAATGCTTCTAGATTGTTAAGGCGCAAACCTATTCCATTTTTATGAATTATTTGTACACCTGTATTTTTATTAAAATTATGGTTAGTTTTAATTAAATGTTCGGCAAATTCGGAAAAACCTTTACTTGTTAAACATCTAATGTGTTCTTTGACTCTAATGTTTACATTTCTCGCGGTTTTACCTATGTAAATTGCCGGGCAATCGTTACAGTTAAGTTTATATATGCCAGAATGGCTTAAAGAATCTTCTTTATCTTTAGAATTGCTTAAAAATTTTCCTAAATTATTGTTGGTGTAAAAAGCTGGTCTTATTTCTGATGGGAGTTTAGATGTGCAAGGGTAGAAGTCACTTATATACAAAATTCTGCGCCATTTAGGAGTTAAGTTAATATTATTATTAGATGGTAGATCATTATAGATAAATTTATTTGTTGCAATTCGGCGAAGTTTTTTGATAAAATTTTATCAATTATATTATGGTCGTATCCGTTATTATTAGCTATTAGTTTGATTGTAAATCATTGGCGAAATTATTATTAGATAATTGGGATGGTGACTAATCGGTGAATCATGCTGTGAAAAGCGGAGATAGACCTAGGATGGTTTGAGGTATTACCGTCTCTCAAACCATCCTAGGTCACATAAACACTCCGCTTTTCACAGCATGATTCACCGATTAGTCACCATCCCACTATCTAATAATAATTTCGCCAATGAACTTTCTACAATCAAACTAATAGCTAATAATAACGGATACGACCATAATATAATTGATAAAATTTTATCAAAAAAAAACTTCGCCGAATTGCAACAAATAAATTTATCTATAATGATCTACCATCTAATAAATAATATTAACTTAACTCCTAAATGGCGCAGAATTTTGTATATAAGTGACTTCTCTACCCTTGCACATCTAAACTCCCATCAGAAATAAGACCAGCTTTTACACCAACAATAATTTAGGAAAATTTTTAAGCAATTTAAAGATAAAGAAGATTCTTTTTAAGCCATTCTGGCATATATAAACTTAACTGTAACGATTGCCCGGCAATTTACATAGGTAAAACCGCGAGAAATGTAAACATTAGAGTCAAAGAACACATTAGATGTTTAACAAGTATAGGTTTTTCCGAATTTGCTTAACATTTAATTAAAACTAACCATACTTTTAATAAAAATACAGGTGTACAAATAATTCATAAAAATGGAATAGGTTTGCGCCTTAACAATCTAGAAGCATTAGAAATTTCAAAATCAAATAATAATAATAATTGCCAAATTTTAAACAAACAATTAGAATTAACTAAAAGTCCGATTTTAAGAATGTTCCCCTTCTCCTCTTCCCATCCCCCTACCTCTCTACCTACTCCATTACCACCCCCTCTCTGATGCTTTGTCCTGTTTGTATTAATGTTTTGTCTCTTTCAATAATTTCTTTGTCTACTGTATTACTCTATATTTAATCTTAGTTTATACTTATACGTTCCTGATGAAGGTTAAGTCTAACCGAAACCGGTCGAATTGTTATATGTGTATAAATAAAGTGGCTTAAAACAAAATTATTTTTTATTTAAAATTATAATGTCAAGCTACAAAGTGTTTGCTTCCTTCGATAATTTAATCAATATTAACCCTAGAAAGATAATCTACGTCCGCGAGACGTACAGCGCGACAAAATAGTGTTGTCTCTTTTTCACTATACGCCGCAGCGAGTTGTCTGTTTCAACCAACTCAGTTGACGACCAGAGCTCACACGGGACCGCTGTGCCGCAAAGGTAAGTACCCATAATAACTACAAATGACTATATTGTACGTCCGAGAGACGTATGATTATCTTTTATGAAACTTTTGTGACACATTTGTTGACATCGTTTATATGTATTAAAAGTAACTCTGTCTATCTATCTGATGTATTAAAATGAACTTAGTATTATTTTCAGTTACTTACTATCAATATGACAAACGGAAGCATGAAGAAGCAAGAAGAAGCGGAACAAGCGAGAGATTCCAGAACAAATGAAAAATACTCGATCGCGAGCTGTGGGCACATCAATGTTTTGTTATGACGGTCCTTTGACTCTCGTACCATATAAACCAAAACCATCGAAAATGGTTTATTTGTTGTCATCTTGTGATGAGGACGGTACAATAAATCAAACAACTGGAAAAGCTCAGATGATCATGTATATCAGAAAAATATATCACCAGAAAAAGGGAGGTGTCGACACATTCGACCAAATGTTTTCGTTAATGTCTTGCTCTAGAAAGACAAACAGATTGCCAATGGTTTTGTGAACTCATATGTCATTTATTGTCACAACATTCTAACAAAGAATGAAAAGCCACTTAGCCGTAAACATTATATGAAGAAATTGAGTACAGAGCTTACTTCACCATGGATGGAAAAAAGGTTAGAGGCACCAACTTTGAAGAGAACTGTTCGGAAAAACATATCGGAATTACTGCCACAGGTTATTGCAAATAGTGATCAGACAGATTAAGAAGAGCCTGCTGTAAAAAAGAAGAGGTATTGTTCATATTGTCCTTCTAAAATTCTCAGAATGTCAAAGTTATCTTGCATAAACTGCAAAAAATCTGTGTGTGGTAGCCATAAACGCGAGGTGTGTTTTGATTGCATTTAATATGATTATTTTGTGATTTAAAGTAATAAATAATAATTATTATTTTTAAAATAAGATAAAACGTGCCAAATAAGCAACCATTTAGACTCGAAGTTAATTGAAAGTTCCTTTAGAAAATAAGTTTTTTTTTGTTGCTGATTTGTAAGGGAGTTTACATTTTTGTTTGTAATTTTAAAAATATATTTTATTTTTAGTAAATCATTGTTTTATTTCACTAATTAACACATAAACAACTATTTATTGTACTAATTTAAAAAAATAAGTACACTGCTTTTTTTAAATACGCTAATTACATGCGATACGTCTCTGAGACGTATGATTATCTTTTACGTTATTTTTAGTAAGATTATCTTTCTAGGGTTAAGTAGAAATTAAGATTTGTACAGCGCCCTTGAGGTGATTTTTCACAAAAACGGCGCAATAAGAATTATCCAAATATTATTATTATTATACGCCTCAGTTGTCTAATTTCTACAGCATACAGTCTGATTTCATCCTTCCTCTGCCAGTTTCACGCCTCACTGCAAAACATCAGGGTTGCTACAAACACTGCACTGTTGACTGCTTCGCTTCTCCGGACAATGTTTTATAAGCGCTAACAGCCTTCAATCCTCCATTAATGAAGTTTTTTGCATTTACCCTTCGCTCAATATCTTTATCAGCCTTTACATATCTCGTAAACATATTTGGACACTGGAAACATGTCCTCGTCTAAATGGACAGTTATCTCCGAATTATTTTCTACGCATTTATTTCATCATTTCCTTCCACCTCATTACTTTCCCTAACATACTGAAATGGTTTCATAACTTTAAAATAGTGTGACAATTCCCTTGCATAATGATAAAAAAATTGAATAATTTCCAGGATTTTTTCGTTCTTTCCTAATCCCGAGCAGCGAGGTGGAATTTATGATAATTCCGCAGTTGAAGTATTTATGTATGCAATTATTTGACTGCTCCATCCCCTTCTCCTGGTCCTCCCCATCTCAAACTTACATTCGCGTTGTAAGTTGAGTTATAAATTTTAGCAATTCTCAAAGTTAGTTTTGAGTAATGTACTTATTTTGGACGGGGCTGCAAGTCTTGGAGGCCGCTTGAATCTTACAGTTTTTGCAAGTCAAAGTTCTCGCATTCAAATTTAAAGCTTCGCGGTTTCACGGTCTGCTCTTGCGTATTTCCCATCAATTCTTGAATCTCTTTTTTTAGTTTTTTATTCAACTTATAATAATACTGCCGTTTTAGCGCTTGAAAAATTCAAATGTATAGGCTCTTTCTCATTACTTATTAGCAGGAATGCGATAAAGGATTAACAACTCCAGAAATTACCTCATCATGGAATCCCGTCAGATCTCGAATTCAAGCATAGAAGCGCACTGGAGTAAATTATTGGCCCCATCAATCTTAACGCTGCCAGGATGGACTCCCTCTTGATGGCGTTTTGCAGAAATGAGGCTTAATATCTTCAATTCATGTTTTTTTTACTTGTATTATTAAAAAAAGAATATTGTTATTATTTTTTCAATTTTTTCTTCTCATGAATTTCTGTTCATTTTTATTTGTTAACATTAAAATTACTATGTATTGATATGAATTATGGAAGGTATTGCATTGCACTACTCCTGCATACCTTCCGTAATAAAACATTATTATTATTATGCAAAGTTACCTATTTGCGCACCAAATTTGGCGTTTTGCAGAAATGAGGCCTAATATCCTTCATTAATATTTTTTATTTGTATTATTTAATTTTTTATTTAATTTTATTTTATTTATTTTTTCTGATGAATTTCTGTTTTATTTTTTAATATTATTATTACTATGTATTGATATTATTTATGGAAGGTATTGCATTGCACTACTCATGCATATCTTCTGGAAAGGGGAAAAAGGGCTTAAGCCAAAAAGCTTAAGCTTTGGTCAAAAATGAGTTAAATATGCAATTTTGATCAGTTTCTCTCGTTCGATTCTGAAGACTTTTGTGGGCTTTTAGCCATCTAAAAATTGTTCACCATTTGGTAGAAGGCTTGACTCAACCGACATAAATTTGAGACTTTTTGTTGCTTCAGGAATCTCAGTGGGAGCATTGAGTTACCTGAGTTACCTGAGTTAACTTTTTTTTTCAAAATCCAACAAAAATTAAGTGCACTGATATAAACTTCCCAAAATGGCGCTTCAGCCCTTGTGCCTTCCCAGCGAAAATATTTACACTTAACATACGAAGAATCATAAAGACACGACTAAGACTTGACGGCCTCCATAGTCAAGTGGTAATACGCTCGACTAAGAATCCAAAGGTCGCGGGTTCAAACCCGGTGTGCGCCAATAAATTTTATTTAAATAATATGTGTCATAACACATATAATTCATATGAAAATAATAAAAAGTATATGTGCGGCACGTTCCAGAATGATAGATACTCTAGGTATCGCTCTGGTGAAAGACCACCATTTAGAATTGAAACGTCGCTTGAAATGGCTTTAGCCGTGTTTGGTGAAAAGATCTGAATAGCCAGGTACTTCCTAACCTTCCTCTTTCCAATCTTCTTCCCCTCCCCAGTTCATTAAGTCTTAGAACAGACCCTATTTGGGGATGCCATAGTCTCACTGGCTCCAGACGGTTGAGAGCAGTTGAGACTTTTGTGCGGTTTTCATATAAATTTTTTTTTTTTTAAATAGTCGGGTTAACATACCTATTTGTAAGATTGTGAGTAGCCAAAAGTTTGAGTGAGAGCTTTTCAATGTGGGCTAATTAACGTTTATTTACTGAAATGCCTTTTCCTTCCTAAAAAATACTTATTACTTAATACCTGTGATTTTTTCATACATTGAATTTGTGGATATGAGAGTCTGAAAAGGTAAGTTTTTAGTTTGGACTGACATTCTATTGAGCTTGTTATGCATCTTATGCATCTTAGTTCCGGAGAGAGTTTATTCTAGGCCTTGAGCTAAAAGTAGTTACTATCAGTATTCCCCTGAGTTTGACAGATGAAATATGTTGCATAATTATTGCAATAATTTACTCTTTTAAAGATCGTGTCAAAAATTATTTGTCATTACTCTCGGATGTTACTTGAAGTTCTAAACCATAAAAAAAGGTTTTCGATTGATTGATGTTGAAATAGACCAATAAAAACATTCTGTTATCTTATTTCTAATTTCGTAACTGTTAACTCATGGAGGAATTCCATTTTAATATAAAATTTCTTGATACAGAGAAATTTTATACCAAATAAATGATAATAATAAAAATAATCCACTGTCAAAGTGCATAGTAAATATAATCATGTAATTATACCATAATACTGAAAGTAACCCAATAATTAGGAAATTTTATGGAAAATCTAGACATTACAATTAAGATGGGAAAACCTAAAATAAACTCATTAATAATCAGTATTCACCAACTTTGCATTATATAAATATATCGTAAAATCATCCTTAGAGAAATACAACTGTAACCCATCTTAAATAAAAATTCATACCAGATAGATATAAATAATAATAAACTAAAAGTAACTTGTAACTAGTAAAATCATGCAGCAATACTGATTAATATAATCAAAATTAAATCATGGTTTACTACCCCTGACATCCCAAAAATAGTATATAAGCCATAGAATAAGAACAACCTGTACTAGTCTGAAGATGGCCGTTATAGGCTGAAACCGGTCCAGTCAAAAAATAAAAAAGTGGAATAAAGTTATAAATTTGTTTTATTGAATCATTCTGTTATCTTTTTTTCGACAAGGTAATAGCCATTGTAAAGTTCCATGCATAAATCGAGATGAAAATGACCTTGTCAGCCGAAAATAGTTGCTCTTGAGTGAAAATTGAAATTGAGAATTTTTTGAGTTTCACAAGTGTCTCAAATGCTCCCAACCGCCTAGAACCGGTGAGACTATGGCATCCCCAATGCAGGGTATGTTGTGAGGCTGAAAGTATTGAGGAAAAGAAGGAGATGGGGAAGAGAAAGGTTGGAAAGATCTTCTACAGAGACGAACAGTTGTTTCTGCTTCTTGTAAGATTTTTCGAAAATACAATAACACTAAAAATATATAGCGAAGTTTTTTATTTGAACATCCATTGTTTTCTCAAGTCCACGCTTTTTCACGAATATCTGAAAAGTTAGTTCTATTAGGTTCCTTACCCGCTCACACTTCAAGGAATGGGGGGTGGGGTGGTAGATGGAGGTGAAGGGAGGTGGAAGGTGGGAGGGTGGGAGAAAGAGAAGTTTAAAAATTTAAATTTTCAGTTTAATTGAAAAAACTTTTAGACACGGAGTCGGAATTAATCATATTTTTTGTTGAATGCTGCATCTTAATCACACACTTCTAGGTATTGTGCAGTGGTTCTTCAACCGTGTGCAGTAAAAATCTATTTGTTAAATTTTTATAGCGCTATTTTTGTGAAATATCAATATAAGAAAAAAAAAAAAACAAAGTGTACCGCGCAGTTCCAAATGCTCCCAACAGTTTGGAGACAGTGGTACTATGGTATCCCTAATTGGGGTATGTTGTGAGGCTGAAGAGATGGAGAAGGGGAAGGTCAATAAGGTACCTCACTATTCAGATCTGGTCACCAAACACGGCTACAGTCAATTCAAGCAACGTTTCGATTCTGAATGGTGGTCTTTCACCAGCTTTTGTAATTCATATTTCTTAAGTTTTTTTCTTATGCTTTATTTTAATTTTAATGTTATGTTTTTATTTTAAAAATTACTACTTTGACGACCGGTCGGTAGCTGAGTGTACAAACGCGTCGGGTTCCCGTCCGGGCGTCGTTCGTTCAATTCCTCTGCTGGCTAAGTCCTCCATTATTGCACAAGCAACATCTTCCGCTTCTTATGATGGCAGTAGGAGTTTTTCAAATATTGTCAGGTTATTCGAAACTCAGGAATGTTTGTCTTTCTGTAAAAATCAAAACTGTAAAGGAAAATCATTTTTTCTCTTTATATTGATACCAATTTATGATTTTTTTAAATCATGTACCTAAACGTATTTTAAATATGTATAATTACTCCATTATATCCGAACTTATCATAAAACCACAACAATTTATTTTTTAACACTAGTTGGAGTGAATACCCCAAAAAAGGCCCAATTCTCCGGAGCCTGTTAGCCTCTGGCATCTACATTTGGAGTAGGTTGTGCGGATGAAGGGAATAGGAAAGGGAAGGAGATGGGAAAGCAGATGAGTGAAAAGCAACTGCCTATTCAGAACTTCCAGAGTGTTGCGGAGAGTATGCACCACTCTGGAACGTGCCGCTAGTATTGTGTTATAACACAAATCAATTGAATTGTTATTTATTTGCGCGTGCTAGGATTAGAACCCGTTACCTCTGGGTTCGTAGTCCAGTATCGTTATCGCTCGACCATGTAGGTTGTGAAATTAAAAGCCTTTCTAATTTCTAAAGCTTCTCCCCCTTACTCATAAACGAGGTGTAAATGTTACGCGTGTTATAAGGTCGGAATAGCGATAAACTTGCCTTAAAACCACGGTTTATCTGTCTAATTTAATAGCCTACGTCAGGTGTAACTAAACCAACGCTACGTAGGCGCGTAAAAATCTAATAAGTAAGACGGTCTAAGTATTCTATATTTATTGAAAACAATAAATCCTGTGTTGGTAATCAATTTATATTTAAATATGCGAATATATACAAGAGAAACTGGTGTTAAATCACTATTAATTTTTTGGTAACCATAACTCATTAGTAGCCGAGTTGACAAATGCATCGGGTTCGCACCCAGGCGTCGTGGGTCAATTCCTTTGGTAGCAAAATTCATCGTTGCACAAGCAAGAGCTTTTAATAGGTGTAATTAAAATATTGTCAGACTTTTCATAATCTGGAAATGTAACTAACCATCACACCATTTCTCCGCAAGGGTAGGCAGAGAGGATGGACCACCACATAATTCCCTCTTGGCACACACTCATTTATGATCTTCTATTATTCTTACTCTTGACACACTCAAGCATTTGATTCTATCAATCGTTTCATATTTCCTCGGGTGTCCCCGACTCCTTCTAACTTTTACTATTGCGTTATATATTATCCCTACACTCCTTTCTTCGTTCATTCGCTCTACGAGTCCAATCCATCTAAGCGTCTCAAGATCAAAAGATTTAAAATAGCCTTTTTACCTTCATTAAACTCAATTTTTTTTTGTCGATAATAACATGATCGTTGCGGAAAGCTTCACAACTCTGTATTAAGTTTAATGTTGGCGTACGGATAAAAATGATTCGGATGAACGATATTAGAATAACTAAACAGTTTTCGCGTGATGACATCATCTATTTTCGTGGGGCTAAAAAAATATATATCAACTCGTAAAAAAACGGGTATTTGAATTTCAAAAATAACTTTTGTTCAGATTCTGGAAGCGATCACGTCTAAATTTGAATCACGTCAGTTTTACTGAGAAATTCGATGGTGTAATTTTTTCATTTACGTGGGAGAGATTACGACAAAATAAAAGCTCTGTTCTTACTGACAAATGTTAACATGGCATCTCACTGATTAGATAATATGTAGAAGGGAAATTTGAACCGAATTAAGACATCATTACCAATTTTGAAAATTTAACCTCCAACCTGCAGTCTCAAAATGGGCGAAATGAATTGGCTAACTATTTTCGCAGAAATCAATTACGTTGCAGTTTGACATAATTAAAGAAATGAAAAAATTACTGTGTGTAAGACCACGGATATTTTTTAAATTTTATATTCGACCGGTTCGCTTAGCCTAAGCATCATCAGGGTACAATGTTTTAAGTACCAACATATTAACTGTCTTCAAACTAATTTCCTTTTCTTTGATTTGACAAATATGTTAATATGATTTTATACGTTTCATCTGAATTTTTATAACCTTTGCTTCTGTTAAATTGTTTTTTTTTTAATCTGTTGATATACACATGCACTGTTCTACCCATATCTGAACCTTTTTCTCTCATGATTAAATTAATTTGTATCCATATTATGTATTATTTTCTCCTTGTTAGTTAATCTTATTAGCATAATTAATTTATTATGAAAAGTAGTGAAATATCACAAAACTGGGCTTTATAAGTTCACTGTTATTATTATTATTAAATCAAACTAAACAAACAATACAAAGTGTGCGGTTATTTGTATTTACATACAGAGGGAGAACAAAATATAAAATACAATAAAAGAACAATGAGAAAACAATAGAATAACATTTAAATTATAGCAAATGAACTGAGAAAAAGATACAGATAATTCATATTAAAAATAAAATGTGATTTTAAGTTTGATTATTTTTTTCCAAAGTAACGAAAATTTGATAAAGACACACCGGACACGCCCAGATCACTCTTTCATCATTTTTTTTAGAGTAAAGCTTTGTGCTCTTAATATTTTCCCTGTAAAAGCTCTAAGCTTTTTTTTCTAGCTGATGAAAGCTTCCGTGGCAACAATAGCGGTAATGCGATATGTTTTTTAAGGTTTTCATTACTACGAAATTACGAGTGGAGTCTTGTAACTCCGAATGTGAATAGGGAAGTATATAATATCAATATTTTGTGTCAGATTTAACATTGAGGTAAATAAATAAATAAATTGAGAAGTTGTTATTCAGATCTAGTGACTGAAAATAGCAAAATCTCGTTTCAAACACCCTTTCAACAAATTGCAAAAGTTGAAAAATTTAGATATTCCGGATTTACATGGATAATAAAGAAGAACTACTGCCCAAGTAACTAAAGTAAAATGTGGAAGCTTTGGAATCTGTAAAGTGGAGTGAATTTAAATATGACTTGCAGCGCGGTACAACTTTTCAATATTTTTTATTTTCTTTCCTCTGCACAGAATGGAAACTAAAGCGATTTATTTCAATCCGAATGAAATATTGTAATATTCATAAATCAAATCAGAAAAAAGTGAAATGTCTGAAACTAGGGAAGCTTAATCAAACGGGAGGTGGTATAGGAGATTGCGATTAATGTTACTTAGGTAGTTTATATAGCACCATTTTTTGTAAACTTTTATCTGAAGGATGCTTAACAAAGCTTGTGGAACATTATTTTTTAAAACCTGTTTTAGAGAGTATACAATTGTTTTTATGTTTTTCTGGATAAACTTAACAATGTAGGCGGCATTGGTAGAAGATTTAGGTTTGGACCGATAGATCGCAAGTTCAAAGCTCTGCAAGGAGATATTCAGTTTTTTTATGGTTTAATTTATTTTATATTAGTTACTTTGTACATTCAAGCTTTCAATTAGCTCACTATTTCATTTTCTTTTAAACTATATTATATTTTAACTTATATACAACTTATTATTTTGATTTATATGCATTTTAAATATTTTTAAACGCTATTTTGAATTTATTGACAGGCATAATTTGGATGGTTTCCGGCAGAGCATTATAAGACTTCATTCCTTTATATAGTAAGCTATTTTGTGTGTTTGCTTTATTTTTTTCTGGTAGTCTAATTTCTTTGCATGGCCTTGTATTATATTTGTGAACATCAACATTGTAGATAATTTTGTCAGAAAAATATGTTGGTAAAAAGCTGTTCTTCATTTTATGTATAAACATCAATGTGTTTAATGTTAGCATCTGATAAAACAAATGATGGTGTCAATAGTTTAAATCTTCTTCAAAATTAAAATGCGATTTTAATAACGTGTAAATATTTGTTTTTTTTTTTTTAAATTATAATTAGCCTTTTAAAAATATTACTTTAAAAAATTGAAGTGGTTTTTATCGGTTTGCCGTCTATTCCAAAATACTTCCCTTATAGAGAGGTATCTATCCAAGGCAGTGAAGTCAGTTTTTGACTTGTTTTTGATGATTTTAACTTGACTCGGCGCCCCTGGGCGTGGCTAAGACTAAGGCTACGGTATTTATACATCCATTCATATCACATATCGACATAATGTTTTTGTTTATTCGTATGGTCACTTTTTCACAGTATTTTTATCAACAAAAATATAGCATCTAACCTAAAAAACCGTTTAGTTGTGCCAAGCTTAGTGGAATGATAAAAAATGTGGGCGGAGTTCCACGGTGAGCCAGGAGCTTAAAATCATTGCGACAGTATATAGAAGCGGTCTATGAAATTTGTTGTCTCTTTCTCTCTCACGGTGTACGACGTAAAAACCCGGAAAAAGTGATTTACCGCAAGTTTGTGTAGGTTGGGTAAAAATAATTAGCTCTCCCTCCATATATTGTTACTTCGAGATACTTCCAGTATCGCCGTGGTTAAAGACTATATCGAAACATCGTTACAAAAAATGGCTTTAGTCAGTTTAGTGACCAGATCTGAAAAACCAGATGCTTCTCGACCTTCCCCTTTCCTGCACCCTCTCCACAAACCTATAAGCTTTACAACATATCCCAATAGGAGCTGACGTAGCGCCATAGGCTCCGGTCACTCATAGAAAACAATGATTAGACATAGACGTTAGAAATGGCTGACAGCTTTTTCAAAAAAACTGTTTTTAACCGAAACGGATATTTTCAAAGCTGTGGATCCATCGTCTTTGCAGCTGCGTTCTTAATACTTATGTAGATACAACCCTCAGAGGTAATATCCAACCCACCCTTAAGGTTGCCAGAGGGCCTTAGCTGAAATTACACTATCTTACTACCCTACCCACAACCAACCCTCAGCGGTGTGAAATACTATATACACAGCCTGCGTTATAGAGCAAACTAGATAAGATTCCATATTTATCATCTGTGTAAGGTCCAATGAGTTGATGATCCAAAATAATGATATTTGAAAGAGAGTGTACGTAAACGCTGTGCAAAGTAGTTTTTGGATCCGAAACTGCGATTAAATTCCGAATGTGTTTTCAGCTTCAGATGAATTTGGAAAATAGTGGACTGTAAAACGATAAACTATACTACTTGATCGATGTGTCTAATTATGGATGTGGAAAGATTATGGAAGGAAAGGAAAAATGGGAGACCATTCACTCACCGATAGTTAAAGTTATAAGTTCTTGAAATATTCTTAAACAACTGTATAATTGACGAATACAAATACACCGTACTGATTTAAGTCTTCTTAATTAACAAAACAACATTTATTTATATTATTTTTAAAAGATAAAAAAAAACCGACGAACAAGCGAGAAACCAACGAGAAACAAGTTTTTTCAAATCAAACTCGATTGTTTGACTCTGTTCGATTGTCAATTGTTTCTAACACGCCTCCATAGTCGAGTGGTAAGACGCTCGACTACGAATCCAAAGGTCGCGGGTTCAAACCCGACGTGCGCCAATAACTTTTATTTAATTAATATGTGTCATAACACATTTTAACTCATACAAAAATAATAAAAAGTATATTCGTGGCACGTTCCAGAGTGGTAGATACTCATAGTATCGCCCTGGTGAAAGACCACCATTCAAAATGGAAACGTTGCTTGACGGCTGGCTTTATTAGCCGTGTTTGGTGACAGATCTGAATAGCCAGATACTTCCCAACTTTCCTCTTCCCTATCTCCTTCCCCTCCCCACTACCTTCAGCCTTACAAAATTCCCTATTTTCGGAATGCCATAGTCTCACTGTCTCTAAACGGTTGGGAGCAGTTGAGACTCTTGTGCAGTCTTCATTTTTTTTTTTTAAATAACAGTGTCGTTGAGACAATAATCGAATATTGCAAAATGGTTAGAAAGGTAAGAACTGAAATAAAAACATGAAAGTTAGAACCTTACAAATTGTCACTTAAAATCCAACAGTAGTTGTGAACGATGAATACTTGGAGCAAGTGGATGAGTTTGTATATTGGAGAGGGTTCAAAAGAAATTTCTGAGATTTCTATACTTGAGGGAGTACGGTTACTACCCGTGGCTCTATCCGACTTACTTTCTCTTGGGTATGCTCGGAACAAACCGTCTACGGGTCAGAAGGGATGTGTACATCGTCACCCACTTCTTCAAACGTGGATGTTTCGAAAACTTAGCTATCATGGAGAGCATTAACTTTTATGTTCCCGATGGTTATCGCCGTCATCGGCAGCATAGATTGTTTTATCTCCCAGCCTGCAGGACCAACTTACCAATGGTCATGCCAGTGGGGAGGGCACTCTTGCTGTTGAATCTAATCGCTTCGGATATCGATATTTTTTGCATCAGCGAAACTGTATTTAAACAGCAAGTTTTATTGCTGCTTGCTTAACTTGTATTTACTATTTATCTATACGGTTTAGTTATAAAATCTTGTCTTATATTGTATATTATATGCAGTGTACTCTGTTTTTGTATACTCCATACATATATTTCTACATATCTTTAATAACCCCTTAAAAAATTATTTTGTAATGTTATCAAAATGAATAAAGAAATTGAATTTAATTGAATTGAATTGAATATATGGATAGTACGTTCACGAGAGATAGACATTCTGATTAGGACATTAAAAGAAGGGTGAATGCAGGAAAATTAATTAATGACGGACCGAACGCGGTAGTCCCTAATAAAATGTGTCCGAAAAGCGAGGTTAGCAGTCCACGATGGAGTTCTGATACAATCCCTAAAGTATGACTGTGAGGTATGAAACTGGCAAAGGAAGGATGAAAGAAGACTAAATTTTGAAGAAATTAGTTCACTAGGTGCACGTGAGCTACAACTATGTATGACTGTATTACAAACGTGGAGATTCTCAAAAAATGCGAGGTGCATGTTCGCGTAGGGGTAGGTTTAAAAATAGACCATAAAAAACGAACAAAAGAACGCTAGAAGAATGACGCAAAAGTAAATGGTAATAAGTCGGGGACGCCCGAAGAATACATGACGCTATGTGGTAACCGCTCTGTGCAAACTACTTCATTTTGTGGCAGTTAACACTTCGTACATTTTTGAGTGTGCGAAAACTTCAATTAAGACTGCAAAGCTACAAAAAACTACTTTAATTCGCAGCAGCTTGCACATCAATTGAAGTTGGACTTCAAAAACTACATAGAAGCACTCCATTTTGCGGCAGCGCACACTTCAATTGAAGGCCGACTACGAAGATTTGGCGAGGAACTGGCTCTTCCCAGTACCATGTTTTAGTCGATTTGCTAGTACTTTTTTTTGGGGAGGAACTTTTGTCGATTTGCTAGTACTTTATTGATTTGAGATCTCTATCGACTAGTCCTATTTTTCTGCGAGTTCTTTTCTATTTCAGTTAGCCTTCAATTGAAGCGTCTACCGTAAAGGTTCATTTAAAAGAACTAGCAGTTCGTGAAACATTCACCAAACTATAAGTTTTTTTCCCAACGCAACATGACACGGTCAATTTAATCGAATACCCGGTTTATGCCGAGAGTAAGAATAGCAAAAGAGTATGTACGAGACGTTGTATGGATGTTGAATAAGCAGGGATCTTGCGCTAATGCAGAGTTATATGGCGGTTTATCCTTTCTACCTACCACTCCAAAGAAATGGTGTTGGCTGTTTCCAAAATGGTTTATTTCTGGAATTCTGGGGTTTCGCAGGCTTATATCTTGGAGGGATATTGCGTTACTATTTATGGCGTATGAGCTTTTGACCGTTTTCCCATAGATACTTGATATACCAGTTGTGGTAACCTCCACGTAGAGGATAATTTCACGCATGGCCCCCGCCGCAGGCTGTTGATACGCCTCAGGTACAGAATCAACTTACCAACGGTGATGCCCCTGGGAAGACCTAGCAGGTCAATTAACTACCTTGAAGGAAATGTTGATATGTTCTGTTCATGGTAAGTTTAACAACGAACACTCCATCAAATTGTTACTATGTTACATAAGTGATATGTACGAGGCCTGTTCAAAAGAAAAGGTGCATTTTTAATTTTCGCGGACTGTGTACGTTCTATAATCGATATTTTTTTTGTCATTAAAAAAAATATATAAATATATTTATTTATTTCACATGTTAATTACAATCAAATAATGATACATTAAAAAAAACAATTCAAATATAAAATAGTACTCTTCCATTAGAAGCAAAAGTTTGTGTACAAAATCAAAGAATATGTATTAAACTTTGCGTTAAAAATGGAATAAAGTGCTCCAACGCACTTATGAGATGGTGTATGAATGTGAATGAAGAAATGAGTGTGTGCCAAGACAGAGTTGTATGATGGTCCGTCCTCTCTGCCTACTCCTACGGGGAAACGGCGTAATAGTTAGTTGGTTAACTACGCATGAATAAGTTAAAAGTGCGAAAGGTAAAGATTGGCAATATCATATACATGGCCTGTTCAAAGAACGAACACTCCATCAAATTGTCACTATGTTACATAAGTGATATGTACGAGGCCTGTTCAAAAGAAAAGGTGCATTTTGAATTTTCGCGGACTATGTACGTTCTATAATCGATATTTTTTTTGTCATTAAAAAAAATATATAAATATATTTATTTATTTCACATGTTAATTACAATCAAATAATGATACATTTAAAAAAAACAATTCAAATATAAAATAGTACTCTTCCATTAGAAGCAAAAGTTTGTGTACAAAATCAAAGAATATGTATTAAACTTTGCGTTAAAAATGGAATAAAGTGCTCCAACGCACTTATGAGATGGTGTATGAATGTGAATGAAGAAATGAGTGTGTGCCAAGACAGAGTTGTATGATGGTCCGTCCTCTCTGCCTACTCCTACGGGGAAACGGCGTAATAGTTAGTTGGTTAACTACGCATGAATAAGTTAAAAGTGCGAAAGGTAAAGATTGGCAATATCATATACATGACCTGTTCAAAATAAAAGGTGAATTTTGAATTTTCGCGGGCTGTGTACATTTGATTATCGAGTTTTTTTGTTATGTTGGTACACATATGTTTATCATATGTTAGCATTATCAGCCATTTAGGATTAGTGGCTTGTTTTTGACAACTGGAAAGGTTAGTCACGTTTTTGTGTGTTTATTAAATTTTGCGTTAAAAATGAAATAAAGTGCTCCAACGCACTCAAAATGTTGACTGTGTCATTCGGCGAGTCTACTTTGTCTCAAAAAAGTGTTTATAAGTGGTACAAGCGCTTTACAGAAGGCCGAAAAGATGTTAATGACGATGAGCGTCCTGGAGTTGTGGAAAAACAAATCATGGATTTTATTCTTTGATCCATTTTTTTTTCAAAAGTAAAAAATCGAAGAACACACAAAAATGTGACTAACCTTTTCAGTTGTCAAAAACAAACCACTAATCCAAAATGGCTGATAATGCTAACACATGGTAAACATATGTGTACCAACATAACAACAAAAAAAAAAACGATAGTCGAATGTACACAGCCCGCAAAAATTCAAAATTCACCTTTTTTTTTAATAGGCTGTGTATTTTGTGATACTTGTTTAGGCATTAACAATATATTGGCCAAGTGTAAAATAAATTTATTTAAAAACACTTTACTGTAGATTTCATACTTACTTCCATGGATATGTAATTAAGACGCTCGAATACAAATCTAAAGGTTTAGAGCCTATGTCCCGGCGTGCGAAAAAATTTCAAATATATATATTTATGTTATTCAGAATCGATTCTTATAAAATAATATATATGGTATATTTGTGGCACGTCCCAGAGTGGTAGATACTCGCAATTATCTCCCTAGTAAAATATCACCATTCAGAATCGAAACGTTGCTTGAAATGTCTTTTTGACCGCTTCAAAAAGCCCGGGTTTAAAGCCGGCGTGCGCAAATAACTTTTATTATATTAATATGTGTCATAAAACATTCAACTCGTTTAAAAAAATAATAATTTTAAGTGTTTTTTTTCGGCACGCTCCAGAGTGGTAAATACTCTAAGTATCGCCTTGGTAAAATATCACCATTCAGAATCGAAACGTTGCTTAAAAATGGCATTTACCGTGTTTGGTGACCAGATTTGAATAGCCAGGTTCTTCCCAATCTCCTTCCCCTTCTCACTATCTTTAGCCTAAAAAAATACCTCAATTGGGTATGCCATAGTCTTATTGACGGTTGGGAGCAGTTGGGACTCTTGTGTGGTATTTTCTATATTTTTTGTTTGTTTTAAATAGCTGTGCTGGTTGACTAGATCTACAAAACCAGGTACTTCCTAACCTTCTTCTACTCCATGTCGTTCTCCTCTCACTGCTTTTATCTTCACAACATACCTCAATGGAGGATGCCAAATTACTACTGACTCTAGATGTGTGGAAGCAATTGGGACTCTTGTGTGGTATTCACTTAACAAAACAAAAGATTGCTGTTCTCGGTGACCAGATATGTATAGACAGGTATGTTCTAATCTTATCTTTCCCATTTCTTTCCCCTTCTCACTGCCTTTATCTTCGCAACATACCCCAATGATTGAGGATCCCAAAGTACCACTGACTCCAGATGTTTGGGAGCAAGTTTAAAAAATAAACCAAACTCTAGTCACTTTTTCTACAGCACACACCAACCTCTACAACCCCGTATCCCGAGGAATACAACATAAATACAAGGGTGGATTGGTCTCCCTCATGACTATGGCTACCGCAGGTAGTCCTTTAAACCTCGGCCCACCCCACCCTTTAAGGAGTTAGGCTTACCGTCCTAGGAGATCAATTTGCTTTACACCTGAAGATTGCATATCAAACCAAGGTGGTGAGGCGCTTTCATGCAAGCTTTGACTTTGAAATCAAAGGCTTTGCATGCCAACTTCAGTTTATTTAAAGTGACTTTCTCTTACATTGGACAAAATTTGGACATCACGTGGGCTTACAAAAAAGGCGTTCAATCTTTGTTTAGCATTAGATATATACTAACACTTAACTGGTATGAATATTCTATAATAAAATATAAACCCCCTTACTCATAAACCAGGTGTAAATTTTACGCGTGTTATAAGGTTGGAAAAGCGATAAACTTTCTTTAAAACCACGGCTTATCTGTCTAATTTAATGGCGTACGTCCGTGTAACTAAACTAACGCTAAGTCGGCGCGTAAAAATCTAATGAGTAAGACGGAAAATAAATAAATATTTATATTTTTTTTATATGAACACCGCACAAAAGTCTCAACTGCACCTAACCGTCTAAAGCCAGTGAGACTGTGGCATCCTGAAATAGGGTATGTTGTGAGGCTGAAAGTAGTAGCGAGGGAAAGGAGATAGGGAAGAGGAAGGTTGGTAACTACCTGGCTATTTAGATCTGTTCACCAAACACGACTAAACCCATTTCAAGCAACGTTTCGATTCTGAATGGTGGTCTTTCACCAGGGCGATACTTTGAGCATCTACCACTCTGGAACGTGCCGCAAATATACTTTTTTCATTATTTTTGTCTGAATTAAATGTGTAATGATACATATTAATTAAAAAAAAGTTATTGGCGCACGCCGGGTTTCAACCCGCGACCTTTGGGATCGTAGTCGAGTGTCTTACCACTCGACCTGGAGGCCGTCAAATATACGAGTTGTAGTTAATAAGACAATTAACTTATATATAAGTTAATTGTCTTATTATTTATAAAACGTTATATTTAAATGAATAGCAAACTTTTTCAGAACTGATTTTTGCTGTTGAAAAGAATATAAAATCGTAAATCATGTATTTTTTTCAACGAAAGCTATTAACCCTAAAAACCCACCATCTCTTACAATTTTTATCCTGAAAAAAAATGTGTTTTTCCAATAAAAAACTTTATTTGGAATACTTTATAAAAAAATTATAAAATGTACAATAGTTTTTTTTTAATTTGTTGCTGTCACACTCTGCAATCTACTGCATTTATTATTTCTCTTCAAATTCCGCAATCTTCAAAATTTATCCTAATAAAATAAGTTGCGCTTAATGTAAGCATTGGTCGAATTTGGCCGAGAGAAAATTTGCGTACTCAGGTGAGGCCGAGTTGGGTTAGGTTAGGTTACATGTTATCTTATGTTGTGTGGGTTCTGCACAATTGGGAAATTTCGGAAATGAAATGTGTGAATTTCATAACTGACAGCTATGGTTTATGATGGGTAAAAGGTCAAACCGGGTCTTTTTCACCAATGTACACCATTTAAGAGATAATAATCAAAATAACACATGAAATAAATATTCTAAATAAATCACAAAAAAGTGTGCATTGATATGGTAAAGATTGACCATGACAACATGGATGGAATTTTTTCAATCCAATCTTTGTTTTGTAACAGTGTGAGGCAGTTAATTACCCTAGTAACTCTACCCAGGGGCATCGATATTGGTAAGTTTGATCTGCACCTAGGAAGAAGCAGAAACCTGTGTTAGCGGCCTCGCATGAAATTATCAGAGACATAGAAAACAATTTTGCTAGGATATCAGATATTAATAAAACATCGTGCAAGAGTTTGAGCGAGAGGCAGTAATGCTATATCCCTCCTCGAACTAAGGCTGCAGATACCCAGCATTCCCGAGATAAACGCTGTTGGAAACAGCCATGGGTAAAAAACCAACTCTCTAATGTAGAGGAACCGTAAAAAAATCTTATGAATTTTCACAACCATAAGTTAATAGGTGGTGTCCTCTGGTCTTCATACCTGAAATTCACTCTTGAGAATGCTACGCACTAAGCTAAAGTTAAGCAGCCTCATCACTGCAAGATTTGTCAACTCCTTTGAATTGTGAATGACAAAACCCAACATTTTTGTGGCTGATTTAAAAATGTTTTCAATGTGATTATAAAATGTTAAAAGAGCGTCAAGCATTGTCCCCAGTCGATATAATAGTTAATACCTGGCTTCGCCCGAAATGAAGCACATTTATAAAAAATATATTTTTCCATTTTGTATGCGGACGATGCGGTGCTGATTGCTGACAGTATGGAAAATCTACAGTATCTCGTGTCTAGGATGAACCAAGGATGTATGCAGAATGAGTTCATGATGAATATAAATAAGTCCAAAGTCATGGTGTTTGAAAGAGAGAGTACGAGAACAACGTGCAATATAGTTGTGAATGATGAATACTTGGAGCAAGTGGATGAGTTTATGTATTCAGGAAGTATGTTCTAGAGAGACGGAAAGGCTGATAAGGATATTGAAAGAAGGGTGAATGCAGGAAACTCCATTGATGGAGGACTGAACGCTGTTGGCGCAAATAAGAAATTGTTCAAAGAAACGAAGCTAGCAGTCAACAACGGAGTGCTTATACCAACCCTGATGAATGGCAGTGAGGCGTGGCAGAGGAAGGATGAAAGTAGACTGAATGCTGTGGAAAGGAGATCTTTGAGACTTATGAGCAGTAAAACCATGTATGAACGTATTAAAAACGAGGATATTCAAGAAGAATGCAAGACTGATGTGAGCGTAATGAATAGGATCAAGAAAGGGACGCATAGATGGTTTGGGCATGTAGAGTGAATGAACAAAGAAAGGAGTGTGAAAAGAATATATGATGCGAAAGTAAATGGAAGAAGAATTCGAGGACGCCCGAGAAAGACATGGCACGATCAAGTAAATCAAATACTTGAATCGGGTAATGTGAAGAGTCAGAATAACAGAAGAGTATGTATGAGACGATGTATGAATGTGAACGAAGCTAGGAGTGTGCCAAGAGAGAGTTGTATGGCGGTCCGTCCTCTCTGCCTACCCCTGCGGCGAAATAGCGTGATGGTTGGTTAGTTAGTTTTAGTTATATTTTTCCTGACTGAACAACCTAAAATAAGGAATCTGAGGGTATTGTCTTTTTTCTTGACAGAAAAATTCAACATTCTAAAACTGGTGGAATTAGCTTAGTCCCAATCATGTCTGATTACGACTAAAAGGGATCCAAATGATAATTTAGTCTCCTTCAACGGAAGTAATCTCCCCAACAAACCTTCCATTGAAATGCTTGGTGTAACCTTAAGTGACCAGTTAAGGCACCGGGGCTCCATAGAAGCCAGAGTAAAGTTAGCCTCTCAGAAGTTGGGCGTGTTGTACAGGGCCCGCAGATACTTCGATAGTACACAACTGTTGACCTTGTACAAATCGCAAGTTCGCCCCACTGTTGAATTTGGCAGCCACCTCTGGTCTGGAGCCCCTAAATACCTGAAAAAAACCCTTGACTCTGTGCAGAAACGGGCGGCCCGTTTGATAGATTCTCCTATCTTAACAAACGGATTGCAAACTTTGGAGCACAGACGTCAGGTGGGAATGCTGTCCTTGTTCTACAGGTATTTCAATGGAAGATGCTCCGAGGAACTTCCGTCATTGATCCCTTCGGCACCGGTTCATAGTCGGGAAACTCGCCAAACGCACGCCCAACATTTGTACACGGTTGACATTCAATACATGAGAACGGGTCGCTTTTACGACTCGTTCTTATGTTCAAAAGCTCGGCTATGGAACGATTTGCCGGCCTCTGTGTTTCCTCCCTCCTTCAACATGGGCCTCTTCAAGACCCAAGTTCCCTCCTTCCTTTCCTCAAAAAAACCCTCCACAAAGCATCCCCAAAGATGACATAGGCCCTGAGGGAAATTGTTTTCCTCAAGGCCTCCTGTGTGGAGTTATTGTAAAAAAAAAAAAAAATTCGAAAAATATATTTTTTTAATAATTATTATATCAATTGAAAAAAATAAAAATAATAGCAATAATGCTGTCAGAAAAAAGATAGAAAGCGAATTTATACACAAATTCTCACCATTCACTTATTTTATTTTATATTGTGTTCTCCCTCTGTGTGCATACAAAACCGCGAACTTTGTATTTTTTGCTTAGCTTAATGTTGTACCCTCATGATTCTTAGGCTTAGCAAAACTATTCGGTCGTAAAAATTAAAATAAAATCTATGGTCATGTACAAAACTATAGTTTCATTGTTATAATATTTTTACATTGAAAGTTGGGCAAATTTATAAATAGCAGATTTTAAGTTTTATACCATTTTTTATACATTATTATATTTTTTCACTAAAACCTTGCGTATAGAAAACAGGGAATAAGATAATTACTAGAAATGTTTCCTGCAGATCATCATATAAGTAATAGGTTAACAAACATTTTGATTATATGAATTCAATTCCATCTAAAACTAAGAATCTACGAGAAGATTCCATTGAAAACAACGAGATCCGCTAATTGAATATGAATTTAATTAAATAATTAATTTGTATTCTAAGAATTATTTGACTAATTGGAAAAGTTTTCCCCCTGAAAAGATATGAACCACTTTAGTATATTGTGTAGGTAGGCACAAGGTCAGGAATTTTGTAATTTATCAGCAAATTGAACTTTGAATCGTAGTTCTAAGGACAATCTCTCAACGTCAAAATGAAAGCTATGAATTTTTAACAACTTAAAATATACCCATTCCGAAGTCACCTGTCAGGCAAGTATTTAAGTTTATTCGTTTTTGGGAGAATTTACAGCAATTAACGTAAACATAATAACAAATATAATTAATCATACTAATTAGAAATTTTCCGCTGCCGATAATAAATGCCAAGAGTGAAGTGCGAACATAATTTATACATATATTAAAATTGTATCAATAATCAACAACACAAATATGAAACAGAAAAAGTATCCTCCGGATAGAGTAGAGGATGCATATAGCCGCTTCCACCTGTATAGGGTTTTCAATGGTTTTCCCTATTACCATGGCGAATGCGGTGGAATTCCTAAACAAACATGGCCTGTTCAAAATAGAAATACACACCGCTTTTACGTACATTACAGTTCATAAAAGCGGTGTCTTATATTTGTTGTCTCTCTCTCTCTCTCATGGTGAACGACGTAAAAACCCGGAGAAAGTCATTTATCGCAAGTTTGTATAGGTTGAGTAAAAATAATTAGCTCTCTCTCCATACATTGTTACTACAAGGGTATAATAATGCATGTGTACATCAACAGATTAATACCACAATTTACCAGAAGCTAAGCTATAAAAATTCAGATGAAACGTTTGAATTCATTTTAACATATTTGTCAAATCAAAGAAAAGGAAATTAGATTAAGGACAGTTAATATGTTGGCACTTAAAACATTAATATTCTAGTATTATAAGTAACAGACAAGTTAATGTCTGTAAGCTATGCGAAGGCTTCATTTTTAACATGAGATTGAAAAGAGCTGATATTTAGGTACCTCGCAAATCTTTTTTAGAGGCTCTCACTTATATTTTAGTGTACTTCATCATAGCCTGTATTTCACATCTGAGACGTACATTCTAGAATACTCCGAACATATCGTCACCGAAAAGGCAAAGATGCTTAAGCGCCACTTCGGGAAGTTAACACAAGAGCACTTTAAAGATTTTTTTTTTTTTACAAAATCTTAAGTCTAGCTAAGTCTTCAGAACCTGCTTGGATTTTAAAACAAAAAGTTAACTCAGATAACACAACGCTATCACTTAGTTACCTGAAGCGTAAAAAGCTAAAAAAAAGTTTAAAACTTGGGCCGCTTGAGTCAAGCCTTCTCTCAAATGGCAAATATATTTTAGATGGTTGAAGCGCCACAAAAGTCTGCAGAATCAAACGAGAGTCAGAGCATTCGATGCAAAAAAGAGAACTGCATGGTAAACTGATTTTTGACCAAAGCTTAACCTTTTTTCCTTTTCGGCGTCGATATGAGAAGTGCAGTGTTTTGCAAGTGATAAAATTTTCCACTTGTTTATATGCACGGATGACACAATTAAGAATAGATAATGCGTAAGTGTTTATGTGGTCGATATGTTTGTTTGAAATTCAAGTTACTAACAAGTATGACCCTAAGTTCAAGGTAAGCTAGTGTATTTTATCTCTAATGTAATATAATAATATATAATACGTAGCTAGTAATAAGATGGAGTCTGAAAATCAGAATTTGCACAACGCCCTTCAGGCAGTTTTTCACCAAAACCGCGCTTTACAAATTACGAAAATTTTATAATTATTATTTATTATAACGATGTTATTTGATTTGATATGGTCTTTTGAAGATATAGAACTATCGAGTGAATCGAATTTTATTTTACACGTTATTTTCCAAAGCGTTGTTGAAAGCTTAATGATTTACATGTAAACATAAAAAAATGCTAACTATCACGATAATGGCTATGTACTAGTTAAATTAATTAAGCAAGAAGTAAAATCAAAAATGGCATTATTTTATCAAGCTCTCAACAAATTTGTGAGAATTCCATCTTTACTGACAAAAAGTTATGCTGAGAGCAAATATAAAAAAAATATGTTTTGAAAACTTAATAAGAATTAAGTGGTGAACTTGAAAGTATAAATTGTATTTATTTATTTCGTATAAGCCCATGGTGATTGTACATTTCATATTTTACAATTCTAATACTCTTGTTGGATTTTTTTTTTAATAACCTGACAATATTTAAAAAAAATCTGCTGACATCATAAGAAGCGGAAGATGTTGCTTGTGTAATGGTGAAGGACTTAGCCAGCAGAGGCATTGAACGCACGACGCCCGGGTGAAAGTCCGACGCGTTTGTCCACTCAGCTACCGACCGGTCAATACATTAAAGATGTACTTATATTGGTTAGTAGATGAGTGGACAAACCACTCAATTCCTCTGCTGAGTATGTCCTCCATCATTGCGCAAGAAAAAAATTCCGCCTTTGATGGCAGTAAGAGTTTTTCAAATATTGTCAGGTTATTTTATTAAAAAAATATATACGAGGACTGTTGAAACGAAAAGATGAATTTTGAATTTTCGCGTGCTGTGTACATTCGACTATCGATTTTTTTTTTTGTAATGTTGGTACACATATGTTTATCATATGTTGGCGTTATCAGCCATTTTTGATTAGTAGTTTTTTTTTTGACAACTGGAAAGGTTAGTCACGTTTTTTTTTGTTCTTCGATTTTTCACTTTTGAAAAAAATGGATCAAATATTATGTATTGAATTTTGCGTTAAAAATAAAATAAAGCGCTCCAACGCACTTAAAATGTTGACTGTGGCATTCGGCGAGTCTACTTTGTCTCAAAAAAATGTATATAAGTGGTACAAGCGCTTTACAGAAGGCCGAGAAGATGTTAATGACGATGAGCGTCCTGGAGTTGTGGAAAAACAAATCATGGATTTTATTATTTGATCCATTTTTTTCAAAGGTGAAAAATCTAAGAACACACAAAAACGTGACTAACCTTTCCAGTTGTCAAAAACAAACCAGTAATCCAAAATGGCTGATAATGCTAACATATGATAAACCTACGAGTACCAGCATAACAACAAAAAAACAATAATTGAATGTACACAGCCCGCGAAAATTCAAAATTCACCTTTTCTTTTGAACAGGTTATGTATATTGCTATTGTTAAATATTTAAAAAAAAAAACGGAATTTAAAATTATAAGATATAAGATTGTGACTAAAAAAAATTCTTTTGGTATCTTTTAAACATCGAATTTGTCACATTAAATTAGCGAGTTTGCTTGATAATGTGAAAACGAACGGTGACATTGGAAAGGGTTATTTTTTGTGTTTCTGGAAGGCACTTTTATGTTGATGAGATTCAAACGAAAAGCAGAACTTGTTTTATCTTTTATAAGGAAAACGTATTAAAGAGTGGGGCAACAAGTCGAATTGAATTGAATATTGATTAGGCTGTGAAAAACTTTTACTTGTTTTTTTTTGTAGAAAGCGTATACTTTGTTTGTGACCCTGTAAATAATTTCACAGAAACTCGCTTTATACAACGTTTTATTCATTTGATTTCAAAAAGATTTCTCCTGTTTTCATGATAGCTTTCTTTTAGCTGTCTGCTTCAAGCTAAGCTCTGATGAAGCTCAAATCAACGCGAAACCCTTTTGAAATTAAAAACAAAATTGTATAAAACAAATCTGTTTATTATTCTACTTGTTGAACAGGATTTTGTTATTGGTTTTTATTTATTCATTTACAAACTAACGGACTAAAACCCAATCACAAAAAAATACCAAACACCAAATGAGGGGCTTAGAAGCATAGGTAGCAATCTCCGAAAAAAGGTTCTGTAGCATTGTCAACGTTTGAATGATTATTATAAAGAAATGGAGAATGAAGTGTACAAAAATGTAAGTGCACAACTAGGAACAATTTGAAACAATCATCTCTAAATTTATCAACATGATCACAAAAGAAAAGTGCATTAAACGTTAAATCAATTTTCCAAGAAATAATTTAAAATGAAGGAGATTGCTGCCTTTGCTTCTAAGACCCTCAAATGGAAAAAAAGCAACAGAAAAAGAACAGCACATACATTATATTAAATGTAGTAATGATAAAAATAGGAAAACATGCATAAGAAAGAATATTCAATTCAAAGCCAAGGTTGAGTCAAAGTTTTGTTAGAGTCGTAAAAAATGACAAAAACATTTTGACTGCTACTTACAATTTCAAGACCATGGCTTGAGTTGACAAGTCACGACATTCTGGACAGTGGAAAATGATTCTCATAATTAGTAGAGTGATGATTGAGGAACAGTAATTCATTTCAATTCATTGAGTCTACGGCAAGGAATGTTTAACTAAATGAGTTGCAACAGAGAAGGTGAGTCAATACTACAATTAATAATTTTGAAAATGCAAATTATATTAAAGTCTTTCCTACGCTTTTCTAATGAAGATTTTTTTTAATGATTGTTCTATTTTATCATATGAATAATCCTAATGTTTCTTTTTTTGTTTCTACTCGTCGCAATTAATACTGTCTTTGTACGCGTCATTCTATTCTAATATAACCTCCCAAGAAATAACAATTCAACGCAATTAAAACATATAACGCCACACTAATATAACAAATAATATAACTAACACCCCGGTGTCGGCTGTAAGTGACATCTGGCGGCCATAACCCGAACTGTCGGCCTAACAAGACTTAAATTGGATGTTTGGGCCGGGGGTGGTGAACTGTGTAGCTTTCGTTGGGTGGAGAAGAGGGTCGCACCTTTGTTTCGGGATCGCATCTTTGTACGGATGTACAGGGTGGTCTGTGTTTGTATCTAATGCCACGTCTTGTATTTATATTAAAGGACGTAGTCGATTGGTAAATTGTTAGATGTTTTATTGGATTTGTCTTCATTACATTCAATTTTGAGAAACAAGGTTAGAATCTGAAGCAATGTATCTACATAGTGGCATATAGAACTGAACGAGACTTAACGAAGTTGCGGTGACCAGAGGCTGCCAGTGGCCAAAGAGCGAATACAACGACAAAGGGGCTGGAAGAAGACTCGGATTCGAGTGCCTGAGTTGCTAAGTATGCAGGAGCTGGCACTGAGAACTTCAGTCTTTCCAAAGCCACACACAAGCAAATACGACAGAATGAAGAGGATAGTTTGTTATTTTTATGAGGAATGCTAGATTTTCACACTCTGCAAGCCCGCCGGAAGATGTTTTTGGGTAAACATTTATATAGGTTGTGATACGGACCAGCGAAACTAGGTCCTGAATGAGGACTTTTAAATATCTTTAATAAATACTTACGCCATGCTAGCTTGCTCGGAGAGCGTCATCGTGTTGGAAGTTTGTTAGATAGGGGTGAGAAACTTGACCTTCTTTTTGGTAGGGGAGGATTACAAATAATATATAAGGAAGGAAATACAGAAATGAAAACTCTTTCTCTTTTGCTTAAGAAGGTGCCTTCGGTGAAAGGCTTATATTTTAGTAAAGGAATTTACGCTACTAGGAAAAGCTTTAATTCTTTGTGGACACCGTGAGCTTAAATGAAGTTAGGGGCATTATTTAAATCAAATTATAGTAAACGATAACCTGGGCGAGCGTTGTAGGCTCGATTTGCAGATTCGGGTTAAAGCGTCGGCTGGATTCGCGGATGTCCTGGTGTTAGCGCGGGAGCGCTGGTAGTTCAGGGATGGGCACGTCCGTTCGGCAAAACTGTCTCAGACCAAGAGGCTGGTAACCGCGCGTGAGACCCCCGGGTCAACGTCGGCCTTGAGTCTATTCCCTTTTTGGGGTTGCCCGTACGTAATAAAATAGAATGAATTTGATATTAGGTTGAGTACCTTAAAATATTAACAGACGGGGTTTAAAGTTAATGTTTACGAAAATATCGTTACATTACAGTTGATTTCTGCAGGTATTTATAACCCATATACGAGTCTACTAAAGGAGATCAACTTATTTGCCTCAAGTAATTATATCCGTGCGAGGCATCGTGTGACGTTTTACACACCGAAAGTCAGAACTTCCTCGTACAAAAACACGCCAATATACAAAGCGATGGAACTATTCAATGAAGCTGCATCTACCTTAGATATATTAAGATGCACATATATAGAGTTCTGTCATCATCTCTCGATATACGTACAAGAGTGACCGTTAGGTACATAACAATCTACATAATTTTAAACAATATATATATTTTATATATTTGCCAATTCAACGATTATCTCATTATATGTGTATTAAAATGAACCTCTCTTATATCTTATTTTGTTTTGTTTTTCATTGCTAACCTTATTTGCGTTATTATGTCATATATAGTGCGTCACATTACTTCAGTTTGTACTTATATAACTCCTTTGATTATATAATATCTTGTCTATATGTGAGATGTACATAAATTTTTAAGTTTTTTTTTACCCTACGCATGTATCTACAATATTTTTATATCATTCATCTCATGATGTATTTGGTAAACAACTGTTTGTGTGAGATCTTGTTAAATAAATAAATAAATAGTTGTATTGAACAATATAAGTGGGAGTTATGTTTAACAATGAAGATTCAAACAATGAAAAAGCGACCCCGAACCATGTAACAATCAATGAATCTTGATTAAACTTAAATTTATTTAATTTTAAGGTTTAAATGTAACCAAAACCTTATAAAATGCCACTCTTCAATAGAATAATTTCATACGACCTGACGACTTGCGTGGTTAAGTGGTAAGGCGCTCGACTACGAATCCAAAGTCAATGGTTCAAATCCCGGGTGCGAATACCCGGCATGCTTTGCAATGCCACATAAAGAAAAAAAATGTTCGTGTTTTAGTTCTGTTTATTAAAGTGCTTTTGAATAAACAATATTCTTTTGGTTTTCCCGTCTTGTGCGTATTTGAATAAATAAGAAGGTTTTTCGACGCGTGAGCAGGCCACATACAGGTGTCCACGCGAGAAGCACAGATTTTCCAAATTTAGTCCACACACTAAAAAATTAAATATGAAATAGCGCACTCCCCATATGCAGTTTCATTTGATTTTCAAAAACTAACTCGTCGAGAAGTAAGGCTTTGAGCTTTTTAAGCTTTAAACTTTAGGCTCTGAGCCTTTTAAGCTTTGAGCTAAGGTTTGAGTTTTTAAAGTTTAGGTTTTTTAAGCTCTGAGCTTTTTAAACTTTGAGCTATTTAAAATTTGAGTTTTTTAAGCTTTGAGCTTTTTAAGCTTTGATCTTTATAAACTTTGAGCTATTTAAGGTTAGAGTTTTTTAAGCTTTGAGCTTTTTACGCTTTGAGCTTTTTGATCTTGAGCTTTTCAACTGTGAGCTACTTAAGGATTGAGTTTTTTAAGCTTTGAGTTTTTTACGCTTTGAGCTTTTTAAGCTTTGAGCTTTTTAAGTTTTGAGCTCTTAAGCATTTTAAGCTGTGAGCTTTATTTAAAAAAAATATTTCATTCCAAACATTTATTTAAAGAAACTACCGAATTATGTTTTCCATTTCTTAAATATTCTACCCTAACAAACCTTCATCTGTGGAATAACAAAAACTTCAATGGAAAATGGCGGGTTCAATGTTTTTAATAATAATTTTAAAACATTATGGCGACAGTTTTACATATTAGATTTCATTCAAACTACTTTTTGAACCTTCTCGTCTCTAATAAGAAAAAAAACTGTGCTATTTTTCAGCAAATGCCATGGTCTGACTGGCTCTAGACGTTTGAAGGCAGTAATATACTTAAATTCATCCCCTTTATATCCCAACTCGATCGCACTATATGGCGAGATAGCAAAGTAGAGAAAGTACATACGCAAGCGAAGGTACAGTTTAAGACTGATAATCTTACTTTTAACTAAGCGAGTGACCGGAACACGACCATCTTTTTGTCACATTA
Organism: Drusus annulatus; assembly: GCA_022651775.1. NCBI lineage: Eukaryota > Metazoa > Arthropoda > Insecta > Trichoptera > Limnephilidae > Drusus > Drusus annulatus. The sequence goes on along the minus strand of JAGWCC010000223.1, from coordinate 59,196 downwards.
CCCTTACGCGTACCCTGTACTGGGGATTAGGGAGGGTGAGGAGGTGTTGTGACAATAACCAGCCAATATAATTTAGTCAAAGTAATATCGCCTTGGCTATTATGAATTTAACTGTGTGTTAATGGCGGGAAGGGTTGCACGGAGAGGCTGCCGGGTCTGTTTTATTGTATTGCAAAAAGTAGGCTTTGAATAGTTCAAATCTTATCGAGGGATTTATGATATGATTATCTAAACTTACTTTCACGTACCTAACTCACACTTTTGCATTTTTAAATGTATTATTAAGAAATGAATACGAAACAGGCAGTTACTTGAAAAATACTGATTTATTCAAATCTTCAAAGCTCTTTGTGGGAATAAATTAATTCGACTTTAAAATATTTCAAGAAATGAAAAAACTACTTTGTACAAGACCACGAATATTATTTTATTTTCTATGACAGACAGGTTTTGCTAAACCTAAGTATTAGCAGGTTACAAAATTCAACTTAACAAAAAATACATAGTGTGCGGTAATACATGGCCTGTTCAACAGAAAAGGTGAATTTTGAATTTTCACGGGCTGTGTACATTCGACTATCGTTTTTTTTTGCTATGCTGGTACACATATGTTTATCATATATTAGCATTATCAGCCACTTTAGATTAGTGGCTTATTTTTGACGACTGGAAAGGTTAGTCACGTTTTCGTGTGCTAAAAATGGAATAAAGTGCTCCAATGCACTTAAAATGTTGACTGTGGCATTTGGCGAGTCTACTTTGTCTCAACAAAGTGTTTATAAGTGGTACAAGCGCTTTACAGAAGGCCGAGAAGATGTTAATGACGATGAGCGTCCTGGAATTGTGGACAAACAAATCATGGATTTTATTCTTTGATCCATTTTTTTCAAAAGTAAAAAATCGAAGAAGACACAAAAACGTGACTAACCTTTCCAGTTGTCAAAAACAAACCACTTATCCAAAACGGCTGATAATGCTAAAATATGATAAACATATGTGTACCAACATAACGAAAAAATCGATAATCGAATGTACACAGCCCGCGAAAATTCAAAATTCACCTTTTCTTTTGAACAGGCCTCGATACATACACGGGGAAATCAAAATACAAAATAACATAACAAAACAATGTGAAAACAAAAGATTAACTTTTCAATTATAACAAAGGAACAGAGAGAAAGGGATAGATACTATTAATTGAAAGAGACAAAACGTCAACTGAGGGGATGATTAACTTACCACCGGGTAGTTTAATCATCCCTGTGTGCGGCATTTCCGCCTTTTTGCAGTTTTCAAAATGAAGCAATGAACGAAATGTCTCGGGACTTTAGGTAATCCCTGTTCATTATATTTCCGCTCTATGCAAGCTATCTGCACTCATTTCACAGTCATCAGTCAGTTGAAATCTTGTTAGAAAAAGCAGCAAACCAGTAGCATTACAAGCGGGTGTGATGCTAATAATATATAAACAAGTTTTCTTAGGTCCTAAACAAGCAGAGTTATACACTGCTACGGAGATGGATGCATTTAAAAAAATAAGTTTTTCAAAACATTTAATAAAGTTGCATTCTTGTAGTTTTGATGCGAATCAAATATGGCGCTCCTTTCCTTTTATAGAATTTGATACCTTAAGTTGGATTTTATGACTTGAAATATATATTAATGCATACAGAATAACTTTATCCTTCTGAAATAATCACTTTCCACGTGCGGATGGCAAATGTTTTGATGAAAAAAGTGGAATTTTGAGATGCTGCATTCAGTGCGGCGCGCGTCCGCTCATGTGATTCACAACAGCGCGTCCGGCAGCAGGTTAAAGGACAATGAAAAAATGTCTGTTTACTTTATCAGTCAGGTAGATTTCCGTGAAATACATTCCTTATTTTGAAGGACGATTTCCCTTTTTAATTTTTTTAACATTCCATTAAATAATCAAATGAAAATATTGTTTAAGTGCATTTGAAAAAAAAAGATTTACTTGTGTGATTTGTTTAATGGGATACTCGTATCAAAAAAAGAGTTGGTCAACACCTCATAAGGCAAAAATGTAATTTCTTATTTTGTAGAATATTATTATGAAGCTTAATCCTGACCTCTTGAAACGCTACGTTAATAATTCCCTTCATGCAGCCCCCTCTAAGCCTGTCCCTCATATTTTTCTAATCAAGTACTGGTAGTGGTAGATACTCTTAGTATCACCCTGGTGAAAGACCACCATTCAGAATCAAAACGTTGCTTGAAATGGCTTAAGCCGTGTTTAGTGACCAGATCTGAATTGCCAGGTACTTCCCAACCTTCCCCTTCCCAATCTACTTCCCATCCCCACTACCTTCAACCTCACAACATACCTTATTTGGGAATGCCATAGTCTCACTGGCTCTAGACTGTAGGGAGGAGTTGAGACTCTTGTGCGGTATTCACGTAATTAAAAAAAAAAACCAACATGTAGTTTCACTGACAAAATGAAGTACAAAAAAAATGAATATCACATTATGTGTGGGTTAATTTATTCTGTAGATTGTATAATAATAAACCTCATTATGAGATGAGTGGAATTTTCATGTTTTTTTTTACCTTAAGATTGTCTAAGCTCTACAATAACAGGGTATACAACAGCGTAGGTACAGGTTTTTTTTTACCATCTCCTACAAGCTTAGTTTAATCATATTTGATACCATGTACAAACAGGTAACATTATTGTAGTACATCTGTAATACCGTACAATATTCCAGACCACTGGAACTGATTTTAAAACGAGAAATAAACAATGCTTCACTGTTAGTCTTCTTGTGATACAAATAACATGTTATAAATACCAATACGTAAAACGAAAATAGCTCAGAGAAGTAGATAATCTAAGTATCGTCCTGGTAGAAGACCACTATTCAGGATTAAAAGGTTACTTGAAATGGCTTTAGCCGTGTTTGGTTACCAGATATAAATAACCAGATACTTTCAAACATTCTTTTTCCCCATATTCTTTCCTACCCCAACACTTTCAGTCTCACAACATACTCCCATCGGATATGCCATACTTCTACTGGCTCCAGACGTTTGAGAGCAGTTGGGACTCTTGTGAGGAATCCACTATAAATAAAAAAAATGCATAAAAAACACACGCACAAATTTATCTTTAAATTATAATTCATGATTATTAATAATAATAATTTTTGGATGACTTGTATAGCGCCGTTTTTGTAAAAAAATCACCTCAAGGGTGCTGTACAGATCTTATTTTCTATTATTACATATTAATTCCTTGTTTAAATAAGAAAATATATACAGGAACATATTCACCTGGCAGGTCTTATCAGATAGACACACTCATTAACTTAAAATTTTCATTTTACTTTTTTTCTAATGATTTTATTTTTATTTATATATATTTTTTTTTTTTCTGATTTTGGGCATGGGAGCGAGATTAAAAAACGGACTTTCTGAATTTGTCGTACAGTACAGGATTTGGTTAAAATTTGTACATCTAAAGGGGATTCGTCGAGAGACAGATTATGTTGAGATTCTTTTAATGAATTTAGGGATATGAGAGTCTGAAAAGGTAAGTTTTCAGATTGAACCGAAATTCTGTTGGGCTCGTTATACATTTAGTTTCGGGAGGGAGTTTATTCCAAGCCTTCGGCCCCGATACTCCTGCAGCGCGATCTCCAAACTTAGTATTATAATTGCGTTTGGATTCTACCAGCCTTCCGATAGCCGATGACGTTGCTGATCTAAGAGTCGTTCTAGGTCGTTATAGGTTCTCAATGTTTGCGATAGCGCCCCCTTGTGGACGTTTGAGACTTTCGGGGGGGCGGTAGAAGATAATAGATACTCCTAATACTTATCAATATAATTAAGTATGTGTTTTAATTGTTCTCGTTGAAACGTTCTTATTTAAACTCAGAAATAGGTGTAATTACACGTTTCAATATAATCGTGGTAAAAGCTGTTTCAGATTCGCGACAGATGGTAGGTTAAGGAACTAAGATGTATAACGAGTCCAATAGAATTTCGGTCCAAACTAAAAATTTAGCTTTTTAGACTCTCATATCCCTAAATTCATTAAAAGAATCTCAACATAATCTGTCTCTCGACGAATCACCTTTAGATATACAAATTTTAACCAAATCCTGTACTGTACGACAAATTCCGAAAGTCCATTTTTTTTCATTTCGCTCCCATGCCCTAATTCGGAAAAAATAAATAAATAATAATTTGAAGTTAATAAGTGTGTCTATCTGATGGAATCTGCCAGGAAAGTATGTTCTTGTATATATGCTTATTTAAACTAGGAATTAATATCTAATAATAGAAAATAAGATCTGTACAGCGCATTTTTGGTGATTTTTGACAAAAATGGCGCCATACAAATCATCAAAACGTTAATATTATAATTATTTAAAAGAATTAGGGGAAGACTCCAGAAAAAATATATTCTCAGAATGGGCGGTGGGCAGAATAAGGTTGAGAACCTATGATTTAGTCGGAAAGATTTCATACCAGCATTGGGAAAATCTTTTAAGTTTTGTGAATACGGAAAACACTTCAAATGAAGTTAAACCGAAATCGAAAACTATAGATTAAATTTCATAGGGGGAGGGAGGGGTGACTAGCGATCTGAAATCCAAAAGAACTGAAACTGGGAAAGAACTGTGCTTTTACCTCAGGCTATTCAGAGGCGAACAGGCAGTGTGAAAATCCGATTCCAGCTTTCATCATTTGCTGGAATAGCTACGCCCTCTCATTGGTCAAATAATTCACGGATTAACGTTTTCCTTATTTAAGGTAAATGGGAAATCATTTATAACGAAACATGATTTTTTCCATACGAAAATAAGTGAATAACTAGAATATACAAACGGTAACGCTGGCGTGTTATCTCGGAATATAATTCAAAATTTCAAGTTTGGTGTTGAAAAGGTTAAGAACAACTATTGTATAATAATAATAATATTAATAAAGTTTTATTCCGGAAGGTATGCAGGAGTAGTGCAATGCAAAAACTTCCATAATTGTTATTAATACATAGTAATTATCTTAGAGTATTTAGAGTGGTATCTATTCAAGGCAGTGTAGTGAGTTTCTGATGATTTTTAAATAAATAATTAGCTCTCTCTGCATACATTGTTTCTCCAACGTAATTATAATGTTAACAAATAAAAATGAACAGAAATTCATGAGGAAAAAAAAATTAAATACCACAAGTAAAAAATATCAATGGAGGATATTAGGCCTCATTTCTCCAAAACGCCATCAAGAGGGAGTCCATCCTGGCAGCGTTAAGATTGATGGGGCCAATAATTTCCTTCAATGCGCTTCTATGCTTGAAAGGTCATTTCTGGAGTTATTAATCCTTTCCCGCATTCCTGCTGCCCTGGTTCTCATATGAGCTGCAAGTCCTGGAACTCGATATATCTATATATACCGAAGGTGTTAGTTGAAGTTTGCCGGTTTTACTCATAGATGTCGCTAGAGATATGTATACATTTCTAGGATTTGGCTTCTATGTCATATTTTTCTATGGAAATTAACCTTTGAAAATACACAAGTTACATTCTGCCAAAATAATAGTGTCATTGTTTTTAACCTCAGTGAATATGTCGAGTTTCGTTCCAAGTAAATCGCATTTGCGGCATTCGTTGCTTTTCTTATTTCATCAAAAGAAAAAAGCAGTTGAAGCTCATCGGTTGCTAGTAAAAACTTATGGTGAACATGCTCCAGAGATTAGAACATGTGAGACATGGTTTCGTCAATTTAAAAGTGGAGATTTCGATTTAACAGACAATGAACATCCTGGTGCAACGAAAAAGTTCGAAGACGAGGAATTGCAGGCGTTATTGGATGAAGACCCAATCCAATCGCAACAACAATTAGCCCAAACACCTAATGTGACCCGAGGAGCAATTTGCCAACGTTTAAAAGCCATGGGAAAGATCCAAAAGTATGGGAAATGGGTACCACACCAAATGAACGAGAGACAAATCAAAAATCGAAAAACCATTTGTCAAATGCTGCTTCAAAGGTTCGAAAGGAAATCTTTTCTGCATCATATCATCATAATCTTATCGCACCCGCCGTACTCTCCAGACCTTGCCCCGTCCGACTATCACCTTTTCGCATCGATGGGACACTCACTCGCAGAGCAGCGCTTCGCCAATTTGAAAAAGTCGAAAAAAGGCTCGTCGAATGGCTTGCCTCGAAAAAGAATTTTTTTTTCGGAATGGTATCCATGATTTGCCTCAAAGATGGGCAAAATGTAAAGAATCCGATGGTCAATACTTTGAATAAAAAATTTTGAGATTCCCTTGAGAATTAAGCGTTTTCTTTATTGAAAAAACCGGCAAACTTCAACAAACACCCCTGATATAATAAAGCCTCACTATCAAATATCTCTAGTTTAATCATAATTAACTTCGTGTAAAAGCAGGTAGCACTTGTGTAGAATCTCCCTAATTCCTTACATTCGGGAAAACAATTCGGCATCACAATGTAGCGAGCAACTTCGCCATGTTTCGCTATTTGTTGTAAACTCGAAATGTTTACATTTGTTGGTAATAATATATTATGATGTATTCCCCCCTCACCTACATTTTAGTAGCAGGCAGAATGGGGTGGATAGAGACTGGTGGTAGAATTATTATCGCAACATTTGCTTTCAAACTTTGCGCTGTTTACAGCAAGTATTACAATATATTGCTCGATAATGGTAAGAAGTACACTGCGAAAACAATATTTTTACTGTGTGCTTAATCATAATAGTTATAGGTATTTGTGGTGATAAAATACTTAATCAATAGACGTACTGCATGAATCAAAGTTAGACATTTATGAAACAGTGTAAGAATGCAAGGAAGAGTGTGAAAAGAATAAATGATGTGAAAATGAATGGAAGAAGATGTCAAGGACGCCCGAGAAAGCCATGGAACGATCAAGTAAATCAAATACTTCAATCGGGTTATGTGAAGAGTCAGAATAACAGAAGAGTATGTTTTTTTATTTTTTATTTCTAGATTTTTTAATTTTATTAAAACAATAATTATTATTATTATTTTTTTTTTAAACCGTTTTTTAGTTTAAAGCTCTGCGATGTAATTATTTTTACGCGTGACAGCTGTTTCGCCTTCTGAGGGCATTATCAAACTGTGGAGAAGCCACATACAGACGGACTATTTATACCATGTTTAATGTTATTATTATTTTTATTTTTAACTACCAATGTCCCCATTAGGTTTTTCTGATAAATTGTAATTATTTTTGATGTCTATTAACATGGGAAGTTTCCCTACCTAAGGGTATTCTATAGTTTGGATTTGACATAAGGTCATTAAGGAGGGGTATTGGTGTTTCCTTATTCGTTTTAAGAAACGGGGTTTCTATTTTTATTAATTTGGGGGATAATTAAATCTGAATTATATTTCTTAAATTTCGGTTTGAACACATCTAGTAGTGGTGAATATATATATATATATGGAAGAGTATGTATTAGATGATGTATGAATATAAATGAAGCAAGGAGTGTGTGCCAAGACAGAGTTATATGGCGGTACGTCCTCTCTGCCTACCCCTGCGGAAAACGGCGTGATGGTTAGTTAGTTAGTTGATTATTATGAATATTTGGTAAAATGTTGTTTTAGGGTTAAAATTTTAGGCAAATTTAATAAAAATATTGGGTAAATAATTTTCTTAGGGATAAAAAAAGCAAATTTAATATTTTGAAATACTTCTAGTTTTAAAGTTTTCATTTTTATTTTTTTGTGAAATAGCTGTTCCAGCGCTTAACTATAATACTACAAATAAAAACTAGAAACTAACAGAACGGAAAAATATCTTTATTAAATTAGAATTATAAATAGAGTCCTTACAATTTAACACAAAGATAAAATTAAAATATAAGGAATACTTTGTTTTAAACAATGAATTTACTATGATTTAACACCAACCGGTTTCGTTTAGATCAAGCTTCGTCAGGGTACATTCAATATAATAACATTATATGTGGCCTGATTAAGCTTGATCTAAAATGGCACTTGAAATTCTTTACTCATTCCATGACAAACTAGAGCAGCTTTATAAAATTTTCGACCCTAAAAAATTACATTCTTCTTACATAATAACATGAAATTATATAAATATTCCACCATAATTCTTTTAAATCCACTATTATTATGCACTACTTTAAAATTAGCATGTTTTTGTTTTTTTCTTTAGGTATAAAATGTAATGTTTTCACTACAAACAATTGTAGGATTGTTACGATGTAAAATGTATGAATAATTGTATCGTATCCACTGTTTTTAATAATAGGATTTAGTGCCTTGCAACTTTAGCTACTGTCAATGTATCTTATATGGTATCAAGAGAGTTTTACGGTCAGTATCTGTTGAATCATCTAACATTGTGCAAAAAATATCATTTTTTTTATTATTCTACTTGTACTCACTGTCACCTACCTCAGAACACGTTTTAATGACCTAGTGAGGTAGGTAATGTAAAAAAATGTAAGAAACAAAAAATAATAAATAAATAAAATTGAGCAAGGCCGGTTGGCGTTAAAACATATGACATTCGTGGTTTATATTAAGTGTTCTTTTATTTTAATATAATGTCAAACCACAAAGTGATTGTTTACCATGAAAAAAAAACAAACGAAATCAACAAATACTATGAATACATCGGTAAGAATATTTCAGAAGTCAGTTGCCTGCTTGACTTGAAATTTTAAAAGGTTCTTAAAGGTGGATTGCAGGTCTGTTTTAAAGGTATTTTAATAATGCGTGCTCAGTAGAACTATGCATAATGATCAGATACCTCTTTACCGGATACTGAAAGCATGAAAATGGGTTCTTTTTTCTATTCAAGGCAGGGGTTACAAAATTAGATCTTATGAGAAATTCGACGATTCTATATTTGCTTAACATCGAATTTCAATGCAGGGCGTCACAAATAACGTCACTGAAGGCCGTAATGTCTTCATGTTGGACATATGGCCATATGCACCTGTATAGGGTTTTCTATGGTTGTCCCTATTACCATGGCGAATGCGGTGGAATTCCTAAACATAGGCCATAGCCGAGCACCTTCCCATCCTCACTCAACACAAACAGATATATGTATATACATGGCCTGTTCAAAAGAAAAGAAGAATTTTGAATTTTGAATTTTCGCGGATTTCCATGTTTTGTTCTTCCACAACTCCAGGACGCTCATCGTCATTAACATCTTGTCGGCCTTCTGTAAAGCGCTTGTACTACTTATAAACACTTTTTTGAGACAAAGTAGATTCGCCAAATGCCACAGTCAACATGTTAAGTGCGTTGGAGCACTTTATTCCATTTTAACGCAAAATTTAATACATATTCTTTGATACATTTTTTTCAAAAGTAAAAAATCGAAAAACACACAAAAACGTGACTAACCTTTCCAGTTGTCAAAAACAAACCACTAATCCAAAATGGCTGATAATGCTAACATATGATAAACACATGTGTAACAACAACAAAAAATCGATAATCGAATGTAAACAGCCCGCCAAAATTCAAAATTCACCTTTTCTATTGAACAGGCCTCGTGCCATAGTGATGTGTCGTGAAGGAGAAGACCCCCAGAGTCGGTAATATCATGCAATTTTTGTAGGGTTTTTAGAAACATATTTTTTCCCTACGTAAGCTCGTGAATTTAAATAGTCACGTAAAAGCATTTTTCCACCCACACGAAGTAACAAAGTAAGGCGCATAGCGCCGTTCTATTGGTATAAAGAAAAAGAGTTAGAGTCAGTCACTTTAAATGATTCATCACTTAATGAATAATAAGAATCTTGAAAATGAAAAAAGAAACGAAAAAAAACAACGAATTTCGTTTTTAAAAACTAGGTATTAAAGTTGCCGAAAAGAAGAAATATACAACTTCAATGATTCTGCAGGGTAGGATATGTAGTGACGATGGAAAGGACAAGACCATTAAAGAGGCTTCTACATAACTAAACTTTATCACTAAGCCTGCATGACGAGGAAGTATTGAAACCTAACCTTCGGTGATTGGGCGGAATGATTGCCTAAACCATATCCGCAGGCATAAAAAAACTGGAGGAAGAAATCAGGAACAGAAGTGCTTACGTGAAGTGGCCAGGGTTTTCCAAGCATCGATAGTGTTCGGTACAATATTAGTCACTTATTTAGTATTCCGAAGGATTGCACAAGATTTGCTCTCTGAAACCCACTACCAAAGTGTCCAGTCGAGAAGGAGCGAGTCCCTTGCAGTAACACCGTAAAAAAATATTACATCACTTGATAGACAATACATTACTCTTGGAATGCTATAAGTTGTTTGTGCCAAACAACTACTGCCAGCATTCCACATAGCAGAACAGACGTGTTGGCTCAGCACAGCATGACACGGGGTATGGTACTACTCAAAAACACGTCTCTTGATATCCTTCGACATAAACCTTGAAGATTTCAAGAGACATGCTAACAATATCATTTATTTAACAAAAATCAGTTGTTTACCAAAAATATTAAGAGATGAATGATATACAAATATTTTTGATACATGCATAGTGTAATAAAAGAAAATAAACATTTATTTACATCCCACATACAGACAAGGTAATAAATATCTGAAGGAGTTATATGAGTACAAAACGAAGTCGTGTGACGTACTACATATGATATAATAAAGCAAATAATGTGAGCAATGAAAAAAAAGATACGATATAAGAGAGGTTCACTCTTGTACACATGTTATTATATAATCGTTGAATTGGCAAGTGTAAAAATGTGTGTAAACAAATATTTTATTTAAAAGTAGGTAGATCGTTATGCACCTAACGGGCACTTTTATACGTACTTCAAGAGATGGTGACATAACGCTTTATATGTGCATCTAAATCTAAGGTAGATGCAGCTTCATTGAATAGTTCCATCGCTTTATATATTGGGGTGTTTTTGTAAAAAGAATTTCTGACTTTAGGTCAATGTGCTATTAAATGTTACTGTTCATATGTATTGTAAATTAATCCAGTCTTTAATACACAATAATTATCCACTACAGTGGGGTTGAAACTAGCAAATCTCACTCTCTACATGAATGCCAATAGCTTTTATTTAATTAATATGTGTCATAACACATTTGATGGCAAGTTTCAGAGTGGTAGATACTCTAAGTATCGCCCTGGTGAAAGACCACCATTCAGAATCAAAACGTTGCTTGAAATGGATTAATCCGTGTTTGGTGACCAGATCTGAATTATCAGGAACTTCCCAACCTCCTTTTTCTCCCCACCACCTTCAGCCTCACAACATACCCTATTTGAGGATGCCATAGTCGCACTGGCTCTAGAAGATTGGGAGCAGTTGAGACTCTTGTGCGGTATTCATATAAAAAAAAAATTGAAAAAATTGTCTTAGTGTTCGGGCAAAACAAAAAGGGTTGAGAAATAATCAAAGTATCCTTGAATGTCACAAGTATACCTGTTCTCCCCGCTTTACTCAAATTCTTGAAATCAATAACAAAGTGAAGATCGGAGTATATCAATTTATTTTATTGTACGTTACAAACTACAATCTAAACAAGGCGGGTTGTATCCACCCCACACCCCTTATGTAGGTATCTCTTCTTCGCAAAATATTTCCCACTTCAAAATAAAACGATATTTTGAATACGATGTGTCTTTCTCATTTTGTAGTATTTTTTTTTAAATGTGAATTCCAGTGGGACGACAGCATCCCCAATCGTGGTATATTGTAAGGCTGAAGAGAGTATCAAGGGGAAGGAGATTAGAAAGAGTGGTGTTTAGAAGTACCTGGATATTCTCATCGTATCACAAAACACGGCTTAACTTCCAGCGAGCCAGAGGGTTTTGTAGCACTAGGGCATTCATCATTATCTTTTCAGGAGTTTTCATCCTTTAAGACCTGTTGTTTGCATACTTAAGCGAGCCATAATTGCTTGCCAACAAAATAACCAATCCATGGAGATATTCAACATGGCGTAAAGTTTGATACAAGTCGAATGAAAAATATTTGAAGTTTGCTTACGTAGTACGGTTGGAAAAAAAACGATTTTACGAAAGTGACATTTCTGTTTGCATTTACAAAGAAAACCTCATGCAATTTTTTTTTTATTTGGAAGGAAAAGTATTCAGCCACAGGAAAATACAATGATTTGACGGAAAAATTTTCACGTTTCTTAATCATATTTTTCTTGTGACATGAGGGAGAAAAAAATAACTATCTGAATTTATGTAACTATTCCAGAAAAACCGCTTATGCCATTAACAAATAATTTTAAATAATACAGCAACGTCATCGGCTACCGGAAGGCTGATAGAACCCAAACGCAATCCAAATACTAAGTTTGGAGATCGCGTTGCACGAGTATGGGGGCCGAAGGCTTGGAATAAACTCCCTCCGGAACTAAGATGTATTACGAACCCAACTAAATTTCGGTCCAAACTGAAAACCTACCTTTTCAGACTCTCATATCTGTTCGATCCAGAAACCGCGAATCGGTTCTGGAAGGACTTGGTATGTTTAAATGGATTGTGAAACGATGAAATTCAATGTGTTCGATCCCGAGACCGCGAATCGGTTCTGGAAAGATTTGTATTGAATTAAGTGGACTGTAAAGCGAGGTAGTACTTGGTAAATGACTTGATTTATCTGAGGAAACAATGGTAAAGGATTACGTCATCTTGCTCACCTGGTTTGTGTGTCTGCTAATGGCGGCCAACCTCTCTGTTCCGATGATAGTTGTGAAATGACTTCCAGGTCCGGGCGATGGTTTTGAAGGAGGAACCTCCCTCTCCGGGCGCTAATTATGAAGTGATGGGGACCGGTGTCGACCGTTCGAACGACACGATCCGAGAGTGGGGGTCAAGTGACAGGCTGATTAACACATGTTTTACACAGCCATGCCAATAGGGCAGGACAGGGTCGCAAGGTGACGTATAGGAAATAGGTAAAGACGGGGTACGATTGAACATCACATTGGAACCCACAAAATGTCAATTCTAGGACCCAACACATATCCTTAAAATCATTAAAAGAATCACAACATTATCTGTCTTTCGACGAATTACCCTTAGATATAAAAATTTTCTTCAAATTCTGTACTGTACGACAAATTCAGAAAATCCATTTCCCTCCCATGCCCTAAATTGAAAAAAAAAATTTTAACTAACTAACTAACCATCACGCCGTTTCCCCGCAAGGATAGGCAGAGAGGATGGACCGCCATATAACTCTGTCTCGGCACACACTCCTTGCTTTATTTACATTTATACATCGTCTCATACATACTCTCCTGTTATTCTGGCTCTTCACATGACCCGATTGAAGTATTTGATTTACTTGATCGTGCCATGTCTTTCTCGGGCGTCCTCGAATTCTTCTTTCTACTTCTTCATAATTATAATTTTAAGTCGATAAGTGTGTCTATCTGATGGGACCTGCCAGGTAAGTATGTTGCTGTATATTTTCTCATTTAAACTAGGAATTAATATGTAATAATAGAAATTAAAATCTGTACAGCGCTCTTAAGGTGATTTTTCACAAAAACGGCGTTAAACAAATCATCCAAATATTATTGTTATTATAAACACATCATCTAGGAAGATAACATTATTGGAAAAGAAACATCATTTTGTAAAACCCAAGTGAGTTATTACGAAATTACAGTCAGCAAGGTGCGACTCCGGCATTCCAAAGGTTTATCCATTTTCATTCAATTGAATCTTTTATTATGTAAAAAAAATTACAACATTTTTATTTTAAGGCGTTTATGATGTGAGAAAATTTATTGAAAAGTTCACAATAATCAAAAATTAAAAAAAAACAATCAAACAATGCTAAGAAATATTAATTACAATGTATGTAAAGTATAGACAGTAAAAAATGTAATAAAATAAACATGTTTGTAATAATATTTCATAAAAATGGTGTTAAAAAACAAAGATATAATTTTGCAAATAGCAGAAATGCTTTTCGTTCGAACGAAGCCTAAGAAACATCGTTTAAATTCTGAATGGCGCTCTTTCACCAGGGCGATGCTGAGAGTATCTACCACTCTATATTTGATTTTTATTACCTTTACCAAAATTAATATTCATCATAAATTTGTATGTACAAATTATCGTTCAAGATGAAAATATATAAATAAGGTAGTTCTTGACGGAAACGAAATAATATGAAAAAGCAAGTAATTCCAAATTGGTTTTTGATACGAAAAAATATTACGAGTATATTTTCTTTCGCAATTAATAAAATGCGCGTAGGTACCGGTAGATAATAAAAAAATACTCAGGCACTCGGCTGAATTTGGTAAATTGTATTTTATTGGAAAACATTTTTTCAGTGGAGCCTGTTTTTTGTATTTCGAATAATTTGTTATGAACTTCGCAATATGGCTTTATGAAAACCTTTCCGAATGGCAGCCATATTGTGTTTGTTCCGTTGTGTTTTTTAATCACGCCGGTTACTTGTAACCCCGCGTATTTACATCGCGATCAAATGGCGAAACAGCTGTCACACGTTGTGGTTATCATGAAAAGCACAGCAGGATTTTATCGACCCCGTGGTTGGTCGCGAACAAAGCGGCCATCGCACCAATTGTGCTAGATATTTTGTTGAGTGTGAATACCGCATAAGAGGTCATTACATCATTTAACTCAGTCTACCATAAATTTGAATTATTTAATGAAATTGTTAAAATTATTAACACTCTCAGACAGGAGGCTTGTTTCCGACTTGACTTTTATTTTTAAATTTGTTAATGGTATTATAGACAGCCCTGATTTACTTAGCTTAATTACCTTCCATGTACCTTACAGAATCACACGATACAAAATTCTTTTTAAATGTAACAATAATATCAGGACTGAGTCGTTAAGATACTCGCTTGTACCTAGATTGCATACAGTGGGTATTTTTCTCGCTGAAATAGTAGATATATTCAACTGCACCGAATCTAGTTACAATAAGGCTATAAAAGCATACCTCTTTAAAGAATATTATTGTTAACTTATTGCATTATGAGCAGTCCACAATGGAGTACTTATACCAACCCTGATGTATGGCAGTGAGACATGGAACTGGCAGAGGAAGGATGAAAGTAGACTGAATGCTGTGAAATGAGATCTTTGAGACGTGTGTGCGTAAAACCATGTATGATTGTATTAAAAATGAGGATATCCGGAAAGAATGCAAGGCTGATGTGAGCGTAATGAATAAGATCAAGGAAGGGACGCATAGATGGTTTGGACACGTAGAGCGAATGTACGAAGAAATGAGTGTGAAAAGAATATATGATGCAAAAGTGAATGGAAGAAGAAGTCGAGGAAGCCCGAGAAAGACATGGCACGATCAAGTAAATCAAATACTTAAATCGGGTCATGTGAAGAGTCAGAATAACAGAAGAGTATGTATGAGACGGTGTATGAATGTAAATGAAGCAAGGAGTGTGTGCCAAGACAGAGTTATATGGCGGTCCGTCCTCTCTGCCTACCCCTGCAGTGAAACGGCGTAATGGTTAGTTAGTTATGATATTTCTTTTAACTTATTTATGTTTTTGGGTGCTAAACATTTACTCTTTTATTTTTATGTCAGTATTATTTAATGTCATATATTACACTGTTATGTAAAAGCCCATAAGGGCGTATATAATTAAATAAATTAGCTGGGATTGCTTGATGATTAGTGGTGCTTAGCTGTGATTTCCCACCAGGTGTCTACGTTTAATCCTATGCTAGCTAAATCCTCCATCATTTCCCAAATAACATTTTCCACTTGTAGTGATTACCATCGTTACGAGGAGGAAAATTCAAAAATTGTCAGATGATACGCGTAACCTGACAATAACTTTCTGTTTGTATTTCTTATGATTTTCTATTTATTATTTTAACGGAGAGAAGATGGTTTTGTTTTTATTTTATACAACTCCACGCGACTCTGGGAAAATAATTTTCATCGTGGCTTTTATCATCTTCGATGATGCTGTGTGGACGGACTTTTTAAAGAGAGGAAGGAGTGAAACTAGGTCCTGAAGAGAGCTGTTTTATAAGAAGGAGGAAATACAGAGACCATCAATTTATTCCGCAGCCGAGTTATTGAACACAGGAACGAGTCGTAGAAGCGACCCACTCTCATGTATCGAATGTTAACCGTGTACAAATGCTAGTTGGGTTAGTTGAGATTGTGTTAAGTTATGCAGGCTTAGGATAGATTGATTACTTCGCTATTTTGATTTGATGAATTTCGAAGTATGAGATCGATTAAGAATATCGGTTTCTTAACTTAACCCCATTAATGGAGGACTGAACGCTGTTGACGCAAATAAGAAATTGTCCAAAGAAGCGAAGCTAGCAGTCCACAATGGAGTGCTTTTACCAACCCTGATGTATGGCAGTGAGGCATGAAACTGGCAGAGGAAGGATGAAAGTAGACTGAATGCTGTGGAAATGAGATCTTTAAGACGTATGTGCGCTAAAACCATGTATGACCGTATTAAAAATATGGATACCCGGAAAGAATGAAGGCTGATGTAAGCGTAATGAATAGAATCAAGAAAGGGAGGCTCAGATGGTTTGGGTGTGTAAAGCAAATGAACGAAGAAAGGACTGTGAAAAGAATATCTAATGCGAAAGTGAATGGAAGAAGAAGTCGAGGACGCCCGAGAAAGACATGGCACGATCAAGTGAATCAAATACTTGAATCGGCTCGTGTGAAGAGTCAGAATAACAGAAGAGTATGAATGTAAATGAAGCAAGGAGTGTGTGCCAAGACAGAGTTATATGGCGGTCCGTCCTCTCTGCCTACCGGCGTGATGGTTAATTAGTTTTTTTTTTTTTTGGTTTCTTATAAGTTCCCAATAGCTGAATTGGTTGAAGCGTTACTCCCTGATAGAGTAAAGGATCCGAGTTCACGTCTCGGTTGTGACCATTGTCTTTTCATTGTCTGTTTCACATTTGTGTCGTTGATTATTGTGACTTAATATTTTTTTAAAGAAAAGCTCAAATTTAAGGCTGTCTTTGTGTAAGCTTACGGCGATAAAGCTACAAATAAGCTTGATAACGTCGATTCCCATCACAGTTACGAAAAGGGGGTGGGGAAACGCTAACGTATAAATATGTAAATAGGTATATATGCATGTAAATATTGCACGGGGTAAATTAGCATGGTACAAGGGGTCGAGGGTGCTCCAAGCTAATCTCCCTTCCCAAGAAGGTTGTTCAGAGAATCAAGTGTCTAAGTGAAGTGTTTCTGCCTGCTGCATACAGCTGCTGCTAGTTTCTTACAGGTTCATACATCTTTCAAAAACATTTTTCGGCAATTTTTTTTAAGAGAAGATCCTCAAACAAGCCTCAAACCAAAAATCAAGGTGGTAGAAAGATTTATTTTTTATTTCTATGGTGAATACCGCATTAGGGTCCTAACTGCTCCCAAACCTTCAAGAGCCAGTGAGACTATGGCATCTCCAACTGGGATATGCTTTGAGGTTGAAGGCAGTGGAGAGAGAAGAGACACGAAAAGGGGAAGGTTGGGAGGTTCTTGGCTATTAAAATATGGTCACTAAACACGGCTTAAGCCAATTCAAGCGACGTTTTAATTCCGAATGGTGGTCTTTCACCAGGGCGATACTTTGAGTATCTACCACACTGCAACGTGCTGCAAATATACGATATATTATTCTATATGAATTTAATGTGTTATAACACGTGTTACTTAAGGGTATTAAAAGAAGGGTGAATGCAGGAAACTCCATTTAATGGAGGACTTAACGTTGTTGGCGTAAATAAGAAATTGACCAAAGAAGCGAAGCTAGCAGTCCACAATGGTGTGCTAACACCAACCCTGATGTATGGCAGTGAGGCATGGAATTGGCAGAAGAAGTAGACCGAATGCTGTAGAGTGAGATTTTTTTTTTTTACATGAATACCGCATAAGAGTCTCAACTGCTCACAACCATCTAGAGCCAGTTAGACTTTGGCATTCCAAATAGGGGTATGTTGTGAGGCTGAAGGTAGTGTGGGGAAGAAGAAGATGAGAAAGGGGAAGGTTGGGGAGTACCTGGCTATTCAGATCTTGGTCACTAAACACGGCCAAAGCCATTTCAAGCAACGTTTCAATTCTGAATGGTGGTCTTTCACCAGGGCGATACTTAGAGTATCTACCACTCTGGAACGGCCGGAAATATGCTATATTTTATTTTGTATCAATTAAATGTGTTATGACACATGTTGATCGAATAAAATTTATTTGCGCACGCCGGGTTCGAACCCGCGACCTCTGGATTCGTAGTCGAGCGTCTTACCACTCGACCATGCAGGCCGTCAAATGTGCGTAAAACCAAGTGTGACCATGTTAAAAATGTGAATATCTGGGAAGAATGGAAGGTAAACGTAATGACTAGGATTAAGAAAGGGACACTTGTATGATTTTGGCATGCAGAGCACAGAAAGATGTGTAAAAATATTAGATGACGCAGAATCGAATGGTAGAAGAAGTCGAGGACGCCCGAGGAAAACATGGAAAGATCAAGTGAATAAAATACTTTGATCAGGCCACGTCAAAAGTCAGAATAACAGAAAAGTATGTATAAACGATGTGTGAATGTGAATGAAGCAAAAAGTGTGTGCCAAGACAGACATGTATAGCAGCCCATTTTTTTTTTTATCTAATCCTACGGGATAATGGCGTGATGGTTAGCCAGTAAGTTAGTCAGTAAATAAGTGCTTTCATATAAAGAAGAAAAATATTTCCGCGACAGTTGGCTTTTAAGTTTAAAGGCAATATTAATAAAAAATTTAGTATTACTGAAAAGCGTAAATTACCAAACTTAGTATTTATAAAAAAGATAGAAGCCTTTGAAATGTAAACATTTAGGTGCATCCTCGAAATATACTTATAGGATGAAGAAAAAAAATTCAAAGTTTTTCATTGCTTAACCTAAAATTATGAAATGATATCGACCATAAACTTAAAAATAATAAAATCATGATTATCAGGAAAGAGAGATTCAAGATCGCCCAAATAATAGTGTTAATGTATGGGACGATTAAATCCGACGATTGATAAGATTTTATTTTTTTAGTATAAGTCAACTAGTTTCGACTCGCTGGGACTTCAAAGGAAGAAGACGTCGCCTCCATAGTCGAGTGGTTAAGACGATGGACTACGAATCCATCCAATCCGTGGGTTCAAATCCCAGCTATTTTAAAATTAAAATATGTTAGTTCACATTTAATTAAGAAGTTCATGTCACATTTAGTTAACATGAAATTATGAAATTTGTATTTACGGAACGTTTCAAAGTGGTAGATACTTTAAAGTATCGCCCTGGTGAAAGACCACGATTCACAATCGAAAAGTTGCTTGAAAAGGCTTTAGCTGTTTTAGAGAGTGTGACCAGATCTAAATAGCCAGGTATTTTTTAACCTTCCTCTTTCCCACCACCTTATTCAGTCTTCAGTAGGTACCTGGTTGGATTTTGAAACAAAAAATCAACTCAGATAACTCGATGCTCACATTGAGTTAACTAAAGCGAAAAAATTTTTGAAAAAATCCCAAATTTGTGTCGCTTGAGTCGACCCTTCTCCCGAAAGGAACATATTTTAGATGGCTGAAGCGCCATAAAGTATTCAGAATCAAACGAGAGTCAGAGCATTCGACACAAAAAAGAAAACTGATCAAAACTGCATTTTTCACTTTTTTTCGATATAGAAAATGAAAAAAAACCTTTGTTTCAATAAAATTTAATGGAAAAATAAATATTGAAGAACAGTTCGGTATTAAAATTGGTTAGAAAAGCGGAGATTCTGAGTTTGAATCCCAGTTGTAACAAAGTCTTTCCTATTGTTCTTTATGTTTATCTCTAGATTTGCCAACAGAGGGTGATATTTTCTGGTAATAGTGTATCTGTAATACCTCGATTCAATGCTTTTCCAGAAAGAATGTATTCCTAGAACAAACATACAATTACTAACAAATGTTCCTTCTTTCTCCTGAACTTCGTAGTTATTTTACGAAAACCTTCAAGTATATTTTTATTCTGCTACAACAATACTCCCCGACATACCTTTTCCTTTTCGCTCACAAAATAATTTGTCCTTTTTCCCGTTATTAGGCGCTAAGAAAATAATTTTTCGCCCTGTTA
The DNA here is from genome assembly GCA_022651775.1 of Drusus annulatus. Taxonomy (NCBI): domain Eukaryota; kingdom Metazoa; phylum Arthropoda; class Insecta; order Trichoptera; family Limnephilidae; genus Drusus; species Drusus annulatus. The sequence continues at coordinate 39,051 of JAGWCC010000223.1, read as the reverse complement.
CGTTGCGAAAATAATATTCCGCCGAACGAAAATACATTTCCCGTATCCGGAGAGCAGAAAATAATAGAGATATCTCCTAATTCGTGCCAAGTGCTTGAATTTGCTAAGTCCTTGTTCTAGGAACAGATGTGTTTGAGGAGTTGATTGAATCAGCAAATATCAATTATACAAATAAAGCCAAAAGTAGGGGATAGTAAAATAATAGTGCTATATGTATATACATGGCCTGTTCAAAAGAGAAGGTGAATTTAGATTTTACGCCGGCTGTATACATTCGACTATCGATTTTTTTTTTGCTATGTTGGTACACATATGTTTATCATATGTTAGCATTATCAGCCATTTTGGATTAGTGGTTTGTTTTCGACAACTGGAAAGGTTAGTCACGTTCTTGTGTGTTCTTCGATTTTTTACTATTGAAAAAATAGATCAAAGAATAAAATCCATGATTTGTTTTTCCACAACTCCAGCATCATGTCGGCCTTTTGTAAAGCGCTTGTACCACTTATAAACACTTTTTTGAGACAAAACCGACTCGCCGAATGCCACAGTCAACATTTTGAGTGCATTGGAGCAAAAGTGAAAAATAGATGAACACACAAAAACGTGACTAGCCTTTCCAGTTGTAAAAAACAAACCACTTATCCAAAATGGCTGATAATGCTAACATATGATAAACATATGTGTACCCACATAACAAAATAAAATAAAATGATAATCGAATGTACACAGCCCGCGAAAATTTAAAATTCACCTTTTCTTTTGAACAGGCTTCGTATATATTAGTGCTTTATCCACTGAAGGAGAAAGTAATAAGAATTGTTTTGGACATGTTTGTACGCTCCGAATAAGCTCTATTTTTCGCAAACCAAAATCAAACGTTCTATTGGGGGTGTTTTCAAATGAACATGCTGAAAATTAAACTTTTTCATTATGAACTTAACACTTTTTTTCACATTTTCGTTGAAAGCAATTACTTTGTGGTGTGACATATTCAATTAAATGAAACAAAAACTGTTCTTTAGATTTTATTTTAATATTTATGACAGACCGGTTTTGCTTAGTCTAAGCATCTTCAGGGTACAAAAATTTATAAACTGAAATCAAAATAAATTATTTTAATTTTATACTCAGATGTTGCTTTGGCTTAGCGAAACCGGTCGGTCAAAAATATTAACACTAAATCTGTAATCTTACACAAGGTTATTTCTTCATTTCATTACTTTTTTATTGTTAATACCGCACAAAAGTCCCAACTGCTCCCAACCGTCTAGAGCCAGTGAGATTGGCATCCCCAATTGGGGTATGTTGTGAGACTGAAGATAGTGGGGAGGGGATGGAGATAATAATAATAATAAAATTTTATTCCAGAAGGCATGCAGGAGCAGTGAATGCAATACCTTCTATAATTGATGATTATAAATAGATACACACAATAAAAATAATAAAAAAATTATAAAAACATAAATTCGTAGGAAAAAATAAATCAAATAGTGAATATCGTTTTAATCGAGCGTGCTTCAAGGTGGTCTCTGCATCATCTGCATCCATCGCTCGTTGAGAGGAGAGCTGAGCCATTCAGATGCAGCCGCGACAATGACGTGGGTTGAATTCCGTGTCCTCCCCCAGAAGCTGGCAAGTCGGTGGCGAAGTAAGGCAGAGAGGACGGACCGCCATATAACTCCGTCTTGGCACACACCCCTTGCTTCATTTACATTCATACATCGTCTCACACATACTCTTCTGTTATTTTGACTCTTCACATGACCCGATTCAAGTATTAGTATCATCCTTGGGTACTTTCTTAAATTGTTTTTAACAATATGCAGTTTCTTACTATTTTTAGCGGGATAATATATTTACATCGTGAGCTACGGAGCTTTCAAACATCGTTTTTTTTTCGTTTTATATTTTTCGATTGTTCAATAAGAAAAAATGTTTTTTTTAAATTTATTTTATATTAGTTAATTTGTACTTTCAATTTTACAAGTAGCTAATAATTTCATTTTTTTTTTACTTTATATAATTTTAACTTCTATACTACTTATTATTTTGATTTATATGCATTTTAAATATTTTTTACAGTATCTATATTTTACTTTATTTATTTTTAAAAAGATAGACGAACATTCCCGGGTTACGAATAAGCTATATTATATATAATATTTGAAAAACTCCTACTGCCATCATAAAAAGCGGAAGATGTTGCTCGTGCAATGATGGAGGACTTAGCCAGCAGAGGAATTAAACGCACGACGCCCGGGTGGAAATCCGACGCGTTTGTCCACTCAGCTACCGACCGGTCTAAATAAATATGACGATATATATCCCTTGATGAATAAATATAGACCTTGGCTTTGATTTGAATGCTATTTTTATGTATATTTTGTACTATTTTTGTCATTGCTTTGTTAAAATATTATTTGTGGTGCTGTTTTTCTTCTGTTGCTCTTTATACCCCATTTTGTGTTATGTATTTTGTTGTAATTGGACAACAGTCCATTAGTTTATAAATAAATAAAGATCTACCAATAAAAAGGATCAGTTTGTAATGAATAAGAGATACTTTGCGAAAAGAGACTCAATGAAATAAATTTAAGGACTTACTTTTGTAGAAATTCTTCTTTCTAGTAGGTAGAAAAGTAATGAGATTGTGTCGTTAACTGGGACATGGGGTTTTTTTACCTGAAACAAATAAAAATCAGATTTCAATGAAAAGCATTCAGACAATACATACAAACAAAAATCATTTTTTGTAGAAAAATAGTAAAAACTCCAGAACATTTGTTTTATACTTGTGTTGGATCCTAAAATCAATAATTTGATAGGTCCTAACCTGATACCTTTTGTCCAGTTCCTACCTCCGCCAGTTTGTTCTTTTTTTCTATGCATTTTTTGCATGGCTATGTAAAGTATGTAAATGTATGGCGATAACGACCCCACCACCCGGCAACAAACACAAGATCGGGTCGTCCGGATCGCCAACGTTGGACTCGTCCCACTCAACTCTCATCGCCCGGAGCAGACAGTCCGTGACCTCTCGCTAGACATCTCAAGGTGAGCAAACTGGCATAAATTTACCTTTCTATTTATCCAAAATACAATCGAATCATTCACCAAGTATAATCGTTTTACAGTCCACTCTAATTCAACACGTTTTGTCCAAAACTGAAGCGCATTTGGCGTTGTTGCAGTTTCTGGATCGGACAACTTGTATAGATCGATTTTTCACGTCATTTATTCTTTTCACACTACTTCCTTCATTCATTCTCTTCGTTCGTTGTATTCTCACCGTCTTATTTATTAGATTTGTACGCGCCGGTTCAGCGTCGGTTTAGTTACACGGGCAGTAGGCTATTAAATTAGACGCATATGCTGCGGTTATAAGGCAAGTTTTTCGCTATACCTAACACCAAAAAAAATTTAAACCTCGTTCATAAGTAAGGGGGTTAACTAACTAACTAACTAACTAACTGTCACGCCGTTTCACCGCAAGGGTAGGCAGAAAGGACGAACCACCATATAACTCTGTCTTGGCACACACTCCTTGCTTCATTCACATTCATACATCGTCTCATACATGCTCTTCTGTTATTCTGACTCTTCAAATGACCCGATTCAAGTATTTGATTTACTTGATTCATGTCTTCCTCTGGCTTTCTCGACTTCTTCTTCCATTCACTTTCGCATCATTTATTCTTTTCAAACTCCTTTCTTCGTTCATTCACTCAACATGCCCAAACCATCTAAACGTCCTTTTATTGATCCTATTCATTACGCTCACATCAGCCTTGCATTTTTTCCGGATATCCACATTTTTAATACGGTCATACATGGTTTTACCGCACATACGTCTCAAAGATCTCATTTCCACAGCATTCAGTCTACTTTCATCCTTCCTCTGCCAGTTCCATGCCTTACTGCCATACATCAGGGTTGGTATAAGCAATCCATTGTGGACTTCTAGCTTCGTTTCTTTGGACAATTTCTTATTTGCGCCAACAGAGTTCAATCTAAATGAATGGAGTTTCCTGCCCTCTCCCTTCTTTTAATATCCTTATCAGTATTTCCATCGCTCTAGAGTCTAAAACATACTTCCTCAATACACAAACTTATCCGCTTGCTCCAAGTATTCATAATTCACAATTATATTGCCCGCTGTTCTCGTACTCTTCTCACTCGTACTTTCTTTCAAACACCATGACTTTGAACTTACTTACATTCATCATCAACTCATTTTGCATACATACTGTCTCATCCTAGATACGAGAAACTGTAGATCTTTCATACTGTCAGCAATCAGCACCGCATCGACCGCATACAAAAGGCAACATTCTTGCAGATTGTTCATTTTCGCGCCCAAGCCCACACCTTTTAATTATTGCATACAAATATCCATGTACAAATTGAACAACCACGGTGACATTACACAGCCTTGCTTTACACCTATTTCGATGTTAAACCACTTCGTAAAATCATCGTTCACTCTAACACATGCAACGCTTCCCTCGTACAAGGACACATTGCTTGTATAAGCTTCGTGTTAACTCCATACATGGATAATACCTTCCACAATTTGTTTCTATCAACTCGATCATACGCCTTTTGCAAATCAACAAAAGCACCGAAAAGTTTCTGGTTTTTTCCAAGGGGGTTAATGTTTCAAAATCAATTTACCACATACATTAAAATATTCATATTAAATAAATTTAAAAAATAAGTTTGTATAAGATTACGGATAGTTTTATTTTTTTTAAACTGACCAGTCTTGCTTAGCCTAAGCATAATCAGGGTGAAAATTTCTACAAAATAAATTATAACAGTTTAATTTTCTACCCTGATGATGCTTAGGCTAAGCGAAACCGGTATTTCATAAAAATTAAAATAATATCCGTGGTCTTAGAGAAGGTTATATTTTTATTTTTTTTAATATGTCAAGACACCAAGTGATTGGTTTCTACGAAAATATTAATTATTTCTATTATTCAGAATCAAAGTTAATTTTTCTATCCAAATATATTTTTAAATGTGACAATATTTATCGCCGGAGTTCCTTACTAGGTATTATTCTGAACATAAAATAAAGTCATAAATAAACATAAGTAACAATATATGGAGAGAGAGCTAATTATTTTTACCCAACCTATACAGATTGGGGATAAATCACTTTCTCCGGGTTTTTACGTCGTACAACATAATAAAGAAAGAGACAACAACATTTCCCCGAATTATCACACCGCTTCAAAGTATTGTCAGAATGTTCTTCGTGTCCCGCGTCTCCGTTGACTCCGCCCACACGTTATGATACGCGAAATTAATTGACACAACTCAACGGTTTATTAGGTTACATGTTATATATTTTCTTTGTAACAATACTGTCACCGTGTTTGTTCAATTTGTACATGGATAATTGTATGCAAGAATTGAAAGGTGTGGGCTTGGGCGCGAAAATGAACAGTGTGAAAGTATGTTGCCTATTGTATGCGGATGATGCGGTGCTAATTGCTGACAATATGGAAGATCTACAGTTTCTCGTGTCTAGGATGAACCAAGTATGTATGCAAAATGAGTTGATGATGAATGTAAGTAAGTCCAAAGTGATGGTGTTTGAAAGAGAGAGTACGAGAACAGCGTGCAATATAGTTGTGAATGATGAATACTTGGAGCAAGTGGATGAGTTCGTGTATTTAGGAAGTATGTTTACAAGAGACGGAAAGGCTGATAAGGATATTGAAAGAAGGGTGAATGCAGGAAACTCCATTAATGGAGGACTGAACGCTGTTGGGGCAAATAAGAAATTGTCCAAAGAAGCGAAGCTAGCAGTCCACAATGGAGTGCTTATACCAACCCTGATGTATGGCAGTGAGGCATGGAACTGGCAGAGGAAGGATGAAAGTAGACTGAATGCTGTGGAAATGAGATCTTTGAGACGGATGTGCGGTAAAACCATGTATGACCGTATTACAAATGTGGATATCCGGAAAGAATGCAAGGCTGATGTGAGCGTAATGGATAGGATTAAGAAAGGGACGCTTAGATGGTTTGGGCATGTAGAGCAAATGAACGAAGAAAGGAGTGTGAAAAGAATATATGATGCGAAAGTGAATGGAAGAAGAAGTCGAGGACGCCCGAGAAAGACATGGCACGATCAAGTGAATCAAATACTTGAATCGGGTCGTGTGAAGAGTCAGAATAACAGAAGAGTATGTATGAGACGATGTATGAATGTAAATGAAGCAAGAAGTGTGTGCCAAGACAGAGTTGTATGGCGGTCCGTCCTCTCTGCCTACCCTTGCGGGGAAACGGCGTGATGGTTAGTTAGTTGTAACAATACTGTGAAAAAGTGGCTATACGAATAAACAAAAACATTATGCCAAAATTTGCTATGAATGGATGTATAAATACTCTAGCCCTATTCCTTTCCCGCCCAGGCTTAGCTGAGTCCGGAAAACCTTGTAAAAACTGACTACAGCTCTCTCTACAACGCTCTCTCTTGTATTTTATTTCTTTGAGCCTTATACCTAGTTGCCTGTCTTAACACAACTTGTGATCCTTTACGTAAAACTATCTCCGTTCAAATCTGCCATAAAACAATGACAATCAAAAACTCAATCATTTCTCGCCACTCTTTTTTACCCTTCCAGAAGCCGCAAAGACTAAATTTGCATTTTCCGCCGTTAAAAAATAAGGCGAACGTAAAAAAAAGCAATTCACCCGACAGAATTTCTCCGTGTTTTACAGGGATGCAAAAAGGAGTAAATCTCAGCCGGGGACGGGGTTTTATACACGTTTTATCTTTTATTTTACGCCGTGTCATGATGACAAAACATATCCCCAAAGACTTCTTACAAGCGACAGTCAGGAATGTCGGCGGGTTGTTTCTTGTCGCGACACTTCTATCTACCACAAGCCCCCGGGGAGGTATTAAGCTGCTTTCAGCGGACGGGCGCAATAATGGAGACTTGCATTCGACACTATTGTGGCGGCCAATTATCTCAGATTTGCACAAAGATGGCGTTAGTTTTGATTGGGTTTTCTTATCGGATTACGGTTTTGACACAGTGAAGAGCGGCGGCGTTGAATCGGCAAGCAGTTGGAATTAATTTATACAAATAAATAAAACACATAAACTTTGTTCATAACCATTTGATTATTTAAAATTACGTCTTTCGGTGTCGGAAGTACCCTTCCATCATCAGGACAATATTTAAAGTGAATTTTAATATGGACCTGATGGTGGAAGGGTACTTTCGAAATCGGTAGACGTAATATTAAATAATAAAGTGGTTATTAACAAGGTTTATGTGTTTTATTTATAAATATGGCAAGCCACAAAGTAAATGCTTTTGACGAATATGTTAAATCATATAATTTGTTTACTGAATAAATAAAAACAAATTTTATTCCACTTTTTATTTTTTTGACTGGACCGGTTTCAGCCCATAACGGCCACTAGTGAAACCCGTCCAGCCAAAATATAAAAAAAGTGGAATAAAGTTATAAACTTGTTTTTATTTAATCATTAAAATGGAATTCCACCATGAATTAACAGTTCGAAAATTGTAATTTGTTTACGTTACGAATGAACGCCTAGAGGAAGAGGCTTACTACTTCCACTGAAGATAGAAAAACCCCAGAAGTTTTATCTTTACCGATTTGAATGAAAATTAATGCCACTAATAAACATTCAACTTTTTGACTTATTTGCCTGATACAGGCCAAAAAAGTAAATTATGTGTCCAAGAATGAATTTCCATATTTACAAACTAAGAGCAATTCTCCCAATGTTATGCAAGAATTAACTTTCTTCGGGCACAGTTCAATCGGTTAATTTGTTTAGTCCTTACCTTGTAGTCACAATATATGGAGGAAGAGCTAATTATTTTTACCCAACCTACACAAACTTGCGATAAATCACTTTGTCCGGGCTTTTACGTCGTACACCATGAGAGAGAAAGAGACAACAAATTTCATAGACCGCTTCTATATACTGTGAGGATGATCTTAAGGTCCTGGTTCACGGCGGGACTCCGCCCACATTTTTTATTATGCCACTAAACTTGACACAACAAAACGGTTTTTTAGGTTATACGCTATATTTTTGTTGATAAAAATACTGTGAAAATGTGACTATACGAATAAACAAAAACATAATATCATGATAAATACTTTAGCTTTAGTCTTAGCCGTGCCCAAGTGCGCCAAGTCAGGATAAAATCATCAAAAACAAGTCTAAAACTGACTTCACTGCCTTGCATAGATACTACTCTACCTACTTTATGGTCCTAACTTAGTATTTGGACGAGATTGGCTGTTTTATTTTAAAATTCAATCTTTTAAAATTTTTCATTTTTGATTTAATTTTTGCTTTTTTAATTTTATCTAATAAACACATTCTGCAAATATCTTGCACTTGCTTTGCTTAAAAACATTTTTTTATTTTATTTAAATCATTTCATGAATATGTGCAAGGCTGATGTACGCGTAATAAATAGGAGCATGAAAGGGACGCTCATATGGTGTGGGCACGTAGGGCGAATGAACGAAGAAAGGAGTGTGAAAAGAATATGTGATGCGAAAGTAAATGGAAGAAGTCGGGGACGCCCGAAGAAGACATGGCACGATCAAGTTAATCAAGTACTTGGGTCGGGCCATGCGAAGAGTCCACAATAGAGTGCTTACACCAACCCTAATGTATGTTAATGAGGCATGGAATTAGCAAAAGAAGAAGACTGAATACTGTAGAGTGAGATCATTGAGGCGTATGTGCGTAAAACCATGTATGACCATGTTAAAAATGTCGATATCTGGAGACAATGGAAGGTTGGTGTTAACGTAATGAAAAGGTTTAAGAAAGGGACACTTATATGATTTTGGCATGTAGAGCGGATGAACAAAAAAAATGTACAAAAATAGATGACGCGAAAGTGAATGGAAGAAGAAGTCGAAGACGCCCATGGATACCATGGAAAAATCAAATTAATAAAATACTTAAGTCGAGCCACGTCAACAGTCAAAATAACAGAAGAATGTGTATGAGACGATGATATACTTTATTTAAAATTTGCTCACATGCCCTAAAAATGAAAAAATAATAATAAATAAATAAAAAAACATATTTATATATATATATGTAAGAATTAGCAAAATTTTATGTTATTATGATATGGTGATTGTGTCCTGCCAGAAGTGACCTGCCAGGTAAGTATGTTGCTGTATATTTATATAAACTAAGAATTAATATTAACTATAAATTAAAATTTGTACAGCGCCCTTAAGGTGATTTTTCACAAAAATGGCGCTATACAAATTATCCAAATATTATTATTCTAAATGTGAATGAAGCAAGGAGTGTGTGCTAAGACAGAGTTGTATGGCAGTCCGTCATCTCCCCCTACCCCTGCGGGGAAACGCCCGGATGGTTGGTTTGTTAGTTTTAAAAAAATATATTTTTGATGTTTCTGTTTGCACCACTTTAATTATGGTAAATACGCTATTCTAATACCGCCCTGAAAATAGTAGATTGCGTCCGAAACTAGTCGAGCTTAAACTCTAATAAATTATTACAAATTTTCATCTCAGTATTCATTACTAACGTTTTTTTCCGTCTACCCGTTTCACGATGACAGAGTTTTTAACGTTTACGCTTCTTCGTTTATGTACAAAAATAAGTTTATCACATTTTCCAACTTAATGTAAATATTTAGACAAGTTTTATTCAGAAGAGAATGAAAATTTAACATTGAACGTTCTTATAGTGTTGATGCCCACAACATTAAAATGAAATTGAAATCTTTGCGGATTAAAAATACTTGATCAATAATACTTTTAAAGCAAGGCTGTGGAATGTCACAGTGGTTGTTCAATTTGTTCATGGATAATTGTTTGCGAGAATTGAAGGTGTGGGCTTGGGCGCGAAAATGAACAATCTGAAAGTATGTTGCCTATTATATGCGGTGCTGATTGCTGACAATATGGAAGATCTACAGTTTCTCGTGTCTAGGATGAACCAAGTATGTATGCAGAATGAGTTGGTGATGAATGTAAGTATGTCCAAAGTCGTGGTGTTTGAAAGAGAGAGTACGAGAACAGCGTGCAGAATAGTTGTGAATGATGAATACTTAGAGCAAGCTGATGAGTTTTTGTATTTAGGAAGTATGTTTACGAGAGGCGGAAATGCTGATACGGATATTGAAAGAAGGGTGAATGCAGAAAACTTCATTAACGGAGGACTAAACGCTGTTGACGCAAATAAGAAATTGTCCAAAGAAGCGAAGCGAGCAGTCCACAATGGAGTGTTTATACCAACCCTGATCTATGGCAGTGAGGCATGGAACTGGCAGAGGAATGATGAAAGTAGACTGAATGCTTTGGAAATGAGATCTTTGAGACCTATGTGCGGTAAAACCATGTTTGACCGTATTAAAAATGTGGATATCCGAAAAGAATGCAAGGCTGATGTGAGCGTAATGAATAGGATAAAGAAAGGGACGCTGATATGGTTTGGGCATGTAGAGCGAATTAAAAAAGAAAGGAGTCGGAAAAGAATATATCATGCGAAAGTGAATGGAAGGAGAAGACGACAACCCCCAAGAAAGACATGGCACGATCAAGTAAATCAAATGCTTGAATCGGGTCATCTGAAGAGTCAGAAAAACAGAAGAGTATGTATGAGACGATGTATCATCAATCATTAAGCTTGACATAGTCAACTTAGCCAGCATCCATGATATTTTATTACTCTACTGTCAAAATTATTTACAATCAGGTCTTCTTAAACTTTTTTCGAAAAATACAATTTTCTGGTAATTACACTATTTTTTTGTTTGTTTCGTAACAACAACAAAAAAACGATAATTGAATGTACACAGCCCGCAAAAATTCAAAATTCACCTTTTCTTTTGAACAGGCCTCGTATATTCAGTTTTGTAATGGAGCTTTAAGCTTTAATACTAGAGCACACAAGATAGATTTCGTCAGGTTTTTACAAGAATGCTGTATCCAGTGTGTAGGACCGTAAACGTTAAATGATAACGTGTTTTTGTGGCGCTTTTCGGCTAGAAGCTAGTTTGACAAATTTAGCGTTTTATAGTTTTGTTCGCAGGCAGTGTCATAAACGCTTTTACGGGTATTAACGCCTACGTAACATTCGCGAAATAATAAACCGAGGTATGAATTTAGTTTCACGCGTCTACGTAATGACTACGTGTCTACGTGACGACGTAAAACGAGGCGTAATGATATACGATACACGATGTCTTGTACTTACTTTGCTGTTTAAATTTCTCAAAGGAAATGGTCCAGCGGACGAACAATAAACTATCATTTGAGTTATTGAAATGAATTTAATGATATTCAAACAATATGAATTATTAAAATGCTAAATAACTAACGATCCATCACGCCATTTCCCCGGAGGGTAAGTTAAGATGATGGGCCGCCACACAGCTCTGTTATGGCATACCCTCCTTGATTCGTTTAAATTCATACATTAACCCACATTACCTCTTCTGTTATTCTGACTTGCCATGACCCGGCTTAGGTAAACGATTCACTTGACCATGTCTTCCTAGGGCGTCCCAGACCACTCTCTACCATTCACATTATTTCTCCGTTCATCCCGCTGATTATCAAACCAAATACATAAATATGTTGGAACAGATTAAAAAAAAAATCTTCAGGTATGTGTACATGCGTTCGCACGGAACATACCCTATGTTCATGCATCACATGGAACTACTCGACGAGACACATTATCAAAGCTTAGAGACTAGGCGCAATGCTGGTCTCATGACAATAGGCTTTAAAATTATAAACCACTTGATCGACTGTCCATACCTCTTGGCATGCTACTGCTTATTCGTGCCTGAGATATACTGCCGCAACAGAAATCATGCAATGTTCAGAATACCCTATGGTCGGACAGATGTTTTGGCTCAGCATAGCATGACAAGAGGTATAATTCTGTTTAATACATCATCTTTATATATTGATATATTTTCAGATAATTTACAGAATTCAAAAAACTTATTCATATAAATTTTTTATAATTTGAAATTGCTTACTTGTTGTTCCATTGTACTGTTTTTGGGTTTATATCTGTTGTACAATAATAAAAAATAAATAAAAAAAGCATCCTTTTCTTCGTCTCACTTATTATGCTTACACGTAACACGGTCGTGCATGGTTTTACCATATATACACCTCAAGGATCACATTTCTACAGCCTTCAGCATACTTTTGTCCATTTTCTCCCAGTTCCATACCTCACTGTCATACACCAGGGTTGGTATCAGCACTCCATTGCGGACAGCTCGTCTCGCATTTTTAGACTTCTTTTTACTAGCGACTACCGCGTTTTACCTTTCCTGATGGAGCTCTTTACAATCATCTTTATTTTAATGTCTTTATCAGCCTTTCCACCTCTTTTATAAATACTTACCAGATACACAAACTCACCCACGTACCCTAAGTATTCATTGTCCATAACTGCAGTATATTGCTCGCTGTTTTCATACTCTCTCTTTCAAACACCATGATTTAGGAATTACTTACATATCATTAAATCACTCATCAACTCATTGAATTTTGACCGGTCGTTAGCTGAGAAGACAAACGTATCAGATTTCCACCCGGGCGTCGTGCGTTCAATTCCTCTGCTGGCTAAATCTTCCATCATTGCACAAGCAACATTTTCCACTTCTTATGATGGCAGTAGGAGTTTTTCAAATATTGTCAGATTATTCGTAACCCGAGAATGTTTGCTTTTCTTTTAAAAACAAAGAAAATAAATACAATGAACCTTACACATATTCTAAATATCATAACGTTTCTAGTCTGCTATAAACACATGAAACGAAGAACACTTAGTTGCTACCACATCGCAAAATCGAAAAACTAACTTAATATTCAAACGAACGTTCAAAGGCATACATATATAATAAAAATTTATTTATTTTATGTATTTAAAAAAAAAATTACTTTTTATTAGACCAAGGATTTAATTTTAATTTTTATGACCGGCCGGTTTCGATTAAGCCTAAGCATCATCAGGGAACAAAATAAAACTAAACAAAAAATGTAAAGTGTGCGGTTACACACAGAAGGAGAACAAAATATAAAATAAAATAACATAACAATAAGAAAACAATTGAAAAACATTTGAATTATAACAAATGAGCAGTGATAAAGAGACAGATAACAACAGACAGAGAGAGACGAAATGTAAACTGAGAAGGTGATTAAAGAATAATGATAAATTTTATTAGTTTACGGTTACTTATATATAAGATATGACAGTTTTGAAAGTATGTTTATAGCTAGGTCTTTTATTGATCTTAATAAAAGTGCAGCGTATCATTAAATAAAATTAATTTGAAAACTAATACAGAAACGTATCGCCGATACAGCTTTACGTGATAATTCTCTCCCGACCACGGAAGCTTTTAATGCTTTGGAATTGCGGATTTTAAAAGTCTCGTGGAGAAATTGATTTAATTCTTCTGTTTTCATTTGAAGCAAACACTTGCAATGAGATAAAACAATTGTAATCTGGTAACGATGGTAGCGAAACCTGGTCGGCATTAGTACACATTAAATTGGTATAAAAAAAAGTGATAATTTATATAATTTTAAATATTTTCTGTTTCAGATTTCTTTTTAACCTCACTGTGGCCTCTAAATTTACATAACCTCACACAATTACGACGTATTTTTTAAAAACTTACAAATATAAATATTTTCACCTTTAACTATAAGTATAATACAAAGTTAATATAATAAAGAATATATGATGCGAAAGTGAACGCAAGAAGAAGTCGGGGACGCCAGAGAAAAAGACATGGCACGAACAAGTTAATCAAATACTCGAATCGGGCCATGTGAAGAGTTAGAATAACAGAAGAGTATGCATGAGACGGTGCATGAATGTGAATGTGAAAGAAAGGAGTGTGTGCCAACACAGAGTTGTATGACGGTCCGCCCTCCTGCCTATCCCTGCGGGCAAACGGCGTAACGGTTAGTTGGTTAACTACGCATGAATAAGTAAAAAGTGCGAAAGGTAAAGATTAGGAATGTCAAATACATGCCCTGTTCAAAAGAAAAGGTGAATTTTGAATTTTTGCGGGCTGTGTACATTTGATTATCGTTTTTTTTTGTTATGTTGGTACATATATGTTTATCATATGTTAGCATTATCAGCCATTTTGGGTTAGTGGCTTGTTTTTAACAACTGGAAAGGTTAGTCACGTTTTTGTGTGTTTATTAAATTTTGCGTTAAAAATGAAATGAAGTGCTCCAACGCACTTAAAATGTTGACTGTGGCATTCGGCGAGTCTACTTTGTCTCAAAAAAGTGTTTGTAAGTGGTAAAAGCGCTTTACAGAAGGCCGAGAAGATGTTAATGACGATGAGCGTCCCGGAGTTGTGGAAAAACAAATCATGGATTTTATTCTTTGATTCATTTTTTTTCAAAAGTAAAAAATCGAAGAATACACAAAAACGTCACTTACCTTTCCAGTTGTCAAAAACAAACCACTAATCCAAAATGGCTGATAATGCTAACATATGATAAACACATGTGTACCAACATAACGAAAAAATCGATAATCGAATAATGTACACAGCCCGCGAAAATTCAAAATTTACCTTTTCTTTTGAACAGGCCATGTACATGCTTGTTAATCATGAACTTTTTTTATATTTAGAATCTGTTTTTTGTGTAAATCTTTTTGCGCATTAGTTTTTATCTGATAAAGCTTTTTTATAGTGAATACCGCATAAGAGTCCCGACTGTCGGGAGTTAATAGAGAAATGGCATTCACAACTGAAGTATTTTATAAATCTGAAGGCAGTGCGGAGGGAAAAAAGAAGGTTGAGAAGTGCCTCGCTATTCAGATCTGGTCACCAAACACGGCCAAAGCCATTTCAATCAACGTTTCGATTCTGAATGTTAGTTTTATTTATCAGGGCCATACTTAGAGTATCTACCACTCTGATCTCAATGTAAGAGATATCCACTAGCCTTTTCGCTATCTGTAAACACCGCTGTAAATGTTTGTAGCCGAGTTTGCGAGTGTGAGCGCCGAAGAAGTAAAAGTAGTGGGGAGGAGATTGGGAGGGGAAGGAGAGACGATGAGCCGCGTCTTGAATATTAAAGTCTGTAATCAGCGCTTAATGCATGCCGGGTACCTAATGTATTTAATAGGAGGGGCGCCCGGGAAAGCATTGAGAATCTTTGCCACAGTGCTTTCAAAACTGTCAACTTTTCATATTGTATATAAATTAATATTTATAGGAAAAATAAACTTTCCCGGGTTACGATTAAACGGAGAATTTCTACTACTACCATCGTAATAAGCGGAAAATGTTGATTGTGCAATGGTGAGGGACTTTGCTAACAACGGCTTTCGAACGCTCGACCGAAACTGCATCATTTTTAGATTTGTTAATATTTTTATTATATTTTTTTATTATTTTTTATTCTTGCTAAAATATACAAAAAAATACATGGATTTGGTCTATGTCTGTCTCACTAGGACATACCTGTGTCGAGACAGACTGTCTGTCACACTAGGATATACCTGTGTCGAGACAGACTATCTGTTTCACTAGGATACACCTGTGTCGAGACAGACTGTCTGTTTCACTAGGATATACCTGTGTCGAGACAGACTGTCTGTCTCACTAGGATAACCTAGTGTTCATAAATTATATATTATTAAATGTTAATATTAATAAAGACAAAATAAAAATAAATTAAGGGGAGAAAGAAGAAAATAAATTAAAGATAAAATTAAATGGAAATTAGAACAATGTTATTCCATAGGGATTGCATTCTGTCTAACATTAATTTATGTTAAACATAAATAAACAAAAACAATCGATATTGCTACGACCCGAATAAGAATTTTGGGATTCGGTCCGAGAGATTTTTTAAATATTTTAATTAAATCATCGTCTTATACATACTCTTCTGTTATTCTGACTCTTAACAGGACCCGATTCAAGCATTTGATTTACTTGATCGCGCCACGTCTTTCTCGGGCTTCCTCGACTTTTTCTTCCATTCACTTTCGCATCATGTATTCTTTTCACACTCCTTTCTTCGTTCATTCGCTCTACATGCCCAAACCATCTAAGCGTCCCTTTCTTGATCCTATTCATTGTGCTCACATCAGCCTTGATAATAGATATATTTATACATATATATATATTAAAACGAAAGACGATATCGTCGCTGGAAAGGCAAAAGGGGTCAAGCGACACTTTGGTCAAATTAAGTTAAATATGCAGTTTTGATCAGCTCTTTTTTCTGCATCGAATGCTCTGAATCTCGTTCGATTCTGAAGACTTTTGTGGCCCTTCAGCCATCTCAAATATATTTACCATTTTGGAGAAGGCTCAACTCAAGCGACACCAGTTTGGGACTTTTTATCGCTTCAGCTAACTCTGTAAGAGCATTGAGTTACCTAAATTAACTTTTTTTTCAAAATCTAACTAGGCACTGAAGTATTATTAATTTTATTGTGTAAAAAAAAAAAAAAAATTCTTTTCAGTTTAAAACAATTCCATTTTTACTTGATGCTTAAATTACAACAAAAACCATGTACAATATAGCCTTAGAATGGTGTACCCCAGTAAGGACATTTCTTAGTTAAAAACTGTAAAAAGAAAAAAAACTAATAAATAAATGTTAAATATAAAATAGGATAAAATAACCGTTGTTACAGTATGGATGAAATTCAATTTCCATATGATGCCCTTAAGAGTTCTAACTGTCCGGACCAAGTGAAACTAATGTATTTTACAGGATCAGATATCGAGAACGAGAATGTTGAGTAAAGCATGGTTATTCACAACCTTGTCACTAAATACACATAGAGCTATGTACCATAATAAATTGTGTTAAGTACAAGTACTAACTACACTATACTATTACGTGCGCATTATTCATATGATGAAATTGAACAATTATTGAAAATGTCTTCATTAGAAAAGCGCAGGAAAGGCTTTGATTTAATTTTCATTTACAAAATTATTTATTCTAAATTATAAAAAAAGCAATGAATGCAAAGTATAGACAGTAAAAAATAAAACAATTTAAACATAATATTTCATCAAAATGATTTATGTTGAAAAAAATAAAATAATTATGCAAATAGCAGGAATGCTTGTCGTTTGAACGAAGCTTTTCATTTATGCAAAATATATCGACATCCGAAGCGATTCGATTCAACAACAAAATTGCCCTCCCCACCGGCATGACCATTGGCATATTAGTTCTGCAGGCCGGGAGATAAAAAAAATCTATGCTGCCGATGGCGAAGATAACCATCGGGAACATAGAAATGAATGCTCTCCATGATAGCTGAGTTTTCGGACCATCCACGAATCAATCTGAAGAAATGTGTTGCAATGTACACATCCCTTCTGACCTCTAGATGGTATGTTCCAAGCCTCCCCAAGAGAAAGTCGGTAGGATAGAGCCATGCAGCATGCCACACTACAAGACCAGCCGCTGCAATACTAGCTGCTCTACGGCGTGACCATCGTCAAGGAGAAATTCTACCTAGCATCCAAGCCATTTTTTCATTGCTCTTGGGGATCAAAAAAATTTGAAATTTGTTTTAAAAAAAAATCTTTTATAACGCGTTCTTAGGCGTATTATAATATGTACTTACATGGCCAGCAACGGGGCGCACCTAACAGCCGAGTAGAGGAAGGTGTCCCTAGCGGGAAAGGAGGAATTTGCCCGCTGCCACTTCGGTTTACCCTTCGTGATGGAAAACACCTCTTCTTCTATGATTATTACGTCAGCGTGTTTTAATTTGTAAATAAACGTGACCTACCTAACCTCAAAGACTTTCATTTGACGATTACTTACTACGTTTTGTCATTATAGTTCCTTAGTTCTACACTTTATTAAGAAATATATTCTGTTGCTTTATACAGCATTTGGCATTCCAGCTATTTCATTGTCCAACTTATCAATTCTGAATGGTGGTTTCTCATCAGAGCGATAGTTAAATTATCTATCACCGCAGAATCGGATAAAAATGCAGTTTGTAAATGATTTCATAGATATTTAAATTTGACACAACCTTGGGGCTTAAATAAAGCCAAGGAGTCTTTTTCTCTATCATATATTAAAAAAATCAGGTACAATTAGAGTTGTGACCACTTCAAAAGAACTACTTCAAAGAAATACTTCTTTTGGCAACCGTCCTACTTCATTCATTGTTCATTGAACAAATACTTCAATTGAAGTTGGTAGTTCATTTAAGCGTTCATTCGTTTCATATAAAGAACTACTTCAATTTGCAGCAGTGCAGTTTTTGCGAGGAACCGGTTCCAGTTCTTATCACTTTCTAAGCACTCATTTCACTTTCTAAACACTATTCACTCTCTTTCCAAATCTCTACCGACTAGTACGTGCTTTTTCGGCGAGGAACCGGTCCAAAAAAGAACTGAACAAATAACCGGATAAATTCAAATATCTTTTTTGCGAGTTCGACTTCAATTGAAGTGTTCACTTCGAAGGGTTCATTTTAAAGAACTAACAATTCGTGAAGCATTCACAAAACACTGAAGTTTTTCCCAACGCTAGGTATAATCCAACCATCCATCTTTTTTCACATTTCCTTACCCTCTTTCTGTTATCATTAAAAAATGTAGAAAAACCCGCAGAACAATTCAATACTGCGTAACCCAGATTCGAAGTCAACAATTCCAATCAGTTACAATTGAATTCCGAAAATCCTTTCCGAAATTTTCCATTTCCCGCGAAATTAATTTCTCACCTAATTTCCTGAAATTTCTCGGCGTTCAAAAATAAACTGCGCAGTAGTAAGAAATATGGTTGCTACGTTTTAGAAGCTCACCGCCGAGGCATTATGACATAACATCGCACTAAAACACGCTCGGGCGATAAAAGGGTCCAAGCGAGCGCTGCATTTTAAATCTTTGCGACTCCACGCAGAAATCATCGTCTTATGGCAAATTAATCGGTTAAACTGCTGTACTTTTGATGAGATATTGGGTTCCGGAGTTTTACAGGTGAATTACCTTGGTAATAAAATTACTGACTACCTTTGTGAAATACTGCCTGAATTTATTTTATTTTTGTAAGATATTGCCTCAGGGGCGCTGTACAAAGATGCAAAATAAACTATAGTCAACCTTCCCATACCGAAGGTGGCAATCGTAATTTATTAGGTTTTTAAATCTTCAACTAGCCTTATTTTTCTTTGTGAAAACGAAAAAATAACTTTTACAAGACCACAAGGTGAATTTTGAATTTTCGCGGGCTGTGTACATTCGATCATCGATTTTTTTGTTATTATGTTGGTACACATATGTTTATCACATGTTAGCAGCATTATCAGCAATTTTGGGTTAGTGGTTTGTTTTTGACAACTGGAATGGTTAGTCACGTTTTTGTGTGTTCTTCGATTATTCACATTTGAAAAAAATGGATCAAAGAATATGTATTAAATTTTGCGTTAAAGTGATCCGACGCACTAAAAATGTTGACTGTGGCATTCGGCGAGTCTATTTTGTCTCAAAAAAGTGTTTATAAGTGGTACAAGCGCTTTACAGAAGGCCGAGAAGATGTTAATGACGATGAGCGTCCTGGAGTTGTGGAAAAACAAATCACGGATTTTATTCTTTGATCCATTTTCTTCAAAAGTAAAAAATCGAAGAACACACAAAAAAGTGACTAACTTTTCCAGTTGTCAAAAACCAACCACTAATCCAAAATGGCTGATAATGCTAACATTTGATAAACATATGTGTACCGACATCATAAAAAAACGATGATCGAATGTACACAGCCCGCGAAAATTCAAAATTCACCTTTTCCTTTGAACAGGCCATGTAATTTATTTTATTTTTTATGACCGACCGGTTTTGCTTAGTCTAAACATCATCAGGGCACAAAAATAAATTAAATAAAAACTACATAGTGTGTGGTTATACATATACTCGTACTCATTCATTCAGAGGGAGGATAAAATATGAAATTATAAAAAATAGAACAGTGAGAAAGCAATTGAATTGCATTTAAAATGATAACAAAGAAACAGAAAAAAGACGAATAATATGAAATGATAGAGGAAATACGTAAACTGGAAAGGTGATTAAAGAATGGTGAAATTTTTTATGAGTTTTATTTTGAAACCAGTCGGTCATAAAATTTAAATACAATCTGTGGTCTCATACAAAGGTATTATTTCATTTTTATTGAATAGTTTAAACCTTAAAGCGATGTTTTGTACGAAAATAAATAAATTAATACGTAATTCTTTTTTTCCTAAATAAATGTTTACATCTAATTCACAAAACAATATTTTAAAACAAACACATGCAATGATGATTATTAATTAACAATAACGGATTTGTAGCTCATAGACAGCCAAATATTTAAGAGCTTATAGAAATCGGGATAATTTTTTTATATTTAAATGCGTAGATTCTATTTATTTATAGTTTTTTTGTTGGATTTTTTTAACCATATTTTAATTAGATTAAAAACTTTTATTATTTAGTTCCGGTAGGTTTAGTTTGTATTTTTAGTGACAGCTGTTTCGGCGGTCAAGGTCATTATCAAACTGTTGTTAGGACACATGGAAACGACTTATTTATTTGATTTTAGTTCACTCTGTAATTACTGAAAAAAAAAACAAATTATCTTTAATTTCTTATTTTATGAGGAACGTTACTTTAAATCTGTTTTCCTCCATTAATTACAAACTATTGCTTAACTGTGGCAGATTTTTCTTAATTGTTTTATGGTGTGATTAATTATTAGTTTTTTTTCGTTTGTGAACAAAATTGTGCGAATGTAATTAATTGTTTAGTACCTTACTTAATTGTTTCATTTTACGAAATTATTTCGTCAAGCGTTTTCTTATTATTAGGTGTTTTTAATTTTATTTTTTTTAACATATCAAGGGGTGGAGTTGAGATTTAAAAAAAAATTTAATCTTGATCATATAAATGTATAAATAAGTCGTTTCACTTTCGCCTAACGACATTTTGATAATAATAATAGCCTTAAACTCCGAAACAGCTGTGACAAAATATATAATAATATAATTAATAATTAGTAAAAATATTATTTGGTGATAAAATGGTTAAAAAAAAAAGTCTGCGATGTAAGTATTTTTACACATCAAAATACTTATTTAACTAACTAAGTAGTTAAATATCACAAGGGTGGGCAGAAGGATATACTGCCGCACAACTTTGTCTTGGCACATACTCTTTGATTGATATTCATACCATTTCAATGAGCTCTCATACGGAACAATATCGTCACTGAGCGGATCCGGACGTCGGTGTGAATCCAGCTTAAAACAGATAAACTTTGTTTAAAACCACTTTTATTATTCGTTATGTTGATCGGTTTTGAAAGCACCCTTCCATCATCAGAACAATATTAAAATTATTTTTAATATTGTCTTGATGATGAAAGAGTGCTTCTGAAACCGTTCGACATAATATTGAATAATAAAAGTGGTTATAAACAAAGTTTATCTGTTTTATTTACAAAATATGGCAAGCCACAAAGTAAATGCTTTTTACGAATATGTAATATGAACTAACACTAGCAGAACTATATAAAAAAATATGTGGAAAGAAAATTAAAAAAAAAAAAAAAAGTTTTCAAATTATGTTTAAGTATTTTTAAATTAATTAAAAAAAAAATTCTGAACCAGTGAACAGCTTACAGCGTTTTCCGGGATTCCTTTGAAGAGCACTCTGCCAATATGAGAAGTTGCTGTAGAGATGTGGTTGGGGCAAAATCCACCCCTATTACCTCTGTCGGCCAAACGAAAGCTACCTTCGCCCGTTCGGTCAGAGGTTCTACTCACAATCGTCCTCTAATGTAGGATCTGTCGCTAGCACTTCTCGTAAACACCCTGTTCGCGCTAAATGTAATATGTAATCGTAAGGAGTTCTAAATGACAGGCTTTCACGAAGGCTATACCGATAGTATCTACTTGGATCTGTACCACTCAGGAAAAAAAATAATGTCTTACATTTACACAATACCAGGAATTTGACTCCTGGCCTCAGATAAGCTAACGATATTAATTATTCATCCGAAAAAAAAACATTTTATGAATATTTTTTATTAATTTCATCTGAAGTAAGGAAAGATCGAGCTAACTTCAGGCGCACAGGCACATCCTAAACGCACATCTATCAGCTTATCTATTCAGTGAATGTACCCTGTACCTTTCTCGCGTCCTTTAGTTAATGGCTTCATAAGCCAGCGGGATTATTCAGGAATATGAGGATTGGTCAGAATTCACATAAGGCTTTGTTATGTACGCAGTGGTCCACGCTCATCCTACGAAATGGACGTATGATTATTTATGCTAATCTAAGAAAATAACCTTTGTGATGCTTTTAAGGTAGAGAAATTTATTAAAAAAGTTATTGTTTACTAATTGTATGGGACGTCTGTCTCACACACACAGACTGAAATATAGGCCGGCCAGTCGTGCAGTAGCCGCTGTAGATGTGTGGATCTCTCACAATGCGCCTGTGGGAGCTGCTGCTTCGGTGGTCCAAGGGGGGAAGAGGTGAGGTCCAGGGTGTCGTAAATCAAACGAGCGGTCAGTAGATCAGATGGAAGGCAGCAGTAGGCAGAGCGGAGTGTCGAAGAGGTCAAACTTGTAGTGTGGCGAGAGAGTGTGACTTGAGTAGGTTATTGCACTCGTATTTATACCCGGCGCCCGACCCCAGTCCTCTCATGCGGGCCGGGACGAATGCAACCCATTTTCATGTGCGTTGTGATTTTAGATTCGTTGTGTAACCCGCTACATATTTTGCAGCGGATGAAACAAAAATGCCAGCTATTCACCTCTTTAATTTCTCTCGCTCAGCCTAAGCTGCATTTTCTCCACATTTTTATTAATTCCAATAAAAAATTACAAATACAACTAGAAGGGGTCCCAAGCCCAACATTTTTGGGAGAAATTATAACAAAGAACTTATGTCTAGACAAATTATTAATTCTTATTATTAATTAAGCTAAAGAGAGCTCGGCCGATCTTTCTGTTTACTTTATTTGGAGCTACCTACGGCCAAACTCTCACAATATAAATCTAAAGTAGGTTAAAACATAGTGAGACACGGGTCTGGGGCTGACAATTCTGGATTTTGTCGTGATTGGCTCTCGGATCCAGCCACTTGAGATGACAGACTGCGGACGGTGGACCAGGATGCGGAGAGCGGGGGGCTGGTTCAGCACTTCAACGTAAATATGAAGCTCCCCTCAGTCCCCGCATCCTTCATTATCACTGAACTACTGACAGAGAGAGCATAGGCGTACGAGCTCACGGGCGCGCTAAAATTAGAGAGCGAGGACTCTTTGGATTGGATATCCTCGTCTTTAACGTCCCGCGTCCCCATCCGGTACACTCTCCCCGGTGCAGCGTCAGTTGTGCCCTGGTCAGCTAGGATTGGGGTCGTGGGTGACGGAGACCTTGGCGGCCAGCTCCTCGCCGGCGATATGATGAAGTTGTGCCTGCTGCAGGAAATTCGGCCGGTATGGCTGGAAGGAGGACGACGATTTTCACAGCTGGTCTCGTGTACTCACCGGTACTGGTACGTACACGAACGGTTCGTACTTGGCCGTCAGCCGCGGGCGTGGCTTCGATGACCCGTCCCCGGGGCCAACTGTTGCGCGGTAGGGCCGGGTCAACTATCAGCACTAGGTCATCCTTCTGTATCGGAGTGCTCCGGTGTTGCCATTTAGGTCGGGCAGCTAGTGTAGGGAGATATTCTTTCAACCATCTTCGCCAAAACATGTCGGCAATCTGCTGGCTGATGCGCCACTGTCGTCGCAGGCAAATCTCTTCTTGTTTAGGACCGTAGAGTGATAGGTGAGGTCGCGTCCCCGCAGACCCCAGAAGGAAATGGTTAGGCGTCAGCGGCTCGTCATCACGGGGGTCGACTGACAGGTGGGTCAGCGGCCTACTATTTACCGCAAATTCTGCTTCCGCCATGGCCGTCAACAAGGTTTCTTCTCGGGGGGCTCGTTCTTTTAAGACCGCTTCTAGGGCCCTTTTTACTGATCGCACGAGGCGTTCCCAAGCTCCCCCCATGTGTGGTGATACTGGAGGGATAAAGTGCCACTCGATTCCTTGAGTGGCAATATGATCTCGAACTTGCGGGTCCTCGTGCAAAGCTAAAAGTGCTTCCTTCATTTCCCGGTCTGCTCCGTGGAAGTTAGTCCCATTATCCGAATATATTGCTGCGGGTTGTCCTCGACGAGCCGTCATTCTTTGAATCACCATGATAGTTGAGTCGGCTTTTAGAGAATGGGCCAACTCTAAATGAACCGCTCGAGTGGAAAGGCATGTGAATAAGGCCCCGTATCTTTTCTCGCGATGCCGGCCGACGGTGACCTGTACTGGCCCGAAGTAATCGAGCCCACAATTAGTGAAAGGGCGAATATGGTGAGCGATTCGAGCAGCGGGTAGTTGTCCCATTAGAGGCGGATGCGGTTTTTCTTTCCGCATGCGGCATACGAGCACTTATGCGCAATTTTTCTGATATTTGTACGTAATTTGAGTACAAAAAAACTATTTCGTATGTCTGCCATTGCTTTCTCCGTACTTGCGTGGTCCCCTTTATGATGGTAGTGGCGTATAAGCAAGCGTGTATACGGGTTATCTCCGTCTAATATGACCGGGGTTCGCACACTTTTTGTGCTACCCCTTTGGCGGCATTCAGCCGCGAGCCCATTCGTAATATCTCGTCCTGTCCGAGAAAAGGTGTTAGCGCGGCATTACGGCGTATCGCATTAATTTCCACGCCGAAGGTTTCTTTTTTGACATTTTTGACCCAGTGAGTCTCGGCGGCGCGGATTTCCTCAGCGCGCAGGGGCCCCTCACGTGGGGCTCGGCGGGGTCCTCTCGACACCGCCTGATAAATCTTAGCATCCATCCAGTTGAGCGGATGAGCCGATTCCACGAAGAAAATCGCTCGATGGCGGGTAGAGCGTCCTCTTTGTATTATAGTGAGGCCCGTAAATTTAGGCCTCGTCTCCAAGGTGCTCGTCTGGTTGTATGTGGTGTGGTTTTTCTGCACGGGCCGCTCGCTCTCCGGTGTGGTGAT
The DNA here is from genome assembly GCA_022651775.1 of Drusus annulatus. Taxonomy (NCBI): domain Eukaryota; kingdom Metazoa; phylum Arthropoda; class Insecta; order Trichoptera; family Limnephilidae; genus Drusus; species Drusus annulatus. The sequence continues at coordinate 13,915 of JAGWCC010000223.1, read as the reverse complement.
GAAGGACGGTCCTGAAAACCACCTTCCACCGGGCGAGAGATCGGGCATCTCCACGTCGCGGGTCCCGATGTCAGCTGGGTTGTTTTAGTAGGAACCCATCGCCAGCACAAGACCGTAGTTGAGTCTGTCCAATACGTAGTGCGATATATCCGGCACTGCATTTCTTTTTAATGCTATCTGCGAGGCGGGCGGCCATTAGCGCCGCTTGGAGCTCAAGGCGCGGGATCGATAGCGGTTTTAGAGGCGCCACCTTACACTTACTCGCTAGAAAGGTTGAGAGTAGTTACCTTCCCGACAAGTCTCGACGAGGTATGCTATTGCGCAACAAGCAGCCTCGAAGCGTCGCAGAAGAGATGTAGTTGGAAATTCCCTTTCTTTTGTAGAAGGCAGCGCCTCGGAATCCTAATTTCGTTCTGCTGCAACGCTTTGATCCACTCGCCCCACCTTTGTAGCGTGAATTTCCTTGATCTGCTCATCCCAGCCCTTATATTTGACCTCCAGACATCTTGTAGTAAGATTTTTGACCGCACCGTGAGGCAGGCTACGAACCCTACAGGGTCAAATATTTGCATTACGGTACTCAGTAGTTGCCGCTTGGTTGGGTGACGGCTGAGTTCATGCGTCTCGGTCTCTTTAAAATTTGTAAATAAAATGATCGCTAACCGGGTCCCATGCTAGACCTAGCACTTTTTCTGTATCGGCGCAGGCGCCGTTGTTGATTGCGATGGCTGATTGCGCACGTTTTTCCGTCGGTATGCTTTGAATTGCTGCGGGAGCGTTGGAGGCCCAACTAGCTAGGTAGAAACCTCCTTTAGCTAGCAGGGCGCTTACGTCTCGTACTAGCGTAGCGGCCTCGCTCGCTGTATCCGCGGCGTCTAAATAATCATCCATATAGAATAGAACTTTTAACTGCGGCGGCCGGGAACTCGGCAACGCTAGCTCTGGCCACCCTATTGCGTACGTACGTACTGGGCGCTACTAGGAGAACACGTAGCACCAAACATCATCGAAGTCAACATGTAGGTACTTGTGGTTCGTGTGGTGTGTATCGCCATAGAAATAATTGGGACATCTGATCTTCCTTTTTAATTTTTTATGCGTAGAAACATCTCTTCTATGTCAGCGGCTACGGCAATCTTTCCCTCCCGGAAGCGTGAGGTCTGGACCGGTTAACAATCGATCATTTAGCGAGGTTCCGCGGCAACGACTTGCGGCGTCGAATACAACTCGCAATTTGCCGGGACAGTTCGGGTTTATTACTGAAAAGTGTGGCAAGTACCATTTCCTCCGAGACGGCGTGCTTGCTTCGGATTCGGACAGTTTGATCGCATATCCGCGTTCAGTTAGTCGCTTTATTTTCTCAGTATATGCCACTGCTAAGCCGGGTTCCCTTTTCAGCTTCCTTTCTAAGGACGCGAGTCGATTTACTGCGCACTGGCGGTTGTCGGGCAGCCACGTATTGTCTTCTTTCCACAAAAGCCCGGTTTCCCATTGACCTAGGGTGAGGGGGCGAGTGGTACTTGCCATGAGAGCCTCCGCGCGCTGTATATCCGCGGAAACCCGGCTCGCGGTGGTAACACCGAGCGAGTCAACTGAAAAATGATGTTTTACAAGTTCGTTGATTTGTCGGTCTGTGTCGGCTGCCTCTCCTGTGAGACTCAGCGTGGTACCATTTTCCAGGCTCTGACTTGTGCTCCCGTGCTTGATCCAACCCAGAGCTGTCCGTGACGTCATGCGGCCGCCGTCTTCTTCTTGAACCTCCCGCGAAACGATAAGATGTGCGTTATCTTGGCCGATAAGAATCCGCGGTTTCACTTGCCGACTGCCAGCCACTAGTTGTTGCGGGAGATCTAAGTTCGTAACTGTATTGGCGGTAATAACGTACTCCTCTCCGTCTCCGCACTGAAATTTTCACTCGTTGTGAAGCGCTATCCGACGAGCACATTCCATTGGCGCCATGTATGCGGATCCCGCGGGTGGGACCGCTCGCACCTACTACGTTAGCGAGGTCGGCATCGACGAGTGTTATGGTCGATCCGCCTTCATCGAGTAACGCATGCACCGACGCTTGTCCGTCTGGACCACTTATCGTAACTGGCACTATTTTTAACAGCACTGCTTTTTGCGCAAACCACGTGGTGCTTACAGTCTCACTCGCGGCGACGGGGACCACGTACCGTGACGGGTCATGCAGTAGCTTGTGGTGGTACAAACGACACGTACCTACCCCGCAATTTGTGCGTAACTTACACGTACGTGTGTAGTGCCTGTCCAAACACTTGCGACACGCGCGTGTTTCTCACTATTTCCCACCGAGCGGGTATGTCCATCGCGGCAAACTGTGGGCACTCACGTAATTTATGCGCACCGCCGCACTGCGCACATTTTTCACTGACACTTTTCACCTCACTTTTTTATCGTTCACTATTGTGGTACTTTTACCTGTTCCCGGCGAGCTCGCGTCGACCGTACACTGTCTATGAGCCCCGATCGCGGGATTGCGTTAGTTAGCCGCTTAAGGAAAGCCGCGAACTGGTGAATGTTCGCAATCTCTGCGTCATCAGCGACTTTGTCCATCCACGCGACGCGTAGTGCTAGCGGCATTTTAGAGGCTACTTCACTTTAGTAGCGCCGGGTTGCTTAAATAATTGCCAGGCAGGTTGCGGAGTGATGCTACAACATTTTTGTTGTCCCGGAAAATTCTACGAGAGCTTCATTTGAAGCGTCTTCCGGTAGCCGCGGTAGCCTCTTCACTTTCTCGTTCATTATGGCGGCTATCGCTTGTGTACCGCCGAAACGGTGTTTGAGCACGTCCATAATTTCAGGGACCTGCGCAGGGTCCATTAAGAGCGCGCCGACGGCTTCGCGCGCTTTTCCACGTAGCGCGTTGTAATCGTAGTAGATTTTCGGCCGCCGTCATTCCACATGTTACCGTCGACTGATAGAATTGGGCCTGCCATGTGGGCCACTCTACAGCATCTCCGGAAAATATCGGCAAATCCTTTGCCGTAGACTGACGTGCAATAAGCGACGCCATTCGGTTCTCTTCTTCTTTGCGGTCTCGGAGTACTTCCCGCCTGGGAACTACGGAACGCTTCAGCCATAACCGCGGCAATCTGCGCGAGGGTCTTGGGTTCCTTGATTCACCCACTCACGTGTATGGCGGGTCATCTCGTCCGCCACCGGGTTGCTTAGGGAAGGCACGTGTCCCGAAGGTGTCATCTGGCCGGGTGTCGGTAGATGTGACGCTGGCCGGTGTTCTGTGCTATAGATAACAGCCTGTGTGTGATCTGTAGCCGCCTGACCCGGTGCTGCATTGTGTGTTGCTACCGGCACGGGGTCTAGGCAATGTACTGCGCTGCGGGGGGGTAGCTCGGTGAGAGGCGCCGGCGATATCTCGAGCGGCTGTCTCGAAACTCCAAGCGCGGCAAATCAGTTGTGCGATCTGCCGGGCTGAGTCCTGCTACGTTTCCTTTCTTCCCGTAGCTCTCGTCTCAGCTGGCGGAGAGTGTCTTCCGTAGAAGCCTCACTCTATCGGACGTGAGGGCTTCTTGCTCGTCCGCGGAAGCTGAGAATTGTTGTTCGGGCCCGCGGTACGCAAAGTCTTGTGCACCTGAGTCGGCGTAGACCGGACCGGGGGCTGCAGGGTGTGCGTAGCCGGGTACACCTGCACCGGGCTCTGCGGGACCGGGTGCTGCGGAGTAGCGGGCTGCGGGGGATGCGGTGCCGGGCAGGGCGGGTCCGGTTTCTGCAGGGTTGCGGGGTGCGGGGGGTGCGAGGCCAAGCACTGCAGAGTTTGCCATTGCAGTGCCGAGCGCTGCGGGGTTGACATCTCGTCTGCTTGTTGCGTCTTCGGGAGCTCCTTTGCCAGAGCGGAGAGATCGAGGCATCTCGGTAGCGGCTGGCGACTAGATCCGTCTAGCGAAGGACCACTATGTATGGGACGTCTGTCTCACACACAGACTGAAATATAGGCCGGCCAGTCGTGCAGTAGCCGCTGTAGATGTGTGGATCTCTCACAATGCGCCTGTGGGAGCTGCTGCTTCGGTGGTCCAAGGGGGGAAGAGGTGAGGTCCAGGGTGTCGTAAATCAAACGAGCGGTCAGTAGATCAGATGGAAGGCAGCAGTAGGCAGAGCGGAGTGTCGAAGAGGTCAAACTTGTAGTGTGGCGAGAGGGTGTGACTTGAGTAGGTTATTGCACTCGTATTTATACCCGGCGCCCGACCCCAGTCCTCTCATGCGGGCCGGGACGAATGCAACCCATTTTCATGTGCGTTGTGATTTGCTACATATTTTTGCAGCGGATGAAACAAAAATGCCAGCTATTCACCTCTTTAATTTCTCTCGCTCAGCCTAAGCTGCATTTTCTCCACATTTTTATTAATTCCAATAAAAAATTACAAATACAACTAGAAGGGGTCCCAAGCCCAACATTTTTGGGAGAAATTATAACAAAGAACTTATGTCTAGACAAATTATTAATTCTTATTATTAATTAAGCTAAAGAGAGCTCGGCCGATCTTTCTGTTTACTTTATTTGGAGCTACCTACGGCCAAACTCTCACAATATAAATCTAAAGTAGGTTAAAACATAGTGAGACACGGGTCTGGGGCTGACAATTCTGGATTTTGTCGTGATTGGCTCTCGGATCCAGCCACTTGAGATGACAGACTGCGGACGGTGGACCAGGATGCGGAGAGCAGGGGGCTGGTTCAGCACTTCAACGTAAATATGAAGCTCCCCTCAGTCCCCGCATCCTTCATTATCACTGAACTACTGACAGAGAGAGAGCATAGGGCGTACGAGCTCACGGGCGCGCTAAAATTAGAGAGCGAGGACTCTTTGGATTGATATATCCTCGTCTTTAACGTCCCGCGTCCCCATCCGGTACACTAATGATGCAAGTTGTATTGTAAAGGAGTAAAAACTGTATGCGAGAATTAAAAGGTGTGGGCTTGGGCGCAAAAATGAACAATCTGAAAGTATGTTGCCTATTGTATGCAGACGATGCGGTGCTGATTGCTGACAGTATGGAAGATCTACAGTTTCGTGTCTAGGATAAACCAAGTATGTGTGCAGAATGAGTTGATGATGAATGTAAGTAAGTCCAAAGTCATGGTGTTTGAAAGAGAGAGTACGAGAAACAAGCGTGCAATATAGTTGCGGAATGAAGAATAATTGGAGCAAGTGGATGAGGATTAGTGTATTTAGGAGTACGTTTACGAGAGGCGGAAGGCTGAAGGATATTGAAAGAAGGGTGAATGCAGAAAACTCCATTAATGGAGGACTGAACGCTGTTGGCGCAAATAAGAAATGTCCATAGAAGCGAAGCTAGCAGTCCACAATGGAGTGCTTATACCAACCTGATGTATGGCAGTGAGGCATGTAACTGGAAGTAGGAAGGATGAAAAAGAATTGAAGTTTAACGGGGGACCATATACAATATCGTCGCTGGAAAGACAAAAGGGCTTGAGCGACACTTTGGTCAAAAATTAGTTTAGCATGCAGTTTTCAATTTATTATTCTACATCATAAGCTCACCTCGTTTGATCATAAAGACTCTTGTTGCCTTCAGCCATCAAAAAATATTTAACATTTAGGAGAAGGTTTTAATTCAAGCGACTTTGCAAGTATTTAATTGCTTATCAACTAATCAAAGCATTGAGTTGTGAGTAAACTTTTTTTTAAAATCCAACCAGGTACTGAAGACCTTTTTAAAACAAAACACCTTTTAAGCTTCCTAAAATTCCAACCCTTTTTGCCTTTCCGCGACGAAATATAACTATCAGTACCTCTTCGATTGGAGGTATAAAACAACACTAGTGTTATCGTCCAAATTTACTGGTATATTTATTACAACCGAAAAAAACCTTATCTTACAACCCTCTATAAAATTTGAACACGTGTTCATGTTTTATCAAAAAAACAAAAACAAAACAGTTTTATTTTACAAACCAACAACAACAAATCACCATTGATTGTTTTCTCAACCACAAATAGGTGATAAATAAAATGATCACCTTGGCAACTTTGCAAGAAAAGAACTGTAATCAGGAAAATTTACGAGATTATTATTAACATTTTATTATATTCAACAATTTATTCAGAAATATAAGTAAAAGCATCAAGAAAACAAAAATTAAATCTTCTATATAAAATAAACTCATCTGTCACTAGCTTCAAACAGTTTCTCAATGCTTTCTAGATGTCAAAACAGCTGTCACGCGTCGTAATAACTAAATAATAGGAGTCGATTTTAAAACTAAGTTGCAATAATTAATTGAATAATAATAAACTCATTTTGGGAGTGAATGCAGGAAACCCCGTTAGTGAAAAACTGAACGCTGTTGGAACAAATAAAACATTGCCCAAAGAAGAGAAACTAGTAGTCCACAATGGGAGTGCTTATACCAACCCTGATGTATGGCAGTGAGGCGTGGAACAGGCAGAGCAAAAGATTAAAAGAGACTGAATGCTGTAGAAATGAAAACCCTGAAGCGTATGTGGTAAGACAAAGCCATGACTGCTTGTGTTCAAATGTGGATATCCGGAAATAATGCAAGGCCATGTAAGCGTAATGAATAGAACAAGAAGTAGCGGTGTAACCTTAAGAGTGACAGATTAGGCACCGGGGCTCCATCGAGAAGCCAGAGTAAAGTTAGCCTCTCAGAGGTTGGCGTGTTGTACAGGGCCCGCAGATACTTCAGTACACAACTGCTGACCTTGGCCTGCAAATCACCAAAAATACACGCCCACTGTTAGGCCTTCGGTGAGGAGGGGGGGCCGGCCCCGGGGCACCCGGATTTTTTTCTCCGGGGGGGCGGCTGTCCCCCAGGGAAAACTCCGGCGCGGCCCCCCAATCAGTTGTGGGGATCTGCCGGGCGGGAGCCCCTGCTACTTTTCCCCTTTTCTTCCCGTAGCCTCGTCTCATGCTGGCGGAGAGTGTCTTCCGTAGTTTCACTATCGGACGTGAGGGCTTCTTGCTCGTCCGCGGAAGCTGAGAATTGTTATTCAGCCCGCGGTACGCAAAGTCTTGTGCACCTGAGTCGTAGACCGGACCGGGGGCTGCAAGGGTGTGCGTAGCCGGGTACACCTGCACCGGGCTCTGCGGGACCGGGTGCTGCAGGTAGCGGGCTGCAGGGGATGCGGTGCCGGGCAGGACAGGTCCGGTTTCTGCAGGGTTGCGGGGTGGGGGTGCGAGGCCAAGCACTGCAGAGTTTGCCATTGCAGTGCCGAGCGCTGCAGGTTGACATCTCGTCTGCTTGTTGCGTCTTCGGGAGCTTCCTTTGCCAGAGCGGAGAGATCGAGGCATCTCGGTAGCGGCTGGCGACTAGATCCGTCTAGCGAAGGACCACTATGTATGGGACGTCTGTCTCACACACAGACTGAAATATAGGCCGGCCAGTCGTGCAGTAGCCGCTGTAGATGTGTGGATCTCTCACAATGCGCCTGTGGGGGCTGCTGCTTCGGTGGTCCAAGGGGGAAGAGGTGAGGTCCAGGGTGTCGTAAAATCAAACGAGCGGTCAGTAGATCAGATGGAAGGCAGCAGTAGGCAGAGCGGAGTGTCGAAGAGGTCAAACTTGTAGTGTGGCGAGAGTGTGACTTTGAGTAGGGTTATTGCACTCGTATTTATACCCGGCGCCCGACCCCAGTCCTCTCATGCGGGCCGGGACGAATGCAACCCATTTTCATGTGCGTTGTGATTTTAGATTCGTTGTGTAACCCGCTACATATTTTGCAGCGGATGAAACAAAAATGCCAGCTATTCACCTCTTTAATTTCTCTCGCTCAGCCTAAGCTGCATTTTCTCCACATTTTTATTAATTCCAATAAAAAATTACAAATACAACTAGAAGGGGTCCCAAGCCCAACATTTTTGGGAGAAATTATAACAAAGAACTTATGTCTAGACAAATTATTAATTCTTATTATTAATTAAGCTAAAGAGAGCTCGGCCGATCTTTCTGTTTACTTTATTTGGAGCTACCTACGGCCAAACTCTCACAATATAAATCTAAAGTAGGTTAAAACATAGTGAGACACGGGTCTGGGGCTGACAATTCTGGATTTTGTCGTGATTGGCTCTCGGATCCAGCCACTTGAGATGACAGACTGCGGACGGTGGACCAGGATGCGGAGAGCGGGGGGCTGGTTCAGCACTTCAACGTAAATATGAAGCTCCCCTCAGTCCCCGCATCCTTCATTATCACTGAACTACTGACAGAGAGAGCATAGGCGTACGAGCTCACGGGCGCGCTAAAATTAGAGAGCGAGGACTCTTTGGATTGGATATCCTCGTCTTTAACGTCCCGCGTCCCCATCCGGTACACTAATGATGCAAGTTGTATTGTAAAGGAGTAAAAACTGTATGCGAGAATTAAAAGGTGTGGGCTTGGGCGCAAAAATGAACAATCTGAAAGTATGTTGCCTATTGTATGCAGACGATGCGGTGCTGATTGCTGACAGTATGGAAGATCTACAGTTTCTCGTGTCTAGGATAAACCAAGTATGTGTGCAGAATGAGTTGATGATGAATGTAAGTAAGTCCAAAGTCATGGTGTTTGAAAGAGAGAGTACGAGAACAGCGTGCAATATAGTTGTGAATGATGAATAATTGGAGCAAGTGGATGAGTTAGTGTATTTAGGAAGTACGTTTACGAGAGGCGGAAGGCTGAAGGATATTGAAAGAAGGGTGAATGCAGGAAACTCCATTAATGGAGGACTGAACGCTGTTGGCGCAAATAAGAAATTGTCCATAGAAGCGAAGCTAGCAGTCCACAATGGAGTGCTTATACCAACCCTGATGTATGGCAGTGAGGCATGTAACTGGAAGAGGAAGGATGAAAAAAGAATTGAAGTTTAACGGGGACCATATACAATATCGTCGCTGGAAAGACAAAAGGGCTTGAGCGACACTTTGGTCAAAAATTAGTTTAGCATGCAGTTTTGATCAATTTATTATTCTACATCGATAAGCTCTGACTCTCGTTTGATCATAAAGACTCTTGTTGCCTTCAGCCATCAAAAAAATATTTAACATTTAGGAGAAGGCTTGACTCAAGCGACACAAGTTTGCAAGTATTTTAATTGCTTATCACTCAATCAAAGCATTGAGTTACCTGAGTAAACTTTTTTTTCAAAATCCAACCAGGTACTGAAGACCTTTTTTAAAACAAAAAACACCTTTAAGTGCTCTGGTGTAAACTTCCTAAAATTCCGCTTCAACCCTTTTGCCTTTCCGGCGACGAAATATAACTATCAGTACCTCTTCGATTGGAGGGTATAAAACAACACTAGTGTTATCGTCCAAATTTACTGGTATATTTATTACACCGAAAAAACCTTATCTTACAACCCTCTATAAAATTTGAACACGTGTTCATGTTTTTATCAAAAACAAAAAACAAAACAGTTTTATTTTACAAACCAACAACAACAAATCACCATTGATTGTTTTCTCAACCACAAATAGGTGATAAATAAAAATGATCACCTTGGCAACTTTGCAAGAAAGAACTGTAATCAGGAAAATTTACGAGATTATTATTAACATTTTATTATATTCAACAATTTATTCAGAAATATAAGTAAAAGCATCAAGAAAAACAAAAATTAAATCTTCTATATAAATAAACTCATCTGTCACTAGCTTCACAACAGTTTCTCAATGCTTTCAGATGTCAAAACAGCTGTCACGCGTCGTAATAACTAAATAATAGGAGTCGATTTTAAAACTAAGTTGCAATAATTAATTGAATAATAATAAACTCATTTTGGGAGTGAATGCAGGAAACTCCGTTAGTGAAAAACTGAACGCTGTTGGAACAAATAAAACATTGCCCAAAGAAGAGAAACTAGCAGTCCACAATGGAGTGCTTATACCAACCCTGATGTATGGCAGTGAGGCGTGGAACAGGCAGAGCAAAGATTAAAAGAGACTGAATGCTGTAGAAATGAAAACCCTGAAGCGTATGTGTGGTAAGACCATGCATGACTGTGTTCAAATGTGGATATCCGGAAATAATGCAAGGCTGATGTAAGCGTAATGAATAGGAACAAGAAATGCTTGGTGTAACCTTAAGTGACTAGTTAAGGCACCGGGGCTCCATCGAAGCCAGAGTAAAGTTAGCCTCTCAGAAGTTGGGCGTGTTGTACAGGGCCCGCAGATACTTCAATAGTACACAACTGCTGACCTTGTACAAATCGCAAGTACGCCCCACTGTTGAATTTGGCAGCCACCTCTGGTCTGGAGCCCCTAAATACCTGAAAAAGATCCTTGACTCTATGCAGAACGGGCGGTCCGTTTGATAGATTCTCCTATCTTAACAAACGGATTGGAAACTTTGGAGCACAGACGTCTGGCGGGAATGCTGTCCTTGTTCTACAGGTATTTCAATGGAAGATGCTCCGAGGAACTTGCGTCACTGATCCCTCCGGCACCGGTACATAGTCGGGAAACTCGCCAAACGCGCGCCCAACATTTGTACACGGTTGATATTCAATACATGAGAACGGGTCGCTTTTACGACTCGTTCTTAAAATAATATATGACGCGAAATCGATTGGAAGTAAAGTCGAGGACGCCCGAGGGAGACGCGGCATGATCAAGTAAATAAACAAACTTGAGTCGGGCCATATCAGGAGTAACAAATAATAAAAGTGTATGTTTGAATGTAATTGAAGCAAGGAGTGTGTGCCAAGACATAGTTGTATGGCTGGCAATCCTTTATGCTTACCCTTAAGCGGCGTAGTGGTTACATAGTTGAACGTTTGTTAAAATCATTATAAGGTATGCGCATTACACGCAATATCGTACAGAAATACAAAAAAACTAATTAAAGTATTTTCGTATTTTTATTGTTTTTTAGTGACTTTTTCCTGTTTCTTCTTTGTGTTTTAGTTGAACGTGCTCTGCAAAAGAATTCCTTCGTCAAAAATATATAATTCCTAACAGCTCTTTGCGTGCCTTCAAAATAATTATTTTTCCTTAATAATTCCTGTTGGTGTTTTCGTTTTTGTTAATTCTGTATTTAACTTGCTTTTTTGGGAATTCTTAGCTTTTAAAGTATTGCTTTTTGGTTTCCCAGTGTGTTGCAAAATGTTTTTTTTATTTTCATTCTTGAATATTTTTTGGAAACATGTTAATGTAATTTTCAGCCTAACCCACATTTAAACTCAAAAAATTTCATGGTTGTCAACTAGTATGTTTACATCGATTTGACATCAGGTAGTTAATTTATATATCGTCGCCGAAAAGGCAAAAGGGCTGAAGCGCCATTTTGGGAAGTTTAAGCCAATGCTCTTTAAAGCTTTTTTTTGTAACTAACCAACCATCACTCCGTTTCTCCGCAGGGGTAGGCAGAGAGGACGGACCGCCATATAACTCAATCTTGGCACACATTCCTTGCTTCATTCCCATTCATACATCGCGTCATACATACACTTCTGTTATTCTGACTCTTAACATGGCCTGACTCAAGTATTTGATTAACTTGATCGTGCCATGTCTTTCTCTGGCGTCCTCGACTTCTTTTTCCATTCACTTTCGCACCATATATTCTTTTCACACTCCTTTCTTCGTTCATTCGCTCTACATGCCCAAACCATCTAAGCGTCCCTTTCTTGATCCTATTCATTACGCTCACATCAGCCCTGCATTCTTTCCGGATATCCACATTTTTAATACGGTCATACATGGTTTTACCGCACATGCGTCTCAGGGATCTCTCTATTAAGTATTTAATTGATTATTTTATGTGTTTTAAACTTATTAAGAGTTTACTAAGCACCCTTCTTATAATTGCCACTTTGCTGTCGCAGAGCATTTCCTGAAACGAACGCCTATTAATAACTTGGTCCGTTAATTATTTTTTGGCACCATTTCATATTACGATGAATAATGAACGAACACTTTGTTCTCACCACAATTTATTGATTATATCAACATGCTTCAAGAACAACGTTTTTTGCTTCAGAATTATAACGCTGCGAGCCAAATAAGGTCGACCTATAATTTTTTCCGGAAAAACTGATTTCACAATATCTATAAAAACAAAGATATTTTCCCTGTAATGCACCGTACAGCGTAATTCGTAGTTTTTCTAGACGTATGGTGTTCGATCTGGAAACTGTGACAAACGCCGAATGCGTTTCAGTTTCAGATGAATTATGAAATTATAGTGGACTGTAAAACGAATACTACTTGATGGAAGTTTCGATTGTATATTGTGGATTAAATGAGGATTTAATCCTCAGACTGCCATGCGCAAGCATACGTGATTCGGAATTCCGAGCCACGACTGCCACGCGCAAGCATATGTGATTTCAAATTCATCTTACGATATTTTCCCTCACACCATACAGATGGCGCAAAACTCAAGCTTCAAAAATATGTTGAACCTTTATCTAGCGACATCTCTCAAAAGATAAGTCAAATTATTTTGTTTATGTTATAAAAGATCTTCTTAAAGTGAAGAGGACAATATTTCCCCGCTCAGTTGTTTGAAATTCCCGCGCGCGTCCAGCCGTGTTAGTGTGTCACGTGGTATCTTTCGGCTCGCGTATGTACGGAATATGCAACGAATCTTCGTTCGAACGTTATTATCTCATTTTTTGCTATATAACTATTAATATTTCAAAGGTGAATATATTCTTTGAATTAACGTAACTTAGTATTAGTTTAATTGAAATAATAACATTGTTTATCCGCGTTCCAATGCAAAAAAATAATTATATCCGACTTTTATTAGATTTTTTGCACTTAAAAACTAAATAATGTGATCATTTTTCGTTCTTCCCAACACTTTTTATATACGCCCTTATCATGGCTCGACGCAACTTATGTGAAGAAGAAATAAGAGAATATTTTCTCGATATTGACTCCGACTGGGAATTTAGTGAAAATGAGTGCGATTCGGCCAGTGAAGTTGGCAGTATAAATGAAGGAGTACACCGTGAAGAACAAGTTGTTGATATTTTGGAATCTAAACTATTGAACGAACCCAGCACGTCCAATCAGACTGATTGTGACATGAATACATGGACATCAGATCATTTTGTTCCGATTATTCACGATTTCGATGATTTCCCTTCTGGAGTAAACTCTTCACCTCTTTTATCGGAAAATTCGGAGGAAGTAAATTTTTTTGGGCATTTTTTAAATTTAAGTATTATGTCTGAAATTGTTTCACAGACAAACAAATATTACGCCGCGACAATACAAAAAAAAGTTATCACTGAACAATCACGGCTTCGTAAGTGGGTCGACACCTCAATAAGTGAGATGTATTTGTTTTTTGCAATCACAATGTTGATGACGAGAAACAAGCATCATTCTATAGAAGAACATTGGTTGACAGATCCTCTTCTTACGAGCGCAATTTTTGGAAAAACGATGCCCAGGAATCGATATCAACTAATATTGAGCATGTTACATATTTCAGACCCCGATACACAAATTCCTGGTGACAAATTACACAAAATACAATTGCTAGTGAAACCAACTCGCAAGATTTTCAAAGAATCTTTTACTCCATTTGAAAATCTTTGTATCGACGAGAGTATGGTTGTTTTTAAAGGACGATTAAATTTTAAGCAATTCATTCCCTCTAAACGTCACCGATTTGGGATCAAAATGTTTGTCTTATGCGATGTACTCACGGGATATATTTTAGATTTTATTGTTTATTGCGGTGATGGAACAGATGTTACTGACGAGCAATGCATAGGGGCTTCGGGGAGCTGTTGTGACAACTCTGCTCAGAGATTACCTGGGCAAGGGCCATAAACTTTATGTAGATAACTGGTATACCAGTCCTACGTTATTCAAATACCTCCATGAAAAAAACTAATGCTTGTGGAACGGTGCGAAAAAATAGGGAAGTACATGCCGAAATTTGACAAGCTTAAGAAGGG